>JAQPPZ010016612.1:1211666-2423333 GCA_028583015.1 Wollemia nobilis
TTGAAAGCCGATATTTTTAAAGTGATTATTTTTTAAAGTTTTTAACCTACCTGTATGTTATTTACTAATAATTATTGTTCAAAAAATAGATGGTTTATTTTTAAATTAAAAAGCATTTACATGGTAAGAAGAGATTTTAGATTTAAAAATTTTATTAACCAGCACGTTTTTTTTTTTATTATTAAAATTGATGGTAAGTATTTTTTTTTTTTCCTTTTAAAAAAGTTTTAGATTTGTTAAAAAATATGTGGTATAATTTATATATGTTTTTTTTTTAATGTTTTTTTTAATAAGTTATCTATTATGTTGAGTCAGTTGAGCAAGAGTAGGTGTATGTCCATAGGACATCTTCAACCTTTGAAATATTTTAACAATAGTGATGCTTAAGCAATTGGTTGACATGCATTACCTTACTAATTAGAATGGGTCCAAAATATATAATGTCAATATAATATTATTTACATCGAATGGTTTGCCTTGGATAAATTTAAATATAGTCATTATTATCTTCTATCAGTTTCTACAACTTTGTTGATGATATAAGCAATGTTAATGATTTGACCCTTTGTCCCATAGTTATTCAAATTATGCATTTCATTTTACCAATAACTAGAAATATTATTCTTTTTAAATACGTCATTGCTTTTATATTATGGCCATATTCTACACATAACTGCATCTACCCATGCATAATATTAGATGTTAGGTTTCACCACCAAGTTCTACATCTTGAAATTATTTACTATCTAACACTCATTTTGGCTTTATAAAAATTTTATGCTCTTGATAATGATGTCATCGCTTCAAAATCCCAACACACTTAGAAACCCTAAAAAATATACCATTAGATGCTAGATGATTTCTACTTCTCTGCCTTGAATGATTGACCAAATCCATTAGAATATTTTTTTTTAGTATGTTCTTCCATATCACATCAACTTTTTATGTAATCATGGTGATGTTAGCATCATTATTTATCTGACATCTTTTAACACTTGGGTTTATATTCATATATGATAAGCTTTGTTATAATGCAAAAGCCTTGATATATTTAGTTAGCTTCATCATTTGGAGAATGTCATATGCTGAAATTTTATTGTACCTTTGCTAATATTAGCACTTTAAATTTCTAGCCAATCCTTATACTTAGCCAAAATTTCATATTCGATGCTTAAGATACCACTGATTAATATGCTAGAGTTCCTAGGATCCCTATCCTTTGCTTTTGACTATTGTGCTACCTATGTTTTATCTAACTATGCATATCTAAATTCTGCACTATACCATGATATTTTGACTTACTTTTCACCTTCACTTTATAGCTAAATCTACCATAGGAGCTTCATTTAATATTGATTTTATTACCTTTAAAATTGCTCAATGCAATATTTTGTACTAATACCTTAGCAAAATAACTATATGGGTTGATGAAAATTAAAATTTATCTCATGTTATAGGATTATGGATGTAGGTGGTGAAATTTACGTATAGGAGGTACAAAATTACAAGTATCTCCCCCTTTATGGTTTGAAAAGTATGGTTGTTTTGGAAATACCAATTAAGAAAGTAGTCTACTAGAGGGAATTTAAGGTTTTTTTGCTTCCATGGTTGAAGGATTACCATGACTAGAAGTCATTTTCAATAATTCCACTATGGATAGTAATAGGGTTTGTTGTCTTGTAAAAATCATTGGGATAATAGTTTCTCCCTTTGTAGTGATAGTAGGAGGTATAGATCCTAAAGCATTAAGCTCTACATTGAAGGATCCTTGAGAAATATATCTAGATTTAGAAATTTGAGGAGCTAACCAAGTTTGTTGAATATATTATGAATATGATATCTCACCAATGGGGTGGGATAATTTCATGACCCTCCCTAGCTGACTTTATGGCACAAGAAAACAATGTATTAACCTATGATGTGGTGATACCTAGTTTGAACAATTGAACCAACTATATGATGTTTAGTTGATTTATAAGGGCGTGTTATCGCTAACATATTGCCAAGTGTGCAGGATCAGGTACACTCGTAGGTGGAACAGGCAGAGTCACCCACCAACAACGAGGGTACCAAAGATCAGGGGAAATGATGATTAAGGTACTCGGAGGTAACATGGATAGATACCTTCATATAGGTATGCATTGATGGAAGGGATAATCATCGATGGCTGATCACCTTGAGCTTTAGTTGATAGCCTAGTAGCTATCGTAAAATCTCTGGCTAAGATAGGTGATTGGGTTGATGGAAAGATTCCCTCTTTGTTGTTGTATAAATGTGTTTGCTCTCTACTGCATCATGGCTTGAGTAGTTTAATGTTGGGTTTTCTATATGAGAACAACTACAAAATGTAGATAGATGCATAAGGTAAAATGTCATGTCGAAGTGAAAGTAGAGCATCATCCTTATGAAAGAAAGCAAATTAAATTTATATGCTGAATGAAGATTCCTTTAAATTAATTAATGAAGTTCAAGTAAATAATGTTTGGCTCATTGGAGCTCATTAGTAAACTTCATTGCAATTAATAATAAATGAGTTTTCATTTAAATTAATTAAAAGTGTTCATTTTAATGATAATAGAGAATTCATTAAAAGACTTTAATTAATTGAAATAAATGAAAAAGAATTCATTTAAAAAAATATATATAATAATAGATATATTTTATTAAAAAGCAATAATGAAATTGTGTAAATAAAAGAAATATATTTTATGGTTTATAAATATCTTGAGAATGATATTTTAATTAAAAGAGCCATTCTTCAAAAAAATAAAACATAATGATCCCTTTCCTATATAGTGAAACCTATGAAATAGCCTATGAGGCTACTAAATTTCCAAAGGTGGAAATTATGGGAAGAACGCATAAAGGATAGGGGATGGTGCATTGAAGAAAGGAGGCTCAAGACGGGGGCTCGGGGTTCGAGAAGATGGTGGACGGGCCACCTGGGTGGACAGGCACGTAAGGAGGAAGGAAAGGAAAAGAGAGAGAGGGGAACGAAAGGAAAGGAATATGGGAGCAGAGCAGACGTAGGGGAGGCATGGAGAAAGGGAAGAACACACCAGAAGTGAAGAGGAGAGGTAGCTAGACATTGCCAGCTTTCCATATCCATAGAAGTTGAAGGTTGGGTTGCTTCAAACCTTTAATCCAGTTTTAAATGAAACCACCATATGCTTGTTGAGCATTGTGTTTTTAAATGAAACCACCATATGCTTGTTGAGCACTATGTTTTTAAATGAAACCACCATATGCTTGTTGAGCATTGTGTTTTTAAATGAAACCACCATATGCTTGTTGAGCGCTATGTTTTTAAATGAAACCACCATATGCTTGTTGAGCACTATGTTTTTAAATGAAACCACCATATGCTTGTTGAGCACTATGTTTTTAAATGAAACCACCATATGCTTTGTGGAGCGTTGTGCACTATGTTTAAGAAAAACCACCTCATGTTTGGATAAGCGTTGTGCACCATGAACCAGAGTGAGCATTTTAGTGAGCGTAGGTTTTAGAGGAAACCAGTGAGCATTTTAGTGAGTGCAGGTTTTAGAGGAAACCAGTGAGTATTTTAGTGAGCGCAGGTTTTAGAGGAAACCAGTGAGCATTTTTGTGAGCGTAGGCTTTAGAGGAAGCCAGTGAGCATTTTATGAGCATTTTAGTGAAGCAGTAGCATTTTGTGAGCAGGCTTTAGAGGAAGCTAGTGAGCATTTTTATGAGCATTTTAGTGAGCATTGGCTTTAGAGGAAGCCAGTGAGCATTAACAGTGAGTGTTGTGCATGTTCGAAGGCCACGTCATGTTGAAGGGAGCATTGTGAGGGTTCGAGGGCTATGTGTCTGAAGAGCATTGTGGAGTTGAAAGCACCGAGTAATTGTGAGCATCATGTTCCAAGAGTGGGAACTCTGTTAAGACTGAAGTGAGAGCATTTCCTAGTTCTAGTTGCTTAGATGCTAGGTTTTACCATGGTTGCTTAGCATCCACCTTGGAAGGCGTTGGCCTCTAGTTGTAGACCCTACATTAGGTAAGGTGTTGTGTAACTTGTTTTAAATAAAAGGAAACCTTCATTTTATGAGAAATAATGAAGGATTTTAATTGAAGAAACCCTTGTTTTATGAAAAATATAATGAAGGCTTTTAATTAAAAATAACCTTTGATTTTTATGAAATTTATTGAAGGCTTTTAATTAGAAAGAACCTTAGTTTTATATAAAATATAATGAAGGCTTTTAATTAAAAAGAACCTTTGTTTCATATGGGATTATTGAAGGCTTTTAATTAAAGAGAACCTTTGATTTATATGAGATTTATTTAAGGTTTTTAATTAGAAAGAACCTTTGATTTTCATATGGGATTATTGAAGGCTTTTAATTAAAGAGAACCTTTGATTTATATGAGATTTATTTAAGGTTTTTAATTAGAAAGAACCTTTGATTTTTATGAAATTTATTGAAGGCTTTTAATTAGAAAGAACCTTAGTTTTATATAAAATATAATGAAGGCTTTTAATTAAAAAGAACCTTTGTTTCATATGGGATTATTGAAGGCTTTTAATTAAAGAGAACCTTTGATTTATATGAGATTTATTTAAGGTTTTTAATTAGAAAGAACCTTTGATTTATATGAAATGTATTGAAGGTTTTTAATTTAATTTAAAAGAGAACCCCTTTGATTAATGTTGATTATCTTAGGAGTTTTAAATTAAAAGGGAAGTGGATTTATTCATGAATTGAAGTTATGGGGCTTCAATTTAGGGAATGAATGAATGATTTTTTTAAAGGTTAAAGGTATGGGAATTTAATGCTTTAAAAGGTAATTGATTGATTGGAAATTGTGAATTAAAAAGGATGTAGATTTATTCTTTAAATTGAAGTTATGGGGCTTTGATTTAGGGAATGAAAAGAAAGGGATTGTTTTAAAGGTTAAGGGTATGAGACTTTAATGCTTTAAGACATGAATGAATTTGATTAAAGTTAGACCTTGATCTAAGTGGTACATGTTGGATGACTCTCTAAGGGAACTTGAGAGGTGAAAATAAAAGTAAAGGTTCTTTTATAATATCCATTATGCATTAGATGGTTAGAAACTTAATTGAATTTTGTATAGTTGCAATTTGGCAAAGTAAATGAATAGATGCATTTAGAAGGTATGCCTATCCTGAACCATGAGTATCCTGATCCCCTACTACCCTCAAAGATCCAATGGGAGGCAAGGAGAAGCAAGGAGTTCAATGGAAATAAAGTATAGGTAATTGTATCTTACGTTGATTTACTTATGATCAAATAGACTAAAATTGTGGGGAGATATCCCCAATGCAGATAATGTGATACTCTTTAAAGTAAGAAGGATTTATCATGTAATATTTAATGAGATAGTTGTTTATTGGTTTAGTGAAGGTTCTTTTACTTTATTTATGTATCTGGTTATATTATGTAGTTGATTCTCCTTTAGTGTTAAGCTTGCTTTATTTTCTCTATCATTGTTTGATTGCTTTATGATGTTATAATAACTAGATGTATTATTGTTTGGTTGCTTGATGATAGAAATCTAAGTGTAGAGTTCTAGGGTGAACTCAGAGGTGACCTAAGGGAATTAAGAACCCCTTAGGGTGAACATAGGTAACCTAAGGGAATTGAGAACCCCTTAGGGTGAACATAGGAGACCTAAGGGAATTGAGACCCCCTTAGGGAGATAAAGGACTAAGTTGTGAAGAGATTACATCTGAGTTAAGATAGCTCATCATGGAGATGAGATAGATAGCTTAACTCATAATACTCATAGCATACCTACACATAATGATTTGTGTATGGTATGGAGATGTGTGTATACCTTCGATGGACTGAGGGTGATAGGTCTAGCTCATCAAGAATGATGGGATAGATGGACTTATCTATAGTAACACATGTTACGCCTACACAGATGGACTTGTGATAGGGTACTTCATGAGATGTAACTTCCAAGAAAACTTAGGTGATTGAAACTTTAGGTTAATACTAGTTGGGTTAGGGGTTCATGAAGGGTTCATGTATCCCTCTCCTTAGTAAAAAAAAAAACTTTTCTATTTTTGTATTTTTCTGTTTGTGTGTTTTTGGGTCATTACATTTGGTATCAGAGCTCTAGGTACGAGGGTATAGAGCTTCTATGTGTGCTAAAGGGAAATTAGATGTATCCAATGAAGGCTTGCTTAAGGTAAAGGCTAAATCTGGGATGATCTAGGATACCCTATTTGCTAGAATCTGATGAGAATTAACCCCAAGGGAGCATGGATGTCAGGATGCCTTAGTATGGGCTTTGGTATCAATGATACATCCTAGCCTGGGATATTACCCTAGTTAGGTTGTTAACGCATATAGCAAGAGAACTCTGTATTATGGCTTGATTGGAGATACAACTTAAGATGAAACTGTAATCTAATCTTCTTTCTTGGATGGAATCAGGTTAAGATGCCACCTAAGACCAGAAGAGGGAGGCCTACACCTAGAAAAACTTGGCAAAGTAATGTCGAAGAAGAAAACTAGGATGGGGAACCAACAAGCCCCAATAGGGAGGTAGAAGACCTCACCGCTATGGTCATTGCTATGCAGGATCAGATAAGATAGTTGCTAGAAATGACTACAAATTAGAATTTACAAGTTCGAGGCTCAGATATTGGTCTAGATAGTGGATTAACTATAGAACAAGTGCAAGCTAGAGCCTTAGAGGAAAAGGAAATAGCTAGGGACATGAAAAACATTAGTATCTCCAAGTTTTATGGAGAGGGTGATGGGGATGCAGTGGAAGCATGGTTGAGAGAAGTAGAGGTTCACTTTATGGTAAAAGGCTACTCATCAGGAACCCAAACACTTTGGGCTATGATTAACCTAGAAGGGGCTGCTCTAGAGTGGTGGGAAACCCACTATGAGGAAACTAAGATTGAACCCATTGATACTCCATGGGAGGAATTTATAAATATATTTAAGAAGAGATTCCTAATAGAGCATTTCTATGCCTTAAAGTTTGAAGAATTTGCTAGTCTGAGACAAGGAACCAACATAGTAGAGGTGTACTATAAGAAGTTGGTAAGACTGTTCAAATATGTACCTATTTATAATGAGAAAATATGGGTTCACAAGTTCACTCTTGGATTGGAACCTAGGTTAAAGCATGATGTAGACATGCAGGAGCCTAAATCACTACAAAAGGCATATGACCTAGCAAAGAAAGTAGAGTCACACTTCTATTATAAATACGACACTCTACCCGAGCAAGCTCGACAAGAGCTAAAGAAGAGGAATAGTAATGGGTTTGTAAAATGGGAGGCTGAACAAGAGTGAAAGGCTAAGAATCCCCAAAATCCTGAGAAGAAACCTTATGGAAATTAGAAGAAGTTCAAGAAGAACTTTTGTAAGAGGGATAACAAACCCAACAACATGAAACCTCAACCACAGAAGTTACAAGCTCCAACTCCAGAAGTTAAGAGTGGGAATGAGAAACCTAAAAAATAGCAAGGACCCAAGGAAGGGTGCTACAATTTTTGAGGACCTCATTACTATAATCAGTGTCCATATCGAGCAGGGACTAGCACAGCTAATGCAAAAGGGAAGGAACTAGAACATCGGATCTATGCCACAACTAGGAAGCAGAAGCTAGAGGGACAAGCCACCCCATTACTTGTGAAAGGTAAGGTTTTCAATAAGCAAGTAAACATTTTGATAGATAGTGGAGCCACTGATAGTTTTATTTCATCTAGTCTAGCAAGGACTATGTTAGAAAGGCCTAGACATTTGGCTCAAGGGTGGAAGGTTGAGTATGGTTCTAGGTAGACCTACTCGGTGAACCAGTGTTATCCTATGGTAGAAGTCACTCTATCTAAAGGGACTATAGAATGTTATTTATATGTAGCTCCCTTACACACCTTTGATGTGATTCTAGGGATGGATTGGCTACAGGCTCATAAAGCCTTAGTCAATTTCCAAGACCGATGGATTGAGTATTCAGAGGAAGGCGGAGAGAGACTAAGAATTCATAGCAAACAAGGGGTGTTTGAACCTCAAATTTTGTCCGCTATGCAATTGAAAAAGGCCCTAAAGAGAGGAGGGATAGTGTATGTGGTAAAACTCAATGAAGTGGAGGACCATGAGAAAGGAGAAATACTAAGACAACATCCAATTTTATAGGATTTTTAGGACGTATTTCTAGAGGACCTACCTGGACTACCTCCTGTATGGGAATTTGACTTCATAATTGAACTTATGATGGGAGTCGAACCTATTCATAGATCCTCGTATAGGATGAATCCTACTAAAATGTGAGAACTGAAGGTTCAATTGCAAGGATTATTGGAAAAGGGTTTGATAAAACCAAGTGTGTCACCGTGGGGTGCACCAATTTTGTTCATGAAAAAGAAGGATGGTTCACTAAGATTGTGTATTGATTACAGGATGCTAAATAAGGCTACAATCAAGAACCGGTATCCTTTACCTAGGATTGAGGATTTATTTGACCAACTAAAGGATGCCAAGGTGTTTACTAAGATCGATCTGAGGTCAGGGTATCACCAGTTAAGGATTCATGAGGAAGACACTCACAAAATGATATTTAAGACTAGGTATGGGCATTATGAGTTTACGGTTCTACCCTTTGGACTGACTAATGCCCCAACTGCTTTCATGAACTTAATGAATAATGTGTTCCGAAGACACTTGGACCAGTTTGTCCTGGTATTCCTAGATGATATCCTTATATACTCTAGAGATAAATAAGAACATGATAAACATCTTAGGATAGTGTTGGAATTGTTAAGGAAGAATCAACTTTATGGGAATATGGCTAAGAGTGAATTCTATGTTCTAGAGGTACGATATCTTGGACATGTTATATCAGCAAAGGGGATTGTTGTGGATCCAAAAAAGATAGAGGCTATTCTGAATTGGCCACCCCCTACTAATGTGACTGAAGTGCGAAGTTTCATGGGGTTAACGGGCTATTATAGACATTATATAAAGGACTACTCCAAGATTGTTGGACCCATAACAAACCTTCAGAAGAAGGGGAAAGAATTCAAGTGGTCAGAGAAGTGTGAGGCTACCTTCGTACTACTAAAGCATAAGCTTACTACTACACCGATACTAAAGGTTCTCGATCCTCAAGGGGACTTTTTAGTGTGCATTGATGCATCAATAGATGGGTTGGGTGGGGTACTCTCACAAGAGGAGTCAGTGGTGGCATATACTTCAAGGAAGCTCAAAAAGCATGAAGTTAATTATGCTACGCATGATTTGGAGCTAGTTGTAGTGGTGCATGCTTTAAAGGTTTGGTACCACTACTTGGTGGGAAGGCCCTTTGAATTAAAAATAGACCATCAAAGTCTATGGTATATATTCACCCAACCAATACTCAATGCGAGACAGAGAATATGGGTGGAATTTCTCATTGAGTATGATTTCGAGATTGAGTACATAAAGGGAAAAGAGAATAAAGTAGTTGATGCTTTGAGTAGAAGGAAATATATAGCAGCCATAACTAGAATTCACATGGACCTGATGGATCGAGTGAGACAGGAGCAATCTCAGGATGAGTATTGCCAAGGAATTCGAGTCAATATGGATAGATATCCTGAAGGAAATAAGGAATTTAGTGTGAAATATGACTTTTTGTGTTATAAGGGAAGGGTCATCATACCAAAGATGGGTGATTTGAGGAACTTGATAATGCAAGAAGCTCATAGATCTCCTTATTATGCTCATCCGAGAGGAGCCAAAATGTGAGAAAACATGAAAAGAGCCTTCTTTTGGGTAGGAATGAAGAAGGATATCATAGATTTTATCGCTCGATGCCTCGAATGTTAGAAAGTTAAGGTGGAACACTAGCATCCTGTAGGAAAACTTCATCTGCATGATATACCTATGCAAAAATGGTAGGTTATATCTATGGATTTTATCATGGGTTTACCCAAGACTCGGTACCAACATGATGCCATCTTTGTAGTGGTCGAAAAATTGACTAAGGTTACCCACTTCATACCGAGAAATACCAAGGATGATGCTCAGGTAGTGGCTAGCAGATTCATCAAAGAGGTATTCCGATTGCATGGGTTTCCTGAGGTAATTATCTCAGATAGAGACTCCAAATTCACTTCTGAATTTTGGAAATCCCTTCATAGTGCAGTTGGTACGAAATTGAATATGAGTTCAGCATACCACCCTAAAACCGATGGTCAAACGGAGTGGGTAAACCAAGTTTTGGAAGACATGCTCCGCATGTACTGCATGGATCACAAATCTCAATGGGAAGATTGTCTACCTTTGGTAGAGTTTGCCTACAATAATGGACATCACTCCTCGCTAGGAATGGCACCTTTCGATGCCTTGTATGGGTGAAAGTGTAGAACACCATTGTCTTGGGACAACCTAGAGGATCGAGTTGTGATTGGGCCAGAAATGGTTAGGGTAATGGAAGAGCAGCTAAAAGAAATTAGGCAAAGGCTTAAGGAAGTTGCGGATAGGTAGAAGAGTTATGCAGATCTAAAAAGGACTCCAAGAGAGTATTCTATTGGAGATAAGGTGTTCTTAAGGGTTAAGCCAAAGAAAAGTGCTATCAAATCCATGAAGTTGGATCCACATTTTGTGGGGCCCTTTGAGATCATGGAAAATATCAGTCTGGTTGCATACCGACTTGCATTACCACCTAATCTATCCAAAATCCATGACACCTTCCACATATCCTTGCTTAGGAAATATGTTGCTGACCCTGAACATGTGTGGGATGTTTCTAAATTGTAGATGGTAAATCCGGAGGCCATTGAAGTACTACCGATGAAGATTCTTGAGTTTCATTCTAAATCTCTATGGAATCGGACTCTCAAATAGTGTAAGGTCCAGTGGGACCAGTTCTCTGAGAAGAATGCCACTTGGGAGAAAGTGGAGGTTATGCAAAAAATTTTTCCTTTTTTTTGAAGCTATATGATGTAATAATTTTACTTTCTATTAAAAACAAAAGGAAAACTGGAAACATCGAGGATGATGTTTAATCCTAGTGGGGGAGGATGTCATGACCCTCCCTAGCTGACTTTATGGCACAAGAAAATAATGTATTAACCTATGATGTGGTGATACCTAGTTTGAACAATTGAACCAACTATATGATGTTTAGTTGATTTATAAGGGTGTGTTATCGCTAACATATTGCCAAGTGTGCAGGATCAGGTACACTCATAGGTGGAATAGGTAGAGTCACCCACCAGCAATGAGGGTACCAAAGATCAGGGGAAATGATGATTAAGGTACTCGGAGGTAACATGGATAGATACCTTCATATAGGCATGCATTGATGGAAGGGATAATCATCGATGGCTGATCACCTTGAGCTTTAGTTGATAGCCTAGTAGCTATCATAAAATCTTTGGCTAAGATAGGTGATTGGGTTGATGGAAATATTCCCTCTTTGTTGTTGTATAAATGTGTTTGCTCTCTACTGCATCATGGCTTGAGTAGTTTAATGTTGGGTTTTCTATATGAGAACAACTGCAAAATGTATATAGATGCATAAGGTAAACTGTCATGTCGAAGTGAAAGTAGAGCATCATCCTTATGAAAGAAAGCAAATTAAATTTATATGTTGAATGAAGATTCCTTTAAATTAATTAATGAAGTTCAAGTAAATAATGTTTGGCTCATTGGAGCTCATTAGTAAACTTCATTGCAATTAATAATAAATGAGTTTTCATTTAAATTAATTAAAAGTGTTCATTTTAATGATAATAGAGAATTCATTAAAAGACTTTAATTAATTGAAATAAATGAAAAAGAATTCATTTTAAAAAAATATATATATAATAATAGATATATTTTATTAAAAAGCAATAATGAAATTGTGTAAATAAAAGAAATATATTTTATGGTTTATAAATATCTTGAGAATGATATTTTAATTAAAAGAGCCATTCTTCAAAAAAAAAAAACGTAATGATCCCTTTCCTATATAGTGAAACCTATGAAATAGCCTATGAGGCTACTAAATTTCCAAAGGTGGAAATTATGGGAAGAATGCATAAAGGATAGGGGATGGTGCATTGAAGAAAGGAGGCTCAATATGGGGGCTCGAGGTTCGAGAAGATGACGGATGGGCCACCTAGGTGGACAGGCACGTAAGGAGGAAGGAAAGGAAAAGAGAGGGAGGGGAACAAAAGAAAAAAATATGGGAGCAGAGAAGACGTAGGGGAGGCATGGAGAAAGGGAAGAACACACCAAAAGTGAAGAGGAGAGGTAGCTAGACATTGCCAGCTTTCCATCTCCACAGAAGTTGAAGGTTGGGTTGCTTCAAACCTTTAATCCAATTTTAAATGAAACCACCATATGCTTGTTGAGCATTATGTTTTTAAATGAAACCACCATATGCTTGTTGAGCATTGTGTTTTTAAATGAAACCACCATATGCTTGTTGAGCATTGTATTTTTAAATGAAACCACCATATGCTTGTTGAGCATTGTGTTTTAAATGAAACCACCATATGCTTGTTGAGCATTGTGTTTTAAATGAAACCACCATATGCTTGTTGAGCATTGTGTTTTTAAATGAAACCACCATATGCTTTGTGGAGCATTGTGCGCTATGTTTAAGAAAAACCACCTCATGTTTGGATAAGTGTTGTGTGCCATGAACCAGAGTGAGCATTTTAGTGAGCACAGTTTTAGAGGAAACTAGTGAGTGTTTTAGTGAGCAGTTTAAGAAACCTACATTTTATGAGTCTTAGAGGAAACAACAGAAAACCAGTGAGCGGATTTAGATTAACAGATTTTAGTGAGCATTTTTGTGAGCGTAGGCTTTAGAGGAAGCCAATGAGCATTAACAGTGAGCGTTGTGCATGTTCGAAGGCCACATCATGTTGAAGGGAGCACTGTGAGGGTTCGAGGGCTATGTGTTCGAAGAGCGTTGTGGAGTTGAAAGCGCCGAGTAATTGTGAGCATCATGTTCCAAGAGTGGGAACTCTGTTAATACTGAAGTGAGAGCATTTCCTAGTTCTAGTTGCTTAGATGCTAGGTTTTGCCATGGTTGCTTAGCATCCACCTTGGAAGGCATTGGCCTCTAGTTGTAGACCCTGCATTAGGTAAGGTGTTGTGTAACTTGTTTTAAATAAAAGGAAACCTTCATTTTATGGGAAATAATGAAGGAGTTTAATTGAAGAAACCCTTGTTTTATGAAAAATATAATGAAGGCTTTTAATTAAAAAGAACCTTTGATTTTTATGAAATTTATTGAAGGCTTTTAATTAGAAAGAACCTTAGTTTTATATAAAATATAATGAAGGCTTTTAATTAAAAAGAACCTTTATTTCATATGGGATTATTTAAGGCTTTTAATTAAAAGAACCTTTGATTTATATGAGATTTATTTAAGGTTTTTAATTAAAAAGAACCTTTATTTCATATGGGATTATTGAAGGCTTTTAATTAAAGAGAACCTTTGATTTATATGAGATTTATTTAAGGTTTTTAATTAGAAAGAACCTTTGATTTTTATGAAATGTATTGAAGGTTTTTAATTTAATTTAAAAGAGAACCCCTTTGATTAATGTTGATTATCTTAGGAGTTTTAAATTAAAAGGGAAGTGGATTTATTCATGAATTGAAGTTATGGGGCTTCAATTTAGGGAATGAATGAATGATTATTTTAAAGGTTAAAGGTATGGGAATTTAATGCTTTAAAAGGTAATTGATTGATTGGAAATTGTGAATTAAAAAGGATGTAGATTTATTCTTTAAATTGAAGTTATGGGGCTTTGATTTAGGGAATGAAAAGAAAGGGATTGTTTTAAAGGTTAAGGGTATGAGACTTTAATGCTTTAAGACATGAATGAATTTGATTAAAGTTAGACCTTGATCTAAGTGGTACATGTTGGATGACTCTCTAAGGGAACTTGAGAGGTGAAAATAAAAGTAAAGGTTCTTTTATAATATCCATTATGCATTAGATGGTTAGAAACTTAATTGAATTTTGTATAGTTGCAATTTGGCAAAGTAAATGAATAGATGCATTTAGAAGGTATGCCTATCCTGAACCATGAGTATCCTGATCCCCTACTACCCTCAAAGATCCAATGGGAAGCAAGGAGAAGCAAGGAGTTCAATGGAAACAAAGTATAGGTAATTGTATCTTACGTTGATTTACTTATGATCAAATAGACTAAAATTGTGGGGAGATATCCCCAATGCAGATAATGTGATACTCTTTAAAGTAAGAAGGATTTATCATGTAAGATTTAATGAGATAGTTGTTTATTGGTTTAGTGAAGGTTCTTTTACTTTATTTTTGTATCTGGTTATATTATGTAGTTGATTCTCCTTTAGTGTTAAGCTTGCTTTATTTTCTCTATCATTGTTTGATTGCTTTCTGATGTTATAGTAACTAGATGTATTATTGTTTGGTTGCTTGATGATAGAAATCTAAGTGTAGAGTTCTAGGGTGAACTCAGAGGTGACCTAAGGGAATTAAGAACCCCTTAGGGTGAACATAGGTAACCTAAGGGAATTGAGAACCCCTTAGGGTGAACATAGGAGACCTAAGGGAATTGAGACCCCCTTAGGGAGATAAAGGACTAAGTTGTGAAGAGATTACATCTGAGTTAAGATAGCTCATCGTGGAGATGAGATAGATAGCTTAACTCGCAATACTCGTAGCATACCTACACATAATGATTTGTGTATGGTATGGAGATGCGTGTATACCTTCGATGGACTGAGGGTGATAGGTCTAGCTCATCAAGAATGATGGGATAGATGGACTTATCTGTAGTAACACATGTTACGCCTACACAGACGGACTTGTGATAGGGTACTTCATGAGATGTAACTTCCAGGAAAACTTAGGTGATTGAAACTTTAGGTTAATACTAGTTGGGTTAGGGGTTCATGAAGGGTTCATGTATCCCTCTCCTTAGTAAAAAAAAAAACTTTTCTATTTTTGTATTTTTCTGTTTGTGTGTTTTTGGGTCATTATAGATAACCTATCTAAATTTTCTAAACTTTCTACATTCATGATTACTAAAAAAATGTCTTTATATTTTTGGGAAAATTTGATAAAGTGATCCATATATTCAGAGACCACTTCTTCCTTTTTATTATATATAGGAGAAAATTTCTAGAAGGGGAAAGTTGTTCCTCCTCTTTCTCATATATAATGTTTGTAAACACTATTGAATTTTTGATTATGACATATAAAAAATATGTAATATGTGTCATGTAGCGAGCTATATAGTTATGTGAGGAGGTTGTTGAAAAGTCATCGTTGGAAAAGGGAATTAATTTTATTAAGGTTATGTTTATAGAGTTGATTATACAAGAGTAAGAAGATGTTTCAAAATCCATTATATAACCAAGAGAGAACCAATTATCCTTATGAATCTCATTAGCCCACCATTTTGTATTCAAATATGCCCTCAAGGTTTCTATCATAGTGTACTCAAGGGGTCACTATCCTTTCCTTAGTAGGCCTAATTTTTTTGGTTATATTCTTGCTATCTTTGATTATTGTATTTTTTTCTAAGCCAAAAATTTAGGTGGTTTTGATTAAAAATATGGTAAATGTTTATGTTTTATTAAGAAAAAATGATCAGGTCAAAATATTTTAAGACCCATGTGGTGCTTCACATTTAGTTCATCAAAGATGTGAACTCATATTTGGGGACACTTGTCTCTAAACCTAGAGGTTCACATTCAAAGGGAGATTATTTCTTGAGTCCCATTGTTATTTGAGTTCTTTTCTAGAGGTCTTGGGTTTACTAAGAGTTTTTTATATATTTAATTTAAGTCCTATATTTTGATGTGTGTATTATACAACCATCTAAGTTTTATAGTCTAGAAAAGAAAATACACCTAATGAAAGAAGATGCAAGTATGATACAATTTAGAGAAGATAGTAATATGATAAACAAGAACTAGTCCTATATACTTTTCTCAATTATATGCAAGAAATATGAAACTTCTAATGAAATTTACAAGAAATGAAATATATTTCATGTTTTTAAGCAAGGGTTCAAGGATATGCAAAAAAAAATTCTAGGCTATGTGCAAAACTATGCATTTTTTTGGATTTAATATAAAATAAAAAGGATATTGTTAATAAAAATAATCCTAAGTTATTTTGGTATTCCTTTGTTAATGAGTTACTACAACATAAATAGAGAGAAAACAACAATTTAAAAAAAAAAATGTACAAAAGTAAAATAAAAAAATCAAAATAAATCTAATTTGCAATGGATAAATATGTTGGTTAAATATAGATTTTCCACATAAGATAGGTTCAATGCCTAAACACAAATTCATTGCCTATAAACCAATTTACCATCTCTTGACTTATAAATTTACAACAAGAGCTAAAAATAAAAAATAAAAAATGGTGTTAGTTTGTAGGGGGTTGTTTATTACTTGGGAAGGTGTTAATCTTTATTGTTTGTAGTCAGGCTCCCTATTTTTCTCATAAAATTAATTTTGAACCTTTGGAAAAATATAAATAATATAAAAGAGGAATATAACAACTACAAAATATAAATTTATCTTGTAGAGAGAATGCTAGGATGTACCTAGGCTTGAATGAAAGTTATTTTGATGATGGATATAATGAAATAACTAAATGAGAGAGGTTAATATCCTGTAGGGTTAGCTCACAAAGTGTAGGTCAAGTTAGTAGCCTATAGATATTGTGACATTCAAAGGTGATTTTAAATTAGTAATAAATGCGTTTAAAGCTAAAAATGATGGATGGATTATATTAAGACCAAAGAATAATGGGATGACTAAAAATTTAGATAGAGACTATAAAGGTAAAAATAAATATTGAATATACTAGGTGATGGAAGTCTCCTAAATAGGATTTAATTATTGTACAATATATATAAATCTAAATCTAAAAAAATAAAGTAAATAATATTAGCATCATAAATTAAAGAATATTTACATATTAAAAGTAAGAAGCAATTCGAGAAGGAAGGAGAAATATGACGAGTAATAAAAGTTAAAAGTAAGAAGGAATTACTTCTATCTACGAATGAAGCCTATGTGTAGTGAATTATTACTACACTAAGGAGGAGTAATGCCTTGGATAATGATGTAGAAAGTGTCTCTATTGAAAATAAGGCCATCAACAAATTAGACGAAACTTGAGGTAAAATTAAGGATAAAAAAACATGCAAAAGTTATGACATTAAAGACACTAGTATGAAGACTACAAAGAAGTGACAATGATCATAAAAAAAATTATTGTAAGATATCTTTGCATCTGATCGTTGTAGATTTTGAACATGGGCAACAAGAACACACCTCCAACGAATTTAAATCTACATATCCTACGATTGTATGGAATCAATATTTTAGAATCGAGATAAGATTTTTGAAATGGGGATTTTAAATTTTAAGAGAGAAAAAGCCCCTAATTTTGTCTATAAATATTAATATTTTCCCCATTATAAAGTAATAAAAAATGAAATACTTCCTCATGCCTGGTATCTAGCCTAAGATATTTTCTCTTATTTTCTTTTTTATAGTGATCTAAGCTTGAGTCCTGATGCATCCTATGTACAAACCCCTTTGATCCCTTTCATTATAGCATAAGTGTTACTATTTATTAGTGTGTGTATATATATATATATATATATATATATATATATATATATATATATATATATATATATATATATATGTATGTATGTATGTATGTATATATGTTTATATATACATATACATATGAGTTACAATACATACATATTTATATTTATAAGTATATAAATATTTATATGTATATATATGTGTGTGTGTGTGTTAATCTATCTATCTTTCTAGATATATACACATTGTAAGGAGATATGTTTACTTTCTTGGTAGAGGTGTCTCATGAGTTCATTAATCCTATCATTGCATGAAGGACCTTTTCTTCTTGGGTTATCACAACCCTTAGTTTAGGCTAGAGAGGATATATTGCTTTTCTATACTACATTTCTCTCTAACCCTTTTCCCACAGAGAACTTGATAGACTAGTCTAGATTATGATCAAGTGCACCAAGAAGATATCTAGACAAGGAGGTGGCTTTAGTAAAAAATCCTATAGGTTTTCCTCAAAGTTGCATCCCATGATCCTCAAACTTTTGAAACTATACACTTCATGCAAGGTATTTGTATTAAATACACATGATAACAATATTGGGTGATTACTATGCTATAGCATGAACTGGAGTAATTTTGATTTCCAACACTATGCAAAAGAGTGAGGTATGCATGCAATGCTTGAGGATGCACAAAGACAAAAAAAATTATTTTGAAAGATACATGAAAGGCTTCAAAACGTAGAAAATAAATGTTATAGTCTCACTCCAAAACTATTTTCTATTAAGATCACTTGTATCAAATTTTTATGTCCATACACCATGTTTGTTGTGTCAATTTATTTCATTCATTCCTTGTGTATGATTTGAAAATGAGATACCTAATTTATAAAAAAAATTGGCCTTGACGAGAAGAGAGGAAGGTAAGATTGTCAAATCTATGTGTAGGAGTTTGATTTAAAAAAAAATATCCAATTCAATAAGAATTTGCATTTACGATTGGCATAGAAAAAAAGTAAGCTAAATTGGAAGGATTTTGAGGCGTATCAATCCAAAATCAACCTTGGAAAACTATTGATATGGATAGATACAAGCACTAGGATGAGAAAATTTCCATTTTGAAGGATCAAAGACAAATTCACCACCTTGAAAATTTGTTCATTTGATTGTTTAAGGGGAAAACATTCAAAATTTACCATCAGATAAAATTCACCAGCCAGGAAATAAATTAACAACTTGTGAATTTGTTGAATATTCAATATTTATAGTTAAATCTAAAAAATAACTTACGCAGATTTTCAAAATTTACTAAAATCCTATGATGCAATAGATGAGCAAAATTGGTTGTCTGCATTACTTTCTAAAAGTATGTATCACTATTAATTCTTATAGATTTCTTATTTACTAAATAATATTGATTAAATAAGTTTTAATTTGATATCATTTTTATCAAAATAATTAATAATAATTAACTAAAATCAAAATTGTTAAACTATATTTTATTTACATATGAACATAATCATTCCAAGCTTCCAATTTAATTGATTACTCTTTTATTAAGAGATCAATATGAATGGAAAGTTTGAAATAATATTTTAATACTTATAATTATAAATAAAATATCTTTATATGTCTCTTAAAATTATATATTTTTTCCATTTAAATTTATAATAATAAAAATATGAAAAACCCAATTTTCATATTCAAAAAAAAAAATATATATATATATATATATATATATAATTTTTTAAAGGAAGGAGTATGGAAGGGAAAAACATTCTTTGGTGTTCTTTTGTCATCTCATACTAATTCAAGGTGATATAAAATTTAGAAAATAATATATATTATATGTTATTTATTATAATAAAAATTATTAGATATAAAATAATATAAAAAATATATTTTTTCTTTAATCCATTTATCACTATTCTTAGTTGTATATTGAATAAATAATAAACTATATTATAATATACTCTTTCCATATAACCTATAGCCTTAGGGACATTAAAGTTTATTTTATTTTTATAACTTTTACTTGAAACGATTTTTTATTTTTTCTTTTTAAATTTGATCAATTTGAAAACCCCCTACTACCAACCCTCGAGGCTAGGCTTTCCCATACTACCATGACCTCTCATAAGAGAGAGATATTTGAGATTATCAATAGGTAACATAACACACAACCTCACACACCATGGTGTGAAGTATAGACCTTCAATAAAAGAACCTAAGCGCAAACAATTACGTTGTCCTCTAAAACTACATGAAACAATATTTATATACCCTTTAAAGTAATTAAAAATAATGTAAATAGCTTATAACATTTAACCATCGTAAGAAAAACTTTTATATGCCATTTAAAATAATTAAAAGATATGTCATATGAAACTACCATACTTTATTTAATATACAAGACTACTTTTTTTATTTAATATATAACTATTTAACGATATTCCAATTTTGAGCCTACCTATAAAATATTTTGGACATCTCAAAGTCAATAATACAATATAATTGACTTTAATACTCTTTGTTAGACAACATTCTTGTTCATGGCTCCCAATGATAATATTAAATTTTAAAATGTAGAGTGTTGCGCTAGAGGTGGCAAATAAGTTCTCTTTGACATGAAATACCACATTTATTCCTCCATACTGAGGATAAAATTTGTGATCATGTGCTTATTTATAGTTATAGAAGTTGTCTAGCTCATGAACCAAATCCTTCTCCACCTATTAGTGTACCTGATCCTGCACACTTGTCAATATGTTAGCAATAACATGCCCTTCTAAATAAACTAAACATCATATAGTTGGTTCAATTTTTCAAACTAGGTATTACCACATCATAGGTTAATACATTTTCTCATTGTGCCAAATAGTTCGCTAGGAAGGGTCATGAAAAAAAATCAATATTGAATCTGCTAGGTGATGGAAGTCTCCTAAATAGTATCTAGTTATTCTACAAGAGATCTAAAACTAAATCTAAAAACATAAAGTAAAGAATATTAGCTTCATAAAGTAAATAATATTTTCATATTAAAAGAAAGAAGGAATTCAAGAAGGAAGGAGAAATATGAGGAGTAATCAAAGTTCAAATTAAGGACTTGATTCCATCTATGGATGAAGCCTATGTGTAGTAAATTCTTACTACACTGAGGAGGAGTAATGCCTTGGACAATGTTGTAGAAAGTGTCTCTAATGAAAACAAGGCCATCAAAAAATTGGATGAAACTTGAGGTAAAATTAAGGATAAAAAACATGCAAGAGTTATGAAATTAAAGACACTAGTATGAATCCTACGAAGAAGTGACAATGATCATGAAATTAATAATTTTAAGATATCTTTGCATCTAATCATTGTAGTTTTTGAACATGGGAAACAAGAACTCACCTCCAACGAATTTAAATCTAGAGATCTTAGGATTGTATGCAATCAATGTGGTAGAATAGGGATAATATATTTGAAATAAACATTTTGAATTTTAAGAGGGAAAAAGCCCCTAATTTTATCTATAAATATTAATATTTTCCTCATTATAAAGCAATAAAAATTGAAAAAATTCCTCATGCCTAGTATCTAGCCTAAGATATTTTCTCTCATTTTCTTTTTTATAGTGATCTAAGCTTGAGTCCTAATGCATCCTATGTACAATCCCCTTTGAGCCCTTTCACTATAGCATATGTATTACTATTGATTAGTGTGTATGTGTGTCTATATATATATATATATATATGTATGTGTGTATGTATGTATGTATGTATATGTATATACATATACATATAAATATGAGTTGGGGTACTTGATTTCTACCTCATTATTTGTGTTTTTATGTATGTATATATGTATATATACATACATATTTATATTTATATGTATATATATGCATATATTAATATTTCTATCTTTCTAGATATATAAATATTGTAAGGAGATATGTTTACTTTCTTGATATGGGTGGCTCATGAGTTCACTAATCCTATCATTGCATGAAGGAAATTTTCTTCTTGGTTTATCACGACCCTTAGTTTAGTGTAGATAGGATATATTTATTTCATGTACTACTTTTCTCTCTAACATTTTTTCCATATAGAACTTCATAGACTAGTCTAGATTAGGATCAAGTGCACCAAGAAGATATCTAGACAAGGAGGTGACCTTGGTAAAAAATCCTAGAGGTTGTTCTCAAAGTTGCATTCCATGATCCTCAAACTTTTGAAACTATACACTTCATGCAAAGCATATGCATAAAATACACATGATAACAATATTGAGTGATTTCTATGTTGGAGCATGAACTGGAGCAATTTTGATTTCCAGCACTATGAAAAAGAGTGAGGTATGCATGTAATACTTGATGATGCACAAATAAAAAATTTATTTTGAAAGATACATAATAATGAGATACCTAATTTAATATTTGTTTTGGCTTTAACAAGAAAAGAGGAAGGTAAGATTGTCAAATATATGTGTAAGAGTTTGATTTTAAAAAATAATGTCCAGTTCAATAAAAAGTTGCATTTACTATTGGCATAGACAAAAAAGTAAGCTAAACGGGAATATTTTGAGACATATCAATACAATATAGGTTGGAAAACTATTGACATGGATAGGCACAAGCACTAGGATTCGAAAATTTCTATTTTTAAGGATCAAAGAAAAATTCACCACCTTGAAGGGGAAAACATTCAAATTTTACCTATAGATAAAATTCAATAGCAAAGAAACAAATTCACAACTAGAGAATTTGTTGAATCTTCAATATTTATAGTGAAATCTTACTATAATCCTAATATGTGATAGATGAGCAAAATTGGGTGTCTACATTACTTTCTAAAAGTATGTATCAATATTAACCACTTGGGGTGGTTAATGTGTATGCCTCAAATGTTGATTCTGACAGATGCGAGTTATGTAGATGGCTTGCCATGAATCTGCCATTTGCCACTTGGGTGCTCTGTGGAGATTTTAATATGGTGGAGAAATCTCCTAATAAGGTCAGTCATGTCTCGATGTGGTGGTGTTTAAGTGAAAGAGAAGCTTGGTTTTTTATGAAAAACAAGCTTCGCCTTTATGACCCTAATTCCTGCTTCTTGCCTTCTGACTTCCCGTAGGCTCTTTGGTACACCTGGTCCAATTTTTAGGCTGCTTCTTCTAGGGTTTTGGTAAGATTGGATAGAGCCATGATTTTTGAGTGTGACAACTTTCAGTTCTCCCGTATTTTGCTTTCTTCACCGTATGTGTTGAATTTGCCTGGTACTACACTGTTTGATCGTTCACCTATTTTATTCTTGATGGCAATGTTAAACTTTCAACCTAGAGTGCATTCTTCACAGATTTACCTAAATGTGTATTTTTTGCATAGCTTTAGCATGAAAGCTCATATATACCGCATTTGGAATTTGATTCCTAGACCTGATGGTATTTTTGGAAGGATTGAAGGGTAGAATGATGCCATTTAATGAACCACTAAGGCTTTACGAACTTTGGGTGTTGAAGTTGCAAAATGATGAAAATAGGCTAAGTATGCCTTGCAAAGTGAGCTATCCAAAGCCTTTCTTAGGCTTGAAGCATCTCCTTTCAACTCTGTTGCTCAATCCCAAGTTTATTCCATTCGCCATGAGCTAAAAAAGGTTGATTTGTATGAAGCCAATGGGGCTCAATTATGTGCTCGAATGCATTGGCTCAAAGTGGGGGACAAAGTGACCAAAGAATTTTTTCAATGCCTCAGACCTCCTGCTCAGAATTCTCAGTTTCAAGCCATTCAATTTGATGGGCAGAGATTTACAGATCTTTCAGACATTGTTAAAGTATTTGTTTCACATTATCAAGGTGTTTTTTCTTCTCAACCCCTAGATGATGCTAGAAGGTAAGCTCTTGTGATTGTACCGATGTTGTCCCCAACAAGCTTTCTCCTGAGCAAATGTTATTTTGTGACAATCCTATTTCTCTGGAAGATCTAAAAACTACCTTGTCACTTATGGCCAATGATAAGGCACCTGGGCTTGATGTCTTCCCATGTGAATTCTATAAATAATTTTGGGATATGCTTGGTTCTGATCTCCACAAAGTTTATCTTGAAGCCCTGCAATATGGTTCACTGGGTTCCATTATTAACAAAGGTAATGTTAAATTTATTCCTAAGTCTGGAGATCCTGATCTCATCACCAATTGGAGGTCGATCACCCTACTTAATGTGAGCTATAATATTATTGCTAAAGCCCTTGCACTTAAGCTTAAATCTATTCTGCCTTTGATTGTCAGACCTGAATAAACTGGCTTTGTTAAGGGAAGATACATTCTTGATAATGTTCTTGTTGTTTGGGAAGGTATGGAGTGGGCAAGAAATTCTGAACAAGATGCTTTATTCATTAAGATAGACTTTGAGAAAGCCTATGATAATATGGAGTGGTACTTCATAATTGCCATGCTTCAGGCTCTAGGTTTTGGGCCTGTTTTTGTGAGCACCATTCTTATGTTATTTCAAGATGCTTCAGCTATTCTTACCTTGAATAATAGTCAATCTTAGTCAATTTCTCTTGGTTTCTCTATGAGACAAGGGTGCCCTCTTGCTCCATCTCTTTTCATTCTTGCTACAGAGGATTTTGGCTATTTGTTGGCCCATAAGATGGATCAAGGATTAATCAAGGGTATTGCTCTTCCTAATTCTGACCGTTAGTTGGTCAATGGTCATTTTGCAGATGATTCCTTCTTAACTCTTCAATAAGATTAGCAATCCCTTTCCTCAGCTATTAGTTGCTTAGAGGTGTTTTTTTTAGCCTCTGGTTCTTCTATACAATGGAAAAAAACATCATGTTTTTGGCAATCTCAATCTCAACTACCACACTGGTTACATAAATTCCAATGGACTTGGATTCATCCAGGTGAGGTGTTTAAATTTCTTGGAATTCCTTTTGCATTTCATGGTTCCTCTGCTCAATTGTGGCAGTATGTTATTGATAAAGTGGAAAATAAGCTTTCTTACTGGACTAGTAAGAAAATTTCTCTGGCAGGAAAATTTTAGATTTGTTCTAAGGTTTTAGCCACTACCCATGTCTATTATTCATCTTGTTGGGTTCCATCCAAATCTTGTTATAAAAAGTTGGATAAGCTTCTGAGAGACTTCTTGTGGGCCAAAGACTCTATCAACCAAGGTTTTCAGCGGGTACCCTGGGAAATTTTCTATTTGCCCAATGATTGTGGAGGCATGGGTTTGTTTGATTGCCACCGACAAGGTCTTGCCCTTTGTGCTAAATGGATCACCCGATCTTTAATTGGGGATGAATCTTGAAAAGTGCTGGTCAGGCATTGCATTTCTTCTAGTTTTCTTCAGGGGAAGAAAATTTGGAAATGGGTGGGATTGCAATCCATTATTACTTCCCCTGTACCTATTAAAGTTAAAGGTTCTTTTGTCATTCAGAGTATTTGGAAATCCTGGGAGGCCTTCAAACCCTGGCTTAGTTGGAAAGGGAGTTTTCACAAAGTAGGTTCCTCTTTGTCTTCCATGAATATTTGGTGGTCTCCTGTTATCATTTGGCAAGGTTCTCCATTAGCTCTGGTGTAGTGGGTCAGAGTGCAGAGGTTCTATAAGCGTGGTATTACTTCCATTTTTTATTTCTTCTCTTGACATTCTAGGTGTTGGATACCTTGGGAAAGTTTTAATTAAATTCACAATTTAAATCCTGGTGATAGAGACACTTATGAGGTGGATATTGATAGTATTCCATTTTCTATTTGGAGCAAACTACATACGCATTTTTAAAAACCCTAGTGGTCAGATTGGTGTTGGCCCAGGGAGCTTCCTGTTTTGCAATATAAATCTCATCTTGGTTACAAATGGCTTACCCCACAAGTTCCAATGGTTGATAAGCTCACTCTGAGATGGAATTTAGTCTCTCTTTCCTCCCAATGGAATAAGAGGTTTCGGATTTCTTGGGCTACTTATATTGAACCTAAACATAGTTTTTTTGCTTGGTGTCTCTTACATCAAGAGTTACCTGTTGGCAATAGGTTCAAGCATCTGGGTGTTCATAATATCATTTGCCCGGTTTGTGGACAAGCGAAAGAATTACTGCATGTTTTTTGGTCGGGCTCAGTCAGCTTGGGAGTGGCTTCTTGAAATTTTCAGACCTTTTATACAGGAGAATTTTACTTGGGTGCATGCTATTTTGCATGACCCTATTGCTTTTTCCTTCAACTTGGATGTTGTTTGGAATATTTTTAGAATTGGTACCTTATTTTATCTATGAAAGTCCCGAAATAGAGCTATTTTTTCTCAACAAGATGTCGGACATGTCTTCTCTATTGTTGATAAATATGATATATTCTTTGATTGTTGGTTACAGATTCAAGTACAGGTTAAAAAAGTACAGGTGGAGCTGCAGTACTTGTGTACCCTTATGGATCATTGGGAGAATGCACCCTACATTATGAGTCATGTGCATCTTCCTTCCCCTTCCAGGTGGCAGTAATTTCTTGGCTTCTTTCTTTCCGAATGCATATTTAATACTGTTTTGGCAGTTGTTATTGGCAATTTGTGGGATGTTTCTAACACTCTTGTATACTCTTAACCACAATGATTAATGTATTGGTTTATGGGGTGTGCTAATCCCACCCACCCTTTTTTGTATGATTAAACATTATTTTATTAATATAATGACTTTTTCATCCAAAAATAATAATTAAAAAATATGGCATATGAAACTACATTAATTCATTTAATCTATAAGACTACTGTTTTTATTTAATATATAAATATTTAACGATATTCCAATTGTGACCCTACCTTTCGAAGATTGTGGACATCTCAAAGTCAATAATACAATATAATTGACTTTAATATTCTTTGTTAGACAACATTCTTGTTCATGGCTCCCAATAATAATATTAAATTTTAAAATGTAGAGTGTTGCGCTAGAGGTGGCAAATAAGTTCTCTTTGACGTGAAATGCCGCATTGATGCCTGCATACTGAGGACAAAAGTTGTGATCATGTGCTTATTTACAGTTATGGAAGTTGTCTGGCTCATGTCTTTCAGTTCAATTTTTATTATACGATATGTTAGTTGGCAACTTGGAAAAGAACGCTGTGGAATCAAATGGAAATTTTTCAGTAAATTCCCGTCGCAAACATCATGTGGTTCACATATCTGAATAACCTTCCGTGACATGGGCCATTGATCGAGCAATTTAAAGAGGGAGCTTTTCGCACCTCGAGATCATTGGTTATTTATTTTTTAATTATATGTCGAATAAGTAGCCTTGATCTTGAAAACATCAGGAAAGCATTTGGTCGAGGCCCATTACTGGTTTGCCAAACAAATTTATTTACACTTTGAATGTGTATAAATTTTTATTTAAAAAAATTATTATGTTTATTTTTATTTCAATTTTGGATTGGTTAAAAGAATTTCAAATGTAATTTACCCAAGAATATGAAAAAATAAAATAAATTAAATTATCAATTTTTTTTTTTTAATGTGTTTTCCGCCCGACCGCTAAGCGGGGCGTGCCAATTGGTCCATGCCTCCGCAATTCGGGTCCTCGTCACAATAGAGTTCAACATCCTAACTGCATGGAATCAACGAAACAGGTTAAGTTCAGCGATGTTGGTTATAAAAGGTATCTGACATGCCTTCATAAATATTAAATTCATTGTTTTAAATAAAATAACATCTTTGAACTGTGCTTCTTCTTGTGCATTGATAATTAAACATAAAACTTGACGATTAAAGTAAAAAAATGACAAATGTTTTCTATTCAGAATGATATATTTGTCATATGTGTATTAATTCAATATATTTGAAATTTTAGTTTTTAAATATTTTATTTAACTATATTATTATTATTTTTTATTTGGTTATTGTGAAGAACGTCTTATGATTTATGTAGTTTTCTTCCAACCATGGCCCTTCTTAAAGTTGAAAGTTATATTTATCAATAGTGAATTTAACACAAAGCCACCACACACCCATCCCCTCACACACTCGCCCACACTGCGATTTGAACCTTCGACCTCCCGAAGAAGAGCCAAAGCTCGAACCTTCCTAAAGTTAAGAGTTGTACTTATCAATAGGAAATTTAACACAAAGCCACCACACACCCACCCCCTCACACACTCACCCATGCCACAGTTTGAACCTTGGACCTCTTGAAGAAGAGCCAAAGCTCGATCACTTGCATGCATTGTGCCCCCAGGTGCCATTAACCATCTTACTTATTCATACATTGCTAGAAAAAATAGATAGTTAATTATGACATAATAATAAGTTGTATACAAACATTTTCTTTCAATTTTGCTCTGGTGGATCTTGGGTTGGCTTTCATCGATTTACGTTTGTGTTTGGATTCTGGTGGTTGTTTGGGTGGTTCTCTCATCCGGTACTCTCTTTTACGTTGCTAGTGCGTGATTTTGATGAAATGTGGTATCCGGGTGGGGAAGTTCTAGACGAACTAGTGGAATCTCTTTCTTTGGAAATGCCTTATGGCCAAGCTATTGGGGAGGCTGCACCTAAAAGAAATGGGGTGAGCGTAGACTTAGCCAATCAGGATGTTGATGGAGATGTTCATGCCCAACTCAAAATATTTGTCTCTAACTCAACTGTGTCCTCTCTATTGGCGAATCTATCTGGTAATTTTGTGGGAAAATTCTCTGTGAGTATGCTGGATGTTGATGCTTTAAAGAGATGGGCCATCACCATTTGGAAGCCTACTAGCAGCCTCTGTTTATCTCTTATCCCAAGGAACTTTTTTCTCTTTTATCTGTCGAACCCCTATGATGTTGATTGGGTGTTGGAAGAGGGGCCATGGTTTTTCGAAAAGATTGGGTTATATTTGAGGAAATGGGACTCTGGTTTTAACCCTGCTACTCAAAAAGTGGACATGGTTCTGGTTTGGATTCATCTTCCTGAAGTCCCTCTCTATTTATGGCAAGACTCCATCTTCAAACAGATTGCCAATGCTATTGGGAAATTTATCTCTTTTGATACCTGTTCCATGTCGAAAAATAAATGATAATTTGTTCGCCTGAGTGTTCTCACAGACTTGTCCAAAGAGTTGTAAAAATATATTTTGATCAACTCTCTTGCAGGAAGGTCGGAGTAGGTAATCATCTACAAACATGATAGCTTTTCACGTTCAACTTCTGGGGGCAAAGATCATTCATCTTTGCATTTCAAAAGAAAGTCGATGGATGCCCCTACTAGGGTTCAGTTCTCACAAGAATTCATGTCCACAGTGGAGAAAGGGAAGATACTGGCCTCTATTTATGGGGTTAGCAAGTCTGTTTGGTCTTTCCCCTCAAAGAAACGAAGAATATGGAAGAAGAAATTTTTTGCTGCCTCGTCGGTCAAGGAAGCTGCTACTCTTTCGATGGCTCTTCAAAATTCGTCCCCCCCTATTTACTCCCCTCTGTTGGCACCTGTGTTTAGGGAGGAGGAGCTGGTCAAACCGATGTGTTTGGATATTGCAATGGGGAATTCTAATAGGCTAGAGGTGGAGTTTTTTTTGGAAGTCAATCTAGAAAATGCTTCTATCCCCTTAGAAAACTCTTTTGAGTGTCTAAATGCTTTGGTAGAAGACTTGGGTCCATCATGCTCTAAATCCTAGATGGCGACCCTAGTGGGGTCCTTAAGGGAATGCCCACAATCCTTGATGGCTCATTGTCTATCCTTCTCTCCTGGCGCGACCAATTGTGTGGATGGTTGTTCCCCCTCTATGGTAAGAAATGAAGCTTTAGTGATGGATGTGGCTCCTACTTCCCCATCTCCTCAGCCGGTGGTAATGGAGAAGGGCTCTCCTGACCCTAAAACATGTATTCAAGGAATATGTATGATGTATTTGGGCAAGGCCTATAAACATGGAAGGCCTATGTCTAAAGTAAGAAGGAAAATAAAGGCCAATGATTCTATGGCCAACGGAGGTCAATCTAGACTATTTCTAAAAATTGGTGAAGGTGAAAAATGATTGAGCTTGGATGGTTTCTTGAGCTCGTTGGTAGGTGGTGGAGATAAAGTGAGTTCCCCCTTATAATGAAAATTTGCTCATGGAACATAAGAGGGTGTAATAGCTCCTCTAAGAAGTGCTTATTGGCATCCCTGAGAAGATAATTGACCCCTGATTTCTTATGCATTCAAGAATCAAATCTTGAGGTCGAGTTGTGGAGTCCAAAGGGCAATATGTAAGGACTTGGGATTGATGGCCAGTGAAGTTGTGGGAATAGTGGGTGGACTCCATTTTTTAGGGAATTCACATAAATTTGATGGGCATGTAATCTCTGCTTCATGTAGAGTGATAAATATTCTTTTCTAGTGCAATGAAATCCAAAGGTGTTGGGTGGTCTCCAATATCTACGCTCCGAATACCACTTATGAAAGGAGATATTTTTGGCAGTTGTTGCTAGAAATGCATCAAATCTTCATTCATGAACATTGGTTAGTGATTGGATATTTTAACTCCCCTCTATATCCTTTGGAGAGAAGGGGTGGAATTGGCCCTTAAGAGTGCAATCTTGTTGACCTAGCGAATTTCATATCTTTCACATAATTACGAGACGTGGATTTGAAAGGGGGAATTTTACATGGAGTAACAATAGGTTGGGTAATGGTTTGATCCTAAGCCGGCTGGACAGAGCATTAGTTTCATGTAGAAGTCTCGATTTATTTGCGGATGTGGTGCTTTCCACCTTACCCAAAGTGGGCTCAGATCATAATCCTCTCCTTTTAGAGACTTTTGAAAACTCTTCTTTTGTTCTAAGACCCTTTCACTTTGAAGCAATGTGGTGCAACATCCCTAGCTTTGAAGATTGCATGAAAAAATTATGGGATGAGGAAGCACCAGGATCGGGCCTTTTTAAAGTTGCATTTATTATTTGAAGGCTTCGTCATAAATTAAAATGGTGGAAAAAGAATGTGTATGGTAATATCTTTAGGGAGCTGGAAGCTTTAAAAAAGGTCACTGAAATAGAGAAAAATATTGAGTCATAGGGATTCAATGAGGTGTTATTAAGGGAGGAAAGGGAGTCCTTAACCAATTATCATAATAAAGAAGTGGAGATCGAGTTGAAATGGAAGAAAAAATCAAAATAATTATGGATAAGAGAAGGTGACAAGAATACACAGTCCTTTCATGCGTCCACCATGCGGTGGAGGAGTAGGAATAAAATAGTGAAGATTATTAAGGAGGATGGTAGCTCTATCAGGAAGAGCGAGGAAATTTGATTGGAGGCTATCAATTTCTTTAGTTCTCTTCTTAGTCCTCTTCCATATATTTTGCGAAGAAATGTGTTATGTTAGATGCCATTCCTACATTGGTGATGAAGAAAATGAATGCATGTGTGGAGGCCCTGCTCACAAATGATGAAATATTTAATGTTGTTAAGGAGCTGGGGCCTTTAAAGGATCTAGGACCTGATGGATTTCCTCCATTGTTATTTCAAAAATATTGGAATATTTGTGGGTCTAAGGTGGTAGAGGCTCTGAGAGAAGCCCAAATATTGGAGAAGATTCCTAAATTCATAAATGCTACATTGATTGCCTTAATTCTGAAAAAGGATTTTAGACCAATCAGTTTGTGCAATTATTTATATAAATTCCTCTCTAAGGCTCTATCTAATAGACTCAAGGGGCTGCTTTCGAATCTCATTGATATGGCTCAGAGCACCTTTGTGCTCGGTAGATAAATCTTAGATGCTGCTATTGTCATGTATGAGCTTCTTCATTCAATCAAGTACAGTGGTAAAGAGGTTTTACTTTTAAAGCTCGACATCCGTAAGGCTTATGAAAAAGTGACATGGCCATTCTTACAAGAGGTCATAAGGAAGTTTGGCTTCAGCGATCGGTGGGTCACACTTATTTCAGCTTGCATTTCGTTAGTTTGGTGCTCCATTCTAGTGAACGAATTAGTGTCTAGCTTTTTTAAGTCTCACCATGGTTTGAGGTAAGGCGATCCAATTTCTCCCTTCCTATTCCTCTTTGTGGCAGAGGCTTTGGGGAGAGAGATTGGAAAGTTGAGCGTGGAGGTGGGTCTTCATCCAGGTCTCCCATGTCCACCTATATCTCATCACCAATTTTTTTACGACACTCTGATTTCTAGTGGTGCATCATTCTTTTTCGCCCGGGATATTAAAAGATCTTATTGTGCTATGAGAGGGTTTTTGTTCAGGATATCAACTTTGCGAAGAGATTTATATACTTTGTTAACACTCTAGAAGCCATGCTATCAAAGATTATGAATATTCTCAATTGTAGGATTGTCATATTCCTAGCGACCTATATTGGATTGCCTCTCTTCGTGGGGAGAATGAAAGACTCACTGTGGGACCCTTTGATTGAAATAATCTAACGTAAACTACCCATTTATTTCAAGTTCTTATTCATGCTCCCTTCTAAAGTAACAGACAAAATTGATCTTATTTGTAAAACATTCCTTTGGGATGCATCGGATTTAAAAGGCAACTACCACTTGGTTCCTTGGGATCAGATTTGCAATAGGATAAAGGACGAGGGTCTTAATTTGAAAAGAGCAGCACTTATGAATAGAGCCCTGGTTGGTAAATCAGGGTGGTTGGTTGCTTCAAATGCCGAGAGATCTTGGTGTTCTATCCTTAAATAGAAATACATATTTAATTCTTTTTTATTAGACGATTTCTCCTCGAGAGGCTCCATTTTTTGGAGAAGCTTAATGAAGATCAAGGACTTTGTGAAGGCTAAAAGTAGGTGGATCGTTGGTGATGGCAAAAACATCAAGTTTTGGGAAGACCATTGGTTGAGGGAAGAGTCGTTATTGGATGATCCAAATCTCAGGGCTCTTGCTTTGAAAGCGATGGAGAAAGGCAAAATTTTGATTTCCCAATATATGTCTATTGTCAATTGTAGGCATTCGTGGAATTATCATCCCTATTGGGTGTCCAACCAGAACGATTTGGTCAGTTGGTAGAGAATTTTAGTGGAACTTAACAGGTATGCGATCAGACAACGATTCCAGAGACCGTTTGATTTGGAGCGAGGAAGTTGAAGGTGAATTTACTATAAAATAAGCTTGTTTATTCATTCTCTCAAAATATGAGGCTCCTTTTCTAGCGAATCTTATGTGTATTAAAGGAATAATCCCATAGATCAATATTTATTTCTGGCTGGTGGCTCAAAATAAAATACTTTCTTTGGAGAATATTTGAAATAGGGGTCGCATTATGATGAACAAATGCTATCTGAGCAAATTGGACTGGGAATCCATGCAACATCTACTCCTTAGCTATCCATTCACATGGTAGGTATTTATGTTTATTTTTAATTGGTTTAGCATTTATTGGGTGTTTACAGGTATGTTGATGTACAACATCCTTCAACGGTGTTCGTCATTCGTATCCCAGAGGCTATGTTGGTTGTGGAAAATTATGCTTCCCCATGCATGGTGGGGGGTGTGGAAAGAATAGAATACCCATGCTTTTAATGACATTGATACCAATTCTGTCAGGGTGAGTACTAAGATCATTAACAAATTGTTGGAGAATTTCTTGGTTGCCTTTGTGGGTAAATGACCCAAGGCACCCTCCTCCTCTGATGAAGTTGATTTGGAATTTAAATTGGTTTGGAGCCCTCTTCCCCGGCCCTCCCGAACCTGATCCTAGAGTAGGAATTAAGTGGGCCCATCCGGCTCCCAATTGGCTGAAACTCAACTTCTATGGGGCCTCAAAGGGTAACCCCAACAGGGCTGGAGTAGGTTGTGTTGTGCAAAACAAGAATTGTGACATCCTCATGGCATTTTTTGAACCCCTTGATTCCCAATATTCACACTTCATGGAGGCTCATGTAGCTTATATGGGGGTGAAATTTTTAGCGGATGCTGGCTATCAGAATATGGAAATTGAAGGTGACTCATTGAACATAATAAATATTGTCAAAGTGCAGTGTACACCTAGCTAGAATGTTCTCAATCTTATTGTCGAATCGAGGAGATTGATGTACGCTTTTGATCATGTGAACATTTAGCTTGTGTTTCATGAGGGGAATGCACTGGTTGATATGCTGGCCAAGCGTGATATCCACTGTGCCGCTTTTTTAGTGTGGAAAAATGATGTCCAGAATGACATAGTCTCCCTTGGTAGAAAATATGCTCATGATGCTTTGTTTTTGTAAGAAGTTGGAAATCCCTTTGGCTCTCATTGGAAGGGGTGTTTGGTCTCACTTTTCCCTTTGACCAAAGTTTGTTATAGTTTGTTTTACCTTCAAAGCATTGTGCTTTTCTAAGTTCTCTCCAGAATCATTATGGTTATTAGGAATTAAACTCTCTTAGTTATTCCTAATAGGTATAATATTTTGGATATTGTTATTATGGTTGAGAGTTTGGCTGTATGTATAAGGTTGTGGGGACCCTTTCAAAACCCTCTCTTTAAATTAAAACCAAAAAAACAAAAAGTTGTAAACAAAACATAATGAATTATTAATACAATATAAATGAAATAAAAATTGTTGCTTAAAAAACATCACTTTAAGGATAATATAGAGGTCAAAAAGCTTTTCTTATGACAATGAGTCCAAATATCACACTCTTATCATTTTTCATCTAAATCGATGAGATATTTTATTTTGTTGTTACAAGAAAAATTAATGCTTTTCTTTATTATGTTGTTGGAGTATATATATATTTTTTTCAAATTGTTAGTGACCTATTTCTAGTTTCAACCCATGATATTTAGAACAACGAAATTTCTTTTTTCATTGGTAATGAAAATTAAGTTTTTAGGAGAGAGAAATAGCTAAAATGTGGAATGAATTTCATTATGCATAACCATTTTTATTGACCTGGTTATATATTATGTTATATTAATTACACAATCAAGCCTAATGACTATAAATACAAATATATAGGTGAAGTATAATATCATTTTTTTTGTCATTTTTTACTAGTGTATATGGGTTGAAATGTGTTTCGATTATATTGTATCACAATCACATGATTAAAGCATTTTTTTAGAATATTCAACTATTCAAATAAAATTGATCTAATGTTATGAGCAACGAAAGCAAATAGATTGACAAAGTAACTTGAAGATTGTTAGAGGCAGATATTTAGTGCTTCATACCTAATTAAGAATTGCTAAACAATGAGCAAAGAGCTCAATATGAAGTGCATATCAATGTAATAAATACAATGGAGGTGAGGAAGTATTTATAGGAAATACTTCTCATGATCTCATGCAAACTAAAAAATATGGGATAAAAGGTTGAATACTACCTTCCCCACTAGAAGATAAAAAAACTAGCACATAAGGCTTCCTAGGTCATAGAAAGAGCTAGAGATTTCCAATCAAGGCCTGAAGGGTCTTGATATAATAAGAACGAGCCAAGCTAGCTGATGCAAGGTGAAAATACTAGAAATAGAAATAACTAATGCAATAAAAGATGAAATATGCACCAGCATCCCCCATAAGCATAGCTTAGGTAAGTAGTGTGATGATGCACCTTAATAAAATCCATACAATAGATGAGGGAGGTAGGAGACTCCCCCAAGCAGAAGAGGTAGGAGACCTCATTTATTAGTAGTCAATAACCTTCGATGCAACACCATATGTACAAAGTATCAAAATAGTGATCAGTGCAAAAACAATGCTGAAGTAGGCCCCAAACACGATGAATAACATTTATTCCTTTTGAAAGAGGAAATATATGAACTGCATGTGTATAATACTTCCACTTTAAATGTGGAAAATATGAATGTAAGACCACAAATATCTCTAGAAAATGCTCAAGAAACTCCAAGTCAAAATTATACTGTGAATATGTCGGATAAAATCCAACTATAAGATGTGCTGAAGAAGACTATATTTGAAGAACAAACCCATTAACCACTATTGAATGTACCATAATACTATTAGATGAAGTATGCAAACACAAAATAATGTGAACTACTCCCCAAAAATCTATAATTGGTGATGACCATATAGATACAACAATCTGGTGAGTGCTATCCATGAAGAGATATACAATGTCCTCCAAAGTGTTTTCATTGTCATCCATGTATGAATCCAAAAACAAAGAGGGAAAATAATCAAGATCATTGTTGTAGGACACAATAAACAAATGAGATATGTATAGGAGATATGATACACAATGAGAATCCTAAAGATCAATATTTTCTTGCTATACTATTGAAGAATACTATAAAGTGATAGTAGAAGAATCAATAGAAATAATGTGTGCCAATGGTGAAAAAATGAAATCCATGTAGATGTGTGGAAGAGGTGCATATATAAATTTGGATGGTTGAATGGATGATGGAGACTCCTCTATGAAATGAGAGAAGATGTATAACTAAGTTGCATGATTGGCCACTCCAATTTCAAGTAATGAATCATCCTCCATATTTTTGATATATATATTTAATCTAGTATAAACTCAAGTTTCTTTCCATTACCTGTATGAGTGATTTGGTATATAGAGAGAAGGTTGGTTGATAGTTTAGGAACACAAAGCACATCCTAAAAAGTATTATCTCCAATGGAAACATCACCCTTGTTAGAATAAGTAATTATTCTCTTAAGTTCTACTAGGATAGACTTACTTGAGTTTCCACTCCTTCATGAGTCAGGTAAACTCTTAGTTATAGTCTAGATCAGATTTGATGAGTTGTTGTAATCCAACGGATCTCAATGATCAACTTTGTTATTTATACAAAGTTGATCCATGGAATAATCAATCAGTTCTACTCTTTCTTCATATTTTATGTAATGCTTTGCATGTCTATTTTGGGAAATTCTAACATGGTACTAGAGCAGGATAGATCTTGCTAGCATTCTCTCTTGAAGGTTCTAGGAGCTGGTTCTTTGGATATTTTGTTGGCTTCTCCTCTTTTCTTGGATTTAAGTCTTCAATAAGATTTTATATATAGTTTTTTTCTATATTTTTTTGAAATATATATATGTGGGTTATTATGAATATTATTTATCTTCTTATCACGTTAAAAAGGGAAGGGGAGATTCATTGACTCTTAGTGTAAATGTTTTTTTCGGAAAAATTACCCATAGTCATATATATTAGATTTTTTTTCTCTAAAAAAAAAAACACCTTTTTCAAGCAATTTTTTTATTAAATATTTTATATAAAAGCTTGATTAATAGGAATTTTATTTCCTATATTTAGTGTATTTTTTTTGCAGGAAAAAAAGGGCTTTGTTTGCTACCTTATCATTGCTCTCGGTGAAGCATGATTGAGGCTCTTGAATCTTGCGTAGAGCACCTAATTTTGGGTACCAACATCTCTATTCATGATGCCTCTCTAATCGATTTCCATATCTCCTTAACTAGAGATTTGTAATCTTCGCTCTCCATTGTTTTTGACGCTTGGTGCAACTCTCAATAAAGTCAACTATTATAAAATCCTTTCAATTTTTTTTTATTCTTTCGGTGCGCTCTTAGGCCACGTCACTTCAGTTGCAAGATAAATGTTTTATACTTTTCTATCTTGCGATATTCCTTGGCATACCTTTTGTTGCATCATTGAACTTCATAGGAGCCCCCTTAAGCCGGGATAACATTCATTTAATGCCAATCAATGGATTTTTTCTCTGTTGGAAGATTTGCAAATGACTCTCATTACCTCCTATTTAGTTATCTTCGTCTCTCTTCATTTCACATCATTTTCTTATGAACTTGAGCTTCGTTTATTCTCTGACGAATTATATTTATAGAGTGTTATTTTTGTTTTGCTCAAAGGCGATGCATCGTGGTGCTGAAGCAAGCAACTATAAATTTTTAATTTTATTTTGATATCATTCATTTGCTATCTCTTTTAAAATTTTTATAACAGTCTATATTTTTGTTTATCATCTCTCCTATTTTACTTTTGTTCTACAGGTTACAAAATTTGAGGCACTGCATCTACAAGGAACTATGTCTGTGAGTGCTAGGTCTACGAAGTGCTAGGTCTACACCTTCTTCGACGCTCTCATCAAAATCACCAGTGATATTTATCTTTTGTGATGCATCAAAGTAAAACCACTTCTACCTCTCTATTTCATGGTACCTACCCAAATAATTTTGGGTTTCCTCTTCATGCGGTAGCAAGATCATTCTTTCAAAAGTTATCTCTATTCTTTCTTTTGCTTTAGTGCAATCGTGAATTGTAGGCACCTTGTTTGAAGTATATCTCTTCTATTTATTTTTTGTCTAAAGCTTCTTTGTATTGGTTTTTTATCTATCCCTTCAATTTCGAAGGTAAAAACCATACAAAAATATCCCCTTAGAATTTATGTATTTCGTATTTTATTCTGACTTTATTTTATTCTAAAGCCTCTTTCTCTTTCAAAGGGCTTTAGTGAAAATAGTCATTTGTAACCTAGTAAATGCAAAGTTATTTTTTCGGGGGGGGGGGGTTAGGGTGCTCAATTTTGCACCTTTTTTTTTTTATATTTTAGGGGGGTGTATTCATATATTTTTTTGTGTCTATCTTATTTAAATCATTGTTCTAGATTTCTTTATAGTGGCTTTTAAATTTCAGAGGTATATATTGTTTTATCTCATTTAAAATCTCCATATGGTATAAGAAGATATTCACTAACTTCTTGCACACCCTCATTTTATCAAAACAAATAATATTTTTCTTATTCAAAAAGTATTATACAATCTTTAGTGGCAATTCCATTTCATTGGTTGGTGACATTTTTGCCTCTTCTTGCTTTTAACTTTATCCTTCTAAATTCATCTTTTTTTTCTTTTTGCTTTTAAGAAAGTACTCTCTAGTTTGAAAGAAAGCTCTTAATTATTATAAAATAAAACATTACCTAAAGAATATTATTAAAACTCAAAAATAATATTGCCTACATTCCACGTACCACAATCCTCCAAGAAAACTTATAGTTTCCCTCGCATAAGGGCAGGTTTTTTTGAGAGACTTGGTATAAAGGCCTGGCATATATTTTTTTGATCAACCAAATTTCTCATATTTGAAATATCTCTAACTTATAGTTTCCCTCTCGTAAGGGCGAGTGATTGAGATATTCCAATTTTGAAATTTGGATGATCACATCTAATATTAAGTCCATGTTCCATGTATCAAATCTCTCTTACTTATAGTTTCCCTCTTGTAAGGGCGGGTATTTGAGAAACATATATAGGACTGGAAAAATTATTTTTGGCCTCTAAAATATATCAAATCTCCTCATTTACTTATAGTTTCCCTCAAGTTAGGGCAGGTATTTTGAGGATTCTTGATATTTCCTTCCAACCTTTTAAATCAATAATCCATTACATTAATATATTGAAGTTAAAGGGGGGAATTATTGGTTCACTTCAATTTCTCTTTGGAAAAATGAATACAATTGATCCACTCACTCCTCATAACTATCATACATGGAAACCCAAAATATTAAATCTCATTTCTCAAAAAGGGCTCACACACCTATTAGAAGAAGATCAAAATGGTTTTGATAAAGAATATGAAAAATTTGTTCATAAAGGGAAGTTGTATGAAACAATGGGTATTATAAGCACTAATGTAAATGAAAGATTATGGTTTCACATTACAGATTGTAAAAATCCTTATGAAAGTTGGGAGAAACTAAAGAACTTATTTGGAAAAGTAGATCAAATGAGGTCAATGCATATTGAGGCATAATTAACAGTTTTATCTCCTTATGACTTTAGCAATATTGTTGACTTTCTCATAAAATTCAAAGAAGTCCTTACTCAATTTAAAGGCAGTGGCAAGGATAAAAAATATGAATAATGCATCTATCTAATACTTTCTAAATTAAATGGTGTATTTTATATATTCACAACCACCTCTTTCTATCTACAAAATATGCTCTTGGTGCAAGTTTCAAAATGCCCTCCTTAGAAGAATTATGTGAGAGACTAACTAGAGAAGAAACAAAAATTGCAAAGTATGAGATCTCTTCCTCTTCCTCTAAATCCTTAGTAGCATCCACCTCCACTAAATAAAAATTCAAAAAGAAATAAAGGAGTCCCATAACTTGTACTCACTACAAAAAGAATGGTCATTCTGCAAACAAATGTTGGAAAATATTACAACAACTAGAGGCAGCTATGAAGGATAAAAATATAGACAATAAAAAGAAAATAGGAAAATCCCTAAATGTCCAAGGGAAGACCACCAATACTTCATCTAATTACTGGGTCCTAGATTCTAGAGCAACTCATCACATGACTGCTTCAGATGAGTCATTCTCTTCTATCTCCTCAAGTTCAACATGTAGCATAGAATTTGGTGACTCCTCATTTATCCTAGTAAAAGGAAAGGGTGACATATCCATTGATGGTGGCTCTATTAATAATGTTCTCTATGTTCCAAACATTGCAACAAATATCCTCTTTGTCTATCATATTTGTACTTTTGGAAAGGGGAAAATTGTTCTCTTCTCTCCAACAGGAGTTGAGATAAGAGACTTTCAAGACCCCCACTCTCTTGTAGCCAAAGGAGATATTGATCACAACACTCACCTATTTCACTTCAAAGGATTCAAAAATATAGAAGGGGCCTCCTCTTTTATGGCTCCTGGAGATCTTGAAAGTAAAATTTGATAAAAAAAGGTTTGGTCATCTCAGTTATAACTACCTAAAGGAATTGAACACCCATGAAATGGTAAAAAGTTTACCTCAAGTCTCTTCTATTGATGGAGTATGTCCTGGATGTGCTCTTGGAAAGCAACATCAAGATCCTTTCCATCCAAGTGGTTCTCTAAAAACCTCATCCCCTCTAGAGTTAATCCATAGTGACTTGATGTTTTTCCCAGAGCCTTCTTTCAAAGGAGAAAAATATGCTCTAACCTTCATTGATGACTTTTCTAGAATAACTTGGGTCTACTTCCTAAAATACAAAAGTGATGTTCTATCCCACTTCAATGTCTTAAAAGCCTTAGTTGAAAATCAGGCCTCTTGCAACATCAAGCAAATTTGCACAGATAATGGGGGGAATACTATAGTAATGAGTTCTCAATATTTCTATCAAGTCACGACATCATTCATCAACATTCTGTCTCCCATAATCCATAGAAAAATGGTATTGTAGAGAGGAAAAACTGAACATTAAAGGAAATGGCAAACTGCATGCTCCATTCAAGAGATATTCCAAAATTTTTTTGGGTAGAAGCTATTAACTGTGCAAACTATATTCAAAACCGCACACCTCATAAAGCTCTTGACCATTTAACTCGTGAAGAAGCATGGACTGGCTCAAAACTAGATGTCTCCTTCTTCAATATTTTTGGGTGTACTCCTTGGGCACACATCCCAAGGAAGAAAAGGAAGACTCTAGATAAGAAAAGTAAAAAGCTCATCTTTGTTGGTTATTGTGAGGAAATGAAAGCATACAGGCTCCTTGATCCCACAACTCATGAGGTCTTTTTCATAGGAATGTCCAATTTTATGAAACATTCCCTCAAAAAGATCCTCAACCATCCTCTTCTCCTATTGAGCCTTCTCCTATAGTAGAACCTCAATATAATGAAGAACCAACTTTAGAGATTAATTTAGAGATTGATGATCAATATGAGGAACCTATAACTCCAACTCAAAGTCTTTCCACTCCTTCTACTCCTTCCACTATGCCAAAATGGGCCCACACCATTGTTAAAGAAGCTACTCCTTACATTCAAAATCTTCCATCATCTAGATTAACCAACCCCATAGGCATTGGTCTTGTCTGTCAGTCTATTTCCTCTGATCCTCAATCCTTCAAATAAGCCACTAGTATTAAAGAATGGGATGATACCATGGAAAATGAATTCTCTTGCTGAATAAAAAATGAAACTTGGGATTTAGTTTCCCTACCTAAAGGAAGGAAATTAGTTCATTGTAAATGGATTTATAGAACAAAATATGGACCTAATGGAGAAATTGACAAACACAAAGCTTGCCTAGTAGCCAAAGGTTTCTCTCAAATTGAAGGAATTGATTATGCTAAAACCTTTGCACCAGTTGCAAAAATGGATTCTATTAGACTGGTTCTTGCTCTGGATGCTTTCCAAAAGTGGCCTATCTTTCAAATGGATGTAAAAAGTGCTTTCTTACATGGGGACTTAAAGGAAGATATATTCATGGAACAACCTGCTGGTTTCACTCAAGACTCCTCTCTTGTTTGTAGGCTAAAGAAATCTCTCTATGGCCTCAAACAAGCTCCTAGAGCTTGGTATGAAAAAATGGACTCTTTCCTTCTTTCCTTAGGTTTTTCTCATTGTGAGTCTAATAACATAGTCTACATTTGGAGATATGAAGGAAAAATCACCATACTTGTTCTATATGTTGATGATCTACTACTCACTGGTAGTGACTTCGCTCACATTTAGACTATAAAAGACTCCCTCTCTAAAAAATTTGATATGGTTGATCTGGGTCTAGCTCATTACTTCCTTGGAATCCAAATAAATCAAACAGATGTAGGAATTTCATTGTGTCAATAAAAATACACTCTAGATCTTCTTCAAAGTTTTAAAATAATAGATTGCAAATCTTCTCCTACACCTTATCAGTCTGGTGTCAATCTAAGTACTTCCTGGACATGCCCTATATGTGATGCAACTCTATACCATCAACTTGTAGGGAGGCTATTATACCTTACTCATACTCGTCTAGATATCTCATATGTTGTTGGATTAATATCCATATTCTCACATCAACAACAAAAATAATCCTTCGCTATTTCAGCCATTGGAAAGCAACAAAAATAATCCTTCGCTACTTGCAAGGAACTACTCACCTTGGGATTTTATATGAGTAAAAATCCATGGATATCATTGGCTACACAGATTCATATTGGGCAGGTTCAGTAGAAGACAAATTTTCAACTTATGGCTATGTTTTTTGTCTTGGTTCTTCACCAATTGCTTGGTTATGCAAAAAACAACAAGTAGTGGCCTTATCATCTACAAGGGCAGAATACAGGGCAACAGTTTTAGCAAGTCAGGAAGCTCTTTGGATTCGTCATATTCTAAAATAATTTGGGTTTTCCAATGAAAAACCTATAACTATTTGGTGTGACAATCAGAGCACAATTCATATTGCACGTAATCCAATTGAGCATCAGTGCACCAAGCACATTGAGATACACATGCACTTCATTCGACAGCATATTTAGAATGGAGACATATACTTGGAATATATTCCAACTAAAAATCAGGTTGTAGACATCTTCACCAAGTCATTTCCTTCTCCGCGTTACATACGGTTGTGAGATAAACTTGGAGTATTACAACTATAATGAAAAAGAGGTATTTTCACCTCACCTTTTATTATTGTATTCTTTGGAGGATGGTTTTTTCCCATGTGGTTTTTTTATCATCTCTCCCTTACATATTGTACATGAGTACCTCATCAAGCCATGTTTTTGGGACTCATTATTTTTTTTGTGTTATTAAGGAAAATCTTCGCCATCCGAAGACATGCCTATTTATTTCATAGCAGATGGTTTTTCCCATGTGGTTGTTTCACCATCTCTCATAAATATTGTAAATGAGTACCTCATCAGGCCATGTTGCCGAGACTCATTTTTTTTTTTTTTTTTTTAGAGGACAATCTTCATAAACCGAAGACATGCCTCTTCCTTTTTTCCTTTTGATAGATGGTTTTTCCCATGGGGTTTTTACCATCTACTCAAAATGAAACCATTGTACATGAGTACCTCATCAGGCTCTGTTGTCGGGACTCATTTGTACAATACACCCCTAGTATCACTTAAGGGGGGTGTTAGAATAAGTAATTATTCTCTTAAGTTCTACTAGGATAGACTTACTTGAGTTTCCACTCCTTCATGAGTCAAGTAAACTCTCATTTATAGTCTAGATCATATTTGATGAGTTTTTGTAATCCAACGGATCTCAATGATCAAATTTGTTATTTATACAAAGTTGATCCATGGAATAATCAATCAATTCTACTCTTTCTTCATATTTTATGTAATGCTTTGCATGTCTATTTTGGGAAATTCTAACAACCCTTCCCTATAACACTAGCTTTATTTTCATTCCCAACAAGTACTTCTAAAAAGGAACTAGACTCAAGAGATGTGAATTGATATCTTAACAAATTTTTCACTTGAAGGTCAACCACCATGTCTTCCTTCCATTGGAAGTTAGTCATAGTGTGTTAAGATTAAGTTATTTGAATCTATTATTTGAAGGATGAATCAAGGAATAAGAATAAAAATGTAATATAAAAAGAATACTGCACCCCCATAATTATGAGAATGAAACCTCAAATATGTAGCTTGTGACACTTTAAAACTTAGTGCATTACAGTTGTAGACACCAAAACAACACCAATCTGATTATGTGACTGCAAACACTGATCGATTTGACAAACACAACCACCAGGGCAGCCCTCAGAGGTCAAACAGTGGTCCTAACCACTTTCATAGCAATTTTGTAATGTCAAGAAGCAATTTGGAACATTTAGACACTTTGCTCAGTATTCGTCTCACCCAGGGATGAATACTAACTGGGATTCGTCTCACCCAAGGACGAATTCTGAAATCATCCCTGGTCAGGACGAATTCCAAGTTTAACGGGCAAAAAGAAAAATGCCGGCAAGTGGCAGCCAAGGACAGTCAATTATTGCCTCCTGCCATGCATGCGCGTGTAGGTGGGTAGGTTGGCAGTTAGTGGACTGTCACAAGGGCAGTCATGGAAGCCCAAGTCAGGGAGGAGTCTCCTCCCTCTTGGGAAGGCATGGCCGCCACATGGCATCCCTGCATGCCCCTCCAAAGAGACCCCATGGGTCTATAAAAGGGTGGAATTTCCCACCCAAAAAGGACAGATTGGAGGCAATTTCAAGCAACGAAGTGCTGCCCAATTGAACACTCATTTGCATCCTTTTGTGATTTACCTTCTCACATCCATTAATATCTTTCGCAAGAGAGGTTATTGGGTGGTTTTTGGAAGCATGGATCTGAACCCAAAACCCAACATTTGACCATATCAAACCACCAATTTGTCGACACCCCAATCCAAGAGATTTTGAGCCCATCCCTAGTGGATTGGCGTCAAAATCAAGTTCTAACGGTGGGCGGCCCATTTGGGCACCCCACACTTTTCTTTTAAGTTTCATTTTAATTATCATTTATTCATATCTATTCTATGCTATGCTATTTAAGTAGTCTCTAATTTTGATTTCATAGAATTTTGATCACACATTATCATGCTTTGTCGATTGTATAGCTCTCACTAACTTGCAGGTGGCGATATCGAATTCCTGAGGATAGAGTTCAAATTGGGAGAATCCGACCATTTGGGTCATCCCAAGATGGCCCCAATTACGTAACCCCTCTGTTTGTAGGTGTTTTGGAGGTCTCAAGAGTCGACATTGGAGCAGTATCACTTCGGCTTTTCTAACACAGTTGAATTCGTCCCACCTAGGGACGAATAGCAGTCAAAATTTGTCCTGCCCAGGGACGAATTCCAGTTGAAAGCATATTGGCCAACTTTTTCAATGGCAGTGGCCCTCTGGTAGTGTCTTCTATCCTCTATCATGTTTTTAGGTCATTTAGATTCACTTTACTCATTGTTTTAGACAAATGTTTACATGCATCTTTTGGCAATTTCAAAGGGCAAACTTTCTTTTTGTCATAGGTGCTACTAACGCCTTGTTTGTTTCTTTGATTGCAGGAGGAGCAGCAAGAGGTGAGGATTCATCAGCATAAGTGATGGCAACACTCTGGCCCGCCCATTTCAAACGTGGGCATGTGGAAGAGGGATCATTGATCATGATTGTAACCAAATCCATTTAACGCTCCTAACTCCTAAAAAGGGAGGAGGTGATTTTGTAACTGAGGTTAAAGAGTTTAATAAAAGGGCTGTGACTTCTCTAAATTCTTGTAACTGATTTCAATTAATTTGCCTCTTTCATTTAATGCACTTCATATTTTAGGACTTAAGCATTATTTTGATTTGAATGCATCGAAGTAGTTTTCCTTTCTAAAGCTTTTGGAATCTCATGCTTTCAGTGGCGATCACGGTGGGACTCTGTCCCCTGGTTTTTAGATCAAATAACTGATCCTTTTGTGTTTTGTGCTTGACAGGTACAAATTTTTTTTATGCATACTGTTATTCATCTCTGACTATGATGAATACCTTACTATAATCCGTCTGACCCTAAGATGAATTTAAATTCATCTCTAGCAGGGACGAATTTTGTTCTGTAATTCATCTCATAGAGGGACGAATTCCTACCTATAAATTTTTAGAGCAAAAGGTCAGAAGCAGCCGGTCCAGGCAGAGAAGAGGTAGGGATTTTTATAATCTTTGTTAAATTTTTCTGTTTTTGTTTCTTTTTCTTTGGTTGTTTTCAGTTTATCCTACTTGCTTAGGGAAAGTCATTTATGCTTGTTTCATTTTCATTAAATAAAATGAATCCCACACACATCACGTGGTAAATTAAACCAAGGAGCTGGTCGTAAGACCCCAACCCTTGAGCAAGACCAATGGTGGGTTCATCACCACCTTGGCTTAGCTTTGCATCCATTTCCCCGATCATCACTGTTGTTAGGCGTAAATCCTGACAAAAGCTAACCGAGTGTCACTGGGGTGATTCCCATGCGCACGAGGATAAGTCTTCTATGGTAGGTGTCATTAACAGGACAATCCCCCTTCCATACCGCCTATGTTCCATGTACCATCTGCTCTCACGTACCTATAGTTTCCCTCTTGTAAGGGCGGGTATATAGAGAGGTTGGTATATCGGTCCGACAATGGTATATTGAAGGGGTGACCATTTATGGGAGTCATATGAGCCAACATTATGCATTTAAATGTTCTTCAAAACTTGCAAAAACAAAACAAAACATCAAAATGCACTAAACCAGTTTAGGACACACTATTAATCCTTAAAAGAGATAATCACTGTTTGTGTATGTGTTTGTTCATTTCTGCTTAGTGTAAACAAAAAGAAAAATCATCATAAACAAGATAAAAATCTGCTTAGATAGTAGAGAAGCACCACAATGGTGTATACCCGTAGCCAATCCCAATCAAGGATAGATGCTGCGGAAGGTGCACAAAGAGAGGGCGCTGGTCGCCTTCGCTTTAGCCCCGAGGACTTGGCCATACCGCCTTGGCAGTCTGGCCTACAAGAGAGTCCACATCAGGCCACATCAAAAAGAAATTATTGGGAACCCCCTCTGTGGGGTATGCCCATTCAACACAACTCCTTTCGAGAAGAACTTTACATGTAGATCTCAATGTAAATAGACAACCGCCTCTTGAGGCTAGATCTGAGTTGCTACAATGTGATGAAGCGCTAGAGAGGCACAGTGTTCATTTGGAGAGACAATGTGGATATGGCATCTCTCCTTTGCCTCCCATCAGAACTGAAAGACAAAACCCAGAGCATAGGGCTCTTCACACAGGGTGAGCTAACTCCACCCGCCCCTTTCAAACCCATGAAAGGGAGTATGAGGAAATCCATCGCATTCCTCAAGGACAAAAAATAGCGCAGGAACATTGCATTTCCGCACCTGCTAGATATCATGATCACACATCGAGGCCAGAGCCTCAAGTAAATGCCGCCTACCTTGACAGAGGGAAGCGACCCATTGAAATTTTAGATCATCAAGATCGAGGCAAACACATAGGAGAAACTTTCAAGCCTCCTGAGTAAAAGAGGGTAGACCAAGTTGACCCGAAAGTCGCCAGACATGCCACCCGCCAAGCCCGAATCATGCAGCTTGAGCAGGGTCATTAGGAGTTAGAGTACTTATACTACCTAAATAAAGAGCGCATGCAGCGTGAAGTGGATGAGTTGCGCTATAAACTCCCTGAGAGGGTGCCAAACCCTCACACCCAAAGAGTAGAACAATATGAGAGGCACAACCCTTTGGTGCAAGACAGGTCTCCGTGACCCCATCAAGCTTTGCCTCCAAGACCTTATAGACTCGAGAGGGAGGCCAATACCATAAATAATGATGGGTACCCTCAGCAAGGACTCAATCAGGGTCATAGGTCTCGCCTAGAGACTCCTCAAGAAGTTTATGAGGAGTATGAACCAAAAATAGAATGGTCCAAAACGCCCCATCAAGGTGGGAGGGCTACCACTCGGCCACCCCCCCATAGGCCTCTAGTCTCCCATAACTCACAATGGGAGCAAACAAAAGAGGAAGAAATAAAATCTTTTGATGCATACAAAGCGCTATTAGAGCATTTGGAGTCTATGGAGACAAAATCTTCTGGGCATCAAAAACCACATTACATCAACTCCGTAGTCATCCAGTGCATCCTTCAGTGGCCACACCTCTTTACCCCGAACATTTCAAGTTGCCTCAATTGGCAGTCTTTAAAGGTGAATAGGATGCACAAGAACATGTCACAAGATTCCTAAGTAAATGCTTCGACATCCAAGATAACGATGCATTGTTGCTTAGGACATTCATAACCACATTCGCGGGCCCTACCTCGGATTGGTTCACACAATTACCAAAACATAGCATAAACAACCTAGATCAATTAGTAGATGCGTTTCTTGAACGCTTTGCCTTCAACACAAAGAAGAAGGCATCACTGAGTGATCTGGCCAGCCTCAAGCAATATGAGGAAGAAACAATGGCAGCATACGAGAATCGATGGAGGGCTTTGCTTTCTAAGCTACCCTACCGTCCCCCTATGTTTGATCTCACACAGATGTTTGCACGGAGTTGCTTAAAATCAATCTCTGGGCTATTGCTGCTGCAGCAATACGATAGTTTAGAAGAAGCTTTGGTGCAAGCCAGAGTTATAGAAGAGATTAAAATAGGCAAAGGCACAATCGCCAAGCCTAAAAATAAAGAGTGGAATAAAACCACTAATACCGGGACTACACAATCACAACCCGCTGCAATTAACCAAGTTGCGATAAATGTCCCCAAGCCTGTGCAAGAAATACAGCCCCAAAAGGCTAATTACCAGGCAGTGCCTCCTAGTTATGAAAGAGATAATAAAAAATAGGAGCAGAATCAGCATCGTCGCCCTAGGAGACAATTCACCCCTTATGCGGAGTCCAGGGACTCCCTATTTGACCGCTTGTTAGCGGAAAATTTAGTCACCCTTCCAGAGATCCAAACTGTAGACCCTAATGCTCCCAAGCCTAAGGGATACAGAGAGGAATTATATTATAGATTCCATAGGCGAAGGGGACATGACTTGAATGGATGCTGGAAATTCAAAGGATTAATCCAATATTTGATCGACAATAAAACATTGGTCGTGGACAACCCCATAGCGCCAAATAATCAACAAATGGGCATATTCAATGACCCTTTTCTTGCCCATGAGGCACAGGAAAAACCTCTCCAGGTTAATGAGGTGTGATAGAATCTTCCCATGCAAGGATTTGTGGGAATGATCAGCATAGTGACCAGGAACAAAAAGTACCCAGCAGTTGCCCTTGAGGTAGCTACAAGGGAAGTTCCAACAACGTCGCAGCCTCAACAACGCCCTGTGCAGTTGCCTTCGCCTAGACCCGAGGTCATGATACGGACTAAACTCACGCAGATTTTGCGGACCACATCGGCTAGGCTTTCCATTTACGAGCTTATTCAACAGTCAACACCTCATAGGGAAGCTCTTATGGAAATTTTAAAAGCCATCGAATTACAGCCTCACGAAGCAAATTCTTTCAACAACTTTGTGGGACATGTGAAACGATGTACGGAGCCGGTCGTTACCTTCAGAGAGGATGAAGTCAAAGCAATATCGAATGACACGGCAGATCCACCCCTACATGTTATTGCACGGGTCAACGGGATCTCGTACAAGAGAGTGTTGGTAGATACTGGCTCGTCTAGTAACATCATTACCACTGTAGCACTAAAACATTTGAAGCTACCAGCCTCTCATATCACAGCCTCCACATACACACTACAAGATTTTAACGATGCAATATGCTCGACAATCGACACAGTTGTTCTGCCTGTCCAGGTAGGACAAAAGACAATACCTACATTGTGCCATGTGTTGGAAGGCAAGATGGTTTACAACATACTGCTAGGGCGGCCTTGGATCAGGGACATGAAGTGTGTCCCTTCGATCACCCACCAATGCCTAAAGTATGCATTTGAAGGAGAAATGCATGTAGTCCCGATGGACTTAGAACCCTTCAAGTATTGCAATGCGGTGCAATTAATGCCTCAATCGACCCTCCCTTCAATGCATTTGGATTTCCTGTTAAATCCATCTAAACAAGGTCCAATACCACAGGCACCACTGGTGACCAAAACAGCAAAATCCTAGCCAGGTGAGTCTTCATCATCTGCTCCTTCACTACCAATGCCACCTGTCATGGCTAAATAGAAGGACAAGGGAAAACAGATCATGGAAGAGGCTCAACCCCTAGAAGAGGGGTTGCCAACAATATCAATAGTATCAATAGAGGAAATACCTAGCACAACGGAAGCTGAGACTCCTAACCCACCAAACATGGAATGGACTTAGGAAGGACTCCCGTTCCCTCCCTCCCAAGCATCAACAATCACTGTTGAAATGGAAAGTATGGGCCTGGGGGAGTATTTAGTGTAGAATGTTGTGGAAACGCCCATAGTAGAATCAGTACAGGACATGGGGACACCTCGCATTCCCATAGGAACAGTTGTTCCTCTAGGTTACCCACCAAACCAGAAAAATTTTGTGTATGGGGGCCTTGATCATGGTCTTGAACCATGCAAGAAAAAGGAATAAGACGAAGAGCATTTTGCTAAAAATATCAACTATCTGTCAAACTCAGACTTTGCTCTAAGATATCTCGGCCAATGCAATTGGCATGGATAAGGGCTAGGCAGATATGAGCAAGGGATGCATGTCCTTTGCCAACCAAGATATCAGATGCCATATGATAAGTCAGGAGTAGGGTTCAACCACCCCCTGCCCTTAGACATCTTGGTAGAATATATGCAAGGCCTAGAAATAGACAACAAGGGGGGATTGGCACTAGATCTTTATGCCAACCCAAATACAGAATATACATTGGGAGATTACCTCCCATGGTCAACAAACACCCTTGGCAACAGTAGTAATCCCTCTCCTTTGCTAGAGAGAGGTGAAAGTTCGGACATTAATCCCCAAAGAGAACATCAACGATGTCCGGACATCTTTTTGAAGCTATTCCCCTTAGAGGTTCCAGTTGAATCAATACAATGTCAAGAGAATCAGGTCCCCCCACCAAGAGTGGAACAACCGCAATGGGACCAGATTAACTTGCTGGAACAAGGAGAACCCTCAATGTTGCAAGTAACAGTTTTTGAAGAGAATGAACATTTTTGGATCTCCGAAAGTGATTCAGAAGATGAGACTGAGATGATCTATCTCAATCATGCGTGATGGAATAATTGCCCTTTAACTCATGAAGATTTTATGGGACAGATGGGCATAAGGTTAGGGCATGAATGGTGGGTAGACCCAGCAGGGTGGGACCAAGTGTTGGATCCATGGCTCCAAATTCATGATGAGCACCATCCACCCCGAGACCCTATCATGACAATAGTGTCGAGGGAAGACCTTGTCCTCCTATCAGCACATAAGGCCAATCCGTTCGTGCCCATTCCCCTAGAACCTGATCCAGAGTATAGGGAGAATCAAGAAGATTCAAGTTATCATACCCGTGGTAATGGAGACCAAATTCATTCCATCCACATGATCTCCATTGATTTGACCACACCCATCCGCAATCCGACCGATTCAGCACGGTCATTGCATCTAGACATAGATGCCATCGACTGGGATCGCATCAATTCACCTTTATCACCATCAGAGTACTGGCCTTTTGATGAAATGCCTCATTTTACCCCAGGGACAACTCAAGATATTTTTTAGGCTGAAGAGGAACCCGAGGTTCCCAACGTAGATCTAAACTCAGCTAATGATATCCATTTGATCTCGACTCCACATCAGTTGGAGGACGGATCCCACATGTCAGTCGAGGAGACGACTAACATAGATATCGACACAGATCCAATGAATCCACAGATTCTCAAGCTGGGGGTAAGTCTTTCCCCCAAAGAGCAAGCTAACTACATTGCCCTTCTCAAAGAGAAGAAGGAGGTTTTTGCATGGTCGTACAAGGATATGCCAGGACTAGACCCACAGCTAGTCACGCATAATTTAATGCTTGATCCGACAATCAAGCCTGTAAAGCAAAAACTACGTAAGATGCACCCAATAGTGGCCTTGATGGTCAAAGATGAATTGCAAAAGCTGTTGGATGCACAGTTTGTCATCTACGTGGATTATCCACCATGGCTGTCCAACATGGTTCCCGTCAAGAAGCCCGACGGGAGGATTCGCATATGCACCGATTTTTGAGATCTAAACAAAGCGAGTCCTAAGGATGATTTCCCCTTGCCGAGCATCGACAAGTTGGTAGACACTACAGCAGGTCACGAAATGCTCTCCCTCATGGATGGTTTCTCAGGATACAATCAGATTCATATCAATCCTGAAGACCAACTAAAAACGGTGTTCACAATGCCTTGGGGGACATTTTGTTATAAGGTCATGCCTTTTGGCCTTAAAAATGCTGGTGCTACCTACCAACGTGCCATGACATATATCTTCCATGATTACATGCACAAAACTTTGGAAGATTACATGGATGATTTGTTAGCCAAGTCTCTTTTGTGCTCAAATCATATCGATGACTTAAGCAAGATCCTCGATCGCCTCATGGAGCATAAAGTTAGACTAAACCCCAAGAAGTGTGTATTTGGCGTCACATCTGGAAAACTCTTGGGTTTCATAGTCTCAAAGTGAGGAATCGAGGTGGACCCAAAGAAAGTCAAGGCAATCCTTGAAATGGTTCCCCCAACTACAATCAAGCAGCTCAGAAGTCTGCAGGGAAAGGTCATGTCGATTAAATGCTTCATAGTGCAATTATCTGACAAGTGCCGACCCATGAACAAATTATTGCACAAGGGGGTTACATTTCACTGGGATGACGAGTGCCAGTCAGCATTTGATGAGATCAAACAATACCTGGTTTTGCCACCAGTATTGGCACCACCTAGACCAGGAGTGTTGTTCTACTTATACATCTTAGCTACTGAGGTGGCACTGGGCACCATGTTAACCCAGAAGAATGAACTTCACAAGGAACAGGCTACTTACTATCTTAGCCGCACCCTGGTCAATTATGAACTTAACTATGCATACGTTGAGAAACTCTGCTTGGTAGTGGTGTTTGCTACCAAAAAGCTATGCCACTACATGTTGAGCAACACTAAGTATGTTGTGCCTAAGGAGAATCCATTGCGATACATGATGAGTAGTACTTATCATAGTAGTCGCACGGTGAAATGGATCATGTTGTTGACGGAATTTGACATAGAGTTTATTGGACAGAAATCTATCAAAGGACAAGTCATAGTCGATCAACTAGCAGAGGCTCCTCTTGAAGACGATCAACCTCTGCTCATAGAACTACCCGATGATGGGGTCTTCCATGTCTCAGAATCGCTAGATTCTGATGAGCCTGAGTCACAGGCCGACATAACCCTTTTCTTTGATGGTTCTAAATGTGAGCAAGGTGGTGGCATGGGAATTGTATTCTTCACACCGCAGGGTGCTCCAATGCCCCTGTCATTTAAATTAAACTTCCCGTGCACCAACAATAATGCAGAGTATGAAGCCTTGCTCCTAGGTCTTTAGATAGCAATTGCCATGAACATCAAATGACTGAATATCTTTGGTGATTTGTTGTTAATAGTCAATCAATTCAAAGGGGTATATCAATGCAAATGCCTAGTCCTATAGGCCTATAAAGCCCTCGTGGAAAAATTCCTGGCAAAACTTGAGTGGTATGACATCGAGGCACTCCCTCGATCATCGAATCATTTTGTGGACACAATGGCCTCCTTGGGGTCACTAATTCCGCAAGACCTTTCCGGTGATATGACAACCATTCAAGTCAAAACCATATCGCAATCCACGATGGAGCATGCAAGCTCAGACTTGACGCCAGGAATCCACATGATCCAGATTGAACCATCCTCGGAGAAGTTCTCTCGAATCCGAGATCATCTGAAACACGCCAACTAGGGGTCCTTGTTCTCCCCTACTCCCATTAATAGCAACACAATGCTATTCTTACAGGTTCTATCCCATTCAGCGTTTGCTAGGGATGAACTTCAAGAGGGATTGGTTGTTCATACCGTCGAGGTTTCTGATCAACAGGACTGGTATTTACCCATTAGAGACTACCTCAAGTTAGGTAATCTCCCACTTGGATTGACTCATGCCGCAAAATGAGCACTCAAGTAGAAAGCGGCTAAGTATGTCTTGATAGGAGACATTTTGTATCGTCGCAGCTATGAAGGAATCCTCCTTCGTTGCTTGGACTAGCAAGAGTCCACTTGGGCAGTCGCCCAAGCGCACGATGGTACATGTGGTGGCCACTTTAGTGGTATGGCCATCGTAAAGCGCATTCTTTGCATGGGCTATTATTGGCCATCTTTAGAGCGAGATTGTTGCGCATATGTCAAGAAGTGCATGAAGTGTCAACATCATGCCAATTTGATGCATGTACCTTCTCAAGCCTTGCATACATTCCAATCTGCTTGGCCGTTCTCGTAGTGGGGCTTCAATCTAATTGGAAAGATCTCCCTTGCGTCGTCAGGCCATCACACATTTATCATAACGGCCATTGAGTATTTTACCAAGTGGGTGGAAGCAATTCCGCTTACCTCTATGATAAGACCCCGCATTGTCGAGTTCATTTTGCATAACATCATATGTCATTTTGGTATTCCATCCAAAATAGTCTTGGATAATGGGATGCCTTTCAAGAACAAATACGTGCATGCTTTGACCACAAAGTACAAGATTCAGCACAATTTTTCGACACCCTATTATCCGTAGGTGAATGGGCAAGCAGAAGTTTCAAACAAAATGCTAGTTTCCATCCTTAAAAATACCATCATAGACAGTCATAAGGATTGGCACATTCAAATCCCACTTGCCCTATGGGCCTATCGCACTAGCATTCGGACACCCACTGGGGCCACTCCATTTTCGCTCATGTATGGCTCCGAGGCAGTCATGCCTCTAGAGTTGGAGATTCCTTCCCTACGCATATCAATGCAGGAGTTCATCGATGATGACTCTGTGCGGCAGGCCCGGTTAGACCAGCTTACGTTGCTTGATGAACGACATGTTAATGCTCTTGAGCATTTACGTATTTATCAAGAGCGACTTAAGAAAGCTTACAACATGAAAGTTCACCTCAGAGAATTTTGGGTTGGTGATTTGGTTTTGAAGGAAAACCAATAGAATTCTAGTTTGCCGTCCCACCTAAGGGACAAGTTTGTGGCAAATTGGTTAGGTCCATATGTCATTGATAGAAAAATAGGACCCGGGACATACCGGCTAGCTTCTCTTGATGGTATCAAGGAAACAGAACCCTTGAATATCAGTCATTTGTGACCATTTCATATCTAAGAGAGCCATATCCCAAAAATGCTCCAAGGATTCTTGCAATCGCTTGGTCAATCCCAAAAAGGCTCCAAGGATTCTTGCAATCACTTGGTCAATCCCAAAATGCTCCAAGGATTTCCACAATCGCTTGGTCAATCCCAAAAAGGCTCCAAGGATTCTTGCAATCGCTTGGTCAATCCCAAAAATGCTCCAAGGATCCCTAAAATCGCTTGGTCAATCCCAAAAATTCTCCAAGGATCCCTAAAATCGCTTGGTCAATCCCAAAATGCTCCAAGGATCCCTAAAATCGCTTGGTCAATCCCAAAAGGCTCCAAGGATTCTTAAAATCGCTTGGTCAATCCCAAAAATGCTCCAAGGATTCTTAAAATCGCTTGGTCAATCCCAAAAAGGCTCCAAGGATTCTTAAAATCACTTGGTCAATCCCAAAAGGCTCCAAGGATTCTTGCAATCGCTTGGTCAATCCCAAAATGCTCCAAGGATTTCCACAATCGCTTGGTCAAAAATCAAGAAAATTCAAAAACAACAAAAATCATCAAAAACAACAAAAATTTTTTTGCATCTCATTTCTAGGCATACTCAAAATTCATCAATAGAGAGCTCTTCTCGCACCTCATCTTCATATTCACAAAAATCAATCCATCAAAAATACAAAAATACATAGCTGCATTAAAGCATTGCATCCATACATTGCATATTTGTGGTCGTACAGGTCAAAGGCACCATAGGTTGTAATTGCTCTGCTAGTCCATCTTGTTCCACACTGTTCCATTTTACAAAAACAACAAAAACACCATGCATTGCTTTTTACCACACTAGAGTCAGTGGTCTTTTAATGTATCAAGAGTTTTTGTGATTCAGTCATCATTTTGCTCTTTAGCCATGTAATGTATCAAGTCAGACAGATTTTACGAAGGTAGAGTTACACTTGAAATATGCCTTGTTACGTAACATCCCAACACAAATTAAAACACATAAAAATTCCCAAGTTGTGTGAACGAAAGATGAAACCTATGCAGTAATCCAGGTCACCATAAGTGAAACGGTTATCTTGCTCATCCCCCCGTGCGAATGGTTCTAGAATGCTGAGAATTGACAAAAGGACAAGCTCTTTCCCCCTTCATTCACCTCCATATACAGTGGTTTTCACCACTACCAAATCTCAATCATGGTTGGTTCCCAAAGTTGTAAGGATTTTTACTACACATCCCTGCCAAGGATGGGTAGTCATCCCCAAGACCCAAAAGGGATCAACGCCATTCACAAACAAAATTCCAACAAATCATCATCCTAACACTTTCCATTCACCTTTGGTCTCCAAGTTGTAAGGATTCATACTATCCACCCCTAACCAGGATGGGTAGTCATCCCCAAGGCCTAATAGATCAATGCCCTTGCTCCATCACCCCTTGGTTCCCAATGTCGTAAGGATTCATACCACACGTCCCTGTAAAGGATGCGTAGTCGTCCCCAAGGCCACGAGGATCAAAGCCATTCACAAGCTCAAATTCACAATACTCAAAACACAAAATCAAATAACAGTGGTTATCACCACTATTCAAAATCCTTGCTCAAAAAGAATTAATAGAAAATAAACAGTGATTTTCATCACTATATGGACGAGCAACTTTCCAAATCATTCAACCAACAAATATCCTGAACTTGAATCCCTGGAATTCATAGCATTCGAAAACCATCTAGGTGATCCTCATTACAGGTTTGGTTGATAGCCTATCTGGAAATGGTGGTATCCTACCAGCATGACGATATGTCTATCACATTCACTTTCCGTATGTGTAGACCAATGTTTGCATAAGGATGAGCTAGCTTATGGTATCCTGGATAACACCGCAGATTAATCTAACTAAATACAACAAAGGAGTTAGTGGAGCTAATTAGGTGATCCTCAGTACAGGTTCGGTTGAAAGCCCATCTGGCACTGGCGGTATCTTGACAAATACCACATAAATGAACTCAATTGCACACACAGGGATGTGAAATAGCTTGGTCAAAAACGAGTTTGATTCATACCTTGGTCAAAAAGTCTTGTAATACAAAGTACAGTCGTGGCTAGTGAGTTAAAACCGTCTGAGTCTCAGAAAACCTTAGCTACATTTCTAAACCAACTGTGCTACTTTTCATCCTTACAATACCATCAAAAAATACAAAAAAAGAAAAAAAAGGAGAAAACCACAAGTATACATAAAAAGTCATGCATCATAGCAATCGCCTAAAAACAAAATAAACAGAGTCCTAAACAGTCTATGATGCCATAGCCAAACATCACAAATTCCATTCATCCATTTCATTTTGCATATCACATAAAAATAAAAAACATTTGCATTCATCATAACATATGCATTCATCAAAATAAATAAACATGCATACATCCATAGTCATCAGCCATCATGCATAAAGATCAAATCATCACATGTACATAACCAAAATAAATCCGGTATATGTATATATATATATATATATCATCAAAAAAATGCCCACAGGCTACAAAATTGGTCCTCAGACCCCACAATCATATAACAAAACCCACCCTAAGGCGTCGACCACCATGATCATGTAGGATCTATGCAACGTGAACTACCCCCCGTGGTGTGGGTCCTATGGGACCCTGTAGGGTGGCTACTACTAGCCCCCGCATCACGCTTGCTATCACCTCCCTCATCCAATCGCCTGTGATGAGATGATGCCGACTGCTCAGTAGCACTATCCCTCATCCGGTGCAAAGATCCAGTTCTCGAGGGCTCAGGTAGCCGCCCACCAAGGTGGATGACCTCCCTCTCCAAGTCTAGCCGGTGCCGAAACCACTCTACCTCCCATCGATGGTAGTAAGATACTGCATCGTCATGCTATGCCAAAACCCTATCTTGCTATGCTAGCTGAGCCTATAGGAGATCCCTCTCCTATAGTGCATCCCCCAGCTCTAGATCCTGCATCCACAGCAGCTCTATCAGTCATGCATTCTTAGCATGTATCCCAGAATCCATCTCCTCTATATCCACCTGAAGCACAGGACTCTCTGGAATAGCAACCTGCTCTGGCTCCCACTGCTCCTCCATGTCCTGCATGTCCAGCTGATCCGGAGCCCCAAAATCTACATCCTCATCCCCCACCTCCACCATGTCTGCATCATCCAATGGAACTCCCCAATCATCCCCTGGTGCCTCAACACCCTCCACTACCACCTTCGTGCCTCCCAGTGGCCCCTCTCCTCTCCATCGCCGCAATACCCACCACGAGTCATACTTAGTGGTAGTCCCAACGTCATCCATGTCCGGGACGTCGATCACCGCATATGACTCCTCACCCAATGGCGTGATGGCCAGTCGATCTAGAGTCCTCTCATCTCCCCGATGCCGATAGACCATGGGCTCACTAGGAAACCCCTGGTGCACCCCAAACTGTCATGTAACCCGGCTATATGAGAATAACTCATGCTCGGTCCCATGCCGCCCAATCAACCACCACTCCCTACGTACCCGTCGGAGCCACTCTCCAGCCTTCGACCAGGCTGGACAGTCTCGATAAGGGTGCCAAACCACCTCCCCTAGAGTGATCCGAGAGAAGGCATCAGTATAGTGCTCTACGATGCCTGCCCATCACCGACTCTACCCCTGCTCTATAGACCACCGCCACAGAACTACGTAACCTATCTCCTTATCCTCCATCGTCGCCTGAGTCATCCATGGTAACCCGGTTGGCCTCTCAACTGCTATGTGCTGCCAACCCTAGCAATGCAATAGATAACTACAGCTGACCCCCTTCTACTGCCGATAGCGGACCCCATACAGCTCCCCGTAGAGTTGTGCCAACAGTGTCTGTCCCCATCTCAAGATCAACGATGCCTCTATCGGGCACTCTACCAACTGCCACACCAAATCCAGCAGGTTCCATGGGAACCTCGCGCCTGACGAGTTAGGTAATAACATGTTAGAAATGAGGCCCATTAGGAATGCATGCCTCACTCCTAACACCCCCCTCTCCTACCACCATCCAACCAAAATCCCACCAACCTGGCAGTCCACCTTGGTCGTATCCACTGGGTTCTCTACACCCAGCCGCTCCCCATGCCCGAAGCATCTCATCAGTACAATAGTCCACTGATCACGCGGCGATGTCCTAATAGGCAGTCCATCTATCAGAATCTAAAGAAGCCGATAGACATCCTCCAGAGTCACAGTCATCTCCCCTGTCGGGAGATGGAAGGTGTTGGTCCGTGGATCCCAAAGTTTGATCAGGGTCGTCAGATAGGCCTGATCCGGGACCATAGGCTCCAGTCGAGCCACCTGCTTGAGCCCAAGGGCATCAATCCATTCCCAGTCAGCATCAGTCAGTGCCTCCCATGCCTCAATGAAAGCAATAGGTACACGGTACCGGCTCCTAACAACCTCCAAAAGAAAATAATTCAACAAAAAAAATAATTAAAATCATAGAAAAAAACTGTATAGAAAAACAACACACTTACAGCTTTAAAAACAAAAATAAACTCTAGGGAGCACTTACAGGTCTCGCTTCGGCTCCGCTGCTCGAACCAGTTTGTGCACTCATGATGGCAGGGAAAATTTTAGCAGTGCTTCGCTTCGCAGAATTTACCTCCTCCCAGAGCTCCAAAATCGCAAGAAAAATTTGACACAAATGAGCCCAAATTCAAGTTTTGGCCCTTAAATAGGCCTTTGAGCTGGAATTCATCCTTGACTGGGATGAGCGCTCTGGTTAGCGCTCGTCCCACCCAGGGACGAATTCTACAGATGGAATTCGTCCCACCCTGGGACGAATTCAGGCCCAAAACTTCAAAAACATCAAAAAATGAACAAAAATGCACTAAAAATAGACAATAAATTTGCCCGATAAGAGTGTTGTTGCACTTGACATCCCGAGCATACAAAATAGATGTTGGGGTCACAAATTGTCATTATCCTACTCCCTAAGAAGGCTACTTTAGTCGGACCGCTCCATGGGAAGACAGATTTTCGCCAATTTCAGCTCCAAACAAATGTCGCAAAAAGGGTTAACACCCACCAAAAACAGGTCCAAATGTTGGAAAAATTGCACATGCTTAATGATAAACCATCTAAAGGCACCCTTGCACAAGTCATCTTGGGTCAAGCGACTCGTCGCTTTTCTCATGAAGGTCATTCCCTCATCGATTCGTCGCTTGAGGGGGTAGTCACACTTAGTCACCAATCAACAAGCACACACCCAATTAAGGAAAATGACATGCATTCAAAGAATCATTGACAAAGACAATTACGCTCCTGCTTGGGGCAGTAAACAAGCAATAACAATCAAATTGATCAAACACTTGGCATTCGTGAATCATGAACACAAGGTTCCCCCGTGGACAAAAGGTTGCGCCCTTTGCCTAATCATGACTGATCAATGTCCAAGCTCAAGTCACACCTCACCAAAATAGGTTAATACTTGAAATCAAATTCCTTAGATCGTCAAAAGCAAGGATTCAAGAATGCATGCCCTTTCCATGCTTGGGGCATCAAAAGTTGATTAGGTTACCAAGAAACCCTAATCATTAGTGCTTTGGCTATCTATTTTTTCTTGGCGCTGCGCCATGCACAACACATCCCAAAAAGGGGCATCTATAGACACCAAAATAGCACCAATCCGATTATGTGACATCAAACACTGATCGCTTTGACAAACACAACCCCCAGGGCAGCCCTCAGAGGTCAAACAGTGGTCCTAACCACTTTCATAGCAATTTTGTAAGGTCAAGAAGCAATTTGGCACATTTAGACACTTTGCTCAGTATTCGTCTCACCCAGGGATGAATACTAACTGGGATTCGTCTCACCCAGGGACGAATTCTGAAATCGTCCCTGGTCAGAATGAATTCCAGGTTTAATGGGAAAAAAGAAAAATGTCGCCAAGTGGCAGCCAAGGACAGTCAATTATTGCCTCCTGCCATGCATGCACGTGTAGGTGGGTAGGTTGGCAATTAGTGGACTGTCACAAGGGCAGTCATGGAAGCCCAAGTCAGGGAGGAGTCTCCTCCCTCTTGGGAAGGCATGGCCGCCACATGGCATCCCTGCATGCCCCTCCAAAGAGACCCCATGGGTCTATAAAAGGGTGGACTTTCCCACCCAAAAAGGAGAGATTGGAGGCAATTTCAAGCAACGAAGTGCTGCCCAATTGAACACCCATTTGCATCCTTTTTTGATTCACCTTCTCACATCCATTAATCTATTTTGCAAGAGAGGTTATTGGGTGGTTTTTTGAAGCATGGATCCGAACCCAAAACCCAACATTTGACCACCTCAAACCACCAATTTTCCGACACCCCAATCCAAGAGATTTTGAGCCCATCCCTAGTGGATTGGTGTCAAAATCAAGTTCTAACGGTGGGCGGCCCATTTGGGCACCCCACAATTTTCTTTTAAGTTTCATTTTAATTATCATTTACTCATCTCTATTCTATGCTATGCTGTTTAAGTAGTCTCTAATTTCGATTTCATAGAATTTTGATCACACATTATCATGCTTTGTCGATTGTATAGCTCTCACTAACTTGCAGGTGGCGATATTGAATTCCTGAGGATAGAGGTCAAATTGGGAGAATCCGACCATCTGGGTCGTCCCAAAATGGCCCCAATTACGTAACCCCTCTATTTTCAAGTGTTTTGGAGGTCCCGAGAGTCGACATTGGAGCAGTATCACTTCGGATTTTCTAACACAGTAGAATTCGTCCCACCCAGGGACGAATAGCAGTCGAAATTCATCCTGCCCAGGGATGAATTCTAGTTGAAAGCATATTGGCCGACTGTTTCAATGGCAGTGGCCCTCTGGTAGTGTCTTCTGTCCTCTGTCAGGTTTTCAGGTCATTTAGATTCACTTTACTCACTGTTTTAGACAAATGTTTACATGCATCTTTTGGCAATTTCAAAGGATGAACTTTCTTTTTGTCACAGGTGCTACTAACGCCTTGTTTGTTTCTTTGATTACAGGAGGAGCAGCAAGAGGTGAGGATTCATCAGCATAAGCGGCGGCAACACTTTGGCCCGCCCATTTCAAACGTGGGCATGCGGAAGAGGGATCATTGATCACGATTGTAACCAAATCCATTTAACGCTCCTAACCCCTAAAAAGGGAGGAGGCGATTTTGTAACCGAGGTTAAAGAGTTTAATAAAAGGGCTGTGACTTCTCTAAATTCTTGTAACTGATTTCAATCAATTTGCCTCTTTCATTTAATGCACTTCATATTTTAGGACTTAAGCGTTATTTTGATTTGAATGCATCGAAGTAGTTTTCCTTTCTAAAGCTTCCGAATCTCATACTTTCAACAGTTATACCTTTGAAAAGGTGAAAGAAGCTGAAAATTACAATTATAAAGCAAAATTTCTACAAATAGAATATTTAACATTGGTATTCTTTAAAATATAAATACTTTCAAAACAAATGGTACTCTATTTCGAGCTACCATTTGAAAGTTACGAGCTCTTACAACTTGTAAAATTGGAGACTAGACAACTACTAACAAAAGAAACTAAAAATACAATAATTATAGTTTCTCAAACTAAAAAATAGAGTATACCACTATGAAGTTCTCAAAATTCTAAGTAGAATAAAAAAAATGTTTGATCTAGAGCTACTGAGAGGGAGAACGGGTTGTTTGAAATTTTTTATTTCAAACTGCTCTTTTTCTAGCAACCGCTGCTACTTTTTCGATGATCACTACTCTTTTTCCTGTGATTGTCGCTATTTTTTTATGATAACTTTAGATCTATGCAGAATTTAAAATGGAGGGTGCTCTGGATGACTATGTCTATTTGGGATAAATATATAGTCGATTCTAGGGTTTTGGCATACTCTAGATCCAATGGTGATGTCTGTTTGGGATGAAAAAGTTCTAAAATCATGGTGAAATTATGAAATCTGTTTGTAGCTCCTTATCTATGTACCCCATAGTGAATCCCTGTAACAATCCAAAGAGGGTTGAAGTATTTTCTAATCACCTAGATCCTGATAAGGGCAAGGTGAGAGCATACGACACTCAATCCTATATAAACTTGCAATTGAAACTATCCTAAGAACACACTAGCTCTGGTACCATGTTAGAATATTAAACTATTCAAATAAAATTGATCTAGTGTTCTGAGCAATAATTTATGAAAGCAAATAGATTGATAAAGTAGCTTGAATATTTCTAGAGGTAGAGCTTTAGTGCTTCATACACAATTGAGAAATGCTAAACAATGAGCAAAATAACTCAATATGAAGTGCATATCAATGTGATAAATACAATGGAGGTGAAAAAATATTTATATTTAATACTTATCATGTTCTCATGCAAACAAAAAAATATGGAATAAAAGTTTGAATACTACCTTCCTCACTAGAAGACAAAAAAACTAACACAAGGCTTCCTAGGTCATATAAAGAGCTAGAGATGTCCAATCAAGGCCTACAAGATATCGATAGAATCATAATGGCCAAGGTAGCTGGTGCAAGGTGAAAACACTAAGAAATAGAACCAACTAATGTAATAAAAGTGGAAATATGCACCAACATATTTCAATAAGATATAGTTCCTATAATAAAGTTATTCTTTTATAATCATATAGTGATTATATGATTGCACCTCATTTGTTGTTTCTTTGTAATGAATTGGAGAGAATTTTATGATTAACATTGAAGAACATAAGTATGATATTGTTCTTATATGACAACATACCATTTATTGTTGCTATAGAATACTTTATATATTTTTAATAAATATTATTAGGCTAGATCTCATATAAAATAAGAGGGTAGTCATGTATATGTAATATAATCACCATTGACTTGATATTCATGGTTATTTTATTTCTATATCCATGAATTATATTAGTTTTATCATCTACCTATAGGCGTCCTAATGGATCACCAAGGTATTGTATATAACTTCTTGATACCCATCACTTATAAAATAGTTTAGGGTAAATTTAGAATCAACAATTAGGAAGATCATAGAGAATATGAATATGGGATTTGATTCTTATTATGGTTTTTATGATTCTATAGTTCTAGCATTCATTTAGCTCAAAATTTCTTCTAATTATTTACTAATTTTACTCTTTTATCCTTCTAACGTGTTCATGTTCTATCAACACTATTTTGACCAAGAATTGTCTACTTTGTTTCACTTGCATCTGAATAGTGCTTTTTCTACATTGCTAATGTCTAGTTTTTTCTCTTAATATGTTTATGCCTTCATACAACTCTATTCCATTAGATATTAGATTGATTCCTTTATGTCTATCATCTTTAATAAGTCATTATAGTCTTTTGATTCTCTTAAGAAAACAAGCACTTGAATCTTCTAAAAAATAGCACCTTTTGTTAGCACTTGACTCTATTATTTTAGATAAAATATAACACCTTATATTAATGCTTAAATGAATGCTCTACTAGAACCTAACTCCTCTGTTCATTTGTATAAAATATAACACTTTTTTTAGTGCTTGTTATTAATAATAACTTGTTAAACTACCTCTATTATTGTAGGATTCTTTCCCAATATCGATCTTTATACTATGACCAATAGCTTAGAATACTCTAGCATAGTATTCTTTTCTATGAATATTAATCTACTATCTTTGGTAGATAAAATGCTACTCTTTCTCTTGACATATGATTCTCCTATTTCACTGACCTTGAATGGTAAATTGCTTCTATTTCTCTCTAATAAGAAATAACGCTTCTCAATATTTGGTAGCAATAATATTTTTTCATATATCTAAAATATTCTATAACTTATCTCAATATCTTAGGTTACACCTAAGAATGAAATATGATTTTTCTCCTTGCTAGATAACCTAATGACCAACTGTAAACATCCCTGAATGACCATGGTTTCTCTTGAGTTGGTTTTTCTTCTATCAAATATCCAAATTTTCTTCTATGTTGTCCCTTACCTATCAATATAGTTGAGTACTAGTCTTCATTGGTTTTTCTTCAACCAAATGAAAATACCCTAGCATCCAAATTATGGTGACTATTCTTTATCCCCTCAATTTCTACTCAAATACACCTTTAAAAATAGAGTCCAAATCTACACTACCTTCAAAGAGGACATAATCTAAATTAACTTTATCAAAAATAGACAAAGATAAATATTGATAAAGATGGCTACCAAAATAACTCCATAAAAAATGGGTAGAGTTAGGTGGTAGCTCTGATACCATTATAGATATTTTAAATTCTAATATTACTATCATAGAATAACATAGGTCCCAACATAAAATGGCTACAATTTTAAAGATCAAAATATAAATAATAATGAGTAGAATATATGAGCAATTTAATATGTATATCAATTTCAATATAATAATTAAAATAATATTCACTTACAATATCAAATATGAATGTAAATATCCTAAGGTATTCATGAATAATGCATGAAGAAAAACATACAATATTAATTGCTCAAAATCGGTATATAAGCTTTATTCATTTTCTTCCTATTATAACTCTATAATCTAATATTTAAATTATATTTTTAATGGGTATTATCTCCATGATATAGCCATAGTAACATGAATATTCAATTACATGACTCTTGCTATACATATAAAAAGTCCCATGACTTTTGGCTTATCATCTTGCCACTTGCACACTAGAATCTTCACTTTCTTCTTACATGGACACTTGCACACATCCACATGAATATTACACTTATACATGCACACCTAATATAAGACATTTGTGCATATCCTTACATTAAATATTTGCATATTCACATACATGACGTGTGCAAATTTTATTAATCTACACTTGCACTCTAATGTACAAAATAGTTTTTCATTTTTGAAACATTACACTCTTACATGACACTTGTGAATTTCTTGCACATTAACACTTACATGAAAGTGGAAATATTAATGAATCACATAAACTAAAGACTCAAACCTAATCTATTATATATTTTCAATTGTACCATTAAGGTAACATGGAGGTACATTAGCTTGTACCAAATACTGTAATATTCCTCAACAATTAGTATAGTTTCTTGTTATACATTATTAAGAAGGAAAAAATACTATCTATATCATTTTATGCTTTGCTAACCTGATTAATAAGTAATGTGAATAAATCTATCATACATGCATAAGCATTATGTATTCTATTTAAATCATTATAATTTATATTCAAAAGTTAATTCTTTATGAAACTTAATTCTATAATGGTTTATGGATGGTAATGTTAAGGAACTAATATGGAGTTATTTTCGATATCCTAACAATTAAAATTAAACAAGAGACAAATAATATACATGAAATATAATATTTCATGTTGAGTTAAAACCATTGCAAAAACCTCCAACTTAAACTTCATGGTAAACTAGAGGTTTTTATGATATGTATCATGTGTTAGTAATACAATCACCATATAAATGCATAATTATTTCATATGAGGTCATCTTGTAAAATTGTAAGGTATATGAAGCTTACCAAAAGTAATATTAGCAATGTATGGAATATGATATAATTTTCAAAAAAATATCACTTCCAAAATATATTATCTCAATTATATGCATTCTTAAAATACAACTTCTAGTTTACCATTTTAACTATTAGATAATGTTGATAGATTTCATTTCGTGGTAAATTTTTGGGTGCTACTAAAATCATATGAATACAAGGGAAAGGGAAAATATATAAACTAGGATAATCTTGATGCTAATATATGATATGAAGTAATATAAGGAATATGTAAAATCAATAAATAAACTTTCATTTAAATCATGAATTAATGAAATATATCTTGCAAATTTGTGCATATTTTTCTTTCTATAAACGCGAATATGAATATAATTTTATAAATGTATAACAACAACCTAGAACATGTTGTTACTTAAGTTATTATTTCTATATATCTACCAAATAATATTTATTATCGTATCTACATAACTACTAATTGTTATAGTGATCATTATAAAAGGATCTAAAGAAGCAAATACATAAGTATCTTGAAAAGATTAATTGAGTGAATATAAAGAGGATGGATGTCCCTTTTCACTTATTCATTCCTTGTATCCTTATTTACATATTCTAATAATTGATTAAAGTGAACGATGAAGGCATTCACCATATGATGATATGGAAGGTATTTATTTACCTCTTATGGGAATGAAAAATCCTTGATCTAATCTAGCTTCTACTATAAAATAATCTCCTTACTTTGTCTTAGAGTATGTTTGATGATAAAAAAATTTCATCCCTTCATCCATCATTTTCATTTTACAATCTCATTTTGTGTGTTCAATCTTAGAATATATATGACTTAAGTATAGAATGTCTCTATAATTAACTTGTTAATTATAATTATTAAATCATAGTTAATATTAATACATTGTGATAAAGTTTTTAAAATATATATAATAATACATACATACATACAAATATATATATATATATATATATATATATATATATATATATATATATATATATATTTGTATGTATGTATGTATATATAGTGCTTGAGGATGCATGGGGGAAAACATGCATCTTAAAGAACAATATTTGGTTTAATGTCTCAAGAATTTTAGTAAAGGTTCATTGTAATTTCATCCCTTGTTCTTTTCAAGAGGGAGGTGCCCTAATTTACACATTATAGGGGCTTAGATAATGAGATAGGAAGGCAAGATTTCCAAATCTACATAAATGAAGAAAAAATGAGTCCAAATTTACAAAATATAATATAGGATACTTGATATGCTTTGATTAAGCCGGTATAAGCTACAAGGGTTCCAATTTACAAAGACTCATAGGCATATTTAAATATTTTAGGTTGGAAAATTTTTGTTATGGATAGGTATGAGTGTTAGGAAGATAAATTTTACATTTTAAAGGTTTAGAGATAAATTTGTTGCCTGAAACAAATTTATGATTGTGAATCTATCTAGATGGAAAATATATTTATTTGACCATAAATTTATTCTTTTATTTATTTTTATTATAAACCAAATTTGTTCCTTTCTACCATTAGAAATAAAAATGTTTAAGTCTTGGCTACAATTTATTCTTGGGAAGGGATGGGACTTGCTAAAATAGGGTTTCCTCTTCTTCCACCTTTCCATTGAAGAGTATGATGAAATTTTACATATTTAAATTTTATTCCAATGGTTATATTGAATGTATCTAAAATTCCATTGAGTCTTGTGGTCTCCATAAGAGTCATAATATTAACAATATCTAGTACCATAAAATGAATCAAGGGCATGCATATATCAAACCTAACAATAAACAATAAAATCACTATAAAACTTTGTATAACATAAATGAAAAGCTTCTTTGAGTTATATATTACATGGAATTTTCTTTAGTGTGTGTGTATATATATATATGAGACTCTTTATATTACATGAATATTAACATTTTATCTCCTCAAACTCATGGGATAACTAACCCTTCATATTTACCTTTTATAGAATAAGTCTCACATGTTACATAGAGATAATATCTCTCATCATTTCACATAACTCCTTACTTCTAAACTTGACACTTCTCTCATATAACTCACACTCACTAACAAGACACCTCATACACATAACTCCACACTTGTTTCTATGACACATACTATAGAATCATATATTAAAGATATCCTAATATAAATAAGTATACCAAATAAAGTAATACCTCAAACATCCTCCCATATAATATTATTTGGTGCAAAGAACTATTACCTTTCATTTATTTTTAGTCTTTGATTCTTGTATGGATTGTTCTAAAGCTAGATCTAGTTTTGGTTTTGTCTCTTGTATTTGTTGTAACTCTCACCTATACTGAGGTCATAGTGGAAATTATTTCTTTGAGTAATCCATGGAGTGCTATCATGAATATTATTTTGTGTCCATAATTTAAATAATTTTTTTTTTGTGGCACTAATATATTTGAGAATGATAACTACCTCCAAAATTTTTACAATGATGATCACAAAATTTTGTTGCCTTGTGACCATATCTATTACAATGCTTATACTTGTTGTGAACATTATCTTATTTTTCAAAATATGTATGAGTCTTACAATTTTTATAGTTATCATTTGTATAACAACATGCATCTTTCATCGTAGGTTTATTTTTTTGTTCTTCAAATTTTCTTTGTATTTTTTTTTAAGAGTATTTAGGGTAAGTTTTGCATTGTATACATTTTCCATATAATGTAGTCTTTAGCCTTCTTAAAACAAACATGTATGCAACTCTAAAATATCAAAACAATTAAGCTTTTAGCTTCCTTTTGAATAGCTTGTAGATATTTTTGTTGATTTAATAACTCATATCTTTCACCTTTTGTAGTGTTTTTAGAGATGACTTGTAATTAACTTTTTGATTTTTTTCTTTCTCTGCATGCTAATTGTTTGTTTTCCACTAATTCCATGTCAAGATCTATTTCTTTAACCTTTTCCAATCAAATAATTTTGAAATTCACACATTTTTTTCTTCAAATTTTAAATTCAATTACTTTCCATTGTTATAGAATTTCTTGTTGCTCCCAAATTAAATTTTATTCAATTTAAATTTCAACTTTGATATTTAATCATCAATTTTATTCAATCTTTTCTTTCTTTTATTCTTCTTCTTCTTCAATATTTTTTTCTTCAATTTTCTTTCTACAAGTTTATCTTTCTTGAATTTAATTTTTTTCTTCCTCATTCTTTTCTTTCACTCAATTCTTCTTTTCTTATTTTTCTTTAAATCATGAGTTTTCAACTTCAATATTTATTTCAATTTTTCTTCCTTCAAACTCTATTCTTCTTCAATATTCTTTTACTTCAATTTCATATTTAACAATCTTCTTATATCTCCCTTTAATTCAATTTCTGAATAATTGAATTTTATCAATTCTTCAATTCTTTACACTTCTTATTTAATTCATTTCCTTCAATCAATTTAATTTATTTTTCAATTAATTTATTTTCTTCTTTTCAAATACTTAATTTATTTTTATAATAACTCTCATTCATAAAATTCATTTTTTATTTTGCCATTAATTTATTCTTCACCTTCGTATATCACTGAATTTTAATTCAATTCACTTTAACTTTTCTAAATCAAATCAATTATTCTTAAAGCAAATATGTAACTGACTTATTCAAAAAATGTAAAGGTCAAAATTTTCCTTTAATCGTGGTTATCCTTTACCTGTGCGTAAATTAATCTTTCATCTTCTATGTTTAGCATCATGTCTACATGTTCAACCTTGCAATAATATTTTGCTTCTTCCCTTGGAATGATTGCACTCCAAACAGTGTTGAAAAGGGTCCCTTAGCATGATTGCACTCCAAACAGTGTTGAAAAGGGTCCCGTTCTTTCACCCCGGCTCATGTTCTGCACGATGCCATTTCCAATAATCTCTCAAACACTTAGACGATAGACGATACACACATCTCCTCTTCTACATTTCGTTCTACGACAGTCTTTGCATACTCGCACGAAGACTTTCATGCTCTCTAGGTAATTTGTTGATCTTTTGGAATCCTTGTACCTTTTCTATATACTCACAGAGAACATGATTTCTTTCTCCTTTCTATGTAGAATTTATTTCCAACGTTACACACTCGATATCTGTATGTTGGACTTTGCACACATCCTCCCTTCCTTTATAATACTTTTTGCTTAATCTTCTAGTGTGTCCTCATCCAATAATATTGTATGACATACTCTTTTTATTGAAGTAATGTGAAAGTAATTTTTAACCTCGATTATGTGTTTTTATCCCATAATCATAATATATATTGTCTTGAAGTAATGAGAAGTACAACTGTAGTTTTAAGGTATATTAGTGAAGGATTTCCTATAATTTAAATTTAAATCACTGAAATGATATACCAACCATATATTATTGAAATATTCATGCAAAAACTATTATAAAATAATCTATTCATATAACTTTATGGATATTAAAACTACTTTTACTTGAATCTATATTTACATACCTAAAAACCTATAAACTTGTTAAAAACAATATTTATATAATCTTTAAAATAATTAAATTTATAAATAAAAAGGATAAATATAACCGTACGAAATTACCTTTATTTTACTTTATAATTAAATAAAAACCTGTAATGTAAATTTGTTAAAAATAATATTTATATAATATTTAAAATAATTAAATCTATAAACAAAAGGATAAATATAACCGTATGAAATACCTTTATTTTACTTAATATGTAGTTCAAACTAAAACGTTGAACCTAACCCTTAAAGATTGGAGGTTGGACCTCTATTTAAACTTCCAAATTCAATAGTATAATATAATTGATATTATTGACTGTGTTCAACCCTTTGTGTACAGCATTCTTGTTCATGGCTCCCAACGATAATATTAAATTTAAAATTCCAATATTATTGGCTTTAATAGTATAGACTTTGTTCAACCCTTTGTAGAAAGCATTCTCGTTCATGTCTTCCAATAATAATATTAAATTTTAAAATGTAAAGCCTTGCCGTAGAGTCGGCAAATACGTTTTCTTTGACGTAAAATGTCGCATTGAATTTGACTTCTTCAAAACGGATCTCTTTGCTAATATTCTTATGAATTATATAGTCCATTTCGTCACTATTTTAAATCTTACTACGTTATATACGTGGAATACTTCAGTTAAAATTGAGTCGTGGAACGCCGGCGAAAACATATCTATGGAAGCGATAGATTGTGCACGTTTAGACTTCCCATTGCGAGAGGATTTAGGGTAAAAAACATTTGCTCTTCTGATGTAATTGACTTCGTTGACAACCGTAAATAAATGGCTGCTTCTCCGGTGGGAAAGCAAAACCACGATATGACTAAAAGAAAATTGATAAATCCCCGCAGCAAACATCATGAGATTCACAAATCTGAAATACCCTACGTGCATGTTTTTTATTTCAACGAAAAAATATTTACAATCCATGAAGTTACAGATAACTGACCAGACATGTCACACCCATTTGTCATCGTTAATATATTTTAATGTCTACAATTTCGATGGAAACGACGTCACATGTCCGGGTTGTTTGTACTATTCAGCGATGTTGGTTATAAAAGGCGTCCGACTTGGGAAATGATCATCTATATTGGTATATATTTTGCGTGTCAGCAAGCAAGAAAGAAAAATGGCGAATTTCTCTCAAGGTAAGATTGGGGAACAAAAGGTCCAAGAGGGTCATCCATTTCCCCAAGTTGTTTTCCCTGCATATGATTATAAAAGAGAAGGTATGGATGGAGTGATAAAGTCGAGGAGAAAGCATGGATTGAACGTGAATTGCACGAGTGCGGAGCTCTTCTGTTCAGAGGATTCGGCATAAAGACATCAGCTGACTTCAATGCGTTTGTGGAAGCGCTCGGGTGGGAGGAAAATCCATACAAAGGCCCCTCTGTACGAAGAAACATTGTAGGTAGAGTATGGTCAGCAAACGAAGGTCCCCTTGATCAACACATCTTCTTTCATCATGAGATGGCCCTGGTAATAATTCAATTTTGTTAATATTTTAGTCATCTGTGTCCCTTCAAAGACATGAAATTAAATTTAACTAAGATTTGTGTTTGTGATACTCATGTGCGTATAGATGAAAGAATTTCCGTCGAAAATATTATTCTTCTCTGAGGTTGCATCGCCAAAGGGAGGTGAAACAGCGATTGTGCGGAGCGACAGAGTAGCTCGTCACATGGAAAATAAATTCCCGAGACTTGTCGAACAACTGGATAGAAAAGGAATACTCACATCCACTATCCTCCCAAGGGAAGACAATTTCGGCTATTTCCTCGGTAAAAGTTGGCAATCTCATTTACAAACGAGTGATCCTGAAGAAGAAGCCCAGAGAAAGTATGTATGGTATTTCATCACTTGACAAGATACTTCGTTTTCTTGAACAATTAGTGAAAACGTGGATGAACATTGAAAATTTCTAATTGCAGGGTTGAAGAAGAAGGAGGTAAGCTGCAGCGGATGGCAGACGGAAGTGCAAACATTATTGCAGGCCCATTTCCCGTCACAAGAACGTTCGGAGCCCAGGGCTGTGTGAGTGATGATCCTCGCAAGGTGTGGTTCAACTACATCCCGGGGGTGTTAGAAAAATTAACCCAGATTTCACACCTGTGCCCAACTGCGCTCCGAACCTTGGGCGAAACCGGATTGTGCTCCAGACATGGGCGAAGTCGGACTGCGCTCCCGCAGTCTGGGATCCCGGCAAAAGTGTGACATGATGTCGCACCTACCTTCTGACAGATGTGACACCTGATAGATCCCATCGCCGCAGAAGTTAATGCCAGTTCGGCGTTTGGTCAGGCGAGTTAATGCCAAGTCGGCGATTAGTCAAAAACCCTAGTTGAGGGCCTGTCAGAGGATAACCCTTATCCGAAGCTGTCAGAGGATAACCCTTATCCTCCTCTCCCCGCGGCTATAAAAGGTAGTTCGGGTCTTCAGAAAAATAAGTGCGAGTGTGAGAGAAGTTCGTGAAAGAGGAGACGAAGAGAATAGAGCAGAGAAAGGAGGGTGAGCGATTCAGTGAGCAGTGTGGCTCAGCTGATTAATGTCCAAGCAGTAGACTCGACATTTCCCCTTTTAGTTTATCCTGCAGCTTAGCCTGCAGATGTTATTTCCTCGGTTGAGGAATACTGTAACCCTAGTTTCATATAAATAAACTTTGCTATTGTTTGTGGCATCTTTAGGGTTTGCAAAAGTTTATGTGCTAACATTTATTATTCTCTGTTTCGGCATTTCTCTCCTCTCATACGGGTCTTTCCAAGCTAGGCAAACCCAGCGGAAGACAAAGAAGTCGAAGGCCAAAGTTTGGCCAAGTCTGACGCAGCGTTCCAGCTTTGTTGCTGCAAATTTGACTGCGCCCGAGTTTCGAGCGCAGCTCGAGTGCCAGCGAAGTTCGCACTTCGCTACCAACGATTGTTTCTTCTCACTGACAGTGTGAAGTTCACACTTCGCATAAGAAACGTGCACCATATGCACTTCACACAAAGTATGCACTTCGCTCATTCTACGTGCGCCATACGCACTTATGCAAAGTACGCACTTTTCTCATTCTAAGTGCGATATACGCACTTCGCTACGAAGTACGAACTTGTCCCCAGAATTGGCACAGTCCGCACTACGCTGCGAACCACGTACTTCACCCGTGGTTTGGTGCTGATCGCACTTCACGTGCAACATCCGTTTCTCCTTTGACCCCCGATGTAGTCCATCCATCGACGACTAGAAATTAAAAATCTTCCTTCAAATTGGTATCAGAGCTGATTGAGCCGTGATGCAGAGATAGAAGATGGATTCCGAAAAGAATTCCCTGTAGTTGCAGATCCTACAATTTAATGGCAAGAACTATGATTACTGGAGCATCCAAATGAAGATCTTGTTCGGATCTTAGGAGCTATGGGAGTTAGTCAAGAACGGCTACCTAGAACCGGCAGATGCAGCAACACTAGCCGCCCTCTCTCAAGCAGACAAGGATCTATTGAAAGAGCATAAGAAGAAGGACTAGAAGGCCCTCTTCTACATCATGTAAGTGGTTGAGGAGACCATATTCTTGTGGATTGCATCATCCACCAAGGCCAAGAAGACCTGGGAAACCCTGGCAAGTTCGTATCAGGGCACCGACAAAGTGAAGTTGGTGAAACTACAAATGCTCAAGAGAGAGTTTGAGAACCTACAGATGAGCGAGTCCAAGTCGATGAGTGATTTCTTCACCCGGATGACGGACATTATCAACCAGATGTGGTTGAACAGAGAAAATGTGCAGAGCTAGAGAATCATGGAGAAGATTCTCAAAAGTTTGCCTGCCAAGTTTGACTTGGTTGTGATAGCAATCAAAGAGTCAAGGGATCTGACAACCCTCTCGACAAATGAACTCATGGGTTCCCTGTAGACCCATGAACAGAGGCTGAGCCGCTCAACTTAGTCTTCTTTGGAGCAAGCCTTCAAAGCACAAGTCTTAGTCCGAGACAACGACAGACAAGACTCCCACCATAGCGCTTCTAGTTCTCAAGGAGGAAGAGGCAAAAGCAGGCATGGGAGAAGTAACAAGCAAGGAGGGAGATCAAACCCTCAGGACGTTGAGCCAAGTTGCAACTTTCATCAGCAAGGAGGAAGAGGCACTGGCAAAAATTAGCACAGAAGATCTCAATAGAAGAAGGACATATCAAAGGTCCAATGCTACTACTGCAGCAAGTTTGGCCATTATGCCTCACAGTGCAGGAACAAGATGGCGAATGAGAATCAGCAGTAAGCCCATTATACGGAGGAACCCAAAAATGCGGTAGGACAAAATGTGTTACTGACTTGTAGTATTAAAGAGGAGAGCAAGAAAAACATCTGGTATCTTGATAGTGGTTGCAGCAACCATATGACTGGGAACAGGGAGATGTTATCACAACTGGATGAAACAATCCAGTTTGAAGTCAAGATGGGGAAGAACTGCAAAGTTCCTATGATGGGGAAAGGAAAGATCCTCATCCAAACTTGGCACGGTGAAAGAAAAACAATTTAAGATGTTTTTTATGTTCCTGGGTTGAAGCACAATTTGCTAAGTGTTAGACAACTTGTGCAGAAGGGGCACACTGTACTATTCAAATATAGTGTCTGTTCCATCAGAGAAAAAGTCCATGGACAAATCGCAATTGTGTCCATGACGAAAAACAAAATGTTTTCACTGCAGATTCAAAATGAATCTTTGATGTCTTTGAGTGTAGTTGAGAAGGATGCTACCTAGCTGTGGCATCTCAGATTCGATCACCTGAGTTTCAGTGGCTTGAATCTGCTACACAAGAAGCAGATGGTGAAGGGTTTACCCCTTATTGAGCAACGAAACCAAGTTTGTGAAGGTTGCCTGGTCGGCAAGCAACATAGAGACACATTTCCTGTAGGACAGTCTTGGAGAGCATCACGACCATTAGAGCTGGTGCACTCAAACATTTGTGGTCCCATGTAGACCACCACTCTTGCCGGCAACAAGTTCTTCCTAACCTTCATTGATGACTTCAACCGAAAGACTTGGATTTATCCAATCAAGTTGAAGTCAGAGGCATTTGCAAGGTTTAAGGAGTTCAAGGCTCTGGTTGAGAAACAGAGCGGTCATTATGTGAAGACTCTCAGAACTAATGGAGGTGGAGAATACATCTCCAACGAATTCCACTTCTGTAAGCAACATGGAATTCAGAGGCAGTTCACTGCTAGATACACGCCATAGTAGAATGGCGTAGTTGAGAGAAAGAACAAAACAATCATGGAGATGGCACGGAGCATGCTGAAGGCAAAACTTTTGCCACATGAGTTCTAGGTAGAAGCTGTAAGTTGTCTAGTTTATCTGCTGAACCAGTGTCCCACCAAGAGTGTGAGGGACAAAATTCCAGAGGAAGCGTAGAGCAAATTGAAGCCAAGTGTGGCTCATTTGCGAGTTTTTGGGTGCATAGCATATGCACATGTTCCAGATGAGAAAATGCAGAAGCTGGATGAAAAAGCTAAAAAGTGCATCTTCACAGGGTATAGTGAACCATCAAAGGCATACAGGCTATACAATCCTGTGACAAAGAAACTTTTCATCAGCCGAGACATGAAGTTCCTAGAGGATGAAGCCTGGAACTGGAAGTCAAAGATTGGTCAGTCTAAACCAGCAACTATTGAATCTGTAGACTTGGAAGAAGACAGTGTCCAGCTACCTGTACCTTCAAGCAGCAATAGTGGTGCTAGTAGTAGCACAACCTCATCATCCCGGTCACCTCCACTTGCAAGCATAATTCAAAACCTAAGGACTCCTGCGAAGACTCGAAGCTTGCAAGACATTTATGAGGTAACCCATAATCAGTTAGATGAATATTATTCTAATTTTTCTCTCTTTATTGAATGTGATCCAGTGGATTTTGAAGAAGCAAGTTAGAATCACAAATGGGTGAATGCGATGGATGAGGAGATAGCAGCCATTGAGAAGAATGAGACATGGCAGCTGACAGATATTCCAGCAAGAAAGAATACCATTAGGTTCAAGTGGGTATATAAAATGAAGTTTAATGCCTAAGGAGAAGTTGATAGGCATAAGGCCAGATTAGTGGCAAAAGGCTAGAAGCAGAAGTCAGGAGTTGACTATCATGAGGTGTATGCACCTATAGCCCGACTTGACACAGTCAGAATTATTCTGACACTGGCAGTTTAGAAAGGATGGAGCATGTACCAGATGGATGTCAAGTCTGCCTTCCTCAATAGAGTGTTGGAAGAAGAGGTCTACATAGACCAACCACCCGATTATGAAATACAAGGGCAAGAAGGCAAAGTCATAAAACTGAAGAAGGCCTTGTATGGGTTTAAGCAAGCACCTAGGGCATGGTACAGCTGTATTGATGATTATTTTTAAGAGAATGGGTTTCAAAAATGCCCATATGAGCACTCCCTGTACATGAAGACAAATGCAGCAGGTGAGCTCATCATCATCTACCTATACGTAGATGATCTGATTTATATTGGCAATAGCAGCAACCTATTTGGGCAGTTTAGAATAGCCATGAAGTTCGAGTTTGAAATGACTGACATGGGGCTGATAAAATATTTTCTTGACATTGAAGTTGACCAATCAGCAGATGGCATCTTCATTTCTCAGGGCAAGTATGCGAAGGATGTCTTGAAGCGCTTCAAGATGGAGGACAGCAAACTTGCCATCACACTTGTAGCCATAGGTTTGAATCTGAGCAAGTTGGATATAGGGAGGAATGTAGATCCAACCTTGTTCAAAAGGCTAGTTGGCAGTCTAATGTATTTGACTGCAACTCAGGTAGATCTGATGTTCAAAGTTAGTCTGATCAGTCATTTCATGGAGACTTCGAAGGACACGCACTGGCAAGCAGGCAAGAGGATCTTGCGCTATGTCAGTGGGATGCGAAACCATGGCCTATTTTATGCCAAACAAGACCAGTTGGAGCTAGTGGGCTTCACAGACAATGACTGGGCTAGTAGTACCGATGATCGAAAGAGCACCTCCGGGTATGCTTTCCATCTCGGATTAGGGGCAGTCTCATGGGCGTCCAAGAAGCAACCCATTGTTGTGTTGTCCATAGCCAAAGTAGAATATGTCGCCACCACAACAACCGCATGCCAAGCAGTATGGCTGCGAAGAGTTCTGAGTGAACTGCATAATCCTTCGAAAGGCGTGACAACAATTTTTTGTGATAACAATTCGGTCATTGTACTATCAAAGGATCTCATGTTCCATGGCCTGACGAAGCACATTGATATTCGTTATCAGTTCATCAGAGAGTTGGTGAAGTCCGAAGAAATTCATCTATAGTTTTGCAGATCCAAGGAGCAGTTAGCAGATATTTTCATGAAGCCTTTGAAGGAGGAAGACTTCAGCAGATTGCGAGAGCATCTTGGAGTCAAAGCAATCATGAAATCAGGTTTAAATGAGGGTGTTAGAAAAATTAACCCATATTTCACGCTTGTGCCCAACTGCGCTCTGAACCTTGGGCAAAACCGGATTGTGCTCCAGACATGGGCGAAGTTGAACTGCACTCCCGTAGTTCGGGATCCCGGCAAAAGTGTGACATGACGTCGCACCTAACTTTTGACAGATTTGACACCTGATAGATCCCATCACCGTAAAAGTTAATGCCAATTTGGCGTATGGTCAGGCAAGTTAATGCCAAGTCGACGAATAGTCAGAAACCCTAGTTGAGGACCTGTTAGAGGATAACCCTTATCCAAAGCTGTCAGAGGATAACCCTTATCCTCCTCTCCCCGTGGCTATAAAAGGCAGTTCGGGTCTTCAGACAAATAAGTGCATGTGTGAGAAGTTCATGAAAGAGGAGGCAAAGAGAATAGAGCAGAGAAAGGAGGGCGAGCGATTCAGTGAGCAGTGTGGCTCAGCTAATTAATGTTCGAGTAGCAGACTCGACATTTCCCCTTTTAATTTATCCTATAGCTTAGCCTACAGATGTTATTTCCTTGGTTGAGGAATACTGTAACCCTAGTTTCATATAAATAAACTTTGCTATTGTTTGTGGCATCTTTAGGGTTTGCAAAAGTTTATGTGCTAACATTTATTGTTCTCTGTTCCGGCATTTCTCTCCTCTCATACGGGTCTTGCCAAGCCAGGCAAACCCAGCGGCAGCCACGGAAGACAAAGAAGTCGAAGGCCAAAGTTTGGCCAAGTCTGACGCAGCGTTCCAACTTTGCTATCGCAAATCCGACTGCGCCTGAGTTCCGAGCGCAACTCGAGTGCCAGCGAAGTTCGTCAGCCAGCGAAGTTTGCACTTCGCTGCCGACGGTTGTTTCTTCTCACTGACAGTGCGAAGTTCGCACTTCGCACAAGAAACGTGCGCCATACGCACTTCGCGCGAAGTACGCACTTCGCTCATTCTACGTGCACCATACGCGCTTCGTGCGAAGTACGTACTTCGCTCATTCTAAGTGCGACATACGCACTTCGCTGCGAAGTACGAACTTCGCCCCAGAACTAGCGCAGTCCGCACTGCGCTGCGAAGCACGTACTTCGCCCGTGGTTCGGCGCCGATCGCACTTCGCGTGCGACATCCGTTTCTCCTCCGGCCCCCGGCGCAGTCCGTCCATCGGCGACTGGAAATTAAAAATCTTCCTTCAGGGGGCTCCGCATGGGAAATCCAGTAGTTACAACAGACTGGTTTGTGGAGATGGGTCGGAGATCCCACAGAAAATAATGGAGGAGAGCGAGAGAGTGCTGGACGAGGAGTGCGTTAACTTGAACTGCGAAACCGGAGATGTGCTGCTGATTGACAACTTACATGTCATGCATGCGCGCAGGCATTCCTTACCTCCTTGCCGTGTCTTGGTCGCTCTTTGCAAGTAACCCTTGATGACACCCTATGTCCTATTCCTCTCCTCGTTAACATGAAGTTTTTGAGCGAAAATATAGGTTTGGAGGAGACTTGATCCTATTGTGTTTTTATTGTTATTCCATGTTTCTAATAAAACGATAATCCTTTTCATAAAGCACAATATCCTAGTGTAAGTTTAGTAATATATTTTATAATTGAAAATTTTATCTGTTTGTCTGGTCTAAATTTCCTCTTCAAAGACGTATGAAATACCTTAATCTCTTTGAGACAGAGTTACACTGCTGTCCTTAGAATTAAGAAACACATAAATGTACTTTAGAACTTGAAGGGATGCACGGCTATGTCAAATAGCATGGAAACCAGTAAAGTTTGGAAAGTTGGTTTGGAAAGTTGGGCCTATCGTACTTTTATAATTATCCTTTTTTTTACCAGATTTTTTTAATAAATAATTGATGGTTGTCATTTGATTTTTTAAAAATAATTAATAAACTAAAATGGTTAGTGAATTGGATCTAATATTTGCAAGTAGATATTTTTAAAGTGATTTAAAAAAAAAAATTAATATATTATTTATTAATCATTATTGTTCAAAATAGATGGTTTATTTTTAAATTAAAAGGAATTTACATGGTAAGAACAGTTTTTAGTTATAAAGATTCTATTAACTCACAAGATTTATTATTATTAATAAAATTGTTGGTAAGTAATTTTTTATTTTTAAAAAAAAAATTATATCTATTGAAAAATATTTGGTATAATTTATGTATATTTGTTTTTCAATGTTTTTTTAAAAAGTTATCTATGCATCATTAAAAAATTATTTAAAATTTGGAAAAAAGCTTCTAAATTAGGAGGTTTATTGTTTTCTATGTGTTCGTGGTTGTTTGAAAATTATTGATATTCATTATCAAGGACTTGGTACTTGTGCTAAGTCAGTGCAACATGTTCATAAGGAACTAATAGCCTAAAAAGTGTTTCCTAGGAACTTGACTCAAATTGTATCTTTCTTATAGTACTAGTTGACAAAAAATAGTTTATCAATTGTTGGTAAATATGTTTGATTATCTCTTAGGTATATTTTTCGAGATCAAATAATCACACACAATAATGCTCACAAAATAACAAGCTCAACTTCCATATATTCAAAAGATTACATAATATTATACTCTACTTTCATTACATAGCATGGAGCTTTATCTCCAATAAGTAACTTTATATAGAAACTTTTCAATACTCTTGACAAATGCTCTTCTAAAACTCATGGGAGATGTGACCTTTAACATACTCCATAATATTACAAAACTCTCATGATTACATAACCTCCTACTATGACTCTTCAATTCCATATTTGATAACTAACTCTTATGACTCTTCACTTGCACACTTACACGTTGCACACATAACGCTTGCACTCTTGGCACCTTTCACTCCTTATTATGTAATACATAAAACTCTCAAAACTTTGGCATATACTTTAAATACACACTCTTCCTAATCTAAATATTTACAATATTATCCAATGGTACTTCAATAAAACTCAATGTATCAGGTAATGTAATATCTCTAACACCCCATCATAATACATTATTTTGTGTAAATATATATGGTATTAAATATTTATCTTTAGTATTTACGCTATCCTTATCCCATGATCTTGTTTTTGATATCAAAGTTGTATTTGTCATGATTTAGATGATTTCTAAAGTAGGTTTTGTAATGATTTATTTGTGTATTTCATCTCATACAATCATTAAGATGCCTTTTATAGTATTCCATTCATGAATACCATTTCATTTGTACTAAAATATTTTTGTGGGAATGATTATGAATATCATAATTTTGACAATTAACAAGATCCCAACAATCTTTAACTTGATGTCCATACTTATTGTATTGATCACACCTTTGAGTGTAATTTGATCTTCTATATTTTGGATAAACTTTTATAGTAACAAAAAAATATTTGTTGATTTTATAACTTTTTAGATGGCTTGCAATCTCATTTTTATTCATTAGTTTATTTAAAATAATCATTTATACATTATTTAAGAATCACAAGAACAAAACTTTCTACTTATCTTTGAATGAATTATATTTGTTTCATCAATTTTGTTGGTCCATGTTTTCTATCTTTTGAAACAATTTGTAGATGATTCTTAGAATTTTTCCGCTTTCTAGAATATTTATTTTTTATTGATTTATAGCCATGATATAGCTCTTTTAATTTTTTTCTTCTTATTCTTCTTCTTGTTCAAATTAAAAAATCAATTAATTTTGTAAAATTACATTTTATATTTCTCTTCTTATAACTCCTAAAAATGTAATGTCACAATTTCTCTTTATAATTAATAAAACAATATTCAAATCGTTCATTCATTTCATCTTCATTTCTTTAATTATTTAACTTTACTATATCTCTAAATTCTATTCACTTTCATAATTTTACCATTAAATTTTTACTTAATCCACACTCCACTCAATTCAACCTTCATTTTAAATTTTAGATATTTAGTTTCCTTATGCCTTGTAATTATCAAAATCTAAATATTTTTTCAAAAATTTGTAACTCTAAACTTAATAAATCATGCATACCTGAAGAAATTTCAGGCGCCTTCTTCATTGGTTTCTCAGTATAGAAGATAGTGGTTTTTAGAAATTTTATTCTTGTGCTCTTCTTGAAGATGGAGAAGGCTAAAGATCTTGGGCTCAATTCAAAGTAAGTTAAACCTAGGGTGGAGCCTAGTGCTCTGATTGTTGATAAAGAGGTTTTATCTATTCATCTATAAATTTCATGGACATAATCCAGTTCTTTATAAATTGATGTCTACTACATGGAAGAAGGGATGGGTAAGAGTAGGGACATGGTCCTTTGAGGTTTCTACGGAGTTGATTAGTTGCACTACGAGATTAATGTTGGATGACATGTATCACAACTAAGATAGGCACTCATTATTGAAGGAAGTCAGTTTCTTCCTGGAATAAGAAGAATTCTTTCCTAGAATTCAAAATGGGTTCAGTTCCAAGAATCTGTCTCTACTATGGGATAGGGTGATTAAGGTGGTTATGGAATTTTTTACACTGGATTCTACATATGATGTTTTACATATTTTTCATGCTATGTTATTGAATCACTTATGGTAGAAAATAAGGATGAATATCCTCTTGTTTCTATTTAATTCTATGTGTAAGTTGATGTTGGTAGTTCAAGGTGGGTGAGGTCAGCTTTTCCTTCACCAAGAATTGGCCCTGTTGGTTTTTGAACAAGCTACAACTAAGAAAGGGGTTGTAGTGGAGGATATTCTGAAGACTTTAGAAACTCTTCCAATACCTATGCTTGGTCAATCTTTGTTGGCTTCAGAGAGTTTGAGTGAGGAATCGAAGGATATCTATTCCTTTTCCATGGATTTTGGTCTAGAGAATATCTCTCGTAAGGTTCATGTTTATGCTAAAGGTGTTAGGGGATCAGTGGTGAATAACTCTAATTCTGAGTTGGCTAAGAATTCCACGGTTTTTTTTGTTGCTACTCCTATGATGGAGGATCCTTTTGTTAGTATTGCATAAGGTAGTGGCACTCGTAAGTTATTGTAGCTTAGTGGTAAAAAGAGGGATATGGTGTATTTCTCTCCCTTATATTTAGATGAAGAAGTGGAGGTTCTTCCCAGAGATTTTGTTAAGGATAAATTGATGGTTGATGTTTATTTCCTGAGGGAAGCTTTTGCAAAGAAAAGTGCTACATAGTTTGCATCTGGTTAAAACTAAGAAACCTATGGTTTAGAGATCTATAAATATGGCATTAGATTTTACTAAGGTGGTAGTTCAAATATTGGGTAATATTATCCATGAAATTGACGTATTGTTGTAGAATTCTCTCGGTTCTCTCATTGGTTGCTTTTATCTGGTTTTTTTTTTGGGGGGGATCTCTTTCTTTGTTGTATATTGTAGTTTTCTTCTGGATACCTTTATCATAGGTTAATCTGTAAAAGGTTGTGGGGTCCCTTTCAAAACCCTCTTTCTTCTTAATAATACCCAAAAAAAATCATGCATATCTAAAATCATGCACTTAATTTCAAAATATGTAACTAAGAAATAAATTAAACCTTTAGTGCTCACCTTAAATATTTTTCATATATGTGGAAAAAATTTTGGGTAGCATTTGACCTTCACATAAGTATTTCTTCTAATTTATTTGATTTTTCCTCCTTCATTGGTGCTAGTGCAACAACGAATATTGTACTCAAAATTTCACCTCTCTAATATTTGAATTAAGTAGATAAATAATATTTATCTTTTTTATCAAGTGCTTTATTTCAAATAATATTCTTTCTTCCAATCTCTAGAGTAGGCCAATTTCTATAGCTCTAGATAACTATTGAAAGGTGTTGTTGACTAAATTAAGAAATGTATAAGGTTAAAAGCTAGACTTAAAGTGGGATGTATTTAACAACATCAAAAGACATAAAGCATGGGAGTCTCACAATCTGAACTGAATCTAACTACCTAAAAAAATTTCTTTCCATACTACATAGCATTTATTCATATCAAGCACTAAATATTATTAAGCATTCAATGAACTAGGGAATAACAAATCTAGGAGAAAATCTAAAAAGAAAATTAGTTTTAATTGAATAAATCATTCGTATAGCTTTAATACAAATACTTAATAATCAAATTAGAATACATACATGATTTACAATAATTTGAGAAATAGGCTAACCAATAATGTGATTTTTATTCATAGGTACATAATATAGTCATCGTAAAATGTGTAAATTATAAATGCTAAAGAGCCAACCTTCTTGAATGAGCTATATTCAAGTATATATATAGGTTTACAATGCATTTAGTTAGATTAGCATGATTTTTTTACAAAATAGATTGTAAGCCTATGAGGTTAGGAGATGGTTGTCATTTTTATATTAGGATAATCTACCTCAAGCATGTTTAGCTAATGTGTGTGATTTAGATTCCTCTTTTGAAGTTGATTTGCATGATGCACCACTAGACTCTATCAATTTAATAGTAGTCCACTCCTTTCAATTACATTGAGTCAGTTAAGCAAGGGTAGGTGTATGTCCATAGGGCTTATTTGTGCTTTAAAATATTTTGACAACAATGCTACTTAGGATTTAAGAAACTAGATATGCATGACCTTACTAATTAGAATGAGCCCAAAAGTTATGATGTGAAGATAATATTATTTTACATTAAATAGTTTGCCTTGTCTAAATTTTAATCTAGTCATTATTTTCTTCTATTAGGTTCTATAGATTTTGTGATGACATAAGCAATGTTAATGATTTAACCCTTTATCACATAGTTATACAAATTATGTTTTTCATTTTACCAAGTACTAGCAATCTTATTCATTTTTGATGATGTCATTGCTTCTAGAGTATGACCATATTCTACACATAACTGCATCCACCCATGCATAATATCATATTCTTGGTTTCACTACCAAGTTATATATCTTAGAATTATTTTACATCCAAAATTTATTTTAGCCTTATCAAAATTTTATGCTCCTAATGTTGATGTCTTCACTTCAAAAGTCTATCACCTTTGAAACTCTACAAAATAATTCATTAGATGCAAGATGATTTCTACTTCTTTGCCTTGCATGTTGGACTAAATCCATTAGAATATTTTTTATTTAGTACATTCTTCCTACCACATCAATATTTTATATAATCATGATGATTTTAGCATCATTATTTATTTGAACTCTTTTAATGATGGGGTTCATATTCACATATGATAAATTTTATCATAGTTACAAAGCCTTGATATCTTTAGCTAGCTTCCTCATTTGGATAATATCATATGCTAAACTTTTATTATACCTTAAGTAACATTAGAACTTTAGATTTCTATCCAATTCTTATTCTTAGAAAAACTTTCATTTTTAATGCTTAAGATACTATTGATTTAAATGCTAGAGTTCCTAGGAACTCTATCCTTTACTCTTTACTATCTTGCTACCTATGTTTATCTATTCATGTATACCTGAGTTCTATGATATACCATAATAGTTTGGCTTACTTATTACCTTCTCTTTATAGTTAAATAATCCATAGGAGCTTCATTTAATATTGATTTTATTCTCTTTAAAATTTCTAAATGTAATTTTTGTTCCAAAACCTTAGTAAAATAACTATTTGGCTTGATCAAAATAAAAATGTATCTCACATTCTAGGATTGTGGATGTAGGTGATGAAATTTACCTATAGGAGGTTCCAAATTATATGTATCTCTCTATTTAGGATTTGAAAAGAGTGGTTGTTTGGGAAATAAAATTTGAGAAACTAGTCTACTAGGGGGGAATTTAAGATTTTTTTGGTTTTATGGTTAAAGCAATACCATGGCTAGAAGTCATTTTGAATAATTACTCTTTGGATAGTAATAGGATTTTTTTTCTTGTAAAAGTAATTACGATAATATTTTCTCCCTTTGTAGTGATAGTAGGAGGTATAGAACCTGAAGCATTTAGCTCTACATTGAAGGATCCTTGCAAAATATATTTAGATTTAAAAATTTAAGGAGCTAATCAAGTTGTTATAAATAGAGTATATTACATCATTTGGGTTATGTAAATGTATCTTCCAAGGTACATACTTAGGAAATTAGATTACTTTAGGGGGATATTATCTAGTTACTTCATGCAATGTAATAAATACACAACTATCAATGTGTAAGCTATATATAAACAAGTTATCCCTTGCACAACTAGGTAGAGTTTTGGCCAAGGAACCTATTTTCCTATATAAGAAAGATCTCATTGTAACACAAATATAGAGTCAAGGATATTGTAGCTTAGAGCATAGTATAATTCTATGTTGATTACCATCTAGTGGTGATGGGTATAATGTTGTTCGGTAGCTTAATTAATGGAGTGTTCATTTCCTCCATAGCTACATTGTATTCATTTATATTATTTCTATTTATTGCATATCTTATTCATATAGCATAATTAATTTCTTTTATATTATTTTGCATGTTGTGATCATTATCTCCCTTTGGTAATTACCTCAAAATCTAACAGTGGTATAATAGCCATGGTAGATCTAGCCATAATGGATCAATAGGAAAACCACCATTATCATTGAGCCTGAGTTTTTTGTCAACCTGATGCATTTTTGGACTAGCAACTATAAAAAAATCTTAAAAGAGTCTAGGTCATAGACGTAGAGAGAGAAAGTTATGTCTAAAAGAAATCCTAGTTCTAAAAAATACTAATATTTCCTTTGACTAGAATCTTTCCATAGAGTTATAGGAAAATATAACTCATGAATACTAGGACTCAAAACTCAATCCACTAGATTGATAGATCATCTAGGATATATAAAACTTGCTAACTATTACCCAAAGGTTATTTTTTTGTAGATAATTAATTCTTAAAATATTGGTACTCCTTTTACAATAGAAATATAGGAGACTCCAACTTCATTACACAAAGGTTTGTATGCCCTCATAGTGTAGAGATTAGTTCCTTGTGTAAGAGAAGAACACTATAAAATAAGACTTTTGGAGAAGATTCATGGTGAATTTAGGAGACTGAATATATCCATTTCTAGATTGAATAACTTCACATTTAACGAATAGACCTTGGATAAAAGGTCGTATAAACCTTGAAGAACAAGACACAAAAGTCTTGATACTAAAAATGCCACAAAAGCCTTGATACTGAAAAGGCCACAGAAGTCTTGATAGTGAAAATGCCACAAAAACCTCAATACTAAAAAGGCCTTAAAAGCATTTATACTAAAAAATACCATAGAAGCCATGTTATTGAAAAGTTCACAAAATACTTGATACTAAAAAGGTAACATAAGCCTATATACTAAAAAAGGCTCTAGAAACCTTGATCCTGAAGAATAATTTGAAAAGAATATATAATTTATAAGCACATAAATATTTTAGTACTAATAATTTTGTTGCAGGAAAAGAAGATTCATTGAGTTAGGAAACTTCCTACAAGAAATTTAGAAATAGTATATTATTTAGAATCAATTCTACATCTAAAGAAAACGAGATGAGGATAATATCCCATTGAAGGACCTCCAGAATTAGAAGAAGAATAAGGGCTAGGAGAGTCCTGCTCAAATGCAGAAGTAGCTGAATTAGAGATCTAGAAGAATATCTCACCACCAACACTTCCAGGAGTAGAAGGTTGAAGAGATTTCAAGGAAAGACCAGAAGAAGCTACAAGATCAAAGATCTTAGGAAGGTATCAATGAGCATCCAATAAAATACTAGCATAGACTTACCAAAGAAATCAACAAAGGAGAACTCACTAGAGAAATCCAGTACCAAGGAGAATCCCTTATTATTGAAGGACTTGGGATAATTATTGCCATGAAAATATAAGCCCAAGAGAAGGATAATTTGGTAAGGAGTATAAATATGAGAAGAAGAATTTGAAAAGGGGTGTCAAATCCTAGAAGAGGAATCTAGTGAAGACCTCAAGATATTCAGAATATTGAGAAGAAGATCCTACTTGAATCTATAATTCAACAAGAATACTTGAAGATAGATGAAGATCACCAAATCTAGGATATTTGAAGATTACCTCTCATAACAAGAAGGCACCACTTCAGAGATAAATAATTCTCAAAATCTACAGTAGAAGGATGATATGATAAGAGGAGAACAAGCCACCAAATCTTATGCTTGTGAAAGAAATTTTGAGACCATATTTTGGTGAAGAATGAGTTGTTCAAGATAGTCTACAAAAATTTACAATATCCTAATCGAAGCAGCAACTTGGTGATCTTAGAAACCAAGATCCACATCCTCTATAGAAGAAAAAAAAAAGCTACAAAATCTTTTAAAAAGGTATGCAACTATTGGTACTAGCTAACTCATTAATTATATTACTTATCAGATTTATTGGAGCACCTTATTTGGATTAAAATTACAAGTAGAGAAAGAAGAATTACAGTCTTAAAAAGTGTAAAAAATAAAAGGTTCACTTGCACATTAGGGGTTATTTAGATTTTTGAGTTATCTATCAACTACCTATCTTTTACTTTAAAAAATAGGAAAAAAATGGTACTTGATCCTACAAGTGTGTTTGTAGTGAAATATACATGGTTTCATTCCAGATTATGATTGAAAGGTTATAGTAAAACTATTAAGTACATTTTTAATAGATTAGTAGAGAAATAAGGTGATATTATTGTTACCATTAAAAGGTGTATTGTTAAGCACTATACTAGTTGATTTTTTAACTAGTTATCTCAGTAATTTATATTGTTGAAAGCATAAAAATTAGCACAAAATTTATAGAAATTTCAAGGCCTATAGAAGCCTCCATTGAAAGCAAAAGGTGAAGAAGAAAACCACCATTGAAGTCCTTCAAGGAATCCTAAAATTGATACCTTGGAAGTCTCAATATTCAATAAAATTATAAGGAGTTTATTTTAGTCCAGAGAGCAGTAATTCCTATTAAAAATCAGCATTAGCTTGGATCATCTATCATCCAAATAAAGGCAAAAAAATGTTACATGAAGACACTTCATTTTGGTGCAAAAACTATATATTACAAAAGCACAACTTTTGTTCTTTTGTAAGGACAAAAGTATTATCTACAATGTGCAGAAGTAAGTATATTTTATATAGAAAAATAAAGGAGCCATCAAAGAGCCTATACGACCAAGGATTCAAGGTGTTTACAAACACCGATTTTCAATATTTAAATCAAGCCCTAGAAGAGTATGTATCACCTACAACATTGGAAGCATAAAAAGGAGCCAAAAAATCATTCAAATATTACATAGAAGGGTAACCTATAGGAAATAAATTACCTATGTAAGAGGAGCTTTATCAAAATCAAGAAAAAAAGGAAGCATTCACTTATTGTAAAAATAAACCAACAACATATTATAATGGAAAAGGAGGTGCTATATCCAAGGAGAACATATGCCATTGAAGAATACAAGGAGTTACCATAGGACCACCATGGATGAGCTCTAAATATCCAAGAGATAATATGTAGAAGCAATCAATAATGTTGGAATATTACTTGCATTTTAAGAAATAAGGCAAGTTTATGTAAAAGGTAAGATAAAGGAAAAATTAGGGCTCCAAGAAATGTTACAAGGGAGGCTTACGTGCATAAGACTTGAGTGCCACTTGGCACATATTCTCTACACTATCCAACATATGTGAATATTTAAACAACCATCAAAAATATGTTACACATTTTTGGAAGGAATTACAACTCTTGGGAGGTTACCACTAACCTCATTATTACAAGGTTTATGTTGAAGGCATCTACAAAAAAAAATTCAGGCAAGACTTGTTACAAAGTGTAAAATGTTCATCCTATTTAAGGTTCCAAGGAGGTCAAACAAGGAAGATGAAAGAAAATGCGTAGCTCACTTGGAATGAGAATACTATATTACAACCATACACCATTTAAAGGTGTAAGAAATGTATTTAAAGCACTCTCATAAACCAGTACCTAAATTAGAAATAGAATCACATTTCAAGGAGTAGAAGTAACATCATACAAGGAAGAAGAAAGTGCAGGTCAAAGGAGACTTTGAATCCCATAAGTGCTTATGTTCCAGCATTGAAGATAAGTATTTCCAAAGCATATCCAATTATTCAAAGATCCAACTGGAAAAAGCACCGAACAGTGAGGAGATTTAGCATTCAAAGGTATGGTTTAATCCCATTTTATTATTGCTTTAATTTTTGAAGATATTAAGGTTATAATATAAGGTTAAAACTTATATTTTGAAAGAAAAATATATAAGTGATATCTTGTTAAATTGAAATAATATTTACAATTCAACCTAGGAGAAATAAGAAATTCTACTTGGATTAAATTCTTTAATATTTTGCAAATATAATTAATTTTATAATTTTCAAAATTTGGGAGTGATAAGGGTTACAACATCAAACTAGGTTATTGAAAATTAGAAACACTTGAATAAAATCCTAAGGGTAAAAAAATAGGTTATTAAAGATTTTTTTGTTAATGTTAGAAATTTATAATTTTCTTGTCTCAAAATTTCTAAAAAGGAACAAAATAAATCCAACATTAAAACCTCTTCAAAATTGGAAAAGTGCTTAGTTCAATTAGGAGTAATAAGGTGTTACAAATTTTGATTTTTGATATTTATAAAATTGTGTAAAATCAACCATAAATTGAACCATAGTTTACAAAAGTACTATATCATACTCCAAAATAGTTAGGGTGTCATAAGGCATTCTAAAAAACATGGTAATAATATCTATCAAAGTTTGTCAAGTTGGGAAGGTATAAGATTTCTTCAAAAACTAAAATTAGGTGTTCATACTCTCATTACTAGGGAGATATAAGGAAGCCTAAAAACCTAAGGATTAATGAAGGTTTCATCAAATCAAGCTTATATACTTCAATAATGTATCATATATAGGGAGATATAAGAAATACTATAATTCCTTTCTCATTTTTTCAAATTAAACCTCTTCAAATGGGTAAAAGAATGTCATACAATAAATATAAAACTTGCTCCAACAGGAACCAATTCACAAATCATGAAGATATGTGGTATATTGACTTAGGAGTCATTCATCATATGACAGGAAATATACAATGGTTTGATTATATTAAAGTTTCTAAAGTTTACGTACTAATAATTGATGATAGATAAAATTATCCTATACATGGCTATGGATGTGTAACACCGAGTATATCATTTCCAAATCTTCTACTACAAAAAGTATTGTACATTCCTAGATTAACATTTAATATCATCTCATTAAGAAAGCTAGTAGAAAATAACTATATGATTAACTTTGGATATAAGGATGGGATCAATACATGTATCAATATGAACAAATATGGAATAAAAGCAATTGGTCCAATCCATGAAAATGCATACATCCTAGACTAAATGGAAATCTCACAAGATGTTGTGGTGCTTCAAATTGATACTAACATATTTACAGAGGAACAAGTTGAAAAAAATTAAGAACCAACACACCAAAAAGGTAAGCATAGAAGGATAAAAAACAAAATGATGAGAGGATAATTTCACCATGCCTAACTCATTCATCAACAATCAGAACCAAATGGAGATACTGGAAAAGAGAACTATAAATGTGGTTGGATAGAAGACAAGGATGATGAATCTGAATAAGCCAAATATCATCCAATAAAAGAAGAATCTTTAGTTTCAGCTATAGCTTACTCTAAATCATATGAAAACATAATTTACCTGCTAAACCTGAATACAAAGAATGCATAAGAAGAATACAAAGCTCAATATGAATAAGAAGAAGATCCATATTAAAGACTAAATTCTTCAATACCGAAATAATATAACACAGGAGGTTTTAGAAATAGAGTATATTACATCATTCGGGTCATGTAAATGTATCTTGCAAGGTACATACTTAGGATATTAGATTACTTTAGGGGAAAGTTATCTAGTTAATTCATGCAATGTAATAAATACACAAGTGTGAATGTGTAAGTTGTATATGTGCAAGTTGTTCTTTGCATAACTAGGTAGAGTTTTGGTCAAGGAAGCTATTTTACTATATAAGAAATACCTCATTATAATACAAATATAGATTCAAGGACAGTATCTTAGAGCATAGTATAGTTCTATGTACATAACCATCCAGTGGTGATGGGTATACTGTAGTTCAATAGATTTATCAATAGAGTGTTTATTTCCTCCATAGCTACATTGTATTCATTTATATTATTTCTATTTATTGCATATCTTAGTCATCTAGAAAATTTAAATTGTTTTTATATTATTTTGCATCTCATTATTGTTATATCCCTTTAGCCATTACCTCAAAATATAACACAAATTTGTTGAATATATTTTGAACATGATGTCTCACCAATGGGGTGAGATAACCTCTCTAAATTTTTAAAATTGTCTACATTCATGATCACTAAAATGGTATCTATCTTTTTGGAAAAAAGTGACAAAGTGACTAAGTGATCCATATATTCAAAGATCACTTCTTCATTATTATTATGTATACAAAAAAAATTCTAGAGGGGCAAATTTGTTCCTCCTCTTTCTCATATACAATGCTCTTAAACACTAATAAATTTTTGGGAATGACATATAAGAAATTTATTTTATGTATTTTTTGGAGAGCTATACTTGTAGTAATGTAATGAGGTTGTTGATCAACCATGGATGGAAAAGAGAATTAATTTTATTAATGTTATGTTTATAGAGTTGATTAGATAAGAATAAGAATATTTTTCAAAATTCATTATACCAACAAGACAACTAATCCTCCTTATGACTCTCATTAGACAATCATTTTATATTCATTAAGAGAGATACCCTCAAGGTTTCTATGATAGTGTACTCAATAGGTCACTATCCTTTCCGTAGGAGGCCTAATGTTTTGGTTATATTCTTGCTATGTTTGATATTTATAAATTTTTCTAAGCCAACAATTTAGGTGGTATTGATTAAAAGTGTTGTAATTTTTTATGTTTGATTAAGAAAAAAGATTCAGGACAAAATATTTTAAGAAAAATGTGGTGCTTCACATTTAGTTCATCAATGATGTGAACTCATATTTTGGGGAAACTTGTCTCTAAACCTAGAGGCTCACATTTAAATGAAGATTCTTTCTTGAGTCCCATCATTATTTGAGTTCTTTGGTGGAGGTCTTGGGTTCAATAATAGTATTTTATGGAATTAATTTACGTCCTAGATTTTTATGTGTCTATTATACAGGCATCTAATTTTTAGAGACTAGAAAAAAAAATACACCTAATGCAAGAAGATGCAAATATGATGCAATTAAGATAAGATAGTAATATGATAAGCAAAAACTAATCCTAATTTATTTTCTCAATTAGATGCAAGAACTATGAAACTTATAATGAAAGTTACAAGAAAGGAAATATCTTTTGTCTTTTTAAGCAATGGTTCAAGGAGATGCAAAAACAAATCATAGCCTATGTGCAAAACTATGTATTTTTTATTTAATACCAAATAAAAAGGATATTTTTTAATATAAATATTCCTAAGTTCTTTTGGTATCTCTTTGTTAATGAGTTACTACAACTTAAATAGAGAGAAATAAATAAATAAATAAACTTGTATTAAAGTAAAATAAAAAAATCAAAAGAAATTTAATTTGCAATGGATAAATATGCAACCTAGATATAGATTTTCCACATGATATAGGTTCAATGCCTAAACACAAATTCATTTTCTATTATTGGTTTATTTCCTATAAACCAATCAATCACCTGCTAACTTATGAATTTACAACAAGAGCTAAAAAGGAAAAACTAACAATGTTGCTAGTTTGTAGGGGGCTGGTTAATACATGGGAAGGTTTTAAGCTTTATTATTTGTAGTCAGTATCCCTATTTATTTTCATAAATTTTTAACCTTTGGAAGAAGATAAATAATATAAAATAGGAATATAATTGCTAAAAAATATAAATTTATCTTGTAGAGAGAATGCTAGGATATCCCTAGACTTGAATGAAATTCCTTTTGATGATGGAGCTAATAAAATAACTAAATGAGAGAGGTTCATATCCTGTAGGGTGAGTTCATAAAGTGTATGTCAATTTTGTAGCCTATAGATATTGTGACCTTCAAAGGTGATTTTAAAGTAGTAATAAAGGATTTTTAAGATGAAAAATAATAGATGGATTAGAATAATACCAAATAATAATGGAATGACTCAAATGTTAGATAGATATTATAAAGGTAAAAATTAGTATTGAATTTGCTAGGTTATGGAAGTCTCCTAAATAGTATTTATTTGTTCTGCAAGAGATCTAAAACTAAATCTAATAAAATAAAGTAAATAATTTGAGAATATTAGGATCATAAAATGAAGGAACTAATTACATGAATAAAGTAAGCGTAAAAGCAATATGTAATTCAAGTATGAAGAAGGAAAAATGAGAATCAATCAAAGTTAAAATTAAGGACTTACTTCCACATATGGATGAATCCTATATTTAGTGAATTCTCATTTCTCTAAGGAGGAGTAATACCTTGGATAATATTGTAAAAAGTGTCTTTAATGAAAACAAAGCCATCAAAAAATTAGATGAAACTTGAGGTAAAATTGAGGATAAACTATAATGGACCAAGATCCTCACAAAAAAATTTGACAACAAAGTGATAAAATTAGAGCTCTAGTAAAATATCAAAGTGATGATGTGCACAAAGAAACGAAGACCAAAAATGAAAAATGACTTGGGCACACACACTAAATCAAAATGTTTAATTACAACCACAAAAAAACTAGATAAAAGTAAAGGCAAAGAATACTGCAAGGGATTTCAACTAGATTAAAAAAGATGTAAAATAAAAAATAAAAAATTATGGTCAAATATCAAGGAAGTGCTAGTCATAAAAGGATGATAACGAATATTTAGATACGCTATCTTCAAAAATTGACATATTTTGCTAGAATTATTGGTCATTTAGGGTGTATGATCCTTCTTCTAGCTAGATGTATGACATTAAACATACTAGTATGAAGCCTATCAAGAAGTGAAAATGACCATGACAACAATAATTGCAAGATATCATTGTATCTAATCATTGTAGATTTCCAATATGGGCAAAAAGAACTCACCTCCAATGAATTTATATCTACAAAACCTTTGTATTGTATGCAATCAATGTGGTAGAGTCAAGATAAGAGTTTTGAAATAGGTATTTTGAATTTTAAATGGGAAAATTTCCTTAATTTTATCTATAAATATTAATATTTTCTTCATTATAAAGCAATAAAAAATGAAATACTTCCTTATACGTAGTATCTAACCTAAGATATTTTCTCTCATTTTCTTTTGTGGAGTGATCTAGGATTGATTCCCAATGTACAAGACCCTTTGTACCCTTTAATTATAGCATATGTATTACTATTTATTAGCATATACTTATACATACATATATATATACATACACACATATACATATACATATATAAATTGGGGCTACTTGCTTTCTAGCCCATTCTTTGTGTGTATATGTACATACATGTATATATGTGTGTGTGTGTGTGTGTGTGTGTGTGTGTGTGTGTGTGTGTGTGTGTGTGTATGTACGTATGTATATATTATAAGGAAATTTGTTCACTTTCCTACTATGTGTGACTCATGAGTTCACTAATTCACTAATACTATCACTGCATGGAAGACCTTTTATTCTTGGGGTATTGCCACCATTAGTTTAGGTCAGATAGGTTTTCTTTCTTTCCTATACTACTTTTATCTCTAACTCTTTTTCCACATAGAACTTGTTAGACTAGTCTAGAGTAGGATCAAGTGCACCAAGAAGACATCTATACAAGGATGTGGCTTTGGTATAAAACCCTAGAGGTTGTTCTCAAAGTGACATCTCATGATCCTCAAACTTTTGAAACTATACACTTCATGTGAGGCATAGACATCAAATACACTTGATATCAATATTGGGTGATTGCTATGTTGGAGCATTAATTTATTTCCAATAATATGCAAGAGAGTGAGGCATGCATGCAAGGCTTGAGGATGCACAAAAGTAAAAAAAAATAAAAAATTGAAAGATACTAGAAAGTTTTCAGAACATATAAAATAAATTCTAAAGCTTTACTAAAAACATATTTTTGATTAAGATCACTTGTATAAAATTTTCATGTCCATACACCACGTTTGTTGCATCGATTCATTTCATTCATCCCTTGTGTGCGATTTGAAAATGAGATGCCTAATTTATAGATTTTTTGACTTTGACAAGAAAAGAGGAAGGTAAGATTGTCAAATCTATGTGTAGGAGTTTGATGTAGAAAAATGGTATCCAATTCAATGAAAATTTACATTTAATATTTGGCATAGACAAAAAGTAAGATAAATTAGAATGATTTTGAGGCATGTGAATCAAATATAGGTTGGGAAACTATTGATATGGATAGAAACAATCACTAAAATGAGAAAAAATCTTTTTAAAGGATCCGAGACAAATTCACCACCTTGAAAATTTATGCATTTAATTTTTGAAGGGTAAAATCATTCAAATTTTACCTTTAGATAAAATTCATCAGCAAGAAGACAAATTCAGAACTTGTTGAATCTTAATACATTGAAGGCTAAAAAATGACTAAGGCATAGTTTCAAAACTGACTAGATTCCTGAGATGTGATAAATAAGCAAAATTGGATGTCTACATTACTTTATAAAAATATGTATTAATATTAATTCTTATAATTTTTTTAATTTATTAAATAATATTAATTAAATTATTTTTAATTTAATATAATTTTTATCAAAATAATTAAAAATAATTAACTAGAATCAAAATTGTTAAACTATATTTTGTTTAAAATGAACATAATCATCCCAAGCTTTCAATGCAATTGATTACTCTTTCATTAAGTCATCAATATGAATGGAAAGTGCGAAATAATATTTTAATACTTATAATTATATTAAATAAAATAGCTCTATATGACTCATAAAATTATATAATTTTTTTCATAGTTTATGTACATTTTATAATAATAAAAATATGAAAAACCCAATTTTCATATTTTTCATATTTAAAAAAATGTATAACTTTTTTTTAAAGGGGGCATGCAAGGGATAAACATTCCTTTGTGATATAAAATTTAAAAAATAATATATATTATATGTCATTTATCATAATTAAAAATATTAGATAAAATTGAAAATTATATAAAGAATATTAGTTTTCCTTAATCTATTTATCAATAATGTTGGTTTTATATTGAATAAATAATAAACTATATTATAATTTACTCTTACCATATAACCTATAGCCTTATGAACAATAAAATTTATTTTATTTTTATAACTTAAAACATTTTTTTAATTTTTATTTTTAAATTTGATTAGTGTGAGAAATCCCTACTACCAATCCTCAAGGCTAGGCTTCCCCATCCCACTATGACCTCTAATAAGGGGAATAGAGTTGAGCTTATCATTAAGGAACTTACCACACATACTACAATATGAAACTTGGACCTCCCACAAAAAAAAATGAGCCCAAACAATTGCCTTGTCCCCCACACTACTCATAAAATATTTACATATCATGTCCAGGGGACAACACAACGGTTTGAGCTTTAACTTTTCTTTGGAGGTCCAAGGTTCATGGTGATGGTATGGGTGAGTGTGAGAGGAGTGGGCATGTCTTCATCAAAATTATATATATTTACATATCTTTTAAAGTGTGTGAGGGGTAGTCATTTTATATATATATATTTATATTAAAATAATTAAAAATAATGTTATTAACTTATATGTCATTTAAAATAATTAAAATATATGATAAAACTACCCTTACTTCATTTAATATATAAGACTACTTTTTATATTTAATATATAATTATTTAACTTAACCCTACCTTTCGAAGATTGTGGGCATCTCAAAGTCAATAATACAATATTTAATATTATTGACTTTGTTCGACCCTTTGTGTGACAGCATTCTTGTTCATGGCTCCTAATGATAATATTAAATTTTAAAATGTATTACGCTAGAGGTGGCAAATAAGTTCTGTTTGACGTGAAATGCCGCATTGATGCCTCCGTACCGAGGACAAAAGTTCTGATCACGTGCTTATTTATCGTTATGAAAGTTGTCTGGATCATGAGCCAAATCCTTAATCTTTTAGTTCAATTTTTATTATACGATATGTTGGTTGGCAACTTGGCAAAGAACGCTGTCGAATCAAATGGAAAATTTTCAGTAAATTCGCGCAGCAAACATCATGAGATTCACAAATCTGAATAACCTTACGTGACATGGGCCATTGATGGAGCAATTTAAAGAGGGAGCTTTTGGCACCTCTCGATCATTGTTTTGTTTATTTTTTATTTTTATAATAACTTGTGGAATCTGTAGCGCCGTCATTTTAATCATTTAAGTCTTTGAACATAAATAAGTGTTCAGTCTCATCTAGTTGGAGATCTGAATCTTGAGTCTCATCTTAGATTCAAACGTGTATTATTTTTACCGCGTTTTCTTAAAAAAATCAATTAATTTACACTTTAAATCTTATTCTTAACCAATTTTATTTCAATTAAAAGTATTTATTATATTTATTTTTATTTCAATTTTGGATCTGTTAAAAGAATGTCAAATGTAATTTGCAGATGAGTATGAAAAAAAAAATTAATTAATTTTCGAAAGTTACAGGTTTTTTTAATGTGTTTTCCACCCCGACCGCTAACTGGGCGTGCTAATTGGTCCATGCCTCTTCAATTCGGGTAGAGTTTAACATCCTAACTACATGGAATCAACGAAACAGGTTTAGTTCAATGATGTTGGTTATAAAAGGCATCTAACTTGCCTTCATAAATATTAAATTCAATGATTTAAATAAAATAACATTCTTGAACTATGCTTCTTCTTGTGCATTGATAATTATACATAAAACTTGAATAAAGTAAAAAATACACGTTTTCCATTCTATTGACAATGATATTAATTTTTCGTATGTGTATTAATTCAATTTATTTGAAAATTTAGTTTTAAAATATTTTATTTTTTTTATAGTTTTAAGAAAAACAAGGTTTTGAAAGAAATCTCACAACCTTTAACAAAGACTCCAAACGGAGCAAAGCCACAGAGAAATTTTCAACTATCATCACACAATCATGGAAAAGAAAAATAAACACAAAGAAGTCATCCGCTGAATAGGACAACTTTTAACAAAGACTCCAAAAGGAGCAAAGCAATCCCCAAAGAGGAATTTCTAACTATCCTCACAGTCATCGAAAAGAACAATAAACACAAAGAAGTCATTGGCTGAATAGAACAACACACAAAAAAGGATAACAAATTTGAAAATGAAAAGCCTGCCCAAACCAAAGTGGCACATTCCACCTGGCACCTGAAGGAAAACCGAAAACCAGAACTCAAAACCTCAATGGAGGAAACTAAGCTCCCTTGCATCACTTCTAAGAGCACTAGGTCACACCGTCACCTCTGAGAGCACTAGCTCACACTATCACTTATAGGAATAAATCAACTACCGTGAAAAGAGAGGAAACAATCTCAAGCATCAGCACTTTGGCAGATCCAACAACAAAGAAGAGCAACAAGAATAAAAAGGAGCAATTCTAAACGATCATGCTCATATAGAAAAACATGCCCTGCAAAAGAAGCCATCCAGAGATACCAAGGTCCCCTCCAGCAGCATTGAATACCAACACCACTCAACAACTCAAACATGAGCCAACATCCACCATAAAACCAGAACTAACAATCCTCGCACCGAAGGACCGAGCAAGGAACAAAAATGCTTCACAATTCGCCTAAAACCACCCACCGAGAGGTGAGAAGTCAGAAACCCCTTCCACACCCAGAGGAACAACCACAAAAATAAAACAAACACTAAGAAAACAAACAGTCATATCCTAGTAGAAAGGAAACACGAGCGAAAAGGAAGGATTTACAAAATAAACATGCGCACTCACAGAGGAAAAACACCCTAAAAAAATCCGTTGACCAAGACTCAAAACCAAAAATCACTTTACAGCACATTGGGTCAATGAAACCCTAATGGAAACCATCCAGGAAGCCAAACCTACGAACCCACAAGTTCGTAGATCCACCAATGACTTGATCTAAAGAAAGAAAATTTGCATCCATAGACCCCAACAAAATCACCCAAGCACCTATAGACCTAGATTAGAGCCAGCCAAGGAAATTAGCCAACAACTATTGCAATAGCAACACCCTAGACTCATCCCAATGGATTTGGAACAACATTTGGTCCTATCCTTCCTAAAACTAGACCAGATATTTTGAAGCTAACCAAAACCAAAAGGATGAATAGTCAAATGAACAATGTTCCCAACAGAAAGTTGAACAAGGCGAAACAAATGCACACTCGTGACCCCGTAAAGTAGTCCCAAAGACAGATAGGGGGACCCTAGCTAGAACAATATAGGGAACAATAGAAGCACCATATCACCCATAGGTTGGGCCACAAAATACCTCTATTCCATCCAAGGACCACAACCAGATCAATAATTTCTAATTGAACACCCAAAAAAACTAGAAAGAACTACAGAGACCCCTCATCTAGCAATAGGCACCACCATCCACCACAAAAGAGAAATAAAAACCCTAAGAAACAACTAGATCAAACTAGAAAAATAGGGGAACTACCGCTCAGAGAAAATAGCGCTTCAGAGCCACAACGGGAGCCTCCTTATTCAAATATTTCACTTTAACCATATTACTTATTCATACATTGTTACAAATGGAAAAATTAGATAGTTAATTATGACACAATAATAAGTTGTAAACATAATGCATTATTAATATAATATAAATGAAATAAACATTATTACGTAAAATAACATCACTTTTTTTTTTGTAAAATTAATAGAAAAGAGGGTTTTAATGGGATCCCACAACCACTACAAAGAAATTCATAAAGACAAGAAAGACTGAACAAAACCTCAGAAGACAAACTAGAGGAAGAAAAAAGAACTGCAAACACCCAAATCTCAAGGCCCAAAATAAGAGAGAACTTAGATAGTTCTACAATAACTTAACTAGACCCTGAGCAACATGAACAGTTAAAATATCATCACTTTAATAATATAAAGATCAAATACTTTTTCTTAGGACAATGAGTCTAAATATCACGCTCTTATAATCTTATCATCTAACTCGATGATCTATTTTATTTTGTTGTAATAACGAAAATTCATACTTGCTTTTCTCTTTTATGTTGTTGGATTATATATATTTGGTTTCCAAATTGTTAGTGACCTTATTTCAGTTTCAACCCATAGCTAATGGAAATTAAGTTTTGAGAGAGGAAAAACTAACATGTGGAATGACTTGCACTATGTATAACCATTTTGATTGCTCTTGTTATATGTTAACTCTTAAGACTATAAATACAAATATATAGATGAAGTATAATATCATTTTTTGTCTTCATTTTTTAATAGTGTATATAGGTTGAAATGTGTTCCAACTATATTATACCATAATCACATGATTAAAGTATTTTAAGAAGATATAGTTCCTATAGAAAAGTTATTCTTTGATAATCATATAGTGATTATATGATTTTATTTCATTTATTGTTTGTTTGTAATGACTTTGGAGAGAACATTATGATTAACATTGGACCAAATATGGTATAGAATATAAGTGTGATATTGTGCTTATATAACTACATACCATTTATTGTTTCTATAGAATACTTAAGATTTTTTAATGAATATTATTAGGCTAGATATCATACAAAATTAGAGGGTGGTCATGCATATGTAATATTATCACCATTGACTTGATATTCATTATTATTTTTGAAGATACTAAAATCACATCAATAATATTAGACTACAGTGACACACTCTTATTGACACCATATAGCCCCATTGGGCAACCCTCAAGGATTAATTCGGAATCCTAACCACTTTTGGGAATGTTTACCCCACTTTTGGGAAGTTTTGGGTCATTTAGCCATGATCGTACCACCCCAGGATGACCACAATTTATGGTCGTCCCACCTAGGGATGGCCACAAGCAACCGTCTATGGGTGGGACACCATGGTATAGATCCCTCGAAAAGTCAAGGGTGAGATAAATGGTAATCAAATTTTACAATTTATCCCACCTAATGACTTATGATAGATTGGGAGCTTGTCTAGGCCATCACAAACTGTAAATTGGAGGCCCCTTCCACCCAATGTATGGCAAGGGCTTTAACAAGTGGGAAAACCTACCTTGCATGCAACAACTTGCCCCTTTGGCCCTGTGACCCTCTTGAGCTATAAATTGGAGTGATTCCACTCAATTTTAGAGAGAGTTATTTGAAATAATTCACCACGAATTGCTACTGAGATTTAGTTTCCCCTTTTTCACATGTATTTGCCCTTGGAATCTTCATAAATCAAAGAAGTTTGCATGACATCCCCAAATACGCACATCCATTCTAAATCCCATCTATTTCTGTTATTTAAGTTACCAAATTTGATGACAACACTTCTAGGAGTATTCTAGACCATATCCCAAAGAAATTGGTGGCAAAAATCACCATGTTTGGTGGTTGTCCCCAACTGGGATGGTTAATAGTCTCAATTGGTACAACTAGGGCTGACCATGAATTGGAATACAATTTTGAATAAATTTTAGTGTAGATCATTTTTAGAGTAGTTTATATGCATCATACTCAAATTTGGTAAAGTTTGGAGTAGTTTTGGACCATCAATTAGGGTTTTTGTGATGATAGTCCTAATTCGAAAACCCAGGGATGGCCACAGAATTTGCTCACAATTTCATTTCAATTTATGCATAGATCATTCCTAAAGTAGATAATATACATTATGCTAATTTTTGGTATAATTTATAGTAGTTTTGCATTCTTTATTGCACTCTTGATATCCTATGTTGCATGCATTTCATTGATTTTATCTTAAACCGCACATGCTATTAACAAATTTTAATTTCTTGTGTAGGTACAGGTATTCCAGTGTATGAGGAAGGAGCTAAAGAGTCAAAAATGGATAGCTCATCACGGTGTTAGAAAAAAACCCGCTCTTCAATCTTGAGTGTGAGGAAGACACTAAAAATATGCCTTAAGTTTATGAAAGGATTGGATCCTTCAACATTGTAATGAGTTGTATCGATTGTGAGAACTCAAGGGGATTTTTTATAACCACGTATTTGACAAATTAATCAATATAAAGAGAACACCCCATTTATTTTGCATATTTGCCATCTTTATGCTTACTTTAATACCATTTTTTGTAGTGCTTTAATAGATAGGTGCTTTTAATTTCCTTTTTCTAGGTGTACCGTATTTTATGCTCTATAGTGGTGATCACATTGGGACCCCTATCCCATTTTATTTTTGCAACTTTTGACCTTTTTTTATCTTTTGAATGTTGTATGTTTTGGTCGTTCTCTGATGAAATAACCCTTGAATTTCTAATTGGAACACCTAGAGATGGCCACAACAACCATCCCACCTAGGTATGGCCCCCAAATTTGCATCCCACCTTGGGATGGCCATAAAATAGGGGTTTTACAGCTCAAATTTCCAAAAATAGTAGCATTATAGGCTTTCAAGGTATGTATCCAATCCTTCACATTTCATCAATACTATTCAGGAAGGGTTAACTTTAGCTTTTTTATGTCTTTCCTTATTTATTAAAAGGTAGATTTTACTTTTCCTAAACTATGAATTAACAAACAGAAGAAAAATAAAAAAAAAATAGTTTAAGTATGCATTTGAATGGTTTGATTGCTTGTGATATACCTAATGGTTAGGTTGTCATATAGGATAAAGTAATTTTTATGTTCCTTATTCATGCAAATATTTCTAAATGTAAAAAATTTCTTATAAATTTAGTGAAGGTTCATTGAATGCTACTTTGTTTTACTTTTTAATAATAAAAGGAACCACACACACCACATCACGTTTGAACATTAGTGAGTCAGAAATTCATCCCCAACCACTAATATAGACCAATTACAATAGGTTTCATCTCCACCCATTGGCTCACATCCTACGAACCCTATTTTTGGCCAAATATGGCTCCAAGAACTATATTAGCCATGGAAAATAGCACACACTCCTATTTGGAGGGTGTATCATTACCCACGATCAATATGGGTGAGGACTGGTAAGACCTATGATCCCTGATCAGCTATGGGCTTCATCTCCATACTTTGGTTGGTTCACATGACTAGAATTTCATTATTGGTTGTTGATATGTGAGTGTATAGGTGAAATCGCTTAAAAAATGGATAATTACATCAACAATCATCAAAAACAAAAAAATATCTCTTTGCAAAACAATAAATCAAAAACACACCAAAAAATTCTAGGAACACATATAATTATTTAAAATATATAAACACTTGTATTATTGTGTGTTTCTATTTTTGTGTGTTGAATCATTAAAATTTATAAAGGAGATAATCATGTAGGGTTTGGAACTAAGTAGTTGTGGTATGCACCCGCATCCAAGTCCATTCAAGGGCTAGGACTATGGAGAGTAGGCAAGAAGATATAGACCATCTCTGATTTGACCCCAAGGATATAATTATCCCTTCTTGGTGGCCTCCTACTTGGCCAAGTCCTAGAATTTCAAATATGGAACTTGACCTACAAGGGACCCCTACGCGGGATACCCTTATAGGTTTTGATCCTAATCAAGGAACTTACTTTCACATACCTTCTTTCAAGAACAACAACCATGCATTGTGGTGCAAACACATAGAGTAATACCATGCATTTGTGTGCCTGTTTGGTCTACCTCAAACACCTACATGCAGGATCAAGACTATTCACCTTGGGTAGGACCAAATTTTCAAAATACGCCCTTAAATCACCTTGATAGGTCTACGTAGTATAAATACCAATATGAGTATGATTCTCATCACCCTAGGTGAGAAAACTCATCATTTTTCTTACTTATCTATGAAGAAATACCTAAGGAGAATCTCGATTATCCTCTATCACATAATTCGATGCAAGCATGATGTTCTTCTACATAAAATGAGTATAAAGAACATCATTTTATGGGTAAGCCTCAAGTGAACACGACCTCTCTCAATTTAGGGAAGCTTGTAGTGGATCTATTAGATCCTCCTAAACAAGATATGCATCATGGAAATAGCACTAGGTCTCATAGACCTCGCACAACTAAGCAAATAAAACAAGTTGTCAAAAGGTATGCTAACTTCCAAGCTCAATTTAATAAACTTTAGCTAGATAAATAATGCTTGGATCTCTTATATCTCCAACATAAAATATAAAAAAAAAGGATTGAACAACAAATTCAAGACATTATCTCCAACATAAATTAGAAAAACAAAGGATTGAACAACAAATTCAAGAGATATTGCATAAATGGGTTCCTAACCCAAGTACATACTTAACCAGAGGTAACCCACTTTTAACCAGAATAGGCTTCCTAGGCCTAATAAAAACTTACCTCCTAGGTCAAACATAGATCACATTCAATAGGCATTTGTTCCTCCTTACAGGCCCATTCAAGAAACACCATACAATGCCTATGATGATGTGGAACCAAAAGAGGAATACCTAGAAGCACCTTATGGAGGTAGGTTTATGACAATAAACCACCACACCATATGCTTAACATTCCTCACCCTCCCCCATAGGTCCAAAGTAAATAAGAGGATATTAATTCCTCTGATGCGTATAAAGTATTTATTGAACGCATGAAAACCATAGAGATCAAGACAGTTGGATTTGGGCTTCAAAAGCCCACTTTGCACCAGCTACATAGTCAACCACTACATCCATCTATACCTTCCCCTTTGTACCCAGAGCATTTCAAAATGCCCAATTTGGATATATTTAAAGGAGAGGAAAATGCACAAGAGCACACCACTAGGTTCATGAACTAGTTCTTCAATATCCAAGAAAATGATGCCTTACTTTTGAGAATATTTTTTATACCCTCTCTGGCCCAATCGTAAAGTGGTACAATCAACTTCCAAGGCATAGCATCCATAGATTTGAGAAATTTGCAGATGCATTTCTAGAACATTTTTCCTTTAACACTAAGTGAAAGGTGACTTTAATAGACCTCACATGGTTGAAGTAGTATTAATATGGGTCAATCATAGACTATGGTAATAGGTGGTGAATATTTCTTGCTAAGCTACCATATTTACTACCTATGTCTAAGTTGACTTGAATGTTTTCCAAGAGTTGTTTAAAGCAAATTTTATTATTGCTACAACTTTAACAATATCAAATTCTTGAAGGTTCTCTGGTGCATGCTAGAACAATAGAAGAAATTAAAATTCAAGAGGGATAAATCAAAAAATACTGCAAGGAGTGGACCAAAAACCCAAAGGTAAATCTAACACAATCAAAGTTGACAATAGTTAACCAAGTTTACGTTAATGTTACAGGGCTTGTGCAACCAATGCCACCTCACAAGGTAAATTATTAGGACCAACCTCCTCCTACAAGTTACAAAAACAACACTCAAGCGAATCATGGGAAACATTATCAACATCACCCTAGGAGAAAATTTACACCCTTCACTGAGTCTATGGACTCCCTATTCTATCATCTATGCGTGACCAAAGCAATTACTCTACCTGAGATCTAGCCTATAGACCCGAATATGGGTAACAAAAACATATGGGACATCATGAAGACCTATATTTTAGGTATCATAGGTATATTGGACATGACTTACCAACATGCTATGGTTTCAAAAACCTACTACAAGATATGATCGAGAGGAATGATCTTCAAGTTGATAACCCTATTGTAATAAACAATAAAAAATTAGGTGTTTTTAAATATCCATTGCTCACTCATGAGGTGCAGGAAAATCCTATAAAATAGTTAAATGAGGTCCATACGACACTCCCTCAATAAAGGTTCATCAGGATGGTTAGCATTGTGAAAAGGAATTGATGTTATCCTATAGTCTTACCTATCCATGTGGGATGCAAAACTATACCAACTTTGTGTCACATATTGGATGGCGCAATGGCCTACAATATATTACTTGGTTAACCTTGGATTAGATACATGAAGTGTGTACCATCCATAGTTCACCAATGTCTTAAGTACACTCATGAAGGGCAAGTACACATTATCTCTATATATTTTGAGCCCTTCAAATACTGCAACTTGGTGTAGCACATCCCCAAGTCAACCTTGCCATAAAATAATGTGTAATTTCAATTGAATACATCCATTCAAGGTCTGAATACTTCATCATCACCTTCCATTAATCCATTACCATCATCATCTCTGGGACCTTTAGAAACACCTTTGTTATAATCCAATCCTTCATAGAGGAACATGTCGAAGAGACCTATTGACGATATCCCTCCCATCATCTCTATCATTTCCATGGAAGATATACCTAGTCTAGTAGACAAGGAACCATCTCATGAGATAAGCATTGAGTCATCTCAAGCCTTGCTTTTGCCCCCTCCATCCTCGGTATCCCAGGTCATAGTCCATTTGGCTAGTACAGGTTTAGGAGAGTATTTAGTAAGGAATATCACAATAGTTCTAACCATTGAGACAATGCATAATATGGGATGATATTGTATTCCCATAGATACCATTGTAACTCTAGGTATACCTCCCAACCAAACAAATTTCATATATGGGGGTATTGAATATGGAAAAAAACCATCTCCTCATTCAGAAGAATATGAGGAACCTTTCTTTGAGGAAATCAATTACATGTCAAATTATGACCATATATTGTGATATATCCATCACTATAATGGGAATGGATATGATTTGGGGTTGTATGAACAAGGTACTCATGTTTCTTGCTAGCCACAATATCAATTTACATATGATAAATTTGGTTTATGACACAACAAGCCTATGCCTCTCTACGTCCTCGTAGAGAGTTTAAAGCATCTAGGTTTAAACTATAGGGATGATATTTCACATGATCCCTATACTAATCCTAATCATGTCTACTATTTGGGAGATTATTTTCTTTTAAATATGATATATCAAGGGACATCTCATGATTTCACCTAATCCTTTGAAAAACGTGAAGGCTTGCATACCCTTTCATCTAATAATTAGGAAGAGTATCAAGATCCCCCTTGAGATATGAAAAATAGATGATGAATCAGATTACGATATAACATATATTAACTACCCTATTTTAGATGAGGAATATGAGTAGGTCATCCCATTGGATGATGAAGAAGAGTTCTATCTGCATATGTTCCCAATGCAACATCCCATGTAGCAATAACTTTTACCACTAGAAGAGCAAGCTTGTCGTCTTCCACATAGACCACTGATGTTCATTCCACCTCCATTGTAACCACCCCTGTAAGTCTTGCAATAACCTTTTTTCACTAGATCCAATCGCCCATCCAATGTAGATCATCCATTCATTAATATGATTTCCATAGATTTTACTACACCTTTGCATGATCCAAATAATCCATCAAAGCCATTGCACCTTGACCTTGAGGTAATTAACTTTGATCGAGGATATTCTCCCCCATATACATCAGAGTATTGGCCTTGCGATGAAATATTACAACCATTTTATTTTTTTCCAATATCTACTCAAAATATCTTCTATGCTAAGGTTGAGCACGAGTTTCCAATTGAGGATATAAACCCAGCTATTGACATTCATTTGATCCCTCTCCACACTAGTTGGAAGAGGAATCTCATATGTCAATTGAGCCAATAATTGGTAGGGATATAGGTACAGATCCTGGGAATCCCCAACTCATCAAGTTATGGGAAGGCTTATCCCTTACTGAGCAAACTGATTATACAACTCTTCTAAAAGAGAAGAAGGAATATTTTGCATGGTCCTATAAAATATGCTAGGACAAGATCCCAATTTAGTCAAGCATAATCTTACGATTGACCCAAATGTAAAACCATTCAAGCAAAAGCTATGCAAAATCCATTCAATAGTATCCTTAATGGTGAAATATGAATTGCAAAAGTTGTTAGATCATTATATCTATTGATTATCCACCATGGGTTTCAAATATGGTACCTTTCAAGAAACATGATGGCAGGATTTGAAACTACACTATTTTTTGATATCTAAATAAAGTGAGTCCTAAGGATGAATTCCTTTTGCAAAATATTGATGCACTGGTGTATGCCACAATAGGTCATAAGATGTTATATCTAATGGATAGTTTCTTTAGATACAATCATATTCACATTAATCTAGAAGACCAACTCAAAATGGCATTCACAATGCCTTGGGAGACATTTTGTTATAAGGTCATGCCTTTCGGCCTTAAAAATGTTGGTGCTACCTACCAGTGAGCTATAACTTATATCTTACATGACTACATACATAAATTTTTGGAAGATTACATAGATGACTTATTGGCTATGTCTTTACTCCACCATGAGCACATTGATGTATTACGCAAAGTTCTCGATTGCCTCATCAAACACAATGTTAGACTAAATCCTAAGAAGTGCATCTTTGACGTCACATCTAGAAAATTTTTGGTATTCAAATCCTCTAAATAAGGCATAGAGGTTGATCCAAATAAATTCAAGGTAATCCTATAAATGCGTCCTCCTACTACTATAAAGTAGCTACATAGTCTGCAAGGAAAGGTTGCATTCTTCAAGAACTTCATAGTGCAATTGTCGGATAAGTTTTGATCTATGAAAAATTTGTTACACAAGGGGGTCAAATTTAAGTGGGATGACGAGTGTCAAATTACCTTTGGCAAGATTAAACAATACTTGGCTTCACTACCAGTATTGGATCCTCCCCGATCAGGAGTGTTGTTCTATCTATACATCTCAGCTACTAAGCTTGTGTTGGGCACTATGTTGGCCTAAAAGAATGAATTGCACAAATAGCAGGCTACATATTATATTAGTTGCACCCTGGTCATTTATGTAATAAATTATGCATACATTGAGAAGATATGCTTAGAAATGGTCTTTACCACTAACAAGTTGTGCCATTATATGCTCAACCATACCACATATGTAGTATCCAAATAAAATCCATTGTGATATATGATGAGTTGAACTTACCATAACAGTCGCACGACAAAATGGATTATGTTGTTTATGGAATTTGACCATGAATTCATTGGACACAAATCAACTAAAGGTCAGGTCATCACCAATCAACTAGCATAGTCTCCCATTCATGATAACTAGCCTCTTAGTGTAGAGCTTCTTTATGATGGAAGCTTTCAAGTGTTAGAATCATCTGATCTTGAAGAGCATAAAGCGTAGGCTGATATGAATATTTTTTTATGGCTCTAAGTGTGAGAAAGTGGGTGGCATGGGAATTGTGTTTTTCACACTACAAGGGGCTTTAGTACCCCTATCATTCAAAATTTATTTCCCATGCACAAATAATAATGTCAAGTATGAAGCTCTTATCATAGACCTCCAAATAAAAATCACTATGAAAATAACAAAGATCAACATTTTTGGAGATTCCTTGCTCATAGTGAATCAAGTCAAGGGAATATTCCAATGTAGATGGCCAATATTGCATGTCTACAATGTCCTTATTGATAAAATTTTGGAAAAAATTGAATGGTATGATATTTTGACACTCCCTTGATCATCTAACCATTTTGCAGATACAATGGCCTCCTTAGGGTATTTAATTGTAGAACACATCTAATGATATCATAAAAATTCAAGTCAAAATGCGATTACAATCTACAAATAAGCATGAGGAGCTTCACTCCATCCTAAAATTCCACATGATTCAAATTGAACCTTCTTATGAACAGTTATCTCAAATTCACAATTGCTTAAGTAACATCGCTTGGGGGAACTTATTCCCTCAAAATCCTTTTAATAGTAGAACAATGCTATATTTACAAGTTCTCTCCCAATCAGAATTTACGAGAGATGAACTTCAAAAGGATCAAGCAATTTATACAATTGAGGCTTCATCAAACCAATATTGGTCTATCCAACTAAAATATTACATAAATCTTGGTAGTGTCCCTTCTAGATTGTCACATGTTTATAAGCGTAAATTAAAGAAAAATGTTTCTAAGTATGTCTTACTTGGAGATATTTTGTATTGTCCAAGCTATAAGTGTGTCCTCATTTGTTGCTTAGAACTGTAAGAGACAATTAGGGTAATTTCTCAAGTGCATGATGGTACATGTGGTGGCCATTTTAGTGGCATGGCCATCGCAAAGCGTATTATTTACATGGGCTATTATTTGCCATATTTAGAGCAATTTTTCTACGCTTATGTTAACAAGTACATAAAGTGTCAACACCAAGATAATTTGACACACGTACATTCTCAGGCCTTACTACTAATTCTAGTAGTTTGGTCATTTTTGTAATAGGGGTTTGAATTTATTGAGAAAATATCACCCTCTTCCTCATTTTGTCATATATTCATCATTATGGCAGTCAAATATTTTACAAAATAGGTGGAAGTGATTCCTCTTACCACTATTATTGGGCCTCGCATTGCAAATTTCATGTTACATAATATCATTTGCCATTTTGGTATCCCATCCAAAATAATTTCAGATAATGGGGCAACTTTTAAGAATAAATATGTGCATGCTTTAACTAAATATAACATCCAATATAGCTTATCTACACATTATTATCCAAAATCCAATAGGCAAGCTGAGGCATCAAAAAAAACAATAATTGCAATCTTAAAAAAACCATTAAGGACAATCATAAAGATTGACATAATCTACCGCACTAGTATTCGGACACCCACTGGGGTAACTCCTTTTTCACTAGTGTATGTGTTAAGGTCGGCATACCTTTAGATATGGAAATCCCATTGCTACGCATATCCATGCAAGATATCATCAATGATGTTACTGTGTGGTAGGCTCGCCTAGACCAATTAACTATGCTTGATGAACGAAACATTAATTCTCTTGAGCACCTATGTGTTTATCAAGAGTAGCTTAAGAAAGCCTATAATATGAAATTCCTTCCTATATACTTTTAGTTTTGTGACCTTGTTCTTAAAGATAACCAACAAAATTCTAACTTTTTACCCATCTACGGGATAAATTTGTAGCGAAATGGTTAGGTCCTGTTGGTCACGAATCTGCCACAGGAAAGGATTTTAACATAAATTTGCCTTAGACCCGACCAAAATTGAAAGGCCGAGAGAAAAAAATGTCTCCCGGACCAATCTCCAGACAGGGCTGGGTCTAAGGCACATTTATGTTAAAATCCTTTCTTGTGGCAGATTCATGACCAATAGTTTTTGGCACGCCCGGTGGGACAGACTTTCTATCTCCCAAAGATCCATAATCGGTGAGACTGATTGTTTTATTTTTTAACACCCGGAGGTATCAAGACTTTGATGAACTATCTTGACCTCATAGCGGAGTTTTGTAAGTTCATTTGGCGACTCTGCTGAGCTGAAGATCTGAATTTCTTGATCGTAGACGCCTTTTAAAGCTAAAAGAAGATACCCCGGAGGAATCAAGGTTTGGTGAGCAGCCTTGACCTTACAAGCGGAGGAAAGAATGTTCACTTGGCGACTCTAACTTGGCGATAGCCGTGATCTCGCAGACCACTGCTATAATGGCAAGGGTATGTTGTCCTAGATGGGATGATCCTAGCCCTCTGAATCTCCAAATTTGGCATGAGATTCCCAAAAGTGCCTTGAAAGCCCTAACAAAATATAATGGCATCAAGGGAATGGCCCCAGAGCATATTGATGATGTTGCTACTTTAGCGACCCTCCATGATATAGTTCACGAAGATGTCATGATAAGACTTCTGGTCTCGTCTCTAGAAGGAAGGGTGTTGCAGTGGTACATATTTCTCGGGTGTAAAAGCATCTACTCATGGGATGATTTAGCAGGAACGCTCATTACAACATTTGATGGCTCTCAGGATCCCTTCCATATTTTGAAGCATCTCTCCACCATCACGAGAACACCTTAGGAGAGCATCATAGATTTCAATGTCTGATTCTATAGAACTTGGAAGAGAATTCCAAGGGAGATCCAACTGACACCCACCCAAGCCCACCTCTTCTATGTTCGAGCTTTCCATCTAGACATAAGCCTCCTCTTGCTGCAATCAGGTGAACGTAGATTCCCTCAAATCTTTGAGGAAGCATTACAAGCGAAGCACCTTCTACTCCTATCAGGAAAATTACCATGGGGAGAAACTCCATTACTTTCTCTGGTAGTTCCTGCTCCTGTCTATCCCGTGCAGTATTCATCATGGCCGATCCCTCATACTATGTAGAGACCTAAAATGCAGTTGTGTGGAACTCAAGAGGTAGGTTTTGTCCAAGGCCAATGATGGGCATATGCAAGCACTATCCCAACAATAGATAATATGATTGCTTGCAGTTTTTGTCAGGAGATGGGCCAAGTAGAGGAATAGGTTCAAGTGCTAGAACTTGAGCACAAAGAGGGCACAATTTTGCACAGCACACAAGTATTCAGCCAAAACCCGTTAAGCATGCCTCACCAAAAGGTTGAGCCTGAGGAGATCCTAGAAGCAGATTTATCATCAGAAAGGTTCTGTGATCGCATCAAGGGGTTGGAGGAACCTATACTCAGCCCACAGCTAGTGGAGTCTTAAAAGTGGTGGTATTGGTTCTAGCCACTACAACCAGTACCTGAAGAAAGCCCCTATGTGGCAAAACTCTTTGCCACATTATTCATCAATAGCATGGGTACTAGTAAGAATGATAACCTGTCGTATTGCACTTTTTTTGCAACATGCAAAACTTTAGGAAGAGGCCAACCGAAATTCAAGGACCGACTCAAGTATGATTAGATCTGGTCTAGAAACTGCAGATTCATCAGATAAGCACCTAAAACTAAGTTTGTGGTAGCGGCATGCCAATCATGTCATAAAATTTTGTATATAGTAAAAAATAAAACAAAAAAAAAAAAGAGAAAACAGAAAAAGAAAAAAAAAAAATTGTGGAGTTCCTCTGTGTACACAGATTACCAACTTCGGATCTTTTTGTATGCGAGCCCACAGGTACGTTATTTCTTTCTTTCTTCCTTTTCCCTCCCAACAAATAGTGGCTTCCATCAATTTCTTCCCTCAACTCCCTTCTTTTCATTCCCTTCCTTGCTCATTCTCTCTTCTACTGTCCGTCATCAAGCCACTACTATTGTTTCTACTCCCCTATCTGATTTTCCCGCTTCTTCATTTCCTCTTTCTTCTAATCCTTTGTTTTCTTTTCAGCATTCATCTACAGTTCCCACCCCTTTCACCATCTCATCTACGTCCATTTCATCATTCACCATTCCCATTCCATGGCCTGCACATTTATTGGCCATCACTCCGTTCATTCCGTTCATTTTTCGTTTTTGTAACCCAGGTGCTTTCATCACTGTCATGGAGATCCTTTTACAGCACCCAATGATTACCCAGCTTGACCGAGCTAGGTGCAATGTAGATCAATTTGAGTTTCGAATATCAGCGAGAGTTTGTTGCAGCAGTCCGCAGAGATGTCTCCCATCAGTCAACATTCTGTTCCTCCAATTTTTCTTGACTCTGTTACCCAATGGATTCAGGCCTAGGATTCATGCATATAGCAGAACTGTATACCCCGTGAGCCACCAAGAATGTTGGCATTTTTTCCACATTGTTTTGATTGTTTCTTATTCATGCATAAATTGTTGAAGTTCTCACTCCTCTGTATTTCTCTATGAGTTTTGTGCCAAAATAATTATGTTCGAAAACTGTCGCGATATCGCAACCAAAAACAGCATGTAGAGCACGGCTTCAAAACTGTCGCGATATCACGACATGTCACGCTATCATAGGTTTTTAGAGGAGAGAGAAGCCAAAGTCATAGAATGTCGCAATATCGTGACATGTTCCAAAATTGCGGTCAAAGTGGTCAATGGAAGCAGAGCAGTAAAGATGTCGCAATTTCGTGACATGTCACATTTTTGTGACTTGCGATGGCCATGGAGCAAAGTGATAGAAAATGTCACGATATCGTGACATAATTGAGCAAAGGGCAATGTCAATGAAACTCATCACAATATCGCGACAGAAAAGTGAACAAGTAGTAAAATGTAGAAACATCACGATTTCATGACATTTTTGAAGATGAGGCCAAGCAAGAGGAAGACGTCACGATATCATGGTAGGAAGCGGCAATATTAGAGAAATCAAGGAAACGTCATGATTTCATGACATATTATGGAGAAAAGATCTAAGCCCAGGAATTGTCACGATATCGTGACATGTCGTAGTTTCACGGTCAACAAGGCAAGAGGTACAGTCAACGCAAATATGTCACGATTTCGTGACATGTTCCGAAATCGTGACCTGAAGACAGGATGAAGGCCAAGGAAGAGAAAATTGTCACGATTTCATGACATGTTGCAATTTTGTAGGTATATAGAAGGGAAGGGCACAAAAATTAGAAGATGTCGTGATTTCATGACATGTCGCATTTTCGTGACAAGAAGCAATGAGAAAACCAAGCGAGAGAAAGATGTAGCAAAATCATGACTTGTCACATTTTCGTGGTTCGAAACAGTGAAAGGACAACATGGGGAAAGAATGTCATGAAATCGTGACATGTCATAGTTTCATGGGAGCAAAGCAAGGAAGGATCAGAATAGTACGGAACATCACGAAATCGTGACGCATCATGTTTTCATGACCTAAGGTGACGAAGGAGAAAAAAGAGCCAAATACGTCACGATTTCATGACATGTTTGGTTTTCACGACCCAAAGTGGCAAAAGCGTACGGAGAAGGAAAATTTCACGATTTCGTGACATGTCATATTTTTGCGACCCGTCCCAATTTTGTGCCAGAAAGCAGTTCAATAGCCCGATGAAGTATTGTGATTTCCAAGGATTAAAAGCTCTCCAAAATTTAATGTTTTGCAGCTTTCCAATGTGTGCAAGATAGAAGAACGTTCTTAGGCCTGTAGTTTTCGAAGCCACCAGAATTGAAGACACCTCCATTATTCAAAGCTTCTATTCATGATTTTCTAACGGTCCAAGCATGCTCCGAGAACGACCATTTAATGAAGATGACCAGTTCATTATTTCATTCAATTCCTGCTTTCTCCAAGGTTGGTTTAAGGGGATCATTTCCTTATTTTTGTTGTATATTTTATGGATCTCGAGGAAGTCTGTTTCATGTTTTAAATGCTACAAAGAGGCAAGACCTCTATAAATATCAATGTATATCTCAAAAAGAGGGATCGGAGGAGAGACTTTTGCTGAAAAAAATTTCAAGTTCTTTGCATGAATAAAAGATATTTGGCCTCTAGTTTTGCAAGCAACTTTCTATGATTTTTTCCTTCTATCTTAAGCATTCCTCCTTTACGCTTGTATTTCTTATCTGCTGCTAAATTTGAATTCTGCATCTAAGTTTAAATATTGCCAGTGAGGAAGTGAGTTCTGGAATGTGATTCTAGAGGTTATCTGTGCAAGGTTTTAAGTAGATTACATCGCTATATTTTGTTATATGTTGTTCGTGTGCTTGAGGTTATCTGCTGCTAATATTTCCCGATCTGATAAATTTGGCCTGTGGCTATATTTCCTGTTTCTTTCTGCATATTTCCTATTTCTTTCCTGCAACTCTAGTCTTTAAGAACATAAAATTTAGTAAGGGAACCAGCCCTCTCTGGAGATTGGTCCAGGAGACATTTCTTTCTCTCGGCCTTTCAATGTTGTCTGGGTCTAGGGTGCATTTTGCATAAAACCCTTTCCTATGGCAGATTCATGACCAACAGGTCCTTACATTATCACTAGTCAAATTGGACCTAGAACTTATTGCCTAGCTTCCATTGAAATATGTGAGGATCCTGAAACCTTTAATATCCTTCACCTATGACCTTTTCACTTTAAAGCATCATGTCATCACCAAAAATCCCCAAAGGTATCTATAAACCCTTTGGTCATCCAAAGAGCCCCAAAGGTATCTATAAACCCTTTGGTCATCCAAAAAGCCCCAAAGGTATATACAAAACCCATTGGTCATCCAATATGCTCCAAAGGCACGTAAAAGACCCGTTGGTTACCCAAAAATCTCCAAAGGCACCTACAAAACCCTTTGGTCACCAAAAAATCCCCAAAGGTATCTATAAACCCTTTGGTCACCCAAAATTTTTGAAAGGTATCTATAAACCCTTTGGTCACCCAAAAATCCCCAAAGGTATCTACAAAACCCTTTGGTCACCCAAAAAGCTCCAAAGGCACCTACAAAACCCTTTGGTCACCCAAAAAGCTCCAAAGGTATCTACAAAACCCTTTGGTCACCCAAAAAGTTCTAAAGGTACTCACAAATCCTTTGGTCACCCAAAAAGCTCCAAAGGTTCCTACAAAACCCTTTGGTCACTCAAAATTTCTCAAAGGTATCTATAAAACTCTTTGGTCATTCAAAAATCCCCAAAGGTGCCTACAAAACCCTTTGGTCACCCAAAATTCCCCAAAGATATCTATAAACCCTTTGGTCACCCAAAAAGCTCCAAAGGTATCCATAAACTCTTTGGTCACCCAAAAATATCCAAAGGTATCTATAAACCCTTTGGTCACCCAAAAATCCCCAAAGATATCTATAAACCCTTTGGTCACCCAAAATACCCCAATGGCATCCACTAAGCCTATTGGTCAAATGTATATATATATATATATATATATGAAAATCCAAAAACATCATTAAAATATCAAAAGTACAAAAATATTGCATTGCATTACATTTCATATATCTACATTATGCAATCACTTGCATTTAGTATCCCATCATTGCATTTTATATTCTAGAGTTGATCATACATGTCTAGCACCAAGTTTATCCACTAGCCATCATTCAAAATCAACTTTGTCAAGAGTCATTATTCATACTCATCTACATTTCAATTATCATGTTCATCTACATTTTCCACCTTTCATATGTGTGTCTATTTCCCTTCACCTAGGCCATTGGTTATAAGGTGTCATTAGGTTTTTCGACCACTCAGTCATCTCTAGTTTTATTTTCAAATTTTGTAGCAAGCTATCCTGATTTTTAGAAGATAGAGTCCTGCTTTGATTGTATTTTGTATATGTCATAATACCAAACACATTTTCACACTAATAAATCCATGTTTTACACAAGGAAAGATGAAACCTACAAAGTGGTACGTGTTACCCTAAGTAAAAATTTTACCTCGCTCATCCCCCTATGTGAATGGTTCACAAATGCTGAGAATTAACAAAAAGAAAAGCTCCTCCTTACCTAAAACAACCAAAATCCCTTGCTTCATGCCAAATTGGGATAAGTATCCAAAGATAAAAATACATAGTGGTTGTTACCACTAAAAATATTAAAAATAAATAGTGGTTTTTGACCACTAGCAAAAGCAAAAAGCAAAATAAATAGTGCTTGTCACCACTACCAAAATACATTGTTCACCAATATAAAAATGAGCAAATCCCTAGAGAATATCACAAATAAAAGAAAATAAGGTAGTTCTAAACTTGAATCCATGGAATTTTTATCATTTGAGAACCATAATGTGATCCTCATTATAGGTTGGGTGGAATCATGCCATCTTGGCAATGGTGGTATCCTTACACATGATGATATATCTGTCATACTAATAACTTGCTTTTATATAGATCAATATTTGCATGTAGATGAGCTAGCTTTTTGTAGCCTATATTACCTAGTGGTCTAATACAACTACGTACAAAACTTAGGATAATGATACTTGTAGGGTGATATTAATTACAAATGGTATGCATCAATCCTATTTGGAACTGGGGTAACTTTATGCATTATCATAGCAATGAACTCACATGTACACATAAGGATATTGAATATCTTGGTCATACTAGAATATTTATACCTTGCTAAAAAGTCTTGCATGGTTACTATGAAACTTTTGACTAGATCACTAGAGTTTTTGAGTCTCATGAAAATCTCAAATACATTCTATAAAATCTTACTATGCATATCATTCCATAATATTTTATCACATTTTTTTAGATTATATTTTCATAATCCATTACACAGTATTATGGTAAAGATCAATGAATTTGTGAATTTCATATAGTATATGGTGCTAGCATCTACTGTTTCAAATAGTATACATCATTCATCATACATATTAGCAAATCATCCATTTCATTATGCATACAGTCATACACATATCATCAACTCATATCATATTATCATACATGCATCCCTGATAAGCATCCATAAAAGCATTAGTAAAACAAACATATACATTTTATATATCTAATAAAGCAATAAGGAAACACATGATGACAATACAAAAACTCATATATATGTATGGTGTAAAAAGATACATCATAATCCAACAATTTCCTATAGGCTATAATAAAGTGGGTCCTCAGATCTCACACTGCCAAAAATCCAAAAATAGCCATAGAGTCTCAAAAGCCATGGTCACACAGGACCGATACCATGACTCTCACCCCCATGCTCAGTCAAAACTTGTCGAGAGCTCCTAGATCTACTATTCTTAGCCCTATATGCTCTCCTCGTACAACTAGGTGCCTCCATCCTAGCTGATTACTAATCTATACCACTCCTACTTTACTGGTACCCACTAGAAAAAGAGTGAGCTGGTAAGCACCCTCTAAGATGCGCTATATCATACACCAAATTGTATGTGTAGGTTATATCATCTCAAAAAAGATCCTGGTAGTCACTCACTAAAGTCTAGAGATGTTTCACCTCCTCCCATAGCCTATCCATCTTAGCATTGCTAGATCCTCCATGGCTCAGTCTCTCTTCTCTAACATATGAATGAAGAGTAGCTACATATGCTACCTACCTATCAATATATTCCTGTGTAGTCTACACCTATGCTTGTAGGAGACCCTCTCCTCTACATACTCCCTCCACTCCTGTCTACCTCTAACTGGGTCACCCTATAGCTCAGTTATGGTAGCATCCTATGCTACTAATTGTACCTCCACTCCATAATCATAAAATTCATCCTCAGCATAGTCATCCTATGGATCCTCCATATCCAGGGTATTCATCCACTCATCATATACCCAATGATACGCATGTCACTCGACTAAGTTTTTCTACTTCTTAGCTAGAGCCTCATCATATCCCTCATCTGGAACATATCCATGAACCTCGTCTATCACCATATTTGTACCACCCCCTAGAGGTCCCTCACCCTACCATTGGCATGTCATCCACCAATATTCATACTCTACTTTGGTTCCTACATCATCTATCTTAGAGACATCCTCCACATGATCTACCTCCTCTCTAAATACCTCAAATTTTGTCCAAGTAAGTCTCCTCTCATCCCACAAATTTGATAGATCATTGGATCACTAAGAAACCCTTGGTGTAGCCCAAACTACCACATAACATGAGCATATGGAAAATTCTCTTTCTCATTCCTATGTCAACCAACCAACCATCTACCCCATCATATATAGCAAAGCTCCACCTTATCCTCAGGCCATGTCGAAAAATTCTTGTAGGGTCTCCAAATGACCTCCTCTACCCTAAGCTATGAAAATGACTATGCATAATGATTAATCATTATTACATAGGGATGGATTCGACCCCTCTCTTGGTATCACTACCATAGGATATTGTAGCCAATATCCACATCTGCAAGTTGTGCTTTTGTTGTCTAAGGTAGTCCTTGCGATCGATCCACATCAATGTGCTACTATCCCCACACTTGTAGTAAAAAGTTGCATCCCAAGCCCTTCCACCCATGGAAATGGATCTTATACAACTTATCATAAACTTGTGTTAGCAATGTCGTGCCTCAAGCCACCACTAACAACCTCTCCATTGTGCACTCCACAAGTGAAAGCACAAAAACCAAAAGGTTCCAGGGGAACCTGGCTCCTAAAATTTTTGGTACCAACATGTTGGATATAAGCATCATTAGTAAGGTGTATCGCATAGTCAAAACCTCTACCTCATACCATAGCTCCACTAGGATTACTTTGCTAGGCAAGTCTTGTATTACCTCATGCTGGTTCTCTTTAAAGTATCTCTGCAGAATGGTATCTCTAAGATATCGATGAGTAGATACAATCGAATACCCCTATCTTGAAATGTTCAAAATTTGGTAGATGTACTCTAACATCACTATAATCTTGCCAGTCGATAAGTGGAAGGTGTTGGTGCAAGGGTCCCATAGATCTATCAAAGCCGTTAGGTAGGCTCTATCTCCTACCACTGGATCTAACCATGTCACTTGCTTAAGACTAATGATGTCAAGCCATTTCCAATAATCCTATATTAATAAGTCCTTGGTAGTATAAAAATATTCAAAAATTGATACCGACTCTTGATCACTTGACAAAGGCAAGCAATCTTAACAAAAAATGAGTAAAAATACCTCAAAATTACCCAAAAATAGCTCAAAAAATGGGCATTTTTTCCCAAATTCATGGCCATCCCACCTCGGGATGTCCCCCAAATTGGAAAACATCCCACCCAGGGATGGCCCCCAAAAATGCTAAAAGGGCCTTCCTGGGCCCCAAAAATAGGCATAAAACAACATAAATAAACAAAAAAAAATGAAATAAAATTGCACAAAAACCCAAAATAAAATGGAAATTCCTACATAATATTACTGTTGATTTTCATTTACCGATATTTAGTGTTTTTTTTTAGAAAATGCAAAAATAATTACATTTCAAAGTTTAATAAAGTATAGGACCAAATTCAACCATTACTCTTCTTGCACTGGCTCCGCTGTCTTCAAGTCCTGAGGCTATCTCACGGTGATTTTGGGATGGTATCAGTAGCACTCCACTTAAAAAAATTAATCTCCTACTCTTCACCTCTTAGTTTTCCATGTCAGAAGTGTGCAAATGAGCTATTTTGGACAATTTTGGGCTCAAAAGAGGTCTAGAATGAGCATAGTCATCCTAGGATGGGATTGCCAAAAAATTGGCCTATAATACCACATTTGGATGACCATAAAATATCCAGCCATCCCACCCTAGGATGGCCACAAAAAATCCCACAATAATAGAGAAAAAAGCCAAGAAAAGGGCCTAAAAACCACCAAAAATAGGTCAAGATTGATAAAAATTCACAAAGGATCAAGATTGAACCCAAATTATTTATGGATGAATCTAAAATTCTCTACTACACTCCCAAATAGGGACATTGTGGTCATAATTCTCCATGGTAATGAGGTATTCAGTCCTTTCCTTCCATGAAATATCAACAAAACTATCAAAATCCTCACAAAATTGATAAATCTTACAATGGGTAAAATTGAAGGTAATCCCAATCCAATCATATTGGTCAAGACTCTAATTTCTTTCATAATTTATCATTCCCTTATAAAATCATCACTTGAGGGGGTAGTCATAATAATGAATTCATAATCAAAATCAACACTTAAACACTCAAAAGTGCAACTTGCATACATTCAAAAGAATCATTACCAAATAATATTTTCAAGCCTACGTTGGGGCAAATAATTCAGCACCCATTCAACAAAACAAAGTCTTGGTATCCTTGAAAGCCTCAGGATACGTATCCCAAAATAAGCGTACAATTCAAATAAGTAACCAAGACCAAGTATACCCTAAGCCCCTAAGACTACCATTGTAGTATGGCTGAAAGATATACCAAAATAAATCCTTCAATTATGTCAAAAGCAAGGATTCCAATAATATATGCTCTTTCCACAATGGAGGCATATAAATTTGGTTAGGTTACTAAATAACCTTAATCATTTGACAATTTAGTCATCCACTTTTACTATGCATTCTATTTCACTCAATGCATCCCAAAAAGGGGCATCTGTAGACACTAAAATCATGTCAATCGGATTAGACTGCAGTGATGCACTCTTATCGACACAATATGACCCCATTGTGAAACCCTCAAGGTTTAATTAGGGGCCCTAACAACTTTTGGAAATGTTTACCCTACTTTTAGAATATTTTAAGCCATGTAGCCATGGCTATCCCACCCCAAGATGACCATTATTCATGGTCATCCCACCCAGGTACAACCACAAGCAACTATCCCTAGGTGGGATGGCCGTGGTCTAGATCCCTAAAAAAGTAAAGTGTGGGACAAATAGCAATAAAATTCTACCATTTATCCTACCCAATAACTTAAGATAGATTTGGAACATGTCTAGGTCACATCACAACCTGCAAATTGGAGGTTCAAATTGGAGGTCTCTTCCACCCAATGAATTGTAAAGGATTTGACAAGTTGTGGAACCTACCTTGCATGCCCCAACTTTCTCCTTTGGTCCTGTGGCCCTCTTGGGCTATAAATTGAAGGTATTTCACTCAATTTCAGAGATAGGTCTTTGCAATAATTTGCCACAAAGTGCTACCAAGATTCACTCTCCCCTTTTGCCTATGTATTTGCCCTTGGAATCTTCATCAATCGAAGGAGTTTCCAAGACATCCCCAAATACATATATCCATTGCAAAAACCACCCATTTATATAAATTAAGCTAAAAATTTGTATGAAAACACCCCTAGGATTATTCTACACCAGATCCCAGAGGAATTGGTGGTAAAAATATCTTGTTTGGTGGTCATCCCAACCTGGGATGGTTAATAGTGCTAATTGGAACACCTAGGGATGACCTTGATTTGGTGTAAATTTTTTTAATCAATTTTAGTGTAGATAATTTTTAAAGTATTTTATATGCACCATACTTGAATTTGGTAAATTTTGCACCACCAATTAGGATTTTTGTGATGATAGTCCTAATTAGAACACCTAAGGACGACCACAAACTCTACTCATAATTTTGTTTTAATTTTTGCATAGATCATTCCTAAAGTAGATAACATGCATTATTCTAAGTTTTGGTATCATATGGAGTAGTTTTGCATTTTTTATTGCACTCCATGTATCCTATGTTGCATGCATTTCATTGATTTTATCTTAAACCACACATGCTATTAACCAATTTCAATTTATTGTGTGTATGTATAGGTATTCTAATGCATGAGTAAGGAGCTAAAGTGTCAAAAATGGATAGCTCATCGCAAAGTAGCAAAAACCTACTCTTCAATCGTGAGTGTGAGGAAGACATTGAAAGCATACCTTGAGTTTATGAAAGGATTGGATCCTTCAACATTGTAATGAGTTGTATCAATTGAGAGCCCTCAAGGGGATTTTTTGTAACCATGTATTTGACAAATTAAACAATATACATAGAACCCCCCATTTCTTTTACATATTTGTCATATTTATGCTTACTTTAATGTCACTTTTTGTAGTGCTTAAATATATAGGTGCTTTTCATTTCCCTTTGCTAAGTGTGTCATATTTTTCACTCTATAGTTTTATACCTAGATCCATGAATTATTATAGGTTTATCCTATACCTCCAAGTGTTCTAATGGATCAACATGGTGTTGTATAAATCTTATTAATCCCCATGATTGTTTTTATTATTATTAATGGTGAGGATTTTGATAGGGACCCACAACCTAAGAAGAGGGTTATGAGAGGATCCCACAACATTGCAACAAGATCCAACTAGAGGCTAACAACCAAAAACCAAAAGAGACCAATCAACCAATACAATACCTACAAAAAATTCAACTTCTAAACCAAAGGAACCAACCAAAACCCCACAGAAGGGGATAACAACTCCTTACAGAAGTAGAGATTGCAAAAATATAATATAAAAAACCCACAGGTGGAAAAGACCCCCAAAATGGAAGAATTTGAAATTTAAAATTTGAAAAAACCGTTCCAACTAGATTTGAAATTTGAAGCAAGTAAGCCCCATTAAATCAACAAAGGAATTTGAAATCCAAAAGATAGGAATAGGAAAGCATAATCCTGCCACTACCAGAAGCACAAAAATTTAAAAATTTCATAAAAGATGTTGTACAAAGTTCTTCCAGGCTGTAAAACCACCCAGGAACCAAAATAAAAACCCAAGCAAGACCACCATAAATCCATAAGCAATATTGCAAATACTGCCACAAACCAAGCAAAAACTAGAGTGTAGAAGAAGGAATGAAGCTTGAAAATATCACTCTATCCATGAAAAGAAACTAGTTGCACGTACCCAAGCAACTAGCTAACATTTAACAAAAACTTACCTCTACCACAGAGCAGATACCTGCATCAGAATACCAACCTTCCAACTCGAAGGTCCAAGCCACTTGATACTACAAATCACATCTACCACTAAATAGAGGCCAACATCTGAAAAAAAATCAGTAACCCAAAACAAGAACCAAAGAATTACCACACCAACTCCTACTCACGATTCCTAAATCTCTACCAAGTAATGGTTGGGAAAATAAAGGATAAAATGAATATCCACCAATATAAAAAATAAAACTAATTACCACCTATGGATCCCACCAACCAGAGGCCAACAACCTATACTAGACTACAACTCACCAAACCAAACGAGAAACAAAGCTGTAAGAATTGCTGGAGAAAGACCACACTCAAGGATAAAGGAAAAATAGATCTAAATTTTTAGCACAGATCCTAATCGAGAAAAGGAAAATATCCCAAAAAAATGAAATCCTTGGAACCCTATGATCAAACACTACCACCAATATTGAAACTAGATATTGAAATCTATGCCAACCACTGAAGCTAGGGAACCAAACCAGGAATAGGTGCCAAAATCAAGAATTATTTATTGCAAGATAACCCATATCACCTAGTGTATTTGGGTTGGTATTTGGACCAAACACTAGAAATAATAATGACAATACCACAACCCATAAAAAATGCTAGGGAAACCACCCAATTTCCACAACTGATAGAAGACCCTAGGAACAGAGCAACCACTCTAAGAGAGGCAGAGTCAGATCAAATAGTTTGGGGTAAATTTAGAATATACTATTAGGAAGAACATAGAGAATATTAATGTGGTATTTGTTCTTATTATGGTTATGTTCAGCATGAGGACTTGGAAACTTACACTTAGATGAGTACATTTCTATAAGATTGATCCTATCTTCAAGTGTTGTAATTGCTCCAAAAAATTCTATTCATTGGATTACAACATTAGTTAAAAATGTAAAAATCATCTTTTTTTTATCATTTATCCCAAATTTGTTATGGAGAAAATTGATTTTAATATTGGGTTGATCTTCTAGAGGACATGGTATTAGGATTTAATCCATTATATAACTAAATATTATCCTAGATATATTATTATTAGTCCTTAGGTCTAGACATTACCATATGTTCTACCCAGGGTTATGCATAGTGGTGAATATTCACAAACTAGGTGAATATTAGGTTTTTTAAAGTTGAAAAATGGCGAATATGAGGATCCTCGACGTCGGCCTATTCACCTAAAATTTTCGGGACTAGTTTGTTTTTATGTTCAATTCACCATAATATATATCCAAACATAGGCATATTTGTACTCGTTGGAAATATCATTTCGAGCCTGATCTAATGGTGGTTTATTTATGAAGTTATAAGGTGATTTAATAGGTCAAAATTGACCCCATAAATTAAATTAATTTTTAGGGCTTCAAATGCCCCAAATTTTGGTATGAAGATGATTGATTTGATTTTCTTAGGATTCACTATGATTCACATGTATTTCGATTAGGATTCGCCATTTTTTTACAAGTATATTTTGAGTCCAACCGCTTATGCATAACCTTGGTTCTACCCCTACCTCTAGGTATCCTCATGAAATTTTAAAATGCTTGCTAATGAAAATAAGACCATGGTGTATCATGTGAATATCCTCCCTTCAAAAAAATTGTACAAAAAAATCCCTAAATAGTATTAAGAATATGGTACATATAATTTAGAGTATAATGGTAGGGATTGTGTCTATAATGTGTTCACCTATAACTATAGTTATATTCCACTCTATCCTAGTTTTTGATACATTTTAAAAATTATGAATATTATTTTAAGGTGAATTATTCGATTCACAAGGTGTTCACACACAAGATAAGAACCCTGGATAATGATAAAAAAATTCTCACCTCCACTACTTAGCCTAAAAATATTTGGTAAATATTATGGTTAACATTAATTAAAATCCCATAGAAAATATGAGGGTGGGTTTGGATATGTAATTGGTTACACTTGGTGTTATGTATATGCCAACTTGAACCTTGGTTCATTCATTGCAATAAATTTAACCCCTCCTCCAAGTGTTTTTATGGATCTATAAATTCCTTTTGTATCATATTGAAACATTGCTTTCTAATGTGAAAATTCATGATTTGTACTACTTTCCTAGATTACCTAAAACAAAAGAAGATTAACATCTGGGTGGAGTTTAAAGAAAATATTACTATAGGATTGTATGCATATTATAGTAACAGTTGAAACTAAGGGCTATTGTTACTCCACCATAGGTCCATGCAATTTAATAACTTATAGGGTCCATATTTCTCTTCATGGAACCCACTTATAACATTAAAACATTGGTTTATTATGTAAAAATCCTTGCTCCTCATAAAATTTCCTAATAACATTGACAAACACTATGTATAGTATTAGGGATGGTATCATTAAGAATATGAAAGTGGTATTGAATTCATATGTTGATATATGTGATATTAATCTTACCTTTAGGGTATGCTAAATTTTATATTATTATGTATTACCCTATATGCCATTGCTTGCCTTTTATAGATGATTTTAGTATAATATTATATTATTTTAAATTTTTCCTAGTGTAATATGTAATTTGAGTAATATACCTCCTTGGGTCCAACTATTTCTTCATTAGTTGGTGATGATTATTTATTTGTTAGTTAGACATTTTGGTTTCTACAAGCACCATTGTTGGGGAAAACACATTGGTTAAATTCTACTCAGTATGTCACAACCCTTTCACTTAATTGTCAACCTAGGGATGCTCATAAACTTGCAAAGTACCAGATAAATATGGATTACAATACCACTAAGATGAGTCCACTAAAATCTACAGTTTGGGGGGTGTTGTTGTATAGCATTAATTCAATCCAAACCACTTAATATTTAGAAAATAAATTGTAGGAAATAAAATCACACCACACTTGCAAAAATTGAAGAAAATATTACATAAATAAAATTGCAAAAAATAATTAAATGTAGGAATATAAGAACTAACAAAACTAAAATTCAATTACAATAAAGTAAATGAGAAGGGGAGGAATACTAGCCAAGAGTGGTCCCAAGCTCCACTAGATTCTGCTCGGTTAACTACGTATGTCAAACATCAAATAAGAGAACTTCAAATAATTTTTATTGCAAAAATATAATTACAATATTATTTGGTTCTTCTCTATTTTCTCCTCCTTTTCAGGTATATCTTGTATGTTTATATAAAGCACATGCTTATATTTTGCAATATTTATATTGCTCTTACAATAGCTAATTTTACCACATATGTGATTACAATAACTACACATCAAATTAAGATAATTTGGGAGTGTTCAAAATAGATTGTATCCGTTGCATGATTTGTAGTCTAATTAAATTGAACAACTTTAATTCTTCTTTGAACTTTTTTAGAAATAATCAATTTTAGTTTGTCACCATTATTTTTTTTCTGTCGTCTGGAAGTCATTACTCTATTTCATACAAAAATAGGGTAGCTGATGTGTTTGGTTGTTAACAAAATTTAGATGCCATATAATAGGGAGTTAGGCACCTCATTCTGATTATGTGGAGTCAGTCGTCTTTGACTTTGTCAAATGAAATAAGATATTCTTTCATCAGAAGATAGGAGCAACGTGCCTTCTTGTAAGGATATGGGATTAAGGTGCCTTGTCGTTTAAATACTAGATTAAGGCACCTTCCCATAGAAATATGGGAGTAAGGCACCTCTCTAGTGAAATCCAAGAGTAAAGCATCTCATTATTTTAGGGTTGTACTTCTTCCTCATTAACTCCTTTTGAAAACATACAATACCAGGTCCAAGTGGGGCCTCGATGTAGTTATATAGAAAATAATGAAAGTGATCAAATATACACACAAAGCACACTTTTCACACAAGTTAGGCAATATACACAATTTACCATTAAATACATAAAAATATTCATAAAAGGTAAACATATGATATAATAATATGACATAAAATATTAGAAACATATGTAAGAATATGAGCAATTTTGGTTCTCATAATCCTTCCATGCCTAAGTATTATCATGTCCTCATGGCACATTATATTGGTAATCACTAGTTTTATGTATGACCTCCCAGTACAATTTATTCCACTACTTCCTATTCTTGGTAGTGGCCTTGTCTCTTTTCTTATCCCTAGGCTTCCTCTTCTTGGTAGTGGCCTTGTCTCTTTCCTTATCCCTGGGCATTTGGCCATGTCGAGTCCAAGGGGCACTAGCCCCTTGTTGTAGTATATGCTATCATGGGCTACACATAACTATTCTTCTAGGATTGGCACTTGTCCTTGGTGGCTTTGTGACATATATTTTTTGTCCTATTTCTTCCTTCATGTAATATCATATAAAAGTAGTGATCCCTTTCTGGAATGCATGATCTACATCCTCACAGAGTTGATGATATTGAGGTAAGGGCTTTGTATCTGGGATATCTGGTTTTTATTAGAAAGAGATTTAGGATTCATCCACCACTTTGAACTTGTGGAAGTGGGCCACTTTAGGAGAAATATTAGCATTTTTTGAGTCAGGTGGTTTTGTACATCCTTTAGAAAGTGGCTTCTTTCTAGCTACATTTCCCTGGGTTGTAGTTTTCACTAGGTCTAATACCCCCATATCCTACAATTTTCTTTTCATTTTAGAGGGTTGATCTCCAACGGACCCAAATATATACCATAACTACTTCTCAGGAGTAGGATTAATGTTAATCCCAGGTTCTCTGATTTTTCTCTTCAAGCCTTTATTTCCTTATTTTACTCCTTAATATATTTTTAGAGCTTGTCAAACTAATCCTATTGCCTGGAAAAATCCTTCAGGAAACCATCCCACTCTTCATATGAATCAAGGTTGGTTGGATCTTTGCTTTTGTAGATATGGCCCTAATTTTAGGCGTCTATTATGGTACCTTGGTTCTAGAATTCTATTGTGGTGCCCTGGTTCTAGAATTATTCTATGGTGCCCTGGTTACTTTCTTCTTAGACCTTAGATGAATTGAATGCATCAGGGTTGTTGTGTGAGGGGAAGTTTTATGCTCAGGTGCAACATTTCTTTGATGCTAGAGGGTTTAGTTCCCTGGTCCTCTAGTTTATTATCAATAGGAATCTCTTCATATCCTGCTTAGCTATTGATGTTTTGCTAAGTTACTGGCCTTCTAATTCCTCTATATAGCAGGTTGTGATGTCTCTGTCTCAACTCCTTGCTCCATATATTTGTTAGGTTGTTGGTTGTGGGTTGATGGCTCAACCTCATATTTTGGGACCTCAATTATAGGGGTATCTATTTGCAAAATAGGTTCCTCCTATTTTTCAACTGCTATTCTACTAGTGGTGGATGAAATATCCCATGCCTCAACTTCCTTATTTATGGCATCTAACTTGAATGGGGTAGAAGAAGCAACTTTCTCCACAAATTATAGAGAAGTTGTGGGTACTTTCATTGCCCAATATTTTTGAGTAGCACCATCTACATTGGTTGTATGCCCAACCTTTAGCTACTAATTTTCTAGTTTAAGTTGTTGCACAACTTGTCATAACTAGTGGATGGTGCTTCCTAACTCTAGCTACTTTTCTACAATTGCTTTCCTAGATTCTCTAAAAAGAGTTTATTCTACCTTAATTTTTTCTTCCTAGATGAAAGCCTTCCATTTTACCTTCTATATTTTTTTCTTTAGATTTTCTTGAATCTCCTAGGAAGAGGGTTCACCATCGACCAAATTTTGTAGCACCTGGATCGCAACCTCTTATGTTATGGTCTCAATTTCTTCACCATTACTGGATGGGTTGTAAGTGATTGATGATGCTAACTACTTCATCCTACTCCTGGTTCTTGGCTAGTTAGCTATCCTAATAGGGCTAGGAATTCTTTTCCTAATGTCTTCATTAATTTATGGAGAAGTGATCAGTGAGCTTTGCCCTGCTTTCCCTTTGACTAGGTCATCCTAGAAGTCGAGAGCTTGTTCTACTAAAGGATCCTCTACAATTGACTATTTTTGGGAGTTAGATATATTAGCCCTCTCTTCCTCTACCACCAACACTTCTTTTCATACCTCTACATGTTGAATTATGGCCAAAATTAGATCGTGATGTGGTACAGCATAGGTCATTCCTACCTAGTATTGTTTGGCTTCGTATTTCAAATAATGGGCTAGGTAGAATAAGATATTAATATTTGATCCATGTAGTAGGTGGCTCAAGAACCTCATATGATTGGTGTTCAAGTGTGTGTACTTTCCAATACAAGTAAAGAACCTAGCCACTTGGTCAAAAATCTATTGCCAGAGACCTAGAAGGTGACATTTTGGAAACCCTGAGCATGTTAAGTCCATTGGTAGGTGCTCAAATAGTTTTTATACATACACAAATGGATATTATTCCTTATAAATATGGTCCCCTATTTAAGGGATACCGATTATAGCTACAATATACTCATCTCTGACTAGAATTTCTAGTCTATGTACTGGAACAACATCTTTGTGAATAAACACTATGAACTCCTTTGTTGTTTCCAAGTCCTGGTTTTGGCTAACTAGGTGGCAATAGTCCATCCATCTAGTTTTTGGTGAGAAAACATTGGTTAATTTCTTCTTATTTTGTCATATTTCTTTCACTTATTTTCAACCTAGGGATGTTCGTAAACTTATAAAATACCGTGCACAGTTTATGAATGCTATACCTATATATTTGAGATGAGTCCTCTAATTCCTAAGGATTGGGGGGTAATTTTTTTGCAATGCAATGCTGTCCAAAATTTTTTAATAAAAATAAAATACAAAAAAAATAAATCACACCACACACTTACAATAATTTAAAGAAACTAGGAAAAATACAGGAAAATAAATAGATCGCTGGAAATTAAATGAAACAGTAAATAACAGAAAAAATAAACTAATCTAGAAAATAGGAGAAATGGGATGAATCATAACAATATTGGGCCCAAGCTCCAACATTTTCCACCTAGCTAAATCATGTGCATTGAACGCTTAGAAAAATGCTCAATTGAATTTTATTACAAAAGGATTATAGAAAATGTCTTGTGGATTTTCTCCTCTAAATTTCATCTCCCCCCTTCTCAAAGGGAAGACCTATGCATTTATACCATGCACAATATTTCTCTATTACAATTTTAGATAAGCTTATTTTGTACTTGCAATTACAATAGCTATGCATAAATTATATTAATCTGTATAGACATTTAAATTATAACAATTACGCACTAAATTTACCCTTCATAGGATAAATCAGGTGTGTTATATTTTATCATAATAGAATAAATATTTTACAATAATTAAGCTAGCAAATCCATTCGAGTGGTTGCACATCATGGTCACTAATGAGAAATATATTATTTTCCTGGTTCATCACATTGTTTGTTTACCCATATCGATCGTTGGAAAATCGCTGCTCTTATTTTTTGGTAAGAAAGGTCCACATCATATTTTGTTTTTTCCCATCAAAATAAGATAGTTGACATTTTTCATAGTTAACTAGAATTGGTGCCTTATGTGGAGTCAATGGTCTACTTTAGTCAATGTCAACAAGGCATGGTTTTTCTTGGGAAAAAGACACCTTCCTATGGGATCAAGGCACCTTCCATCAATGGGAGCAAGGTGTCTTCTTTCAATGGGATCAAGGCACCTGGAATCAAGGTGCCTAGGATAAATTTACCTTCTTTCAATGGGATTAAGGAACCTTCCCTTAATGCACCTTGGGATCCTTGAAACATAAATGTGTCAGGTCCAAGTAGGACCTCAATGAAATTATGTAGAAGATGACAAAATTAATCAAATCTATGCACAAAACATACTTAACACATGTTAAAATACATAATTTTTTAATTAAATATATATAAATACTCATTAAAAGTATGTTTCTATTATAATAATGTTGCACAAGATGTTAGAAAAGTATGTAAAAATATGAGCATTTTTTGTGCTCATCATCCCCCCATGCCTAAATATTGTCATGCCCTTATGACACCCAGTGTTGATAATCCTTATTTTTAGAAGTTGCTTTTTAGTAGAATATATTTTATCTCTTCCTCTATTCCTTGGCTTTTGGCCACTCTGTGTCTAAGGAGTGTTGGTTCTTTATTGTGGCTTAAATGCTAATTGCATTGAGCTAGCCGACTAGATTTTGTTTCAAATCTAGCTTTTCATGACTCTATGTTTTCACTCCTGCCTCCTCTTTCCAAATAATATCCTATAAAGGTCAAAGTAATTTTTTTTTGAGATGATGGCTTGGCCTATTTTCAATATTTATGATGTAGAGACAAGGATTCTACTTCTATAAAATCAATTTTATCCTAAAATGGAATGTGGGATTCATCAACCACTATAACTTTAGGCAAATTGGTCTCCTTTAGCTCAAGTGCAATATTTCAGCATCATATTCCCCTATTTCATATTTTTCTAGAGGTTCCTTTCTAACAGCTATTACCGAGACTATAGGTTCTATGAAATCTAGTAATCATATTCTACATGTATTCCTTCATCCTAAAAAGCTCATTTTTTCTTTTGAAGGTGATTCTTGGATTTGCCTCCCATGGTAAAATTTCTCTAGTTTTCATCCTTGCATGTTTATTTTTTTTTAACTGTTTATCGTGTTGTTATATCTGTGTATACATGCACCTCTTCACCATTTTTAGAAATACTCATAGAAATATTGTGATAAATATCTTAGAACCCTGATGAATATTTTACCCAACTAATCATGGCTATATTATAAAATACATTGGGGGTACAATTATTGGATAGGTGTTCATGGATAATGTGATGGCACTATTTACAAAAATGTGCTATTATGAAAATTATATATACATATAACAAAAAAATTGAGTACATACCTAAATGGTGGTTGGTGTGCACATGATGCATAGATGATCATGGAGCATGTGGACTGGTCACCGTATGATAACAATATTTTTTAGAACAAAATTTTGATGTGCATATTTATCATGTGAAGAAATTCATTTGAAAAAGTTCTTGAATGCTGTAATTAATTCATTCAATATCTCATGCAAGAATTCAAAAAAATATTAAATTAGTATTTTCCATGGGACGATACACATCCTTCTGTTGGAAGTTGTTCACTGACCATCTTGGAGCGTGTAGAAATCCCCAATAGAAAATTTCAATTTATTTCGTAAAGGGTTTGACTTTACTCACATGATCGTATTACTTATGTGGCTTCGACCGATCTTGAATTATTTCATATTGGATACAGGCACTTTAATGGAAGGTAGGCACATTTTTTTTTTAATAATAATATCGGAGTAAGGCACCTCCTCATTTTCTTTTCTTTTCTTTTTTTTCTTGAAAAATTGACACTTAGGAAGAATGCAAATGTCCATAATAATGACATACAAGAACCTTACTTCAAGTGCATGGGAACAAGGTGCCACTAATACATGGGATCAAGGTGCCTCAAAATACATGGGATCAAGGTGCCTCAAAATACATGGGATCAAGCCACCTTAAAATACATGGGATCAAGGCACCTCTAATTCATGGTATTAAGGTGCCTCAAAATACATGGGTTCAAGGTACCTCAGAATACATGGGATCAAGGTACCTCTAACACATGGTATCAAGGCTACTCAAAACACATGGGATCAAGGCACCTCAAAATACATGGGATCAAGGCACCTCTAATATATGGTATCAAGGTGCCTCAAAATACATGGGATCAAGGTACCTCTAATGTATGCAATCAAGGTGCATTCCTCAAGATAGAAGCAAGGCGCATTCTTCAACGTAGGATCAAGGCACATTACTCTAGGTGGGATCAATATATATTTCTCCAGATGGAATCAAGGTGTGTTCCTCAATATAGAATCAATATACCTTCCTCCAGGCAGGATCAAGGCACCTTCCTCCAAGCGGGGTCAAGGCACCTTCCTACTGTAATTGAGGCTCATATCCTAGATTTTTTTTCATAATAATATGGGAGTTAGGCACATTTACATGGGAGTAAGGTTCCTACCCATATATATATATATATAGTTAATTAAAATAATATGAGAGTTAGGAAAATTTACATGGGAGAAAGGCACCTCCCCATATATATAGTTTTTTTTTGGCACCTTCATAATAGGATTTAGGCACCTTTTTTCAATGACATGGGAGCCAGGCACCTTCCTAATGAGAGTTAGACACCTTCCTAATGATATTTAAGTGCCTTAATCTAACATGTGTATACCTGATATTTCAATAGGAGTTAGATGCCCTTACGATACTTGGGAGTTAGGCACCTCTCTACTATTGAGAAGTTAGCTTTTGTTGATCTATCCTTAGTCAGTGCTTCTTGGTTTATCAGGATCCTCAATGCTTCTTCACATGCTACATAAATAGTTTCTTCATACAAACATGTAGATTGGTAATTTCCTTTACAAATATTTAACACCCATGTACATATTTGGATTATTTTTATCCCCTTTATATGGGAACAATCAAGCTTCTAGTCTATGCAGGTTCATGAATGTTATACCAGATAGGCCTAGGTTTCCCAGGTTGCCTACGTCATACATTTAGGGTATCTCACATGCAAAAGCAAAAACTAAAAACTAAAAAGTAGTAAAGGTCGGTTAGTGGAATCTATGCCTGTTAGGCCTAGGTTTCCTAGGCTGCCTACAACTTGCATTCAGAGCATTGTGCCTACAGAACAAAAACACAGGCAAATAAAGAAAAAAATGTAGAAAATAATAAATTATTATATGGACAAACATGTGTCCACACTTTACTAAAAAATAAAAAATTTAATTATATGGGGTCTCCCCCATGCCTATTATGATCTCCATTGCATGAATTACAGACAAACGATAAATTTTACTGAATTTTTATATAACCCATCTATAATATCTAGCTAAGTCAAGGAAAATTTGGACATATATCTGATTTTTATGATTAGAAAGATTCTTTATGACCTTAATTTTCTTTTTATCTGGTCTCACTTGCTCTTCCAGATATATGCGATGAGGACAGAGTTTTGGAGTTATTCCTCTTATGTTTGAATATTTGCAAGTAAAATTATTCTTATGGTTGACTGATATGTATTTCAATGTATCATGTTGGGTGTATGTCAACTTACCATTTATATCTAGTATTTTCCTGGGTGTAACCTTAATTTGTGTGATATGGTGTTATTTTTTGTCAACAAGTGGTAATTCTAGAGAGGGTCAAGAGGACTCACCTTATAAAAAGTTGGTTATAACTATCTCAGCATCATTTTTGTCCTCCAACTCATCCAATGCCATTATGGGTTGAATCATTTCCAAATAAACAATATTCTAATTTTCTTCATTGGGTTCGCCCCACAAGTCAACAAATTGTGCAAGTGAATAGATGATAAAAAATTTAATGTTCTATCCATTATAAATGGTCATTTTTCCATTCATGTAGCTTATGTAGGTGTCAGCTATTGCCAACTAAGGCTTACCCAAGATGAGTGGGTAACCACCCAATTTAGACTTCGATTTCAACACTATAAAATTTGTTGGAGGTGTTTTTAGACGTAATTCCTGAATGACCTTCATGTAAATTGGGACATATCTTATGGCCTAAAATATAGGAATGGTGAATTTTAAATTATTCAAGTTGGACAAGATGTTAAAATCCTATTGTACTGGCCTTATGGGTTCCTACAACCTTTTGGAAAAAAAAGGGAACCTCTTCTTTATCATTTTTAGTAATGGGTTCTTCCTCAACCTCTTCTACAAGAGGTGGTTCCTCTACTACTATATTTACATCATCATCCTCTTCTACCAAAGGAGGTGTTTCTACACCTAAATTTCTACCTAATATTATCTATACAAGAAACATCTCATTTTTCACTCCATATGTTGGTTGGTTTGATGTGGGTTGTATTGCATGTTGAGAAGTTCTCACAACAAAGAGAGTTGGTAGACTCTGCTGCAGTGGAACCTATACCATATTTTTTGGAGCTGAATTCCATGTGCTATAATGTTTCCACTGAGATCCTAGTTGTTGGTATGGCATCCATGGGTACTGATTATAAGGAGAAGTTTCATGAGGGGTGTTTATCCAAAGTGGTTATCCCTACCAACCCATATTGGATGGCTGATATTGACCTTGATTTATGTGGTTACTCCCTCTATAAGGTCGTATTCGTTGATAGCATATTTCCCATAGAGGTTTGTTGCCAACCTCTCCTATTTACCATGAAATAGGCTTATGTTATCTTAGGATTTTCCTTAGTACTTGGCAATTGTGAGCACAACCTTATCTTGTGATTATTCTGACAGACAACACATACTGCAACCTTTTCTTCAGTATATGCATTTTTAGGGTGCTTGACTTTGTATTTGAGACAGAAATAGGTTAATGCCACCTCATTCTCCTGATTCTTCTTTTGGAGCAAAAGAGTATCCATTTTTAGTGTAAAATATGACATCTCACTCTTTAGGTCTTTTAGCATTTTGTCTATCTCTATTTTGGTGACTGAGGGTATTGGTTTGATATTGTTGGATGTTAGGTTGCCTTTCATTATTGAATAATTCTAACACAATTTTTGAATATCTAAAATTTGGTACTGGTAGATGTCTCCTCCATTCTCAGCCCATTTTTAAAGAAATGTGGTCTCTATACCAACTGTCCTTAAGGCAGTGTCTAAGGCCTTTCTACCATTCTAAGTATTCTTCTCAAAAGTCTCTAATTTAGATATTGGTATAGTTTCATCCCCAACTATTGGTTGAACATCAGATCTTCTTCAGATTAGGTTATTTTAAACAAAGTATTTTCTACCACCCCTTATTCATTAAGGTTTAACTATTTTGATTTGGAAGAGTTCTGTGCAAAAATTAAATGTTTACTCTAGTGCATTGCTTGGGAGAAAATTATTTCAATTTTAGAACCTGATATAACTAGTTTAGGGATTTATTATGGAGGTTTACTCTTAAAGAAATAAATTTCTAGTTTTATAATATTCGTTGGACTCATACAAGGTAAGGTGAAAAAGTTTTGCAGATTAGTTAATCTGAACCAAAATTTTCAGATACACCTTCTTCAGAACAAGGCATTACAATTGGTATTTCCTAAGCAATGGTACCAAAATGCTGGGGTAAAACATTGATTAATTTCTTCGTATTTTGTCACATCCCTTTCACTTATTATCAGTACAGGATGTTCATAAACTTACAAAGCACCATGCACAGTTTATGCATGATATGCCTATAACACCTTTGATATGAGTCCTCTAATTCCTAAGGTTTTGGGGGTAATTTTTGTTGTAATGTAGTGTTTTATAAACCATTTGACTAAAAATAAATTACAGAAAATAAATCACACCATGCACTTAAAATAATTTCAAGAAAGCAAGAAAATATAGGAAAATAAAAAGGTCACTAATTAAATGAAATAGTAAATAACAAAAAAAATAAACTAATCTAGAAAATAGGAGAAAGGGGAGGAATGCTAATAATAGTGGGCCCATGCTCTAGCATATTCCACCCAACTAAATCATGTACACCGAATTCTTAGAGAAATGCTCAAATGAATTTTTGTGCAGAAGGATTACAGAAAATATTCAATGGTTTTTCTCCTCTAAATTTCCTCTTCCCCCTTCTCTCAAGAAAGACCTATGCATTTATACAATACACAACCTTCCTTTGTTACAATTTTAGGTAAGCCTATTTCAGACTTGCAACTATAACAACTATGTATAAATCAGACTAATCAATACAACCATTTTAATTATAATAGTTACACACTAAATATACCCTTTGCAAGATAAATCAGACGTGTTCTATTTTATCATAATATAATATGTTTGTTCCTATAATTAAGTAGTCAAATCCATTCGATCAGTTGCATATTGTGGTCGCTAATGAGAAATAGATTATTTTACTAGTTCATCCCATTGTCTATTTACCTGTATTGGTCACTAGAAAATCGCTGCTCTAATTTATCTATAAGCAAGGTCCACGTCATATTCTATTTTTACCTTCAAAATAGGACAGCTACTGTGTTTGGTAGTTAATTGGAAGGTTTCTTATGTGGATTCAATGGTCTACTTCAATCAATGTCAACAATGCATGGTCTTTTTTAGGATCAATATGCCTTCCTGCGGGATCAAGACGCCTTCCATCAATGGGAGCAATGTGCCTTCCTTCAATGGGATCAAGGTACCTAGAATCAAGGCACCTTATTTCAATGGGATCAAGGCACCTGGGATCAAGGTGCCTTATTTCACTAGGATACATCCACCTTCCCTTAACACACCTTGGGTTCCTTGAAATAGAAATGTACCAGGTCCAAGTAGGACCTCGACAAAATTATGCAGAAGATGAAAAAATTAATCAAATCTACACACAAAACACACTTAACACACATGTTAGAGAATATACATAATTTTTTTTTAAATATATAAATCCTCATAAAATGTATATTTCTATTATAATAATTTTGCACAAGATGTTAGAAAAGTATGTTAAAATATGAGCATTTTCGATGCTTATCATTGGCATCTTTGAACTGGTCTTGAACCGCTTCACTAACTACCACATTGCAGTGTTAGGTTTTATTTTGAATGTTGTTAATAGATTTTCCTCCCATTATGGAAATTTTGATTAGTGTCTACCTATGCAACTTTTCTCTATTTTTTGGGCTTATCTGTAACTGGTTTATCACTTCATAATTTGGATTGTACTGCATGTAGATGCCTCTTATTTTGTGGAGGTACATGCATTATGTTTTGCATAGAGGACTGTTAGGGTAGACTTACCAAATCAATGTTTAACATGTCACTCCAGACAAAGTGGGTGATTGATGGTTGGATATTTCTACCAATATCATGATGGCACTATTTTTAGAAATGTTCTAATTATGAAAATCATATATATCTGGAGAATCATACACATACCTTATTGGTGATGGAACTTAAAAGGAAAGTAGGCACCTTTTTTTTTATAAATAGGTGCTTTAATTGGAATTCAAATAACACCTTAATTCAAGTACATGGGAGTCAGGCACCTTCCTAACGAGAGTTATGCACCTTTACTCTAAATACATAGGAGTCATATGCATTTCTAACGAGAGTTAGGCATATTTACACTAAATATATGGGATTCAGGTGCCTTCCTATCATAAATCAAGTTCCTAACTTCAGAATATGTATTGGATATATGCTTCAACTTGCTTGATGATGCTTCATATTTTTTTTGTGATGGGCGCCTTTATGGGAATTAGGTGCCCTTACTCACATATATATATATATATATAAATTTTTCAATGTTATTTATGTTCCTATAATTGAAAATTTTGCATCTACTGGCATGTCTGCAATCAACGCTTCCAAGTTGATCATACCTTTTAGTGCTTTTTCCTTTGCAAACTCTATCAACAATTGCTTTTCCAAACTCATATATGGAAATTTTCCTTCTTGCAAATATTTAACACCCACATACATATCCATATTGTGACTATCCCATCCTAATGGGAACAATCGAGCTTCTAATCCTTAGAAAACTAGAAATCATGCAAGTCCATGGATCATGTGCCTATTAGACCTAAGTTTCCTAGGTTGCCTATAACATGCATTCAGGGCATCATACTTGCAAATACTAAAAATAAAAAATAAAAAGTAGTAAAGACATAGGTTAGTGGAATATGTTTCTGATAGGCCTAGGTTTCCTAGACTACCTAACGATTTCACTCAGACCACTGTACTTGCAAAAAATAAACACAAGAAAAGAAGAAAAAATAAAAGATTAAATTGTTCTTGTTTTTGGGTGGAGATCTGATGGGGAACCAAAAATTGCATTCAATAAAACTCAGATATTCATTCCATATTTTTGAATTTATGTTACACAGACTAGTCCGTAGGCTTTACATGCACTATGCAATCTCTGGCTCTCCATACTCTCCCATTACATTCGCTGGGTTTTTATAGAGGCCCCCGAACCTCTGTCATCTGCAATCGCAATTACAGACCTGTGCTGGGTTTTTATAGAGGCCCCCGACCCTCTATCATCTACAATCACCATTATAGACCTTCGCTAGGTTTTTATAGAGGCCCTCGACCCTCTACAGTTCTATAATAACAATTATAGAACAATGGTCGTAACCATTAACCTTTTGTCTAGAAGAAAAACCACGCAAGCAGGGCCAGGATGGCCCTCTGGCCTCACAACTGCAACCTCTTCCTGCAACTATTTTCGCACACCTTGTGCATGCATCGACATGCCATTTTATAATTTTTGTGTGATGATCTATCTTCCATTCATGGCCCTTCGTTTCAGATTCTCATGCCTCTTTGTCTACCGTGACTCTTCGTCTTCATCCGCTTTCACTTCACCTTGGTGCCACGTGTTGTCTAGTGCTACCACGTGTCATTCAATGAACTCATTCTACAATGGTCTCCCAAAAATGTAGCATGTTGCAATATCATGACATATTCTCCCTCTTGCTCGTCCTTTTCTCTGCTGGTTGAGATATTGTGACATGTCGCAATATCGTGACATTTTTGCTTCCTTGCGCTCCTTCTCCCTTTTTGGTCATGATATCGTGACATGTCATGATATCGTGACGTTTTCCCTTCATCTCGCCTTTCTCGCCTTTGGGTCACGATATCACGACATGTCGCGATATCACGACATCTTCCTCCAATGCTGCCTTTCTTGACTTCAAGTCATGATATCATGATATGTCACGATATCGCGACCTCTTCTCTTTATTGCTGCCTTTCTTACCTGTGGGTCGCGATATCGTGACATGTTGCGATATCACGACATTTGCCTTTTGATGCCCTTGCTTTCCTGCTCCTTGTCACGATTTTGCGACAGTCATAATTTTGTGACATGTCACGAAATCATGATATTCCACAGCGTCTCCCCTTTGGCTACTCCCTTTTCGTGATTTCATGACAGTATCGATTTTGTGACATGTCATGATTTTGTGACAGTCACGATTTCGTGACATGTCACAAAATCGTGACATTCCAACAACGTCTCCCCTTTGGCTACTCCCTTGTTGCAATTTTGTGACAGTCATGATTTCATGACATGTCATGAAATCATGACATTCCAACAGCATCCTTCCTTGGTTGCTCTCCGTCGTGATATCACGACGATCATGATTTCACGACACATCGCTAAATCGTGGCCCTTTCAGTGGCATTTTCTCTATCCTAATGATTGTCATGATTTTGCAACGTAGAAAAATTGTGACCGTTTTTGCGCTGCACTTTCTCTCTCCCCTTCTCGACTTGCAAAAACTTAGAAAAATTTTGGTTGATGCAAGATTGCACTGTTGCCACCGGATGCTCCTGCATCAGACACCTAGGGTTGATGGAGAAGTGACCTTCACTTCGCACTGTTCTGTCACCTTCTTCTGCATAGGGACTCAAACTCTTTCTGATCAACCCACTCTCTTCTTACCACTTTTCCACAGATCCTGGTGCACTATTGCACGCTCAAAATATTCTCGCTCTGATACCACTTGATGGGGAACCAAAAATTGCATTCAATAAAACTTAGATCTTCATTTCATATTTTTGAATTTATGTTACATAGACTAGCCCGCAGGCTTTACATGCACTATGCAATCTCTAGCTCTCCATGCTCTCCCATTACATTCAGTAGGTTTTTATAGAGGCCCCTGACCCTCTGTCATCTGCAATCGCAATTACAGACCTGCGTTGGGTTTTTATAGAGGCCCCCGACCCTCTGTCATCTGCAATCACCATTACAGACATTCATTGGGTTTTTATAGAGGCCCCCGACCCTCTATAGTTCTGTAATAACAATTACTGAACAATGGCCACATCCATTAACCTTCCATTTGGAAAAAAAAACCACGCAAGCAGGGCTAGGATGGCCCTCTGGCATCGCAAATGTAACCTCTGCCTGCAACCATTTTCCCACACCTTGTGCATGCCTTGACATGCCATTTTATAATTTATGTGCAATGATCTATCTTCCATTCGTGGCCCCTTCATTTTAGATTCCTATGCCTCTTTGTCTGTCGTGACTCTTCGTCTTCATCCGCTTTCACTTCACCTTGGTGCCACGTGTTGTCTAGTGCTGCCACGTGTCGTTCAATGAACTCATTCTGCAACGGCCTCCCAAAAATGTAGCATGTCGTGATATCGCGACATCTTCTCCCTCTTGCTCATCCTTTTCTTTGTTGGTCACGATATCATGACATGTCGTGATATCATGACATTTTGGCTTCCTTGCGCTCCTCCCTTTTTGGTGGAAATATCGCGACATGTCACGATATCACGATATTTTCCCTTCATCTTGCCTTTCTCGCCTTCGGGTCGTGATATCGCGACATGTCACGATATCACAACATCTTCCTCCAACGTTGCCTTTCTTGACTTCAAGTCGCGATATCGTGACATGTCGTGATATCACGACGTCTTCTCTTTATTGCTACCTTTCTTACCTATGGGTCACGATATCGCGACATGTCATGATATTGTGACATTTGCATTCTGATGCCCCCGCTTTCCTACTCCTTGTCGCAATTTCGTGACATTCGTGATTTCATGACATGCTACAAAATCACAACATTCCATAGAATCTCCCCTTTGGCTGCTCCCTTTTCGTGATTTCATGATAGTCGTGATTTCATGACATGTCGTGAAATCGTGACATTCCAACAACGTCTCCCCTTTGGCTGCTCCCTTGTCATGATTTTGCGACAGTTGCGATTTCACGACATGTCACAAAATCGTAACATTCCAACATCGTCCTCCCTTGGCTACTCTCTGTCATGATATCACCACGATCACAATTTCGTGACATGTCATGAAATCATGGCCCTTTTAGTGGCATTTTCTCTCTCCTGCTGACTATCATGATTTCGCGACATAGCGAAATCATGACCGTTTTTGCGCTGCACTTTCTCTCTCCCCTTCTTGACTTGCAAAAACTTAGAAAAATTTTGGTCATCAAGATCTTTGTGTCCACTAACTACTAAAAATTAAAAAAAAAAATTAATGATATGAGGTCTCCCCCATGCCTATCTTGGACTCTATCATAATATTTTTAAATATGTGGTAAATCTACAATCGATGATCGTTAAATGTCAGTATAGTGTTGTTTTCATCAATAGTGTTGATGCATACAACACTATTATTGATCAGTTCAATCACTTTGTATATCCCCATCGATCGTTGCATCAAATTTTCTCTTCGTTCCTAAAAAATAGAATCTTATAATAACACCTAATCTCCTAATTTGAACTACTTCAACCTAATATGGTGATCATGCCATTGTGTTATTTATCTCTAGATGACATTTATATGTATAGAGAATCTAATCTATGTTCATCCAATTGATTCAGTTGTTCAATCTATTATTTTTGTACATCATCCAGACTTAGGTTTAATTCTACTATAGTCATGAGGATTTTGATTTCAAACTTGATTGGTATAATTTCATTCTTCACATACACCAATTGGAAAGGTGTAAAACTAGTAGTTGTTTTCCATGCAGTCCTATAGACCCATACTGCCTCTAGAAACCTCATAACCTAATATTTTTTGTGCTATTGTATAGTTTTTATGATGATATTCTCCAACTCTCAGTTGGTAATCCCAACTTGTCCATTTGCTTGAGGATGATAAGGGTTAGTCTTGTTATGCCTGATTTTGTACTATTGCATGATTTCATGAATCAACCTTGAGGTGAATTGGGTATCTTGATAAGTGGTGATCTCTTTGGGTACTCCAAACCTCATGAAGATGTGTGAAAATAGGATCTCTACTATAGCTTTCTCCTTGGAATCCCTCAATACCTATACTTCAACCCACTTAGTCACATAATCAGTACAAACCAAAATATAAATTTTTCCTGCTAACTATGGGTTGATTGGCCCTATGAAATCCATTCTCCATTTATCAAATGGTTTAATGTGAATGTGTGGTTAGAGGGACATCTCATATCTAAAATTTTGTCTACCAATACTTTTGCATTGATCACACTAATTTGCATAATTGGCCATGTACTTGAATAGCGAGGGTCAATAATATTCAGTCTACAATATCTTAAATGCAATCATTTTTCTTGAAAAATGAACACCAGAAGGTTCATCATGACATTCTTTAAGTATTAATAAAAACTCACACTCAGGAACACACCTTCTCATGATTTTATCAAGCTCTGTTTTGAACAGATATCCATCAATCCATTAGAAGTTTGCACTCTTCTCTATTAATGTTCACTTTTCATGGGTTGAGAGTGTAGGGGATACTCTACTAGTGGCTATGTAATTAGCCATATCTACATACCATGGTGTTTATTCAATCAGGAAGAAAATATGTCCATTTGGTAATTATTCTTCCATAGCTAAATGGTATGGAGGTGTCAACATTGACAAAAATTCTGCAACCACATTATCCTTACTTCGTTTATCAGTGATGGTAACATAAAATTTTTATAGGAGTAGAAGCCACCTGATTATTCTACCATTAATTGTAGGTTTTTCATTATATATCTAATAGTTATAGTGTCAGTGTGTACAAACACATTGTACCCTACAATAGACAACTACAAGGAATTCCTTCTCAGTGATGGTGTAGTTGAACTTAGCCCCAATGAGATGCTTTTTGACATAATATATGGCGTAAAAATCCTCACCATAGTTCTATCCTAGAACTACCACTATAGCATTGTTCAATGCATCAGATTATATATGGAATGGGATGGTCCTGTTTGGGTCTCATAGTACTGGAACATTGGTTAGCTTCTCCTTCATAATCTGGAAGGCTTTTTCACACTCCTCTATCTAGACAAACTCTTTGGATCTCAAATATCTACCAAGTTTGCTAAAATATTCTATAAATATCATGTAATACCCAAAAGAGCCAAGAATTCTCTTGACATATCTGTGTGTTGTAGTACTGGGTAAATATTTAATAACTTTAATTTTTCCATATCTACTTTTATCTCATTTATAGAGATATGGTATCCCAAAACTATCCTTTCTTGCATCATCATGAAACACTTCTCATTGCTTAAGGATAGGTTGTTCTCTTCACTCCATTGGAGTGTACATTCTAGGTTTTTCACAACTTCCTTAAATGTTTCACCATAAATAGTGAAGTCATCCATGTATATCTCCATTGCTTCTCCCATCATATCAAAAGAAAAATGCTCAAAACTACCCTCTAAACAGTGGTTGGTGCGTTCCACATACCGAAGGGAAAAATTTTATAAGCAAATGTACCACATGGACAAGTGAACATTGTATTTTCCTGATATTCTTCTCCAATAGGAGTTTCTACAATTCTGCCTTGACTATATTATTCATGGCAGGGTTCATTCTTCATTGTGGCTGCATATTTAGACTTGCCTATTATTCCAAGGAAATGTTGTGGATACAAGTCTCTATAGGGATCCCTCTCATATCTTAATAGTCCTAGGTGAAGTCATATTGATACTTGGTTAGTATATCTTTTAATGCAGTGAACTAAGTGGGTGTCAACTCACTACTGACGTTCAATATTTTCCTAGGATCAACTTGAATTTGTTTGACATGGTGGTCTTGGCTACTTACAAGTGGTGACTTTGGAGAGGTGTGAAAGGATTCTCTATGGAATAAATTTATGATAAATCTATTGTCATCACTCTTATTTTCTAACTTAGTCAATGCCATTATAGGCTACACCATTGAAAATACTCCATCATCCTAATTTTCCCAAATAGGTTCTCCTAATGCATCAACAGACTATGCAAGTGGAGAGATGGTAAATTTTTAACATTTTGACCATATTAAATAGTCATCTATCCATTTTGGTATCTTATTTAAGCGTATACTATTGCAGAATCATCCACCATAAATGAGGTTACGTAATATAAGGGGAAATGATGATTAAGGTGCTCGGAGGTAACATGGATAGATACCTTCATATAGGTATGCATTATTATAAGGGATAATCATTGATGACTGATCACCTTAAGCCTTAGTTGATAGCCTAGCAGCTATCATAAAATCTCTCGCTAAGATAGGTGATTGGGTTGATGGAAAGACTACCTCTTTGTTGTTTTATAAATATTATTGTTCTCTACTACATTAGGGATTGGGTAGCATAATGTTGGAATTTAAATAAAGAACAACTGCAAATGCATGTGGATGCATAAAGTGAACTATTATGTTGAAAGAAAAATAGAACATCATTGTTATGAAGGAAAATAAATTAAATTTAAATGAGAGTTCATTTGAAATAATTAAATAAGTTCATTTTAATAATAATATAAATTCATTAATGGACCTTAATTAATTGAAATAAAAAAAAATCATTTAAGACAAATAGAATCTTGTATTTTAAAGATAGAGCAATTAAGATTTTTTTTTTAAATAAAAGAGATATATTTTAAAAAATGGTGATAAAATATAATGTTAAGGATACTGTAAAGGCACCATTCTTCATTTTAATAATGTAAATATCTCACCCCCCCTATATAGTGCAATCTATGTAAATAATGTAGGGGGCTATCAATTTCCAAAGGTGGAAATTATGGGAAAAAGAATTGTTTACCGCTAGATGAGAAGGGACGAGAGCATTAAATAAAAGGGGGCTTGATGTTGGCTCAAGATTCGATAGGTGATAGTGGATGGACCACCTTGAGAAAGAGGATCACGTAAGGTGCAGTTGAAGGAGGAATACAGGATAGGGATAGAGGAATAACGCAAAGGAAGATAGGGGAGACAGAGGAAAAATACAAAGGAGGCAATAGGGTAATACAGGAGCATGCAACAAGCTAAGAGAGAGGTAGTAAGAGACCACCAGAATTCATTCCATAGGTGTATTCAGGTTTGAAATTCTTAAAAAATCTGCTTACATATGTTTATATGATGAATTTTTAGATTTGGACCTGCTTATAATCCCCTGTAGTGTGATAAAACTATTGAAATTTTTATAAACACGCCTGCATATTGCTTGAGAAGAGAGCACTGTGAGAGCGTTGCTCTTTGTTTAAACCTACCTAAATATTTTTTGAGAAGAGAGCATTGATCTTAGTTTAAACCCATCTGTATTTTTCTTGAGAAGAGAGCACTGTGAAAGCGCTACTCTTATTTTAAACCCACTAGCATTTTTCTTGAGAAGATAGCACTTTGAGAGCATTTCTCTTAGTTTAAACCCACCTGCATCTTGCTTGAGAAGAGAGCATTGTGAGAGCACTGCTCTTAGTTTAAACCCACCTGTAGTTTTCTTGAGAAGAGAGCATTGTGTAAGAGCACTGCTCTTAGTTTAAACTCCCTACATCTTGCCTAGAGATCATTGTGTTGAAGGCACCACTCATAGTTTGGAAGACCACCTATAGAAAGCGAGCACTATATTTAGGAAAGTGTCACTCATAGTTGGAAAACTACGTGTGGTTTAGAGAGGATGTTTTTTTTGGGGAGCTCTACCCAACAGGAAGCCATCCACATATCTATGGAAGCTCTGTGGTTGCATAAGATCGGTTCCTTTAGGACAGTTGTGGTGGTAGAAGATAAACTGAATGCCTAGTTTGCCTTACCTAAAATCGGTGTCTAGTAGTTGTTAGATTGCTCTGCATAAGACGTTTCATATCCACCATGAAGGTGTATAAGTTTATAATTGCAAACCTGGGTGTATTAAGGTTTGCTTATGTAATTTTTATTAAAAAGACCTTTGATTTATGTAAATAATATTATGGGACTTTAGTTGAAATAAGACCTTTGATTTATGTAAATTATATTATAGGACTTTAATTGAAATATGACCTTCGATTTATGTAAATTATATTATGAGACTTTAATTGAAATAAGACATCTAATTTAAGTAAATTATACTATGGGAACTTTAATTGAAATAAGACCTTTGATTTATGTAAATTATATTATAGTATTTTAATTGAAATAAGACCTTCGATTTATGCAAATAATACTATGGGAATTTAATTGGAATAAGTCCTTTGATTTATGTAAATTATATTATGGGACTTTAATTGGAATAAGAGCTTTGATTTATGTAAATTATATTATGAGACTTTAATTGAAATAAGACCTCTGATTTATGTAAATTATATGATGGGACTTTAATTGAAATAAGACCTTTGATTTATGTAAATTATATTATGGTATTTTAATTGAAATAAGACCTTTGATTTATGTAAATTATATTATGGGACTTTAATTGAAATAAGACCTTTGATTTATGTAAATTATATTATGGGACTTTAATTGAAATAAAACCTTTGATTTATGTAAATTATATTATGGGACTTTAATTGGAATAAGACCTTTGATACATGTAAATTATATTATAAGACTTTAATTGAAATAAGACCTCTGATTTATATAAAGTATTTTAGGATATTTTAATTATAGATAAAACCTTTGATAAATATTTGTTATCTTAGGAGATTTTTAATTAAAGAGAAAACCTTTGATGAATGTTGATTATATTAGAAGATATTTAATTAAAGATAAAATATTTGATAAATGTTGATTATCATAGGAGATTTTTAATTAAAGAGAAAACCTTTGATAAATATTGATTATCTTAGGAGGTTTTTAATTAAAGAGAAAAACTTTGATAACTATTGATTATCTTAGGATATTTTTAATTAAATAGAAAACCTTTGATTAGCATGAATTATATTAAAATATTTTAATGATAGTAAGATCTTTGATTAGTATGATTTATTTTATGAGATCCTAATTGAAGCGACCTTTAATTAAAAATATTACCTTTTGTGGTTTTAATTAGGGTAAGACCTTTTTGTGTAAAAATATCATGAAGGGGTTATTTGTAACTAACGTAGTGAATCTTCATATAAGGTTGTGAATTTTTAATTGATGTTATGAATCTAAGATTAAGGCTGAAAATATTTGATTAGTAAGTCTATGATGTAGACTTTACAAAAAGGAATTCAAAGGATAACATAATGGTGTTATAATATTTATGACAAATTTTGTGTTGAATTATGGATTGTTTTAGAGGTTAAAGGTATGGGAATTTAATGCTTTAAAATAATATTTTATTTGATTAAATTTGTGAATTAAAAAGGATGTTAAATTTATTCTTTGAATTGAAGTTATGGGGCTTTGATTTAGGTAATGAATTATGGATTGTTTAGAGGTTAAAGATAAGAGACTTTAATTCTTTAAAACAATATTTTATTTGATTGGATTTGTGAATTAAAAAGGATGTTAGATTTATTATTTGAATTGAAGTTATGGGCCTTTGATTTAGGGAATGAATGATGGATTGTTTTGGAGGTTAAAAGTATGGGACTTTAATGCTTTAAAACAATATTTGGGTTGATTGGATTTATGAATTAAAAAGGAAGTTAGATTTATTCTTTGAATTGAAGTTATGGGAATTTGATTTAGGGAATGAATGATGGATTGTTTTAAAGGTTAAAGGTATGGGACTTTAATGCTTTAAGATATGAATGGATTTCATTAAAGTTAGACCTTGATCTAAGTAGTACATGTTCGATGGATCTATAAGGGAACTAGAGAGTTGATGATAAAAGTAAAGGATCTTATATAATATCCTTTATGCATTAGAAGGTTGGAAACTTAATTGAATTTTGTATAGTTGTAATTTGGCAAAGTAAATGAATAGATTCATTTAGAGGTATGCCTATCCTAAACCATGAGTACCCTGATCCCCTACTACCCTAAAATAACCAATGGGACGTAAGGTGAAGCAAGGAGTTCAATGGAAAAAAAGTATAGGTAATTATATTTTATGCTGATTTACTTATGCTCAAATAGACTATAATTGTGGGGAGATATCCCTAATGTAGTTAATGTAATATTCCTTAAAGTAAGAAGGATTTATCATGCAATATTTAATGCAATAATTTTTTTTTTTGTTTTAGAGAAGGTACTTTTACTTTATTTCCATATTTGGTTAGACTATGTAGCTTATTCTCTTTCTGATGATAACATTCTCTTTTACTATTAATCCTTCTTTATTTTCTGAATGCTTAGTGATTACTCTTTGATGTTTTAGTATATAGATGTATTATTGTTTGGTTTTTTACTAATAGAAATCTAAGAGTAGAGTTCTAGGGTGAACTCAGAGGTGACCTCAGGGAATTGAGAACCCCTTAGGGTGAACATAGGTAACCTAAGGGAATTGAGAACCCCTTAGGGTGAACATGGGTGACCTAATGGAATTGAGACCCCCTTAGGGAGATAAAGGACTAATTTGTGGAAATATTACATATGAGTTAAGATAGATCATCATGGATATGAAATAGATAGCCTAAATTACAATACTCATAGAATACCTACACATAACGATTTGTGTAGAGTATGGAGATATGTGTATACCTTTGATGGACTGAGGTTCATAAGTTTATCTCAACAAGAGTTATGGGATAGATGGGCTTATCTGTAGTGACACATGGAATGCCTACACAGACAAACTTGTGATAGGATATTTCATGATATGTAGCTTTCAAGAAAACTTAGATAATCAAAAATTTAGGTAAATACTAGTGGGTTTAGGGGTTCATGAAGGGTTCATGTATCCTTCTCCTTAGTAAAAATAAAAAAACTTTTATTAGTTTTGTATTTTTTTGTTTGTGTGTTTCTAGGTCGTAACATTTGGTATCAAAGCTCTAGGTACGAGGTTATAGATATTCTATGTATGCTAAAGGGAATTAGATGCTTCCAATGAAGGCTTGCTTAAGGTAAAGGCTAAAGTTGGGATGATCTAGAATACCCTATTTGCTAGAATCTGATAGGAATTGACCCCAAGGGAGTGTGGATGTTAGGATACCTTAGTATGGACTTTGGTATTAGTGAGACATCCTAGCCTAGGATATTACCCTAGTTATATTGTTAATGCATCTAAGAAAAGAAATGTGTATTATGACTTGAATTAGAGATACAACTTAAGATGAAACTATAATATAATCTTCTTTCTTGGATGGAACTAGGTTAAGATGCCACCTAAGACCAAAAGAGGGAGGCCTACACCTAGAAAAACTTGATAAAGTAATATCAAAGAAGAAAACTAGGATGGGGAACCAATGAGCCCCAATAGGGAGGTAGAAGACCTCACCGCTATGGTTGTTTCTATGTAGGATCATATAAAACAATTTTTGGAAATGGGTATGAATTAGAATTTGCAATTTTGAGGCTCAGATATTGGTCTAGATAGTGGAATAAATGTAGAACAAGTGCAAGAAAGAGCCTTAGCAAAAATGAAATAGCTAGGGACATGAAAAACATCATTATCTCCAAGTTTTATGGGGAGGGTGATGGGGATGTAGTGAAAGCATGGCTGAGAGAAGCATAGGTTCACTTTATGGTAAAAGGCCACTCATCAAGAACTTGAACACTTTGGGCTACGATTAACCTGTAAGGGGCTGCTCTGGAGTGGTGGGAGACCCACTATGAGGAAACTAATATTAAACCTATTGATACTGCATGGGAAGAATTTATAAATATATTTAAGAAGAGATTCCTAACAAAAAAATTTTATACCTTAAATTTTGAGGAATTTGCTAGTCTAAAGCAAGGAACCAACATAGTAGAGGTGTACTATAAGAATCCAGTAAGAATGTTTAAATATGTACCTATTTATAATGATAAAATTTGGGTTTATAATTTTACTCTAGGATTGGATTCTAGGTTAAAGCATGATGTAGACATGCAGTAATCTAAATTACTGCAAAATGTATATGACCTAGCAAAGAAAGCAGAGTCACACTTCTGTTATAAATATGACACTCTACCTGAGTAAGCTCAATAGGAGTTAAATAAGAGGAATAGTAATGGGTTTGTAAAATGAGATTTTTATCAAGAGCGAATAGCTAAGAACCCCCAAAATCTTAAGAAGAAACCTTATAGAAATTAGAGGAAGTTTAAGAAGAACTTTTGTAGGAAGGATAACAAATCCAATAATATGAAACCTCAACCACAGAAGTTGCAAGCTCCAACTCCAAAAGTTAAAAGTGGAAATGAGAAACCTAAAAAATAGCAAGGACCCAAGGAAGGGTGCTACAATTTTTGGGACCTCATTACTACAATCAGTGTCCATATTGAGTAGGGACTAGCATAGCTAATGCAAAAGGGAAGGAACCAAAATATTGAATTTATGTCGTAATGGGGAAGCATAAGCTAGAGAGATAAACTACCCCATTATTTGTTAAAGGTAAGGATTTCAATAAGCAAGTAAACATTTTTATAGATAGTGGAGACATTAATAGTTTTATTTCATCTAGTCTAGCAAGGAATGTGTCGAAAAGGCATGGATATTTGGCTCAAGGGTGGGGTGTTGAGTAAGGTTCTGGGTAGACCTACTCGGTGAACCAATGTTATCCTATGGCATAAATCACTCTATCTAGTGGGATACATAATTTTATTTATATTTATCTCCCTTACACACCTTTGATGTGGTCCTAGGGATGGATTAGCTATAGTATCATAAAGCCTTAGTCAATTTTCAAGATCGATGGATTGAGTATTTGGAAGAAGGTGGAAAGAGACTAAGAATTCATAGCAAACAAGGGGTTTTTGAACCTTATATGTTGTCCACTATACAATTGAATAAGGTACTAAATAGATGAGGAATAGTGTATGTTGTAAAACTTAATAAAGTGGAATACTATGAGAAAGAAGAAATACTAATACAACATCTGATTTTATAATATCTTTAGGATGTATTTCCTGAGGACCTATCGGGGCTGCTTCCTATTCGAGAATTTGACTTTACAATTGAAATTATGATGGGATTCGATCCTATTTATATATCCCCATATAAGATGAATGCTATTGAAATGCAAGAGCTGAAGGTTCAATTACAAGGATTATTGGATAAGGTTTTGATAATACCAAGTGTGTCACCATAGTGTGCATTAGTTTTATTCATGAAAAAGAAGTATGGTTTGCTAAGATTGTGTATTTATTATAGGATAATAAATAAGGCTACAATAAAGAATCAGTATCCTTTACCTATGATTGAAGATTTATTTTATCAACTAAAATATGCCAAGGTTTTTACTAAGATCGATCTGAGGTCAGGGTATCACTAGTTAAGGATCCATGAGGAAGACACTCACAAGATAGCATTTAAGACTAGGTATGGAAATTATGCATTTATGGTTCTACCCTTTGGACTGACTAATATTCCAATTACTTTTATGAACTTAATAAACAGTGTATTTAGAAGATACTTGGACTAGTTTAACTTGGTATTCTTGGATGATATCCTTATATACTCTTGAGATAAATAAGAACATGATAAACATATTAGGATCATGTTAGAATTGTTAAAAAATAATCAATGCTATGGAAACCTAGCTAAGAGTGAATTCTATGTTCCAGAGGTATGATATATTGGACACATCATATCAGCAAATGGGATTGATGTGGATCTAGATAAGATAGTGACTATCCTGAATTGGACATCCCTAATAATGTGACTAAAGTGTGAAGTTTCATGGGGTTAACGAGATACTATAGATGTTATATAAAGGACTAATCCAAGATTTTTTGACCCATAACTAACCTTTAGAAGAAGGGAAATGAATTCAAGTGGTCCAAAAAGTGTGAGGCTGCCTTTGTACTACTAAAGCATAAGCTTACTACTAAACCAAAAATAAAGGATCCCAATCTCTAAGGGGACTTTTTAGTGTGCACTGATGCATCAATAGATGGGTTGGATGGGTTACTCTCACAATAGGATTTATTAGTGGCATACACTTTAAAGAAGATCAAAAATCATGAAGTTAATTATGCTACACATGATTTAGAGCTAGCCGTAGTGGTGCATATTTTAAAGGTTTGATGCCACTACTTGGTGGGAAGACCCTTTGAATTAAATATAAACCATCAAATTCTATGATACATATTCATCCAACCAATACTCAATGCAAGACAGAGAATATGGATGGAATTTCTCATTGAGTATGACTTAGAGATTGAATATATAAAATAAAAAGAGAATAAAGTGGTTGATGCTTTAAGTAGAAGAAGATATATAGCTGCCATAACTAAAATCCACATCGACCTGATGGATTGAGTAAGACATGAGTAATCTCAGGATGAGTATTTATGAGAAATTTGAGTTAATATGGATAGATATACTTAAGTAAATAAGGAATTTAGTGTGAAATATGACTTTATGTGTTATAAGAGAAGGGTCATCATACCAAACATGGGTGATTTAAGGAACTTGGTAATGCAAGAAGCCTATAGATATCCTTATTATTCTCATCTAGGAGGAGCCAAAATGTGATAGAATATGAAAAGAACCTTCTTTTGGATAGGAATGATGAAGGACATCATGGATTTTGTTGACCGATGAGTCAAATGTTAGAAAGTTAAGGTAGAACACCAGCATCCTACAGGAAAATGATATCTGCATGATATACCTACACAAAAATGGTAAGTTATATCTATGGATTTTATAGTAGGTTTACCCAATACTAGGTACCAACATGATGCCATATTTGTAGTGGTCGAAACATTGACTAAGGTTACCCATTTCATACCGGGAAATACCAAGGATGATGCTCAGGTAGTGGCAAGCAGACTCATCAAAGAGGTATTCCAATTACAAGGATTTCTTGAGTTAATTATCTTAGATAGAGACTCCAAATTCACTTATGAATTCTATAAATCCTGCCATAGTGAATTTGGTGCAAAACTGAATATGAGTTTAGCATACCATCCTAAAACTGATGGATAAACATAGCAGGTAAACCAAGTTTTGGAAGACATGCTCCACATGTACTACATGGATCATAAATATCATTGGGAAGATTGTCTACCTTTGGTAGAGTTTTCCTACAATAATGGACATCACTCCTCGCTAATAATGGCACCTTTTTATATCTTGTATGGGTGAAAGTGTAGAACATCATTGTATTGGGATAACCTAGAAGACTGAGTTATGATTGGGCCAAAAATGGTGAGGGTAATTGAAGATCAGCTAAATAAAATTAGGTAAAGGCTTAAAAAAGTTGCAGATAGGTAGAAGAGTTATGCAAATCTAAAAAGGAATCCAAGAGAATATTCTATTGGAGATAAGGTGTTCTTAAGGGTTAAGCCAAAGAAAAGTGTTATCAAATTCATGGAGTTGGATCCACATTTTGTGGGGACCTTTGAGGTCACAGAAAAGATTAGTCCAATTGCATACCAACTTGCATTACCACCTAATCTATACAAAATCCATGACACCTTCCACATATCCTTAAAAAATATGTTGCTGACCATGAACATGTATGGGATGTTTCTAATTTAATATGGCAAGTATAGAGGCCGTTGAAGTACTACCGGTGAAGATTATTGAGTATTTTTCTAAGTCTCTATGGAATAAAACTCTCAAATAGTATAAGATCGAGTGGGACAAGTTCTCTAAAAAGAATACCATTTGGGAGAAAGTGGAGGTTATACGAAAACATTTTCCCTTTTTGTTTGAAGCTATATGATGTAATAATTTTTACTTTTTGTTAAAAAAAACAAAAGAAAAATCGAAACATCAAGGACAATGTTTAATTCTATTTGAGGAGGATTTCATGACCCTCCCTAGTAGACGTTATGGTACAAATAAAACAATGTATTAACCTATTATGTGGTGATACTTAGTCTAAACAATTGAACCAACTATATGATGATTAGTTGATTTAGAAGGGCATGTTATTGCTAACATATTGCCAAGCATGCAAGATTAGGTACACAGGTAGGTTGAAAAGGAAAAATATCCACAAAAAATTAGGGTAGTTAAGATCAGGGGAAATGATGATTAAGGTACTCAGAGATAACATGGATATATACCTTCATATAGGTATGCATTGTCGAAAGGGATAATCATCAATGAATGATCGCCTTGAGCCTTATTTTATAGCCTAGAAGCTATTGTAAAATATATGGCTAAGATAGGTGATTGGGTTGATGGAAATACTCCCTCTTTGTTGTTTTATAAATTTGATTGCTCTCTACTGCATTAGGGCTTGGGTAGTGTAATGTTGGAATTTCAATAAATAACAACTGCAAATGTATGTGGATGCATAAAGTGAACTATTATGTTGAAAGGAGAATAGAGCATCATTGTTATGAAGGAAAATAAATTAAATTTAAATGATAAGTGAATATTCATTTAAACTAACTAATGAGGTTTTGAATTAAAAATAATATGACTCATTTAGAACTCATTAGTAAGCTTCATTTTAATACACAAATGAGAGTTCATTTGAAATAATTAAAAATGTTCATTTTAATGATAATATAAATTCATTAATGGACTTTAATTAATTGAAATAAATTAAAAAAAAGAAAAAAAATCCATTTAAGACAAATAGAATATTTTATTTTAAAGATAGAGCAATTAAGAAATTATTTTAAATAAAAGAGATATATTTTTAAAAAATGGTGATAAAATATCGTGTTAAGGATATTGTAAAGGGCACCATTATTCATTTTAATAATGCAAATATCTCACCCCCTATATAGTGCAATCTATGTAAATAATGTAGGGGGCTATCAATTTCCAAAGGTGGAAATTATGGGAAAAAGAACCGTTTATTGTGAGATGAGAAGGGACGGGAGAATTGAAGAAAATGGGACTCGATGTTGGCTCGATATTCAAGAGGTGACAATGAACGGGCCACCTTGAGAAAGAGGAGCACATAAGGTGCAAAGGAAGTAGGAATATGGGAGAGGTACAGAGGAATAACGCAAAGGAAAATGGGGGAGATAGAGGAAAAATATAGAGGAGGCAATCGGGGAAGAAAGGAATGCACAACAAGCTAAGGGAGAGGTAGCAAGAGACCACCAAAATTCATTTCGTAGGAGTATTCAGGTTGGAAAGTCTTAAAATATCCACTTACATATGTTTGTATGATGAATTTTTAGATTTGGACCTGGTTATAATCCCCTGTAGCGTGATAAACCTATTGAAAGATATAAAAACCCACCTGTGTATTACTTGAGAAGAGAGCGTTGTGAGAGCACTACTCTTAGTTTAAACCCACCTACGTCTTGCTTGAGAAGAGAGTGATGTGAGAGTGCTTCTCTTAGTTTAAACCCACCTACATTTTTCTTGAGAAGAGAGAATTGTGAGAGCGCTACTCTTAGTTTAAACCCACCTGCATCTTACTTGATAAGGGAGCACTGTGAGAGTTTTGCTCTTAGTTTAAACCCACTTGTGTTTTGCTTGATAAGAGAGCACTTTTTCAGAGTGTTGCTCTTAGTTTAAACTCCCTGTGTCTTGCCTAGAGAGCACTGTGTTGAAGGCACCACTCATATTTTTGGAGACCACCTATAGCAAGCGAGAACTACATTTAAGAAAGCACTACTCATAGTTGGAAAACTACCCGTGGTTTAGAGAGGGTGTTGTGTTTGAGGAGCTATTCCCAACAAGAAGCCATCCACATATTTGTGAAAGCTCCATAGCTGCGTAAGCGTAGTTACTTTAGGACAGTTGTGGTAGTGTAAGAGAAACTTAGCACCTGGTTTGTCTTGCCTAAACTCGGAGTCTAGCAGTTCTTAGAACGTTCTGCATAAGACGTTTCATATCCACCATGAAGGTGTATAAGTCCATAATTGCAAACTTGGGTTTATTAAGGTTTACTTATGTAGTTTTGATTAAAAATACCTTTGATTTATGTAAATTATATTATGGGACTTTAATTGAAATAAGACCTTTGATTTATGTAAATTATATTATGGGACTTTAATTGAAATAAGACCTTTGATTTATGTAAATTATATTATGGGAATTTAATTGAAATAAGACCTTTTATTTATGTAAATTATATTATGGGACTTTAATTGAAATAAGACCTTTTATTTATGTAAATTATATTATGGGACTTTAATTTAAATAAGACCTTTGATTTATGTAAATTATATTATGGGACTTTAATTGAAATAAGACCTTTGATTTATGTAAATTATATTATGGGACTTTAATTGAAATAAGACCTTTGATTTATGTAAATTATATTATGGGACTTTAATTGAAATAAGACCTCTGATTTATATAAAGTATATTAGGAGATTTTAATTAAAGAGAAAACCTTTGATAAATGTTGGTTATCTTAGGAGATTTTCAATTAAAGAGAAAATCTTTTATAAATGTTTATTATCTTAGGAGATTTTTAATTAAAGAGAAAATCTTTGATAAATGTTGATTATCTTAGGAGACTTTTAATTAAAGAGAAAACCTTTGATAAATGTTGATTATCTTAGGAGATTTTTAATTAAAGAGAAAACCTTTGATAAATGTTGATTATCTTAGGAGATTTTTAATTAAAGAGAAAACCTTTGATTAGCATGAATTATCTTAAGAGATTTTAATGATAGTAAGATCTTTGATTAGTATGATTTATTTTATGAGATCCTAATTGAAGCAACCTTTAATTAATGAGATTACCTTATGTGGTTTTAATTAGGGTAAGACCTTTTTTTGTAAAAGTATCATGAAGGGGTTATTTGTAACTAACGTAGTGAATCTTTATATAAGGTTGTGAATATTTAACTGAGGTTATAAATCTAATATTAAGGTTGAAAATATTTTATTAGTAAGTCTATGATGTAGACTTTACAAAAATTAATTTAAAGGAAAACATAATGGTATTATAATATTTATGACAATTTTTATGTTGAATGATGGATTGTTTTATAGGTTAAACGTATGGGACTTTTATCCTTTAAAACAATATTTTATTTGATTGGATTTGTGAATTAAAAAATATTTTAGATTTATTCTTTGAATTGATGTTATGGGGATTTTATTTAGGGAATGAATGATGTATTGTTTTAGAGGTTAAAGGTATGGGACTTTAATTCTTTAAAATAGTATTTTATTTGATTGGATTTATGAATTGAAAAGGATGTTAGATTTATTATTTGAATTGCATTTATGGGGCTTTGATTTAGGTAATGAATGATGGATTGTTTTAGAGGTTAAAGGTATGGGAATTTAATGCTTTAAAACAGTATCTGATTTGATTGGATTTGTGAATTAAAAAGGATTTTAGACTTATTATTTGAATTGAAGTTATGGGACTTTGATTTAAGGAATGAATGATGGATTTTTTTAGAGGTTAAAAGTATGGTACTTTAATTCTTTAAGACATGAATGCATTTGATTAAAGTTATACCTTGATATAAGTAGTACATGTTGGATGGCTCTCTAATGGAACTAGAGAGTTGAAGTGTAGATACCAAAACAACACCAATATGATTATGTGACTACAAACACTGATTGCATCGACACACATAGCCCCCAGGGCAGCCCCAAGAGGTTAAACAGTGGTCCTAACCACTCACACAACAATTTTGGAAGGTCAAAAGTCAATTTGGCACCTTCAGGCACTCTGCTTCATACTCGTTCCACCTAGGTACGATTACAAACTGCTATTCACCCCACCTAGGGACGATTATCAGTATTCACTCCAGGGTGGGGCAAATAGCAGGTTTGATGGGCAAAAAGTCAAATCTTGACAAATGGTAGCTCAGATCCACCTCTTAACTCTTCCTCAATTGCATGGGAGTGTGATTGAGCATTTTTGAGCATTAGAGGTAGTTACAGGGGTATTCATGGAGCCCCTAATTAGGGAGGAATCTTCTCCCCCTTGGAAGGCATGATTGCCATGTGGCACCTCTGAATGCTCATCCAAAGAGACCGTCAGGTCTATCAAATGGTGAGTCTTCTCATCCCAAAAATATATAGAGAGGGAGCATTTTGAGAAATTAAGTGTTACCATTTTATATCCTCACACATTTTTTATTTGTGCATTTCACATCCTTTATCTCTTTTGGAAGGGAGGTCATAGGGTGGTTATTGGAAGCACAAATCCGGAACCAAAACCTGATATTTGGTGATAACATCCTACAAAATTTACCTAAAACACCCCACAATAGGTTTTGGACCCATCCCAAGTGGATTGGTGTCAAAATCATGCCCTAAACGGTGGGTGTCCTGCCCCCGGGTGCCCCCCGCACTACTGCAGTTCTAATCGCCCCGCCCCAGAGTGATTAGAAATCTATAGTCGATTTCATTTATGTTATTTTTTCATCTTATTATATGCTACTTAGATAGGTTGTCATTCAAATTTCACATCGTTTCGAGCATTTTTGGTCATGTTTTTATCATTTCTTGCATTTACTAACATGCAGGTAGCATCATTAAATTCCTAGTGATAGAGGCTAAATTGGAAAAATATGACCTTCTGGGTCTTCCCAATTTACCCCCTTTTACCTAACCCCAAAATTTTTAGGTTATTTGGAGCTTCCTAAATGTGACATTTAGGACGGTGCTATCTAACGCTTTGTTGTAGGTCTAATCGTCCCGCCTTGGAGTGAATACGAATCTGTGGCAAATTTTTTGACTGTTATTTTTGCAGTGCCTTCCCAATGATGTTTTTATGTCCCTATAAAGTTTTTAGTTCATTTGGATCTATTTTAGTTAACATTTTATTTATATTTCACATGTGCTAATTGAAGGCGTGGGGATTGCATGTTTCATTTTATCTACAAGTGCTAATGACTATTTTCTGTTTCCTTGAACATAGGATCTAGACATTAGAGGGGTATAAAGGATTCAATATTCATCAACGCAAGTGGCAGAAATGTTTTGTCCACCCATTTTACATGTGGGAACATGGAAGAAGGAATAACATCCATTGGTGTGACAAGAACACATTTAACGCTCCTAGCCCCTAAAAAGGGAGGAGGAAAATTGTAATTGAGTTCTAAAGCATATTAATAACAAGGGATGTCTTCCATATTGGCTTTCTATTTGGTTTTGATTTTTTTATGCTTCTCTCCTTTCATGCACTTTCAATTCATAGGATTTAGCGCTATCTTTTGTTTCGTTTACATCGCATCTTGGATTTTCCTTTTTGTTTCCATATCCTCATGCTTCTAGTGAGGATCATGGTAGGACCTTGTCCTATGTTTTTGATATTAGAAATCTGATCAAAACTTGATTGTTTTTCCTTGTAGGTACCAAGTTTTCAAATGTTGGACTGCTGTTCGTTCTAGTCTGTGACGAATACAAAGATGGAATTCGTCTTACCCAGGGATGAATGGGCATTCACCCCACCCTATGATGAATACAATTTTTTTATTCATCCCATCCAGGGATGAATAACTCTATATGCAATTTCAGGACAGAAACTCAGAACCATCCGATTTGGGCAGAGAAGAGGTAGGGGTCCTAAAAACCTTCTATCATTTTCTGTTTTTTGTTTTCTAGTCTGGTTATTTGCTTGCTTAGGAATTTTTTTTTTATTGCATTTTGCTTTCTTTTATGCAAAAATAAAAAGAACCCCCCACATCACATGGCAATTTAAACACCAATGAGCTAGTCGTAAAACCCCAACCCTTGATCACCACCTTGGCTTGAAATTTTGCATTCACAACCTCGATCGCTATTGTTGCTAGATGTAAATCCTGATAAAAGCTGACCAAGTGTAGCTGGGGTGATTCCAAGTGCATGAGGATAAGTCTTCTATGGTAGGTTTCAAAAATAGGGCAATTCCCCTTTCGTACCACCTATGTTCCATGTACCATCTGCTCTCATGTACCAATAGTTTCTCTCACGTAAGGGCGGGTATATAGAGGTTGGTATATCAGCCTAGAAATGGTATATCAAAGAGGCAACCATTTTTGGGAGTCATAAGAGCCATCATATTGCATTTGCTACAAAAAATTCTTTACAAAACTGTCAAAACAAAAATTAAAACACACTAAACCAGGTTTAGGGCACACCTTTAATCTTTAAACGAGATAATCATTGCTTTGTGTATGTGTGATATTTTCTATTTAGTGTAGCATAAAAATCATAAAAATAAATAAGAATATACACATATTGTAGGGAAACACCACCATGGTGTACACCCGTAGCCAAGCCCAATCATGGGAAGGAGCTGTAGACAGTGTACAAGGGGATACAAGTCACCTCCACTATAGCTCCAAGGATTTGGTCATACCACCTTGGCATCCTGACCCACAAGATAGTCCACATCATGCCATTTTCAAAATGGGACTATAGAGGCACCCCTTTGAGGGGCACTCCCATCCAACATAGACCCTTTCAGGAGGAGTCCCTACATGTGGCACTCAATCTAAATGGGAAGACTCCCTTAGAATCTTGGTATGAGTGGCCACCATGCGATGAAGTGCTAGAACAACATAGGGTCCATGAGGAGAGGCAAAATGATTATGTCATCTCTCCTTTACCCCCCATCACTGTTAGAAACAATAGGCAAAATCCATAGTGTAGGGCTATTCAAATAGGGCGAGCCAACTCTTCCTGCCCCTTTCACATATACAAAAGGGAGCATGACAAAGACCATTACATTCCTCAAGAGCAATATACAGTGTGGTAGCAATGCACCTCTGCACCTGCTATCTACCATAATCACCTATTGAGGCCATAGCCTCCAGTGAATGCTGCCAACCTCGATAGAGGGAAGCAACCTATAGAGATATCAGATCATCGTGATAGAGATAAATGCATAGGAGAGGCATCTAGGCCTTCTATACTCAATATGGTGGAATAAATAAACCTGGAAGTCGCTAGACATGCCACCCGCCAAGCATAGATTATACAGCTTGAGCAAGACCAACAATAGCTAGAGCATCTATATCACCTTAGCAAAGAGCGCATTCGGCGTCAAACAAATGAACTACTCCATAAAAATATGCCTGAGATGGTTCCAACCCCTCGCACGTAAAGAGCATAACCATATGAGAGGTGCAACCCCTTGGTACGATACAGGTCCCCACAACCTTGCCAAGTGTTGCCTTTGAGACCTCCTAGACCTAAGTGGGAGGCCACTCCTGGGAACAACGATGGGAACCCTCCATAGGGACCCATCCATGGCTATAGGTCTCATCCAAAAACTCCTTAAGAAGCCTATGAGGAGTATGAGCAAGAAGAAGAGCAGGCTGAAATGCCCTACCAAGGTAGATGGGGTGCTATCTGCCCACCCCTCCATAGGCCTCAAGTTTCCCACAAACCACAACAGGAGCTAACTAAGGAGGAAGAGATTAAGTCTTCTGATGCATATAAAGCACTGCTAGAGTGCTTGGAATCTATGGAGACCAAGACTTCTAGGCCTAAAAAACCCACTTTACACCAACTTTGCAGTCATCTTGTGCATCCATCAGTGCCAACACCCCCTTACCTTGAACACTTTAAACTGCCTTAGCTGGCAGTCTTTAGAGGTGAGGAGGATTCCCAAGAGCACGTGACTAGATTCCTAAGCCAATGCTTTGGCATTTAGTACAATGATGCTTTGCTATTAAGAACATTCATCACCATGTTCGCAGGCCCTACCTCAGATTGGTTCACTCAATTTCCAAAGCATAGCATTAGTAAATTAGATCAGGTAGTGGATGCATTCCTCGAATGCTTTGCCTTCAACACCAAGAAGAATGCGTCACTAAGCGACCTGTCCAGCCTTAGGCAATATGAGTAAGAAACCATGGCGGCCTATGGGAACTGGTGGAGGACTTTGCTTTCCAAGCTACCCTACCTCCATCCTATGTTCAACCTCATCCAAATGTTCTCAAAGAGCTGTTTGAGATTAGTCTTCGTGCTATTGCAGTTTTAGCAATATGCCACATTAGAGGAAGCTCTAGCACAAGCCAGAATCATTGAGGAGATCAAGATTAAGGATGGCGAGATGCTATCAAGCATTTACGTATCTATCAAGAGTGACAATAAATGCATACAACATGAAGGTTCACCTGAGGGACTTTCGGGTTAGTGACTTGGTCTTAAAAGAGAACCAGCAAAATTCTAACTTGCCGCCCCATATAAGGGACAAGTTCATGGCAAACTGGTTAGGTCCTTATGTCATCCATAGTAAAATAGGACCTAGGACATACCGGCTCGCCTCTCTTGATGGAATGAAGGAAATAGAACCCTTGAACATCAATCATTTGAGGCCATTCCATATCTAAGAAAGTCATAGCCCAAACCAAAATCTCCAAGGATTCTCATAATCGCTTGGTCAAACCAAAAGCTCCAAGGATTCTCATAATCACTTGGTCAAACCAAAAGCTCCAAGGATTCTCCTAATCGCTTGGTCAAACCAAAAGCTCCAAGGATTCTCATAATCACTTGGTCAAACCAAAATCTCCAAGGATTCTCATAATCACTTGGTCAAACCAAAAAGCTCCAAAGATTCTCATAATCGCTTGGTCAAACCAAAAGCTCCAAGTATTCTCATAATTACTTGGTCAAACCAAAAAGCTCCAAGGATTCTCACAATCGCTTGGTCAACCCCAAAATGCACCAAAGGTACCCATAATCCCATTGGTCAAACCAAAATCTCCAAGGATTCTCATAATCACTTGGTCAAACCAAAAGCTCCAAGGATTCCTAAAATCACTTGGTCATCCCCAAAATCTCCAAGGATTCTCATAATCCCTTGGTCAAACCAAAAGCTCCAAGGATTCTCGTAGTCGCTTGGTCAACCCCAAAATGCCCCAAAGGTACCCATAATCTCTTTGGTCAAACCAAAATCTCCAAGGATTTTCATAATCTCTTGGTCAAACCAAAAGCTCCAAGGAGTCCTCGTAGTCACTTGGTCAACCCCTAAATGCCCCAAAGGTACCCATAATCCCTTTGGTCAAACCAAAATCTCCAAGGGTTCCCACAATCACATGGTCAAAATTAAGAAAATTCAAAAACAATAAAATCATCAAAAATAACAAAAAAAAATTTGCATCTCATTTACATGCATATTCAAAATCATCACAACAATACAAAACTCTTTTTGCTTCTCATATTCATACTCATAAAAATCAATCCATCAAAAACACAAAATAATAGCTGCATTAAGCAGCACATCCATACATTGCATATTTTTTGGTCATACAGGTCAAAGGCACCATAGACTGTAATTACTCGGCAAATCCATGATCTTCCACATTTCTCCACTCTATAAAAAGTCCATCTAAAAATAACCACCATTCACGTTATTTTACCACATCATAGTCAGTTGTCTTCTAATGTATTTAAAGTTTTTGTCATTCAGTTGTCATTAGATTTCTAGCCAAATACTGTACAAATTCAGACAAATTTTACAAAGGTAGAGTTCTACTTGGATCACACCTTTTTACGTAGCATCCCACCACAAGTTAAAACACATAAAAAAATTCCCAAGTTGTGTGAACGAAATATGAAACCTGCAAAGCAATCCAAGTCACCATAAGCAAAACGATTATCTTGCTCATCCCCCTATGTGAATGACCCAAGAATGTTGAGATTTGGCAAAAGGACAAGCATATTCCCTACCCAATTCCCCAAGAATCCCAAGTTCTAAAAAATTTACAAACATAAAAAAATTTGCAAAAGTGAAAAATCCTAATTTTGACATCACAACCAAAGTGCATACATCAAAAGGCACATACAATAGTGATTCTCATCACTCCATATTCAAATCCCTTGCTCAAAAGAAAAAACAAAAATAATAGTGATTTTTATCACTACAGAAGAGCAAGTATCCCAATATAATTGAATAAAATAAGGGATTCGAACTTGAATCCCTGGAACTCTCAGCATTCAGAAGGTCATGAGGTAAACCTTAGTATTGGTTTCATGGATAACCTATCAGTCACTGGTGGCAAACCTCCCACATGACGATATATCTGTCACAATAACTTGTGTGCAAATCAATGTTTGCATGTGTATGAGCTAGTTTATGGTATCCTAGATAGCACCACAAATTAATCTGACTAAATACAACAAAGGAGTTAGTGGAGCTAATTAGGTGATCCTCAGTATAGATTTGGTTGATAGCCTATCTGGCACTGGCGGTATCCTGACAAATACCACATAAACGAACTCAATTGCACACACAGGGATGTGAAATAACTTGGTCAAAGACAAGTCCAATTCATACCTTGTTCAAAAGTCTTGTAAGATAAAATACAGTCATGGCTAGTTAGTTAAAACATATGAGTCTTAGAAAACCTTAACTACATTCTAAAACAATTGTGCTATCTTTCTTCCCTGCATTGCCATCAAAAAATACAAAAAATAACATATATAAATCAAAATTCATTTACCACAGCAATCGCATAGGACAAAAAGCCATAAGTTCTAAAAAGTCCATGGTGCCACCACCAAAAATCACAAATTCAATTCATCCATTCCATTTGCATATCATATAAATTAGAAATATTTGCATTCATCATAACATATGCATCCATCAATGTAAATTAACATACATACATACACATTCATCAATCATTGTGTATAACATCAAATCATGACACGTGTATAAATAAAATAATGTCATCTGTATATATGTCATCAAAAATTCCTACAGGCTACAATAACCGGTCCTCTGACCTTGCAAAAATAGCAAAAACTACACCAAAATGCACAAAAACAATCAATAAAATTGTCCAATAAGAGTGCTTTTGCACTTGACATTTCGGACATACAAAACCAATGTTGGGGTCACAAATCCTCACTATACTACTCCCTAAGAAGGCTACCATAGCCGGACCACTCCACGAGAGGATGGATTGCCAAGAATTTCATCCCCAAACGGTGTCCCAAAAAGGGTCCAAACCCACCCAAAAATAGCAATAACATTGCCCAACAAAGGCGCCTTTGCGCCTGCAAATCACTGGCATACAAAAATTACACCGGGGTCACAAATCCTCACTATCCTACTTCCTAAGAAGGCTACCATATCCAGACCGCTCCATGGGAGGACATATTGCCAAGAATTTTATCCTCAAACGGTGTCCCAAAAAGGGTCCAAACCCACCCAAAAATAGCAATAACATTTCCCAACAAAGGTGCCTTTGCACCCGCCATTCACTGGCATAAAAAACTGATGTTAGGGTCACAAATTGTCACAATATTACTCCCTAAGAAGGCTACCATAGCCGGACCGCTCCACGGGATGACGAATTGCCGAGAATTTCATCCCAAAAATGGCATCCCAAAAAGGGTCCAAACCCACCCAAAAATAGCAATAACATTGCCAAACAAAGGTGCCTTTGTGCCAGACATTCACTGGCATACAAAAATGATGTAGGGGTCACAAATTGTCATTATCCTACTCCCCAAGAAGGCTACCATAGCTGGACCGCTCCATGGGAGGATGAATTTTTGACAATTTCAACCCCAAGGGGCGTCGAAAAAGGGTTAACACCCACCAAAAATAGGTCTAAATGTCAAAAAACTGCACACACATTCAAATATAAACATTTGAAGGCACCCTTACACAAGTCATCTTGGTTCAAACGACTCATCACTTTTCTCATGTAGGTCATTCCCTCATCGATTCGTCACTTGAGGGGGTAGTCACACTTAGTCATCAATCAAAAAATACACACCCAATTAAGGAAATGGCATGCATTCAAAGGATCACTGACAAAGACAATCACGCTCCTACTTGGGGTAGTAAACAAGAAATAATCACAAGCTGATCAAACACTTGGCATTCATGAATCATGAACTCAAGGTTCCCATAGACAAAATGTTGCGCCCTTTGCCTATTCATGACTGATCAAATGTCCAAGATCAAGTAACACCTCACCGAAAAATGTTATCACTTGAATTAAGTTCCTTCACTCGTCAGAAGCAAGGATTCAAGAATGCATGCCCTTTCCATACTTGGGGTATCAAATGTTGGTTATGTTATTGAGAAACCCTAATCATTAGTGCTTTGGTTATCTATTTTTTCTCAGCACTACGCCACGCACAGCGCATCCCAAAAAGGGGCATCTATAGACACCAAAACAGCACCAATCTGATTATGTGACTGCAAACACTGATCACATTGACACACACATCCCCCAGGGCAGCCATCAAAGGTTAAAAAATGGTCCTAACCACTCACACAATAGTTTTGGAAGGTCAAAGGTCAATTCGGAACCTTTAGGCACTCTGCTCCATACTCGTTCCACCTAGGGATGATTACAAATTGCTATTCACCCCACCTAGGGATGATTAGCAGTATTCACTCCAAGGTGGGTCGAATAGCAGGTTTGACGGGAAAAAAATCAAATCTTGACAAATGGTAGCTCAAATCCACCACTTAACTCTTCCTTCATTGCATGGGAGTGTGAGTGAGTGTTTTCAAGCATTAGAGGTAGTTATAGGGGCAGTCATGGATCCCCTAATCAGGGAGGAATCTTCTCCCCCCTTGGAAGGCATGATTGCCAAGTGGCACCTCTACATGCTCATCCAAAGATACCGTCAGGTCTATAAAATGGCGACTCTTCTAACCCAAAAAATATATTGAGAGGGAGAATTTTGAGCAATGAAGTGCTACCATTTTATATCCTCACACCTTTTTGATTTGTGCCTTTCACATCCTTGATCTCTTTTGGAAGGGAGGTCATAGGGTGGTTATTGGAAGCACAAATCCAAAACCAAAACCCAACATTTGGTCGTAACATCCTAACAAATTTTCCGACAACACCCCAAAAGAGGTTTTGGACCCATATCAAGTGGATTGGTGCCAAAATCATGCCCTAAACGGTGGATGTCCTACCCTTAGGCGCCCCCCACACTACTGCAGTTCTAATCGCCCTGACCTAGAGTGATTAGAAATCTATAGAATATTTCCTTTCTTTTATTTTTTCATCTGATTCTATGCTACTTAGATAGGTTGTCATTCAAATTTCACATCGTTTTGAGCATTTTTGATCATGTTTTTATCATTTCTCGCATTTACTAAAATGTAGGTAGCATCATCAAATTCTCGGTGATAGAGGCCAAATTGGGAAAATTTGACCTTCTGGGTCTTCTCAAAATACCCCCTTTTACCTAACCCCCAACTTTGTAAGTTATTTGGAGCTTCCAGGATGTGACATTTAGGACAATGCTATCTGACGCTTTGTTGCAGGTCTAATCGTCTCGCCCTAGAACGAATACGAATATGTGGCAAATTTTTTGACTGTTCCTTTTGCAGTGCCTTCTTGGTGATGTTTTTATGCCCCTATCAAGTTTTTATTTCATTTGTATCTATTTCAGTTATTATTTTATTTATAGTTTGCATGTGTTAATTGAAGCCGTGGGGATTGCATGTTTCATTTTATCTACAGGTGCTACTAACTATTTTATGTTTCCTTGAATGCATGATCTGGACATTAGAGGAGCAGCAAGGAGTCAATATTCATCAATGCAAGCGGCGGTGACATTTGGTCGAACCATTTTACATGTGGTCATGCGAAAGAAGGAATAGCATCCATTGGTGTGACAAGAACACATTTAACGCTCGTAGCCCCTAAAAAGGGAGGAGGCGAATTGTAACCGAGTTCTGAAGCATATTAATAAGAAGGGTTGTCTTCCATATTGGATTTCTATTTGGATTTTAGACTTATTATTTGAATTGAAGTTATGGGACTTTGATTTAGGGAATGAATGATGGATTGTTTTAGAGGTTAAAGGTATGGGACTTTAATGCTTTAAGACATGAATGCATTTGATTAAAGTTATACTTTGATCTAAGTAGTACATGTTGTATGGATCTCTAAGGGAACTGGAGAGTTGAAGATAAGTAAAAGATCTTTTATAATATGCACTATGCATTAGACGATTGGAAACTTAATTGAATTTTGTATATTTGCAATTATTGTAAAGTAAATTAATAGATGCATTTAGAGGTATGCCTAGTCTAAACCATGAGTACCCTAATCCGCTACTACCCTCAAAGAACCAATGGGAAACAAAGGTGAAGCAAGGATTTCAATGGAAACAAAGTATAGGTAATTGTATTTTATTCTGATTTACTTATGCTCAAATAGACTAGAATTATGGGGAGATATCCCTAATGCAGTTAATGTAATATTACTTAAAGTAAGAAGGATTTATCATGCAAGATTTATGCAATAACTATTTATTGGTTTCGAGAAGGTACTTTACTTCATTTCCATATTTGGTTAGACTATGTAGCTGATTCTCTTTCTGATGATAACATTCTCTTTTACTATTAATCCTTATTTATTTTATAAATGCTTAGTGATTAATATTTTATGTTTTAGTATCTATATGTATTCTTGTTTGGTTTCTTACTAATATAAATCTATGAGTATAGTTCTAGGGTGAAATCCGAGGTGACCTAAGGGAATTAAGAACCCCTTAGGGTGAACATAGGTAACCTAAGGTAATTGAGAACCCCTTAGGGTGAACATAGGAGACCTAAGGGAATTGGGATCCCCTTAGAGAGATAAGGGACTAAGTTGTGGAAATATTACATCTGATTTAAGATAACTGACCGTGGAGATGATATAGTTAGATTAACTCGTAATACTCATAGCATACCTACACATAATTATTTGTGTATGGTATGGATATGAGTGTATACCTTCGATGGACTGAGGGTGATAATTCTAGCTCATCAAGAGTGATGGTATAGATTGGATTATCTGCAGTGACACATGGCACACCTACATAGATGGAATTGTGATCAGATACTTTGTGAGATGTAGTTTTCAAGAAAACTTAGGGGATTGAAACTTTAGGCAAATACTAGTTGGGTTAGGGGTTCATGAAGGGTTCATGTATCCCTCTCCTTAGTAATTTTTTTTTTCTTTTTTGTATTTTATGTTTGTGTATTTTTGGACCATTACGGGCTTCTTGGAAGGTGTTCATCTAGGGTGCTTATCTCCACCATCCCATATTGGGTGGTTGGGTTTGTTCCTATGGCATGTAATTTTTTCCTTCGTAGGAAAAAATTCTTGTTGGCATATTCCTCATATAGGTTTGCTACCAATTTCTCCGGTTCACCATGAAGTATGCTTCTGAAACTTTAGCATTATCTTTGGTAGTTGGTAGTCGTGGGTACAGTCTGGTCTTATGATTTTTTGACAAATAATGCATACCCTAATATTATATTTTGGACACATATACCTTGCATGCTTTCCTCTACATTTTGAATAGTATTAGGCCAGTGTTACCTCATTCTATTATTTATTCTTTTCTAGTAATAAAATATCCATTTGCAGTACTAGGGAAGACAACATTTCACTCTTTAGTTCCTCTAGCATGTTTTCTATCTCTTTCTTTATGATTGAGGTCATTGAATTAGTTATCCTGGAGGTTGGTTTACCTTTTCTTTGGGAGTAATTTTGACATAATTATTAGATATTTTTCATTTGGTGCTAGTAAATATCTCCTCCAAATATCATATTAAACACTTCAAGAGATTTACTATTGATTCCTATTAAGAAGATGCTTCTGAGGGACTTATCACTTAGCTTCACATGGGGAGATCTCTGCAAATTGAAACTAAATCTATCCCAATACTCTTCCAGGGATTCATATTCCTTTTACATCATGTTTAAGACTTCCTCTCTGGAATCCCATGCTCTACCAAAATCTTGGTATTGCTCTAGGAAGAGCTTTTTCATCTCCTCCTAGGTATTGATCTGCTTGTTTCCCAAGCTGATGAACCAGTACAAGGCTGAATCATCTAGTCTTGAAGAAAACAACTTCAACTTTTGGGTATCCATATTATAATCCATAGACCTACACAAGACATCAAACTTGAAAAAATAGGTTGGGATCTTCTGTTGGAAATACTTTGAAAGTAGGAATATGGGTAGGGGATATGTTTTTCATTTTTGTATATCCCTTGGATTCTTCTATTGGGAAGCTAAAGCTAGTTTATGTCTCTTCTATCTCAACCATTTTTTCAGAAAATGTGGTCTCTATACCTATTTTCCTTAAATTAGTTTCTAAGGCCTTATGGTCGTTCTTATTTTTCTGCACAAGAATATTCAAATTAGCTAGTGAAATTGTTTTGTCCTCAACAACTTTCCATTGATGTTCATACAACAAATCCCCTTTATATGGGGTTCTTATAAATAAAGGATTATGTATTATTCACTCTTCACTTAGGTCTGGATGATTTGGTATGGGAGATCTTTGTGCAAAAATTGAGTGTTCAGTCCAATGCATTGGTAGAAGTGATTGTAGGGACACTATTTTAGATTCAGAATCTATAGCTGGTTCAGAATTTACTTGTGGATTCTTACTTTTAAGAAAACTACTATTCAGTCCTCCATTTCTCGATGGACTCGTGCAAGATCATATGAAGAAAATTTTTATATTAGATATGAAATTTTATAGAATAGGATATTGCAATAATATCTATTATTGGAACTTCCCCAACAATGGTACCAAAATTTTGGAGCAAAAACATTGTTTAAATTCTATTCATTATATAATAGCCCTTTCACTTAATTTTCAACCCAGGGATGCTCATAAACTTGCAAACCACTGGATAAATATGGATTATAATACCACTAAGATGAGTCCACTACACTCTATAGTTTTTGGAGGGTTTTTTTGTATAGCATTAATTCAATTCAAACCACTTAATATTAAGAAAATAAATTGTAGGAAATAAAATCACACCACACTTGCAAAAATTGAAGAAAACAATAAATAGATAAAATTGCAGAAATAATCAAATGTAGGAAAATAATAAGTAACACAATTGAAATTCAATTACATGAAAGTAAATAATAAAGGGAGGAATACTGTCAAGGAGTGGGCCCAAGCTCCATCATATTTCGCTTGGTTAACTACTTAAACTGAACTTCATATATACGAGAATGATTTTTATTGTAAAAATGAAATTACAGTATAGTCTGGTTCTTCTCTATTTTTATCCTCCTTTTTAGGGAAATCCTATGTGTTTATATAACACATAGGCTTCTCTGTTACAATATTTAGATTGTTGTTACAATAACTAATTTTACTATAGATGTGATTACAATAACTACACACCGAATTAAGATAATTCGTATATTTTCATAATAAAAAGTATCCACTATGTGATATGCAACCTAATTAAATTGAAAGACTTTCATTCTTCTTGGAATTTTTCCATAAATAGTTAATTTCAATTTACTTTGTCATCGTCATTCGCATTCTGCCTTTTGGAATTCGTGTCTCTATTTCATATGAAAATAGGGTAATTGACATGTTTGGATATTAACAGAATTTAGGTGCCATATTATTTGGATTTAGGTGCCTAATTCTTATTACATGGAGTCAAATGTCTTTGATTTCATCAAAAACAATAATACATCCTTCCATTGGAAAACATGATAAAGGTGCCTTCCCGTCGGGAGATGGGAGTAAGGCACCTTGTCATCAAAATACTGGACTAAGGAACCTTATCATAGAAATATAACAGTAAGGTAGATCACCGATGAAAGCTAGGAGTAAAGTGTCTCACTCTTTTAGGGTTATACTTATTCCTCGTTAACTCCTTTTGAAAATAAATAATGCAAGCTCCAAGTGGGACCTCAACGCAGTTTTTCATAAAATAATGAAAATGATAAAATCTACACACAAAGCACACTTTTAATAGAAGATAGGCAATATACACAATTTACCATTAAATACATAAAAAAATTCATAAAAAGTACAAATATGATATAATAATTCCACATAAAACATTAGAAACATATGCAAAATCATGAGCAATTCCTATGTTCATCAACCATTCATCATGTGAGTGCATATATATTTATTTTTCTTTGTTGTGTAATGTGATGACTTTATTTAGTTTTTTATTTTGTGTAATGTGCTTATTTTACTCATTCCTAAATATCTATATAACTATTACATTGCAAAATATTGTTTATGAATATCTATTACTCAATTTCATATTCTAGCATAAGTTTAGGTATGGTGATTCTAAACTAGTGTAAATTTTTGGAACTAGTTGTGGAATCATTTGTGTGTAAATAGCTTTGTAGGATTTCATCAAATATCCTAATTAGAGATTTGATTATTCTAGTGATGCACTAGATAATGGATGATACATTTTGTTATAAAATAGAGGTTGAATTTTAATGGTTTATTTAAAACATTAATTATGTCTTTTATAGGTTTTTATAAAATATAATGTTGATTACATACATTATATTTTTTAGCATTGGCATAGTACATATGAGGGAGCTGTTAGAATAAATATTTGTTCTCTTAAGTTCTACTAGGATAGCCTTACTTGAGTTACCACTCTTCCATGAGTCAGGTGAACTCTCAATTTAGACTAGTACAAATTTGTTGAGTTGTAATCCAACAACTCACATTGATAAAATTTGCTATTTATACAAAGTTGATCCTATGGAATAAAAAATTAGTTCTACTCTTCTCTTCATAATTCTTGTAATGATTTGGATGTCTATTCTTGGGAAATTCTAACATGGTACTAGAGCAGGATATATTTTGCTATCATTTTCTCTTGAAGGTTTTTTCTAGGCACTGGTTCATTTTATTTGGATAGTTTTTTTTGGCTAACTCTAATTTCTTAAAGGTTATTGAGTAATAATATTTTCTATCCACAAGCCATTTTTTTTTAACAAAATAATTTTTTTGTTGAAATCATGATATAGAAAAGCAACAAGGGTATTTGAGTTTTTTCTCCAAGCTGCGTATGAACTCAGAAGCAATACAATCTTTATCAATAGTATTAAAGTCTTTATATTTGAAAATATTGATTAATGTAAATACATTCTATGTTACACTAGTCAAACGATTTTCCATTTTATGTTATAAATAAAATCAAGGTATTGAGCATGTTTGCATTCCATTAACTAGTTTCTTCCAACCCTTTCACTAAAGGCACGCTCTTCAAATCGAGACTATGCAACTCGGTATTTTATGTGGCTGCCATTATTATATTTTTCATGTTTCTTCTCATAGGTTTTCTCCAGTTCTATGAAGTATTTGGATCTTACGATAATCATCGTGGCAGCTATACGATCGATGATTTTGGTGCATCATATTTCACCCATTGAGCAAGACTTACAAGATATTAGGCTCGTGCAATAGTCAGCTTGGCACCCATTTATTTGGTGACATTGGTGCATCATATTTTGTCCTTCAAAATCCAACTTGATGCACCCATATAAAAATAGATTGGTGCAATAATATTGATGTCATATTTCACCTGTTGAGAAATAAAAGTCACTCAACAACTGTCCTTAGCTTGGATCATTCTATAGGTGTCTCTCAACATGACTAGATGTTCATTATGCACCAAAAAACACTCCAAGGTGTGTTCAATTGAATCTTGAGGTCCATTTAAGTGACCACTTTGATTTTATTTGGTTTCAATTTTCCTTTGCACCCTGGCATGGTTCGATCACCAAAGAGAACTGATCAAAATCCTTAAAGGCATTTTAGCTCCCTGTGTTCTCATCATTAGGCACTAACTCAAGTTTTTGCACTTTGTATTTTCCAAATAGTTTCAATGAAACTCCAAAGAACACTGATTTTAGAGATGTTGTCTATTCATTCAAGATGCAACCACTCTCCAAGGGAAGCCACCAAGTATAAATTTTGTTTTTTTTTTAAAGTAGATCTATCATCACAAAAGTCATTTCTTAATGTTTTTTTTTAAAAGTGCCATCAACACCTTTCAAGGACCAACTTCATTCATCTTGAAATCCAGCGAAGAGAGACACACAATGTAGTCAAAATAGCTCACCACTGGATTTCTTGATAGCTTTATACTCTAAGGCAATAATATCTTTTGGTTTATTATTATTTTCCTTTGAAAATAGTATATTGTAAAGAGTCATATTTTTTGACTCTAATTACTCTTCCTATACAAAATTGTAACCTTCAAGCTCTCAAAGTGAAGGATAGTTATTCTAGGTTTCAAATCTATGACTCTTTTTTCACTATCTTCTTGAGCCTATACAAATGCTATCAAAGAGTGAAAGACTCTATTGTAATTTCATTAATACAATTTTGGGAGAGATTTGTTTTGGTGCTACTTTTTAAACCTATCGTGAAGACTTCAGGGGCATTTTTAGTGCTGGTCCTTTCATCTTTTGGTCCTTGGATTTGTTCATAAAAGTACCTTTTTTTCTACATTCCTTTAAGTAGGTAGCTATAGGAGGATATTTTGGTGCTAAAGTCTAATTTTGGCACATTTTTTGCCACTTGGTATTGTTGCTTACATCTCAATTTCAACATCTTCTAAATTTTCTATCCGCATAACTATTTTTTTAAAAACACATGAACATTTGAACACTCAAGCAAGCAAAACTTAAAATATTTTCAAAGAGCACATCAAATTTGGCACAAATATATAATAATCGTCTATGTTCCATGTATCGTTCTTATCATTAACTTATAGTTTCCCTCATGTAAGGATGAGTAATTGAGAAGATTCGGTATAAAGGTTTGGCTTATTATTCTTACTTCATAAGCCTATGTTCCACGTATCAATTATCCTTATTTACTTATAGTTTTCCTCACGTAAGGGCGGGTAAATTAAAGATATTGGTATAAATTTTGGGCTTCTACTGCCTTTATTAAATAAGTGTTTTTGCTAGTGCATCGTTGTGTTCTCTAAGAAGTTATTGAAGTTAAAGGAAGGTATTATTGGTTCACTTTAAATTTCTTTGGTAAAAATGAATACAATTGATCTACTCACCCCTCATAACTATCACACATGGAAAGAAAAGATATTAAATCTCATTTCTCAAAAAGAGCTCACACACTTACTAGAAGAAGAGTAGCCCGAATTTGAAAAGAAATATGAAAAATTTATTCATAAAGGAAATATGTATGAAATAATGGGTATTATAAGGACAAATGTAAATTAAAGCATATGGTTTCACATTTCAGAATGTAAAACTCCATTTGAGAGTTGGAAAAAACTCAATAATTTTTTTGGTAAAGTGGATTAAAGAAGGTCAATGCAGCTAGAGGCAGAGTTAACAACATTATTTCCTGAAGATTTCAGCAATATTATTGATTTTCTCACCAAATTTAAAGAGCTCCTCACTCAATTGAAAGGTAGTGGCAAGAATAAAATAGAAGAAGAATACAAATATCTTATTCTCTCTAATTTAAATGGAGTATTTCAAAAAATTTCAACCACATTTTTGTCTACAAAATATGCACTTGGTGCAAGTTTTAAAATGCCCTATTTAGAGGATTTTTGTGATAGGCTAACTAGAGAGGAAAAAAAACTTGCAAAATATGAGATCTCTTCCTCTTCCTCAAAAGCATTAGTAGCATCCGCTACCACTAAAGAAAAATTTTAAAATAAAGAAAGAGGCCCCATAACTTGTACACATTGCAAAAAGGATGGTCATTTTGGGATTAAATTATAGAAAAGACTTAAACAACTAGAGGCGATAATGAAGGATCACAAGATAGATACTAATAAGAATATAGGAAAATCCTTAAATGTTCAAGGTAAAGCTATAAAAACTTCATCAAAATTTTGGGTACTAGATTCAAGAGTAACTCATCATATGACTTCATCACATGAGTCATTCACTTCAATCTCCTCTAGCTCAACTTGTAGCATAGAAGTTGGTGACTCATCCTTTATCCTGGTCAAAGGTAAAGGTGACATATCCATTGATGGTGGTTGTATCAATAATGTTCACTATGTCCTAAATATAGCTACAAATATCCTCTCCATCTATTAGATTTGTACTTTTGCGAAGGGAAAAATAGTTATATTTTCACCAACAGGAGTTGAGATAAGAGAATTTCAAGAACCACACTCTATCATAGCTCAAGGAGATATTGAACATAACACTTACCTATTTTACTTCAAGGGATTCAAAAATTCAGATGGGGCCTCCTATTTTGTTGCACATGGAGATCTTGAAAGAAAAATTTGGCATGAGAGGTTTGGACATCTCAATTATAGCTATCTAAAGGAGTTAAATACTGATGAAATGGTAACAAGATTGCCAAAAATTTCTTCTATTGATGGAGTATGTCCTAGATGTGCTCTTGGAAAGCAACATCAAGATCCTTTTCAACCAAGTGGTTCTCAAAGAGTCTCATACCCTCTAGAGTTAACACATATTGACTTGATGGTATTTCTAGAGTCTTATTTCAAAGGAGCAAAATATACCTTAACCTTCATTGGTGATTTTTCAAGAAGAACTTGGGTCTACTTTCTAAAATACAAAAGTGAGGTTCTATCCCACTTAAAAATATTTAAGGCCTTAGTTGAAAATAAAGATACTTGCAAAATCAAGAAAATTTGTATAGGTAATGGGAGGAATACTTCAGTAATGAGTTCTCCATATTTCTCTCAACTCATGGCATAATTTTATTTGTAATCCAGTTGAGCACTGGTGCACAAAGCACATTGATATTCACATGCACTTCATTCGGTAGCATATTCAGCAAGGGGATCTAAACTTGGAGTACATTCCCATAGAAAATCAAATTGCAGACATCTTCACCAAATCTTTTCCTTCTCTGTGCTACATTTAGTTGTGAGAGAAACTTGTGGTTATTTAGTTGCATTAGAAGGGTGCATAGATATTTTCATCTCTCTTCTTCTTATTGTTCTTTTTCTTATTGAAAGATGTTTTTTTCCCATGTGGTCTTTTCACCATCTCTCCTATATGTAAGTACATTGTACATGAGTACCTAATAAGGTAATATTATTGGGTATAATTTTTTTAATATTCAATAGAGGACAATCTTCACCCTCCAAAGACATGCCTCTTATTCTTCTTCTTGAAATATGGTTTTTCCAATGTGTTTTTTTTTTACCATATCTTAAATTCATTGTACATGAGTACCTCATCAGGCCTTATTGTTGGGATTCATCTCTTGTTGTTACATTCACCCCTAGTATAACTTAAGGGGGGTGTTAAAATAAATATTTGTTCTCTTAAGTTCTACTAGGATAGTCTTACTTGAGTTACCACTCTTCAATGAGCAAGGTGAACTCACAGTTTAGACTAGTACAAATTTGTTGAGTTGTTGTAATCCAATGGCTCACATTGATCAATTTTTCTATTTATACAAAGTTGATCCCATGGAATAATCAATTAGTTCTAGTCTTCTATTCATAATTCTTGTAATGCTTTGCATATCTATTTTTAGGAAATTCTAACAAGAGCAATCTACACAAGTTTTAGAATAGATAAGAAAAGGTTGAATTTATTATGAGACTTTAGAATTACCAATAAAATATTGGGAATACTATAATATATAGAAACAAATTTATCCACTACGAAAATTTGTTAGAATGGTATAATACAATTTATGTTACTTCCATCAGATTGGATGAATCATATTAAAAAACTAAAATACTAGAAATAATTTCACACTTAGATAAAGATGATGCTTTAGGTTAAAAAAATGACTCCAAATTTTTTTATTTATAATTATCTAAATAAATATGGTCTGATAAATAAGTGTTACTTGTCAACTTGAAGCATTCATTACTACAACTTATAAGACAATTAAATTTGTATGATGTGGAAATAGAACCTATGTGGGCAAGATTAAACAATATTTTTTCTTGGAGAAGGAAAGAGATAAGACTTTTAATAAGTGTAATGGATATCTATCTATGGTCAAGTGCTTGTTTTATAACAATCAAACTCAAATTAATTTAAAACTATAAGATATGATGCTCAAATGGGATGAAGATTAGTTCAAACTATGAAATATATTAAGTTTTATTTCTTATGTAGTGTCTAGCTATAAGATAAAAATTATCCAAGATGTGATCATGTATAAGTTTATGATAGTATATAAAAAAATATTTTGTGTCTCTATCAAATGGAAATATCTAAAACAAATTATAGTCACCATGAGGTCAAGGCCTCAATTATGAAAATGTAAATACTTGTTATCTTCTTTATTTTCTTCTCTTGTCTTACTTTATTATATTATTTATTTAAAAAATTTATCTAAAAAAAATATTTAATTGGACTCCTTGGTGAGTTTTTTTTCATGCAGTCCTTAAATATTTTAAAAGAAATCTCCTTTGGAAGAATGCATTGTGAATTAGGGGGTTATAAAAAATTTAAAATGTCTATGCCATAACTTACCAATTGTTGAAAAATTTAATCTTGATAAATAATGTGTCATAAATTTATTGAAATAATATCCAAAAGAAGTGGTAAGATTGATGCCATAATCATAATATTACCCATTATGATACAATTAAATAAAAGTGTATGATAAAAAACCAATGATCAAACGTGATAAATCAAGTTGTAGATGGCTTAATGTATTATCTAAATCTATCATATGTCCCCCATGATATCATCTACTTGTTGATTGATGATGATAAAAAATCTTGGATGAGAGGTAAAGTAAAAATCCCATTCCCTAGGAGACTATGCACATGGTCTAGAAATATTAGCACACCTAACTTAAAATGTTCCAAAATTTAGAAGACCTATCTTATTGTTAGGTAGAAAAATATTAGATCACTTGAAAATAAATGATAATATCCACAATAGTCACAAAAGTGACAATATGGAGGGTGGATGTGTCAAGTGAATTAATATTGGTTGTAGAAGTATATTTAGGATGAACCAAATATATAAAAATTGGTATTGAAATAGAATGGATGGTATAGAAGGAATTACATTTATACATAAAGAGAAATATGATTAGCCATTGGATATGATCATCTATAATGACCATCACCTAAATTGTATAAGCTAAAAGTGTCCCACCTACCATTATATTATGGTAATTATTATTATTGGTTTAGTTTTAAGAATAAAATATTTGAAAGTGGAGATTAACAACTTCCATTATCCTTATTAAATGTGGATTTTTTTTATTTTATTGAACCATTTTTATTTATATAGAGTTCTAAATAGGTGCATAGATTAACAATTCAATCCTAATTATGTAGGAGATATTTTTTAATTTATAAAAAAATGACCAAATAATTTTTTTCCAAAGTAGTTACCATCATTCATAATATATGTGACCACCACCTATTGAAAGGACTAGAAATATTCCAAGTGTCAAAGATTTTTTTACTCCCTAATTAATTTCCAATCAACTAAATACCAAAGAATAATATGAGGAAGGAAGGAATCAAAATCTATCAAGTCTAAAATAGCTCCAAACCATCAAAAAAAATTGATTAACAACCAATTTTTTAAATAGGAGCAAGAATTTATTGGTATCCTATTGCATCATTTCCAAATGGCTGAAAAAGTACATACAAATGAAAATATAAACCCAATCAACAATTGGAAAACCTACTCTATTGATACGTATCAATTGATTTTTTTCATGAGTTCTAAAAAATGTGGTAACATCATTGCTTGAAAACCAAATCCATTGTTTAACTATTAAGGAATCCAAATCACTCAATCATTTTTTTTAATTTACATGGTGGAATCAGTAGTCGCCATGAATATGGGTAAGTTGTCTAGCTTTTATGGCCACCATAATATTTTGCACTGTCTATCCAAGAAGCCACCACACAGATCTTCACACAGTCTACCCCTATAATCACCATGCCACAATCATTTTAAATCTTTTATGCTATTGAAAAAACCAGGAAAGGGACAAGCATTCAGTATAGTAAGGCCTAATATTTGAACCTTGGAAAAATCACTCAGTCATTGACTGATAGTTTTGTAATATTGATTTGATAAGTAGTACTTAGTATGTAAATTGATAAGGTGGTTATACATATTAAAACATACACAAAGAATTTTGTATAAAAATATTTATGAATGCTTTATATATAAATGGCTTAAGGATAGTCCATAATATTCAAATCTACATAATAATTATAATTAATATGGAATTCTCATTATTTTGTGAATGACATTATTATCATAGGTAAAGGTGTACATAGTATTAGTGGTAAGAAAATATGATTTTAGAATAAATTTTATATAATATATTTGGGAATTTTTTATTACTTGGCTTTGAGCAATCACAAATAACATATGGTAGTGTTAATTCAAATAAAAAAAAGTATGATAATGAGTTGTTAGTCTAGTCTATTGAGTTAATGTATTGCTTCTATTTATTTCAATAAATTGGTAACAATACCAACAAATCCTTCAACCATATTTTTGGTATTGATATATGGCATAATATAATTGGTCCATTTTCAATGCTTTACACTATAATCCTTAATACTATAATGTTTTTTTTCTAAGAGAGTTATTTTCTATGTCCAATCCTAGTCATACCCTTAAACTTTATTATTTTTATACAATGAAACTGCTCATATAGATCTAGAAAAATAGGCATAAATATTTTATTTCCATCTATAGGGTTGGTTAATTTATTTTCTGATATAAACTAATGAATGTTCTCTTGTTTATAGTGTTTCATAATAAAAACTAGGTAACTAAATTCAAACTTGAACTACACCAAATATATGAACTTATTATTCACCTATTGTGGTGGTAGTATTAGACCTATAATATTAGTACACATGATTCTATATATTTTACTATTAGAACCTAGGACCAAGCATTATCATATGTTCTACCCCATAGCTCTATGTGTCCTTTTTAATTGATAATGTGCTCAATCATATGATTGAAAGCATGGTATATGGTATGAATATCCTTCCTAAAAACTATGTTTCTAAACCTCCCTCTACAAATGTTAATAACAGAATATATATTATAGAGATTATAATGGTGGATACTGAATCTATAATATAGTTGCATTTGACCCTATTTATATTCCACTCAATCCTAGTTTTAAACATTTATCAAGATGTATAATTGTAAACCCTTTATCAATATGTAGAATTGTATCTCTAAAATTTTCTCACTCATTTCCTTCAGGCTAATGGATTTGTACCTTTAAGGGGAATGGGAAAATTATAGGTCTACATATCATAGGAGAGGCACTTGAGATTGTTCCCTCTTTAGTTATTTTTCGAATAATTGGGTGGGTTCACCAGGAATCATTTATGTGGCAGTTTCCACACCTAAGTTGGGATTTTGTTTGATGTGTTCTTTTTACTTTGCTCACAATCACCTAGTTTGGCCAAATGCAACTAATCTATACTAAATGCGATTCCAATTCAAATGAACACAACACACAACAAATTAAAGAAGGTGAATAAATGCAATGCTTAGCTATGAAAGAAATTATACGATATTACTCGATCTAGATGGCTGATGTAGAGTCTTTTTGCTTGTTGTAGGTGAGATTGGGTGTTGTAGGGTGATATTAAATGCTCGATCTGATTAGAATTCTACAATTTTACAAATTGATAGCAAAATAGGAACTTACGACATAATATGAATCTTATTAAGCATGGATTAAATTATGTAAAATCCTATTATATGTTGTGTTTGAAAGAAAATAATAGGAATGTGAACTATAAATGCAAATAACACAATGCAATGTAGTGATGGTGAACTCCAAGTATGATAAACAATAATTTCTATGCTACATGAAATGATGAATGATAAATATGATCCTAGAAATGTAGAGTAGAGATTTAGAAATGCAAAAAAAATTCTGAAGGTGCCCCTAAGTAGCCTGTAGACAAGATCAAATGTTGCAGAGTAAGATCAAATAATTTCAAGCAATATCGGATGTTTGATATCATATAGTATCCACCGATGCACAGCTCTGATCCTCCAAGCCTGCAAAATCTTATGAAAATAACAAGAAATAGAAATGAAAAGTGTATGAGAATGATTGAAAACCAACCAGGGAGTCAAGGGAAATACATGAGGAGTGCCTGGATTAAATATACAAGGTAAGTTAGGGGATTTTGGCTAAAAATAGAGGAAGTTATAACTTCTCCCAATATGGATAATATTGGGTGATCTAATACCTTCAAGTCCTTGTTGTTAGGCAGCTATGAATAAAATAGGTTGCAAAAAAATTTGTTGTTTTACTATTTTGGGTATTTTCTATTTTAGATGAGATCAGACATCCAATTTCCCATATTTAGATCCAATGTAGGATCAAACTTTCGATATCGGTCAAATAGAGCCGATATAATCAAGAGGTTAAAAACTAACTTAATGCATGTGCAAAAATTGAGGCAGGAGGTTAGGAAGTGGTTTTAATTAATTTTTGAATGTTTTTGACTTAGGGTAAATTGATATGGGTCAATTTTAGCCTATTAAATTTTCCCCCTCTTTAGCGCATTTTTGAAAAAAAGTGTTAAAGAAGAGATGGCACACTTTACGAGAAAGCAAAAATTTATTGCAAAAATTATTAAGGTTTGAAGTTTTACTGTAAGTTACATTAGGTGTGATACCCCCTTCGATTTTTTACACCAAATTCTGCATTTGGTGGAAAACTCAAAATTTACGAATTGAGGGTAAAATAAATAAAAAGAACAATTTAGGGTAAACCCTAATTCATTTTCTTTTGTCATTGTTGTTGAAATTGTGCTATGGGGAGGAGATAGCAGATGTCATACATCTAGAAGATGAAGTGCTAGTGTTTTGAACTTGTTAAGCTTAATTTTTTTTTATGTTTTAGCGTTTTATTTCATTAAAATTTGTTTTTTTAGAGTACGACTACCATCACATGGAAATGTTCACAATATCGAATCAATTCAGCAATATCGATCCTATTTTGGTGATATCGGATTTTTCAATATCATCAAAATAAGTTTGATCTTGTTAATATTGGGAAAATTTTGGTGATATCGAAGAGTACAATATCATCAAAATAGGTCCAATATTGAACAATTAGGTCCAATATTGCAGATTTAGGTTCGATTATTAACTTTGATTTTTGTTGCTTTATTATATTGATATAAACCAGCTTTAAAAAACAAGAAATAGAGATATAATGGTCTCCAAGAAGAATTTAGTACCTTGATAGATGGAGAGAGGGCTACTTTAGAGGTGACGATTGAGATATGTGGGAGAGATGCCACAAATCCTAGTAAACTTGAGACTTTTGATGACATTAGCAGAGAGATAGTATATGGGGTCCTCATGTTTTGGAATATTTATGGAGAGATGGCCCCTACACTAGAGGATATCTGGAGGATTCTTAGGGTACCTATAAAATGTGTATTCATAGCTTCCTCTAGTAATAAGGGCTAGGCAATACAAAGGTTGACTAAGAATATAAGTTTCTTGCTAAAGAAGAGCGATATTGGCATTGAGAGACTTGGATAGACATATGGGTTCTCTCAGATGATATTGGTACTAAGTGGTACAGTGGTACGACTTATATTATGTTATATCAGTGGTTTCCACCTACCATGGACTTTGGTAAAGGTTATCTATGATATGAGGAATCAGAGAATACAGTTTTCTTGGGGTCTGTATATTTTATGTTGGTGTTAAAGGACTCTCCATAGGATTGTCTACAAAGGAGGTAATGCATTGGCACTTAGCTATTTCCTACAAGTATGATGCTAGGAGAACTTGGCCATTAGAATACCTATAGGGTTACCCTTGATAGGGATGGAAAATGGGAGACCTAGAGCTCTAGGAGCTCAAGGAGACCATAGATGCATAATGTTTTTTATACTATATCCCTTAGTGACTGAGTATGCTAATTTTTTAGATTGTGGCATACCAGTTCGACTCCATTTTGTACAATTTGAAATATATATATTGATTTTTTTGTCTGTACAACATTGTATGACTTGATTTATGGGTTTTTTCATTTTCTTATGATGTTTGTATAATTTTTTTTTGTAATCATGCTTTTTATTTTTGAATATTTTTTATCATGCTTAACATAAATGAAATGATTTTGTAAAGTATTTTTTAAGGATAGAGGATGTTTTTATGTGATGGTAAAATTGATGGATTAGCAATGAACCTCAAAGGATGTTGTTCTGCTATCTGACCGTTGGTGGAGATCAATGCTCACTAGGTCATGAAGCATATCCTGTTATGAGGGAGTTTTGTATTGCTAATACAAAAATATTGTGGGCTCAAGATTGACCTTGAGGCTTATGATGATGAAAGAAGATGTTGGTTTTGATTTTGAGAAGAGTGATATTTTAAGAAATATGTTGATAAATATTATTGTTTTGAGAAAATAAAATGATTTAAGCATGACAAATTGGGAAGGATGACTTGCGCTAGGCATAGAATTCCTAGTGTGATGTTTGAAGCAAATTATTACTAGGAATTATACCATCATCGTGAAGTCAAAATGTAATGCATGATAAAATGATTATGTTTTTTTTAAGAATGCAAATTTATTTGAAGCAAATCATTGTGTCACATATTTAAATATTTTTGAATTCAATATATATATGTGATTGCTAAAATGAAGTGATAGGGATTAATGTAAATGATTACAAACTAATATTTTCTAGAAAAAATTAAAAGAAACATAATAAATTATTTCAAGGAAAAGTCAAATTTATTGAGAATGAGTGTGTGATGTGTGAGTTCCTTATCTATATTAATTCACATAATGATACAAAATATTTCAAGGATCAAATGTGTGTGCTTGTACAATTAATTTTCCAATTCTGAGTAAGGTAGTGATGCAAGCTAGCTTTTATGAACCAATGTGTGTGCATGTGAAAGATTCATTAGCTATGATTTTGTGCATGCAATTGTACTGAACTACTATGTATGTCAAGTCACCAAAATATAGCTAATCCACAACCGTACATTGGTATGTAGAAAATAATATTACTAATATGATAGACATATCACCACACATAAGGATACCACCATTTTTAAGCCATATTGATGCCATCAAACCTGTAATGAGGATCACCCCATGGCATTCAAATAACTGAGGAATTTCAAGGATTCAATCTCGTTATTCCATTATTTTATTTTGATTTCTTTTGAGTGGGGATCCTTGTTCATTTGTATTTTTGAACAAGGGGATTTTATTGCTTTTGTTGTAAAACTAATTTTACTTTTCTTTTCTCTTTTATTTTTTATTTTTTGGGATACTTTCTAAGATTATAGAAGGAGAAAGGAATTTTATTTAGGTATGAGGGAGCTTGTCCTTTTGCCAATTCTCAGTATTCTAGACCATGCACATAATAATATAAAAAAGGGAAAAATTTCACTTAAGGAAATAAGACTACTATGTAATACCATTTTTTAAATTTGCAAAAAATATTTTAAGATGTGAAAATGTGTTCTTGGTTCAAAAAGTAACAAGATCAATTCCCCAAACTCAAAATTTTATTTAATAAAGTAATACTGAGATTGATTCAATAGAGATTTATAATCAAAATGAAAAAATTAAAATTTAGTAAAGATGTAAATTAAGTAAATGGTTCAAGATAACTCTTGATTTTATCCAAAAGAAAATAAAATATAACATGAATTTTGAAAAAAAAAAAACAATAATGCAAAAATGATGGCTTAATATAATTTGATATATTTTTGGAAATTTTTCATATTTTTTGATTTTTTTGGTGGTTTTGTGATTTGATGACAATTTTAAACTGAACGATGAAGAATTTATTTACAATTATATACAATGATGGAACTTTTGCTATTATGCATAATATATTTTTATATGCATAATTTTCATTGGCTCTTTGAGGTCTTTTCCATAAAAAGTAGCCAAACGATATGCACCTGATCCAAATTTTGTAGTGACGATAAATGGTCCAAGCCAATTAGGTTGAAATTTTATTTTAAGGTATTTTCTAGCATTAGTATTTTTATGATTTTCTTTAAGAACTAAATCACCAATCTCAAAGGACCAATAATTAAATTTATTTGAATATAATATTTTAAGTTTATCTTGGTAAGTGTGAAGATGCTCTAGAGGATGAATACGCTTCTCATATAGAAGCTCCAACTGACTTAATTTTCCAGCATGATATTCATCTCCTAGTTCAACATATTGAAGTAGAAGAGCTATAGAAGGAATTTCTAACTCAAATGAGAAGATAGATTTGGCACCATAAACCAAGACAAAAGGTGTAGCACTTGTAGGAGTATGAATACTAGTTCGATAAGCTCATAAGATGGGATATAGTTGCATATGTCCATCATGGATTGACTTATTAACCAATATTTTTAAAATTTTGATCAACATTTTATTATATGCTTTAGCTTGACCATTTCCTTGTGGATAATATGCAGTAGACCATCGATGCTGAATTTTATACTTTTTACAAAGTTTCTTAATGACTTTGTTCTTGAAGCATGTTCCATTATTAGATATGAGTGTTTATGGAATTCCAAATCTACAAATAATTTGATTAAATATGAATTTAGAGACTTGGACTCCTGTGCAAGAAGCTAGTGCTATAGCTTCTACCCATTTTTTAAAATATGTTGTTGTTGTTATGATGAATTTATGTCCATTTGAAGATATAGGATTAATTTTACCAATGATGTCTAGACCCATTTGGAAAAAATTCCAAGGAGAGGATATGGCTTGAAGTTCCTGAGTAGGAGCGTGAACAAGGTTTGCATGTCTTTGACATTTTTCATAATGATTCACACAACCATTGGTATATTTTTCCATGGAAGGCCAAAAGTACCCCATTCGTAGGAGCTTTTTAGCAATGACACCTCCACTAAAATTTCCTCCACAAGATCCATCATGGACTTCACTTAGTGCTTTCTTAGACTCTTCTAAATTGAGGTACCTTAAAATAATACCTTCAAAATACCCTTTATATAAAGTATTGCCAATAATTACGAAGTGAACAACTCACTTACGTAATAATCTATGTTGGTTTCTATCTAATCCTTCTGGGAAAGACCCTTTTTGGAGAAAATTAAATATGTCTATATACCATGGTTCCGGAGTTATCTAATTAATCAAAAACACATCTAATGGTTCTCGAAAAGACTTAGATAAATATGTCTCTTGGATCTAGTGAATAATAATTGTAGCATATTCATCATCCAACTCCAAAGGCAATAAAGAGTCATCAATAAGCATGGCATCAGCAGCATAGTTGCTAGTTCAAGGAAAATCCTCTAAAGTTACTTTCTCAAATAAACAATAAGTTTTAGAACATACTCTTTATATGGATGAAGATTATCATATTGTCTCTAATAAGCATTATTAATTTAATTTATTATGAGCTAACAATATCCAAATACGAATAAAACTTTTATTTTTAGATCTAAATCTGCTCGTAACCCAAGTATTAGAGCTTCATATTCTATAGTATTGTTAGTGCAAGAAAATTGAAGTTTAAATGACAAAGTAATAAGATGATTTTTTGGATATTATTAATATAATAAATGCAACTACACCACTAATAAACCTATATCCATAAAAATATAAGGACGAAGATTCAAAAAGGTCTTCTTCTAAGTTAAGATATTCATCAGGAAATTCAATTTTTAAAGGATGAATAGACTCAAGAGGAGCAACAACAAGTTGATCAGCTATGAATTGATCTTTGATAGATTTTTGGCCAAAAAATGTGAGTTCAAAATCACTTAGAGCAAGAACCCATTTAGTTGTGCATCCTGTCAAATAAGGTTTAGTCATCAAATACTGTAATGGATCAGATTTAGAAATAACAAATGTCTTTCGACTAAGCATATAGTGCCATAAATTTTATGTAGAAAACACAACCACCAGATAAATATTCTCTACAAGTGTATAACATGATTTATAACTTATTAATTTTCTAATTATGTAATAAGTGGCCCATTCTTTCTTATCATCATCAAGTTGAGCCAAAATTACTTCGAATGCAAGCTTAGAAGTAGAAATATACAAAATAAAAGGATAATTTGGTCTAGGAGGAACAAGCACTGGAGGGGTAAGAATATATTTCTTAAGGGATTCAAATGCTTCTTGACATTAATTATCCCATTGAAATGAGATGTTTTTATTAAGTAACTTAAAAAAGGTTGGGTTTTATCTACCAATTTGTCAATTAAGGGATAGATAGAATGAATTTTACCTTGTAGAATCCTTAATTTTGATATATTTTTAGGTGGTGGTATATCAAGGATAGCATTAATTTTAAGGGGATATCTCTATTCCATGCATAGAAATAATAACTCCTAATAGATTTTTTTATTTGACTCCAAATACATATTTGTTTGGGTTTAAGAAAATCTTATATTACCTTAGTCTATCAAACACTCTTCTTAGATTATCAATATGATCTTCTTCCTTAGTTGAGTGAGCTATGATATCATCCACATAGTCATGTAGAATATCATACATCATATCATGAAATATATACATCATAGCTCTTTGGTAAGTTGCACCTACATTCTTTAAACCAAAGGGTATTACTTTCCAACAAAAGGTTCCCCAAGGTGTAATGAAAGTAGTTTTAGGTTGGTCTTCAAGAGCTATTCAAATTTAGTTATATCTTGAAAAACCATCCATAAGGGATAAAATCCCACTCCCAGTTGTAAAATCTATAATTTGATCCATGTTTGGTAGTGGAAAATCATCCTTAGAATATGCAACATTGATGTCTCTAAAGTCCATCCATACTCTAATTTTAGTGGCTTCTTTCTTGGTTACTGGAACAATATTGGATATCTAGTTAGCATAATCAATGGCTTGGATAGAAACAACATCCAAAATTTGTAACTCATCTTTAACTAGTAATGCTACTATGGGATGCATTTTTCTAAGTTTTTGCATTACAGGTTTTGCATCTGGGTGCACTACTAAATGATGCATGTCCATAGAAGAGTCTAGATCAAGCATATGTACATATATCCAAGCAAAAACATCAACTTATTATATGAGAAATATAATGTGTTAATTTTATCTTTCTTCACTTAATTCAATTCCAATTTATAACCAAGCGAGGGTTGGTTTCTGTTCCAATATTGACTTGTAGAACATCTTCTACTACAATTTTTAAATCTCTTTCAAATTTAGGAGGAGAAGGCAATACACCAATTTATTACAGTTATTATAAGGTTAACTTAGCTAATTCTTCTTGTGGGATAGTTATTTGAACTTGGGCTACACATGGTATAGACCCATCGAAGAAAAATCCATTTCTCAAAATTTCTTCAATAGAAATATCATGAAAAATATCTCCTTATAAATATTCATCTGAGGAATCAATCATTTATGGATATGTTATTGATAACATGTTACAATAATGTATCCTCTTACTTGTTTTAAAATATTTTTGATGTGCCAAGTATTCTTAATATGTTATTAGCTCATCATCATCCTCAAAGGGGAATGGTTGAGTTTTTGTAGAAATATAACCAATGCCGCATCGGGTAAGCCATTCCTCTATTTCTAAAGGTTCATGCAAGCCATTTTCAAAATTACCCAGACCTTTACCTTTATAACCCATGTTACACATCATTCTTTTTGACTTCAGATATCCATGGGAAAAATAACATCTAGCAAACACATTTTGATCAAGTGTGAAGCTCATTTGAATTTTAATTTTACCAAGATCAAACCCTACATAGATAAAGGTGAAACTTCCTATATGATAGATACTTCCCAGTTTTCATGGTAAGCCCATCGTTCTAGGGTATGAAAATAATTGGGATAAAACAAGGGAATCTTGGATAGTAAAATTACAATGTTATGAAGTTGTGAGTATTGAGATAAATCTGGTAAAACTTCATTAAAAAGAGAATATGAAGTAGAAGGATCATCTATTTTAGTTGTAGGTTTAGAATATGTGGGTTTGGTTTGTGAAGGAGATTTTTTAGAAGGAATAGGGTTTGTTGAAGATATAGTGGGACAAAATGGGACTCCTATTGGTTCTGCCATAACACACATGTCAAATGGTCTAGGGTCACCATGTATAGTGACCAATTGATTTTTAAACTCAAAATTAACACATTGATGTAGTGTAGAAGGTACTGTTCTAGTTGCATTAATCCAATGTTGACCTAAAATAATTTTGTATGATGCATGACAAGATACAACAAACATGGTCATATCCAAAATTCTTGGACCAACTTGAAATGGGATTGATAATACTCCACAAGTTTCTTGGGTTTCATCATTAAAAGATTTAATAATCATTTTGGTTATTTTTAAATCATCATTTCTAAAACCAAACCTTTAAAAAAAATCATATGTGCATATGTTTATTGATGATCCATTATCAATTAAGACTCTTTTGACACCTACATCCCCAATACATGTTGTGATGTATAAAGGATTATCTCTATACATGCTTTGAGGAGGAATGTCCTTATCCTGAAAGTCTATATAATTTATCCCATGGGAAATTACAACATTAACCACAACATTGGGTTCTATGTCTTGAGGTACCATCATTTTTCTTAAAGTACCCATTAGTTCTTCTCTATGTATAGATGAAGTTCTTAAGATATCTAAAAGGGAAATTTTGGCTGTAATATTAGCTAATTGTTAATTAATGTCATAAGGAGGTTTTTGTTGTGGATTTGATATACTTTGTGGGTGTTCTTAACATAAATGGAAATGATTTTTCATTTGTTGTTTGAGTTTCTATTTGATAATTTTTATTTTAGGCTTGGTGTCTAGTGATGGCTCCAATAGTGCCCACAATGTTATTGTTTTGTAAGTGACCAAAGTGGGGTCTAGCATTCATTGCTTGTTCAATTGAAAGTGTTTATTGATATGAAGGGCGAGTGGTCATTATTATAGGAAATGGTTCTTTTGGAACTAATAAATTTGTGATCTGAAGAATTGGATCTTACTCATCGTTAGAACCATTTGAATTATTTGAAGTAATTTCCATTCCACTTTCTGTTTCACTTTCTTTGTCACTTTTAGTGTCTTCTAAAGATGACAATTGAAAATATTGGATTAGCCTAATTGTGACCATAGATTGAGTAGGCACATAAGAAGTTTGCACATTTTTATGGGTAAGAAATTGCTAATTGTTCCCACATATCAAGTTGGAGGAGGAACATTATGATGTTCTAGTTGATTCACAACCTCTTTGCCATGATTGGGTAAAGTATGTTGGAAAATGTCTAAATTTTTATTTCCATTTTGATTTAGTTATTTTTGGTATTGTTTTGAGGATTATTATTTGAAGGAAATTATTCTACTTCCATTTTACCTTTATCAATTAGATATTTTATGTATGTTTTAATTGTTTACAATAATTGGTTTAATGTCCATCCACTTGATGAAAATTATGATGTAAATTGACATTATATCCAGTTGTAGTGGTATCTGGTTTTCATATTTCTGGCAACCATATTAAATCTTTTTATAATGGTTGAAGTAATATCAATCATGTGAATTCTATTTGAGGTTTATCAGGAATATTTACCACAAATTTCTTTATAGCTTCAGTAGTATTGATGTTTGAGGTGTTTTTACTATTAGTAATCCCATAACCCACTACTTTTTTATTTTCATATTGGTTTTTAGAAGATTTATCCTCGTATTTTTTCTTGAATTATCCTCTTATAATAAGGGCATATTCTAATCTTATTGCTAACTCTATATCTTGATCAAAAGAGGTTATTGTAGTTGTAGCAAGTTCATAAGATAGTTGTTCTTGTAAATTACCAATAAAAATTTTCAACATCTCTCTGTAAGGTAAGGCAAAATGTATTTTTCCTAGAAGTTATCTCCATTTAGCTAGGAATTCAGAAAATATTTCATCTTTTCCTTGTTTCAAATTATATAAATCGTTAATAGTGATATGTCTTTCTATGCAGGCACTAAATTATTTAACAAACATTTCCACTATCTCTTCAAAGTTTCTCAAGGAATTAGTTGGTAATTGGTAGTACAGTTTGAAGGCCATACCTTCGAGTCTTTTAGGAAACATCTTTAGCAACAAGAAATCATCATATGAAATATCATGACAAGCTATTATAAACATACGAAGATGTTCAATAGGATCTTCTGTTCACTTATATTGGAAGGACTGGCATGGGGAAATGTTTAGGGTAAGGTTGAGCAACAAAAATAGGATCCACTGGTTGACTAGACATCTCTCTATAACTATATGAGGGATGGTATGGATCTATATGATCTAGATGTGAAGCTAAATGTTTAACTAAGGCTTCAAGTCCTTATGGTTGCTCACTAAATTGATATTGTGTTGTCATAATGTTGTGCATTTGATGATATGGTTGTCTTGTCATATAAATATTCCCAGTAGAAATCGTATTATGTAAAGTGTTTGTAGGAACAATGTTATGAAGTACATATGGAACTGTATTTTGTTGAATTTTTTGTTGATAATTATTGGCATTTTGTATTTTCTTAGCCTTATGTGATGTAGATATTGTTTTATTAGAATCTTGAGAAGAAGGAGAAAGATTTTTTTTTTGGAATTTGATTATGTTGCTAGTTTTTGAATGTTCAAATCTATGTTTTGATTGTTTTTTTGAGATCGATATTCTTGATATTGATTTGTTCTATCTATGTATGACATTGGATTCACACATAATAGGAAAGCAACTTATATACCCATTGTAATTAAATGCTCTATTTCCAATACATGATTGATTTTACCTATATTAGTTTTTAAGAAGTCAGCAAAACGAAGAACACAAGCTTATACTGAGAGGGGGGGTGAACAATATAAGACCACTTTTTACTTTTCCTTCCCAATCAATACTATGCAATGTAAATATAGAAATATAAAAAATAGTAATTAAATCAATTCATAAATTACCACACACAATATATTGTACGCTATGTGTTTTGGAATATTGCTTATGTTGTGAAAGTGTTGTGTGTTATGTGTTTTGGAATCTCCCTCATGCTGTGAAAGCGTTTTGTGCTATGTGTTTTTGAATATTCCTTATGTTGTGAAAGCATTGTGTGCTATGTGTTTTAGAATATCCCTTATATTGTGAAAGCATTGTATACTATGTGTTTTAGAATCTCCTTATGTTGTGTGAGTGATGAGCAGTGTATTATAATAAGAATCACCCTATGTGTGTTGTGAAACCACTATGTGAAGAGCGTTGTATTATAATAGGAATCACCCTATGTGTGTTGTGAAACCACCATGTGAAGAGCTCTATATTATAACAAGAATCACCCTGTGTGTTTTGTGAAACCACCATGTGAATATTGTTGTATTATAATAAGAATCACCCTATGTGTGTTGTGAAACCACCATGTGAAGAGCGTTGTATTATAATAAGAATCATCTTGTGTGTGTTGTGAAACCACCATGTGAAGAGCGTTGTATTATAATAATAATCACCCTATGTATGTTGTGAAACCACCATGTGAAGAGCATTATATTTTAATAGGAATCACCTTGTGTGTGTTGTAAAACCATCATGTGAAGAGCATTGTATTTTAACAAGAATAACTTTATGTGTGTTCTAAAACCACCATGTGAGGAGCGTTGTTCTTAAATAGGAATCACCTTGTGTGTTGTGAAACCACCATATGGAAGCACTATGTTTTAATTGAAACCGCTCTATGGTTGTAGTTTAAGATAAAAATATCCCTTATACTAGGTGAGCATTGTGTGTGAGAAATCACCATAGGCTATGTTGTGCAAAGTGCATTGTGAAATGAAATGAGCACTTTATTGGATGCTTAGGTGACAGAGACGGAGAAACAGGGACCTTACAAACTCTGCATTCTCATTCCAATTTCAAATATTTACATGCATTAAAATAAAATAGCCCGTAGGCTTACAATGGCCGGTCTCGGCTTCGGCTCTGTTCTCCCCTGTCCTCCCCTACCTCTCTCCTTCAAAATTGCGGGTCCTTATCGAGGCCCCGGCCCTCCCAGAAATCAATGCCTCCACCTACCAACATTCCCGCTTGAATTTCCCTCCTCTCTGGGCTTTTAAATTTTAGATATAAATGCCCATCTGCTCGATCTACCCGGAGCTTGCATTAATGGCTTCTCTGCTTCGCCACTCTGATCGTCCCTCGCACTGTTGCTTCCTCCATCCTGCCCATACCCTGTCCATGCTGTTTTGTGGAAAGGACTTTTAAAAGGTGGTTCCTCCCCTTTAATGCTCGCGGCTGTTCTCAACAACCCGAATACGTGTTCTCCACTTTTTAATTTAAACACGTAGCCGACCGTGTGCAACACTGTCCACCCCTTCTCTTTGTCACAACACACTTGACCCACGTGCCCATTCACAATCGCCACGTGTTCAGCTTGGCCTTGCCCGGCCATCGGTTCCTCTTCTTTGTTCTTGTTTACTTTTCTTAACACCTTGTTGCTCCAGGCCACATGTCACGTGTCAGCCTCTAACTGGCTGCGATATCGCAACAGGTCACGATATCGTGACCTATCATGATATCGCGCCGACACCATCTCCCTCGCCTTTGTATTCAATAGCTGTCATGATATCACGACGTCGCGATATCGCGATGTCGCGATATTACGATGGAAACTCTTCCGCATCTTGTCTTTGCACCATCGTCGCGATATCGCGACCCAACTCACCGCTTTGCTTCTCAATAATGAACCGTCGTGATATCACGACGTCGCGATATCGCGACGTCATGATATCATGACCAACTGCCTCCACGCTTTCGTCTTTATGACACTGTCGCGATACCACGACGTCGCGATATCGCGACGTCGCGATATCGTGATGTCGTGATATCACGACGGAAACACCATTGCACACTGCTGCTCAACTGACGTCGCGATATCGCGAGGAAGTTGACCCCTACCAAGGTCGAAGCTTCTGAGGTCATGATTTCGTGACCTCACTCCAACTCTAGCCCAAACTTTGTAAACTTCTCCGAGACTCCCCCACTTCCTTACAAAGCTTGAACTGTCTGATTTCCTCATAAATCTTTCCCCCTTTGGAAAAAGCTGGAACCAAAAAAGCTTCAAAATACTTCGAGAACCGAGAAAATTTCCAAGGATCCAAGATTGATCGGCTACCTCCGGATGCTCCTACATCAGAAACCCGGGGTAAATAGAGAAGTGATCTTCACTTCGGTGTTGTTCAGTCACTGCCTTCGGCAACCCTTCCCAACATTCACCTGCCTCTGCAACTTGTTTAACTTCTACGTCTTGGAAAGAAAATTTTCTGCCCTCTACCAGACAAATTCTGGCATTACTGCACATCTTCTCATCTTCGGTCCGCAATGGCTTAAACTTGTGCCGCACTCCATCTTTCACCAAGGAGTAAGTGTTGGCATGGCCATCATGCACTGCACACCGATCAAACTGCCATGGCCTGCCCAACAGTAAATGGCATGCATCCATGGGGAATACATCACACAGGACTTCATCCCGGTATATCTTGATCTAGAACGTGACTAAAAACTGTTCCCGGACCCAAGCTCGGTGGTCCTTCCGCAACCACGCAATCCGATACGGGTGCGGGTGTCTCCTCTCCAACTGCAACTTAGTAACCATCTCCTCAGAAACCAAGTTGTCTGTACTCCCATTGTCAATAATGACATTACAAACTTTGCCCGCACTCTTGCACCGGGTGCGGAACAGGCTTCTTCTCTGCTCAGATTTGTCTTCATCCACCAGCATGGTCCTTCTCACAATCATGGCTTCTCCCTTTTCAGCTTCTTCAGAATGCTCTGAATCAGCATCCTCAACTGCCACAACTGCTCTGGCAGGACCCACCTGCTTCTTGTTTACTCTTTCTCGGTGTTGGGGGCACTCATATGCCCGATGTCCTTCTTCTCCACAGTGGAAACATGTTCCACGGAATACCCCTCTTTCATTCCCACGACCAGATCTACCCCTTCCTCTCGGGTAGCCATTATTCTGAACTTGCGGTTTTGGGTCTTCCTCTTCTCTCTGATCCCGGATGCTGCTCTCTTCTTCCTTCTTCTCTTCCTTTCCTTCTTTCTTTCCACCGTTCTTTCCTCCCGGTTCTTTCACTTTTGGCTTGCTTTCAAACCTTCGGTTCAATTTTCCTTCAACCTTTAAAGCAAACTGGTAAGCGTCTTCGATGGTGCTTACCCGAACCAAGCTCAACTCCTCCTGCACACTCGATCTCAACCCATTAATGTAACGGGCCACTTTTTCCTTGCTTGCTTCCAAATGTTCGGTTCTGATGGAGATCTTGTAAAATTCCTCCGTGTATTCTTGAACTGTTCTGTTCATCTGCCTCAAACTCTGCATTTTACGTAACAGGTCCAGTTCATAATCTACGGGGATAAACTGCCTTTTTAATTTCTCCACCATTCTATCCCACCTGGTTATCCACTCCTTTCCTCTTCGGTTTCTCTCCAAATGTATCCCCTTCCACCAAATGCTAGCATGACCCTTCAGTCGGGTCTTAGCAAATCTGACCCGGTTAGTGTCTTCAACTTCTTCGTATTCAAAATATTCTTCTAAATCATTCACCCAGTCTATCAAATCCTCTGGGTTCAAGTTCCCGAAATACGTAGGAACTTCTAACTTTGACCTCTTCCCGATCCGGGATATGGCCTTGTACAATCTGTCCTGGGCCGGATCTACATCTTCTTCCTCTTCTTCAAACTCATTCTCCTCTTCCACTTCATCCTCACTGTCTGCATCCCTTCTCGGCTCACGTCCTCTGCGTAGCTCTTCTTGCAGGTCCTGGACTTGCCGCTGCAATGCCCGAAAATCTTCCACTGCCATGCCTCTTCCACCCATCGGGTTTCTTCTCGAAGGCATCTTCACCCAAACTCAAATCCTCCCACACGTCCTGGTACAACTGCCTCTCTCATTCGGCGATCTGTTGTACGCTCAGGAACTCCTACTCTGATACCACTGATGGAGATGGAGAAACAGGGACCTTACAAACTCTGAATTCTCATTCCAATTTCAAATATTTACATGCATTAAAATAAAATAGCCCGTAGGCTTACAATGGTCGGTCTCGGCTTCGGCTCTGTTCTCCCCTGTCCTCCCCTCCCTCTCTCCTTCAAAATTTTAGGTCCTTATCGAGGCCCCGGCCCTCCCAAAAATCAATGCCTCCACCTACCAACATTCTCGCTCGAATTTCCCTCCTCTCCGGGCTTTTAAATTTTAGATATAAATGCCCATCTTCTCAATCTACTCGGAGCTTACATTAATGGATTCTCTACTTCGCCACTCTGATCGTCCCTCGCACTGTTGCTTCCTCCATCCTGCCCATACCCTGTCCATGCTATTTTGTGGAAAGGAATTTTAAAAGGTGGTTCCTCCCCTTTAATGCTCGCGGCTGTTCTCAACAACCCGAATACGTGTTCTCCACTTTTTAATTTAAACACGTAGCCGACTGTGTGCAACACTGTCCACCCCTTCTCTTTGTCACAACACACTTGACCCACGTGCCCATTCACAATTTCCACGTGTTCAGCTTGGCCTTGCCCGGCCATCGGTTCCTCTTCTTTGTTCTTATTTACTTTTCTTAACACCTTGTTGCTCCAGGCCACATGCCACATGTCGACCTCTAACTGGCTGCGATATCGCAATAGGTCACGATATCGCGACCTATCACAATATCACGCCGGCACCATCTCCCTCGCATTTGTATTCAATAGCTGTCATGATATCACGACGTCGTGATATCATGACGTCGCGATATCGCGACGAAAACTCTTTCGCGTCTTGTCTTTGCACCATCGTCGCGATATCGCGACATGTCGCGATATCGCGACCCAACTCACCGCTTTGCTTCTCAATAATGAACCGTTGTGATATCGCGACGTCGTGATATCGTGACCAACTGCCTCCACGCCTTCGTATTTATGACACTGTCGCGATACCGCGACGTCGCGATACCGTGACGTCGCGATACCGCGACGTCGCGGTATCGCGACATCGCGATATCGCGACGAAAACACCATTGCACACTGCTGCTCAACTGACATCGCGATATCACGATGAAGTTGACCCCTGCCAAGGTCGAAGCTTCTGAGGTCGCGATTTCGTGACCTCACTCCAACTCCAGCCCAAAATTTGTAAACTTCTCCGAGACTCCCCCACTTCCTTACAAAGCTTGAACTCTCCGATTTCCTCACAAATCTTTCCCCCTTGGGAAAAAGCTGGAACCAAAAAAAGCTTCAAAATACTTCAAGAACCGAGAAAATTTCCAAGGATGCAAGATTGATCGGCTACCTCCGGATGCTCCTGCATCATTAGGTGAGATCTTAGTGTAATGTTCTAGTTAAAATAACATAGCCTTTACTTCATGTGAAATGTATTTAAGGGTTTTTTAAAATAACATAGGCTTTATTTCATATGAAATGTATTTAAGGGTTTTAATTAAAAGGAGCCTTGGATTTTATGAAATGTATTTAAGGTTTTAATTGAAAGGAGCCTTTGATTTTATGAAATGTAGAAAAAGGTTTTTAATTAAAATAAGCCTTTGATTTTATGAAATGTAGAGAATGTTTTTAATTAAAAGGAACATTTAATTTTGTGAAATGTATTTAAGGATTTTAATTGAAGAAACAGTAGTGTCACATAAAATATAATGAAGGTTTTTAATTAAAAGGAACGTTTGTTTCATATAGGATTATTGAAGACTTTTAATTAAAAAGGGACCTTGGATTTATATGAGATTTATTTAAGATTTTAATTAAAAGGAACCTTTGATTTATATGAGATGTATTTAAGGTTTTAATTAAAATGAACCTTTTATTTATAAGAGATTTATGTAATGTTTTAAATTAGGAAAGAACCTTTGATTTTAATGAAATGTATTGAAGGTTTTTAATTTAAAATAAAACCCCTTTGATTAAGGTTGAATATCTTGGGAATTTAAATTAAAGAGATGTGGATTTATTCAGGAATTGAAGCTATGGGGATTCAATTTAAGGAATGAATGAATTTTCTTTGTAAAGGTTAAAGGTATGAGACTTTAATGATTTAAAAAGTAGTTGATTGACTGGAAATGGGGAATTAAAAAGGAATGTTGATTTATTATTTGAATTGAAGTTATGGAGCTTTGATTTAGGGAATCAAAAGAAAAGGGATTATTTTAAAGGTTAAGGGAATTATACTTTAATGCTTTAAGACATGAATGAATTTTATTTAAGTTGGACCTTGATCTAAGAAGTACATATTGGATGACTCTCTAAAGGAACTTGATAGGTAAAAATAAAAGTAAGGGTTCTTTTATGATATCCATTATGCATTAGATGGTTAGAAACTTAAATGAATGTTTTTATAGTTGCAATTTGGTAAAGTAAATGAATAGATGCATTTAAATGTATGCCTATCCTAGACCATGAGCATCCTAATCCCCTACTACCTTCAAAGAACCAATGGGAATCAAGGAGAAGCAAGGATTTCCATGGAAACACTTTGATCAAATAGACTAGACTTGTGGGGAGATATCCCTGATGCAGATAATGTGATAATTTTTAAAGTAAGAAATATTTTTCATGTGTGATATAATGAGATGAGTGTTCATTGATTTAGTGAAGGTGCTTTTCCTTTATTTCTATATTTGGTTATATTATGTGAATTATTCTCTTTAGTGTTAAGCTTTGTTTATTTCCTCCATTATTGTTTGTTTGATTCATGTTGTTATAATAATTATATGTATCATTTTTGATTGCTTGATGATAAAACATCTAAGAGTAGAGTTTTAGGGTGATCTCAGAGGTGACCTAAGGGAATTAACGATCCTTTAGGGTGAACATAGGTTACCTAAGGGAATTAAGAACCCCTTAGGGTTAACATAGGATATCTAAGGGAATTGAGACCCCTTAGGGAGATAAAGGACTATGTTGTGAAGATATTACATCTAAGTTAAGATAACTCATCATGGAGACGATATATATAGCTTAAATTGTAATACTCCTAGCATACCTACAAATAAATATTTGTGTATGGTATGGAGATGCATGTATACTTTCTATGGACAGAGGGTGATAGGTCTAACTCATCAAGAATGATGTGATAGATGAGCTTTTCTGTAGTGACACGTTGTACACATGCACAAATGGACATGTGATAGGGTACTTCGTGAGATGTAACTCCCAAGAAAACGTAAGATATTGAAACTTTAGGTAAATGTTAGTTGGGTTAGATATTCATAAAGGGTTCATGTATCGCTCTCCTTAGTACAAAAAAAAATTCTTTCATTTTTTTAAATTTTTTGTTTGTGTGATTTTTGAGTCATTACATTTGGTATTAGAGCTCTAGGTACAATGGTATAGATCTTTTGTGTGTGGTAAAAGGGAACTAGATGTATCCAATGAAGGCTTGCTTAAGAAAAGGGGCTAAAGCTGGGATAACCTAGAACACCCTAGTTGTTAGAATATTATGGGCATAAACCCCAAGGTAGAGTGGAGGTTAGGATACCTTATTATGGGATATGGTATCAGTGATACATCCTAGCTTGGGATATAACCCTAGTTAGGTTGTTAACATATATAGCAAGAGAACTCTTTATTATGGCTTCATTAGAGATATAGATTATTATGGAACTATAATATAATCTTCTTTCTTGGAAGAAATCTAGGTTGAAGCAAATGAAACTATAATCTAATATTCTTTATTGGATGGAATTAAGATGCCACCTAAGACCAGAAGAGGGAGATATATACCTATAAAATCTCAATAAAGTAATATCAACGAAGAAAAATGGGATGGGGAACTAGCAAATCCTAATAGAGACGTAGAAGACCTCACTGCTATGATCGCTGCTATGCAGGATAAGGTAAGACAATTTCTAGAAACAACTACAAATCATAATTTGCAAGTTCATGGATTAAATATTGGTCTAGAAAGTGGACTAACTATAGAGTAAGTACAAGCGAGAGCCTTAGAAAAAAATTAAATATCTAGGGACATGAAAAACATCAGTATCTCTAATTTTGATGGAGAGGGTGATGTTGATGCAACGAAATCATGGTTAAGAGAGACAAAGGTTCACTTTATGATTAATGGCTACTCATCAAGAACCCAAACACTTTGGGCTATGATTAACCTGGAAGGGCCTACTTTGGAGTGGTAGGAAACTGACTATGAGGAAACTAATATTGAATCCATCGATACTCCATGGGAATAATTTATAAATATATTTAATAAGAGATTATTAATAGAGCACTTATATACATTAATGTTAGAAGAATTTTCTAGTCTCAGATAAGGAACCAACATAGTAGAGGTGTACTATAAGAAACTGGTAAGGTAGTTTAAATATGTGTATATTTATAATGAGACTATGTAGGTTCATAAGTTCATTCTTGGATGGGAATCTAGGTTGAAGCATGATGTGGAAATGCAAGAATCTAAATCACTGCAAAAGGCATATGACCTAGCAAAGAAAGTAGAGTCACACTTATGTTATAAGTATGACACCATACCCGAGCAAGCTCGATAAGAGATAATGAAGAGGAATATTAATGGGTTTATAAAATGAAAGGTTGAGAAAGAGTGAAAGGCCAAGAATATTAAAAATACTGAGAAGAAACCTTACAAGAATCAAAACAAGTTCAAGAAGAAATTTCGTAAGAAGGATAACAAACCTAATAGTACGAAATCTCAACCACAAAATTTACAAGCTCTAACTCTAATAGCTAAGAATGGGAATGAGAAACCTCAAAAATAGAAAGGACCCAAGGAAGGGTGATACAATTGTTAAGGATATCATTACTATAATCAGTGTCCATATCGGGCGGGGACTAACATAGCTATTGTAAAAGGAATGGAACCAGAACATCAAATCTATGCCACAACTAGGAAGCAGAAGTTAGAGGGACAGGCCACCCCCATACTTGTGAAAGGTAAGGTTTTCAATAAGCAAGTAAATATTTTGATAGATAGTGGAGCCATCGATAGTTTTATTTCATCTAGTCTAGCAAGGACTGTGTTGGAAATGCTTAGATATTTGGCCCAAGGGTGGAAGGTTGAGTATGGTTCTGGATAGATCTACTTGGTAGACCAGTGTTATCCTATGGTGGAGGTTACTCTATCTAAAGGGACTACAAAATATTGTTTATATGTAACTCCCTTACATACCTTTGATGTGATCCTAGGGATGGATTTGCTAGAGGCTCATAAAGCCTTAGTCAATTTCTAAAATCGCTATATTGAGTATTCAGAGGAAGGCAGAAGAAGATTAAGAATTTATATTAGTCAAGGGGCATTTGAACCTTAGATGTTATCCACTATGCAATTGAAAAAGACCCTAAATAGGGGAGGGGTAGTGTATGTGGTAAAAATTAATGAAGTGGAGGACCATGAGAAGGAGGAAATATTAATACATCATCCAATTTTACAGGCATTTCAGGATGTATTTATAGAATACCTACTTGGATTATCCCTTGTACAAGAATTTGACTTCACAATTGATCTTATGATGGGAGTCAAACCTATTCATAGATCCTCATATAGGATGAATCCTACTAAAATGCGATAACTAAAGGTTCAATTGCAAGGATTATTGGAGAATTTTTTGATAAAACCAAGTGTGTCACCATGGGGCACACTAGTTTTATTCATGAAAAAGAAGGATGGTTTGTTGAGATTGTGTATTGATTAAAGGATGCTAAATAAGGCTACAATCAAGAATCGGTATTCTTTACCTAGGATTGAATATTTATTTGATCAACTAAAAGATGCCAAGGTGCTTACTAAGATCGATCTGAGGTTAGGGTATCACCAGTTAAGGATTAATGAGGAAGACACTCACAAAATGATATTTAAGACTAGGTATGGGTATTATGATTTTATGGTTCTACCCTTTAGACTGATTAATACTCCGGATGCTTTCATGAACCTAATGAACAGTGTGTTCCAAAGACACTTGGACCAGTTTGTCCTAGTATTTCTAGATGATATACTTATATACTCTTGAGATAAAGAGGAGCATGATAAACATATTATGATTGTTTGGAATTATTGAGGGAGAATCAAATTTATGGAAATCTGGCTAAGAGTGAATTCTATGTCCCAAAGGTACAATATATTGGACACATTATATTAGTAGAAGTGATTGTTGTGGATCCAAAGAAGATTAAGGCTATTCTTAAATGGCCACCCCTACTAATTTGATTGAAGTACAAAGTTTCACGGGGTTAACCGGATATTATAGATGTTATATAAAAGACTAATCCAAGATTGATGGATCCATAACAAACCATCAGAATGAGGGAAAATAATTCAAGTGGACAGAGAAGTGTGAGGCTACCTTTGTACTACTAAAGCATAAGCTTACTACTACACCGATAATAAAGGTTCTCGATCCTCAAAGGGAATTTTTTAGTGTGCACTTATGCCTCGAGGGGTTGGGTGGGGTACTCTCATAAGAGGATTCAGTAGTGGCATATGCTTCAAAAAAGCTCAAAAAGTATGGAGTTAATTATGTTGCACATTATTTAGAGCTACCTATGGTGGTGCATGCTTTAAAGGCTTGGCGTAACTACTTAGTGGGGAGACCCTTTGAATTGAAAACTGATCATCAAAGTCTGCAGTACATATTCACCCAACAAATAATCAATACAATACATAGAATATGGGTGGAATTTATTGCTAAGTACGATTTTGAGATTGAGTACATAAAGGGAAAAGATAATAAGGTAGTGAATACTTTGAGTAGAAGGAAATATATAGCAGCCATAACTAGAATTCACATAGACCTAATGGATCGAATGAGGTGGGAACAATCTTAGGATGATTATTACCAAGGAATTCAATCCAAAATGGATAGATATCCTGAAGGAAATGAGGAATTTAGTATGAATTATGACTTTCTATGTTATAAGAGAAGGGTCATCATACCAAAGTTGGATAATTTGAGGAACTTGATAATGTAATAAGATCATAGATATCCTTATTATTCTCATATGGGAGGATCCAAAGTGCGATAAAACATGAAAATAACCTTCTTATAGATAGGTATGAAGAAGGACATCATGGATTTTGTTGCTCGATGTCTCGAATATCAAAAAGTCAAGGTAGAACGCTAGCATCCTACAAGAAAAATTCACCTGCATGATATACCTATGCAAAAATGATAGGTATATCTATGGAATTTATCATGGATTTACACAAAACTCGGTACCAAAATGATGCCATTTTTGTAGTGGTCAAAAAATTGACTAAAGTTACCCACTTCAAACCAGGAAATACCAAGGACCATGCACAGGTAGTGGCTAGTAGATTCATCAAAGAGGTATTTTGATTGCATGGGTTTTCTGAGATAATTATATTAGTTAGAGACTCCAAATTCACTTTTGAATTTTGGAAATCCCTTCATAGTGCAGTTGGTATGAAATTAAATATGAGTTCAACATACCATACTAAAATCGATGATCAAACAGAGCGAGTAAACCAAGTTTTGGAAGACATGCTTGGCATGTATTACATGGATGACAAATCTCAATGGGAATATTGTCTACCTTTGGTAGAGTTTACATACAATAATGGACATCACTCCTTGCTAATAATGACACCTTTCAATGCCTTGTATGGGAAAAAGTGTAGAACACCATTGTATTTGGATAAACTAGAAGATCAAGTTGATATTGGAACAAAAATGGTCAGGGTAATGGAAGAGCAGCTAAAAGAAATAAGGCAAAGGCTTAAGGAAGTTGTGGATAGACAAAAGAGTTATGCAGATCTAAAAAGGACTCAAAGAGATTATTCTATTGGAGATAAGGTGTTATTAAGGGTTAAGCCAAAGAAAATTGCTATCAAATACATGAAGTTAGATCCATGTTTTGTGGGGCCCTTTGAGATCACAAAAAATATCAGTCCGGTGGCATACCGACTTGCATTACCACCTAATCTATCCAAAATACATGATACCTTCCACATATCCTTGCTTAGAAAATATGTTGCTGACCTTGAACATGTGTGGGATGTTTCTAATTTGCATATGGTAAATCCAAAGGCCATTGAAGTGCTACCGATGAGGATTCTTGAGTTTCATTCTAAATATCTATGGAATCAGAATCTCAAAAAGTGTAAGGTCTAGTGGGACCAGTTCTTTGAGAAAAATACCACTTGGGAGAAAGTGGAGGTTATGCGAAAATTTTTTCCCTTTTTGATTGAAGTTATATGATGTAATAGTTTTACTTTCTGTAATAAAAAAAAACAAAAGAAAAACTAGAAACACCAAGGATGATGTTTAATCCTAGTGGGGAAGGGTGTCATGACCCTCCATAGATGACTTTATGGCATAAGAAAACAATGTATTAACCTATGATGTGGTGATACTTAGTTTGAACAATGAAACCAACTATATGATGTTTAGTTGATTTATAAGGGTATGTTATCACTAACATATTTCCAAGTGTGCAGGATCATGTACACTCATAGGTGGAATAGGTAGAGTCACCCACTAGAAATAAGGGTACCAAAGATCAGGGGAAATGATGATTAAGGTAATCACAGGTAACATGGATAGATACCTTCATATAGGTATGCATTGATGTAAGGGATAATCATCGATGGCCGATCACCTTGAGCTTTAGTTAATAGCCTAGTAGTTATCGTAAAATCTCTTGCTAAGATAGGTGATCAGGTTCATGGAATAATTTCCTCTTTGTTGTTGTATAAATTTGTTTTATCTATATTGCATCATGGTTTGAGTAGATTAATGTTGGGTTTTCTATATGAGAACAACTACAATATGTATATAAATGCATAAGGTAAACTGTCATATTGAAGCACAAGTAAAGCATCATCCTTATGAAAGAAAACAAATTAAATGCATATGCTGAATGAACATTCCTCTAAATTATTTAATGAAGTTTAAGTAAATAATGTTTGGCGCATTTGAGCTCATTAGTAAAATTCTTTGTAATTAATAAATGAGTTCAATTAAATTAATTAGAGGTGTGCATTACCCAGGTGTTGTAGATGAGTTGGAGAGGAGAGGTAAATCTTCCAAGAGAGGTCCTAGGTTCAAATCTCCACCCTACCAAAAAGCTGAATTGGGTATCCAAAATCCAATTAATAATGTTGGTGTGGGTATGGTTGGGTGCGACTCCCGCGTGACTTTGATGGTGTAGAACCCCCTGTACGTGGTCTCTCAGACCAAGGCGGCCTTGTAAGGGGTTTTTCTCTTTAAAAAAAAAAATAGAGGTGTGCATTTTTATGATAATAGAGGATTTATTAAAAAACTTTAATTAATTGAATTGAATGAAAGAGAATTTATTTATTTTTTTAGATAAAATATTATATATAATAATATATATCTTTTATTTTAAAATAAAAACAATAAATATATTGTGTAAGTAAAAGTAATATATTTAAATATTTATAAATATCATAAGAATGATATTTTAAAAAGGGCCATTCTTCGTATTTTAAAAATAAAATGTAAGCATACTTTTCCTATGCAAAGAACCCTATGAAATAGCCTACATGGCTACTAATTTCCAAATGTGGAAAATATGGGGAGAATGCACAAGGGATAGGGGATGCTGCATTGAAGAGCAAAGGTGAAATATAGGGGCTCAGGGTTTGAGTGGACGGTGGACGAGTCACCTAGGCAAATAGACACGTAAGAAAGAGGGTAAGGAAAGCGATAGAGAGAGTAGACGAATGGGGAGAGAGCAAACATATGGGGAGATAGAAATAATGGAGATGTAAATACATAAGAGAGATAGAGATAACATGAAGAACACACTAGAGGCTAAGAGGAGGGCAGCTAGACATCGCCATATTTCCAATATCCATAGGAGTTAAGGTTGGATCATTTAAATCTGGAACCTGGTTTTATTTTACGTGGAATTATTGCACATAAGTGTTATGTGCTATGTTTATGAAATAATCTCCCTTATGCTGTGAAAGTGTTGTGCACTATGTGTTTTTGAATCTCCCTTATGTTGTGAAAGCGTTGTGCGCTATGTGTTTCAAAATCTCCATTACGTTGTAAAAGAACTATGCGCTATGTGTTTTGGAATCTCCCTTAGTTGTGAAAGCATTGTGCGCTATGTATTTTGGAATCTTCCTTATGTTGTGAAAACACTGTGCGCTATGTGTTTTGGAAGCTCCTTATAATATGTGAGTGCTGAGTGTTGTATTATAATAAGAATCACCCTGTGTGCATTGTGAAACCACCATGTGAAGAGCGCTTATTATAATAAGAATCACCCTGTGTGTGTTGTGAAACCACCATGTGAAGAGCATTGTATTATAATAAGAATCACCCTGTGTGTGTTGTGAAACCACCATGTGAAGAGCATTGTATTATAATAAGAATCACCCTATGTGTGTTATGAAAATACCATGTGAAGAGCATTGTATTATAATTAGAATCACCATTTGTATGTTGTGAAACCACCATGTGAAGAGCATTGTATTATAATAAGAATCACCATGTGTGTTGTGAAACAACCATGTGAAGAGCACTTTATTATAATAAGAATTACCCTGTGTGTGTTGTGAAACCACCATGTGAAGAGTGTTGTATTTTAATAGGAATCACCCTGTGTGTGTTGTGAAACCACCATGTGAAGAGTGTTGTATTTTAATAGGAATCACCCTGTGTGTGTTGTGAAACCACCTATGAGGAGCGTTGTGCTTAAATAAGAGTCACCATGTGGAAGCATTGTGTTTTAACTAAAACCACTCTATGGTTGTAGTTTAAGATAAAAACCTCCCTCATGGCATGTGAGCATTGTGTGTGAGAAATCACCATAGGTTGTGTTGTGTGTTGTGCACTATGAAATGCAATAGGCACTTTAGTGAATGCTTAGGTGAGATATTAGTGAGTACTTCGGAAGACCAGTGGGAATTAGCAGTGAATGTTGTGCATGTTTGAAGGTGTTGATCTCTAGTTTCTAACCCTGTGTTAGGTAAGGTGTTGTGTAACTGTTCTAGTTAAAAGAATAGAGCCTTTATTTCATGTGAAATGTATTTAAGGGTTTTTTATAAGAACAAAGTCTTTGTTTCATGTGAAATGTATTTAATGGTTTTAAATGAAAGGAGCCTTGGATTTTATGAAATGTATTTAAGGTTTTAATTAAAAGGAGCCTTTGATTTTGTGAAATGTAGAAAAGGTTTTTAATTAAAAGGAGCCTTTGATTTTATGGAATGTATAGAAGGTTTTTAATTAAAAGTAGAAATTTGGTTAAGCTTTTTAATTTAAAGGAACCTTTGATTTTGTGAAATGTATTTAATTGTTTTAATTGAATAAACATTAGTGTCACATAAAATATACTGAAGGTTTTAATTAAAAGGAACCTTTTTTTCATATACGATTATTGAAGGCTTTTAATTAAAACTGGACCTTGGATTTATATGAGATTTATTTAAGGTTTTAATTAAAAGGAACCTTTGATTTATATGAGATGTATTTAAGGTTTTAATTAAAAGGAACCTTTTATTTATAAGATATTTATGTAAGGTTTTCAATTAGGAAAGAACCTTTGATTTTAATGAAATGTATTAAAGGTTTTTAGTTTAAAAGAAAATCCATTTGATTAAGGTTGAATATATTAGGAGTTTAAATTAAAGAGATGTGTATTTATTCGGGAATTGAAGTTATGGGGCTTCAATTTATGGAATGAATGAATGTTGGTTGTAAAGGTTAAAGGTATGGGACTTTAATGATTTTAAAAGTAGTTGATTGACTGGAAATGGAGAATTAAAAAGGAATGTAGATTTATTATTTGAATTGAAGTTGTGGGGCTTTGATTTAGGGAATGAAAATAAAAGGGATTGTTTTAATGGTTAAGGGAATAATAATTTAATGGTTTAATATGCATGAATGAATTTTATTTAATTTGGACCTTTATCTAAGAAGTACGCATTGGATGACTCTCTAAAGGAACTTGAGAGGTGAAAATAAAAGTAAGGGTTATTTTATGATATGCATTATGCATTAGATGGTTATAAACTTAAATAAATATTTGTATAATTGCAATTTGGTAAAGTAAATGAATAGATGCATTTAAAAGTATGCCTATCTTGAAACATGAGTATCCTGATCCCCTACTACCCTCAAAGAACCAATGGGAAGCAAGGAAAAGCAAGGAGTTCCATGGAAACAAAGCATAGGTATTTGTATCTAACGTTGTTGTACTTATGATCAAATAGACTTGAGTTATGGGGATATATCAATGATGCAGATAATGTGATAATCTAACCTCTTCTACTTGTGTTTGCATTTTTATTTACTCCCTCAAACTCACAAGCCTTAGCTCTCTGGGATACCCATCTGCTCTTACTATGGTTTTATGTTGGAACCCACTTCGAAATGGCTTCATCACCAACTTCTACCCATTCTTTTAGAACAAAAAGAATCAATTATTGGATTTCATATCCTTAATTAAGGATTTATGCATCTATTCCTTTCCTCAAGATGTAATTTTATTTTCATTTGATGTTGAGAGTTTATATCCTAGCATCCCAACTGCAGAATGTCTTTTAGCTCTTCAATATTTTTTGAAGGATAAGTTTAATCCAACTAATACAAACTTCATCATCTGGCTTGCAGAACTAGTGTTAACACAACAATACCTAGAATTCAAGGGCAGAATTTATAGACAGATCAGAGGAACAGCCATGGGGAGTAACTTTGCAGTAGTATATGCTTTCCTGTTTCTTTGTCATCTTGAGGAGAAAGTTTTTGTTAATGTTTCTATGGACAATATTTTTCTCTATAAAAAATACATTGATGATGCCATTGGTGTTTGGCATGGCTCAAGGGAAAAACTTGACAGTTTTTGGCCACTTATGGATATTTCTACCATAGCATTAAAATATTAGCATTTATTTCAGATTCAGAAGTGACTTTGCTGGATACTTTTTTTTAAAGGACTTGATTTTATTCATACAGGGATTTTGTGTACTAAGGTATGCCAGAAACCAATGAACATCTATCAATACATTCCAACTTCTTATCATCATCTTGTCCACCAATAGAAGACCTTCATTTTAAGTGATCTCAATAGGTTCTTAGTTAGAGAAAGCTCAAGAGAGATATTTATTTATGTTAAAGAAAAACAAATTAATAGACTTAGAGCTAGAGGGTATAAGATTAATTTTTTGCTTTCACTATTTAAAAAAATCAAATTTGATGGAAGACCCTCTCTCCTAGCCAAATTTCTTGAAAGAGATGCACATAGACAAGGCACCAAAGTCAAACATGTTCCACTTAGTTTGAAGTTAGACAATTGTGATTTTGATAGAAATTTGTACTTGGGCAAAAATATTATCTCTCCCATGTTTGAAAAATGAGGTAAGGATAGGCAACTTAAACATATTGCATGAGCCATCATCTACTGGAGAAATAAAAAACCTCTTAGACCTTATCTTTGTAAGAATAAAATTTTGTAAGGGGATTTTTTCTCGATCTTGTTTCTCACATTTTTTAATGCACCTTTGTAACAGGGTGGGTTTTTTTTAGGGATTGAGCCTGGGAATATTTAATATGTATTTTTTACCATTTGGTCTATAAACGTGCGGTTTGTATTTAATGTTTAGAAATAATTTTTTATCCCACATGCATTATTTTTTGGCTTCCCCCTAGAGTTAGGATTATAAAAAGAGGATATTGTACCTCTCTAAGACTCACACTCCATTGATGAGACCCAAAAGGTCGAAACACATTCGGAGTTTTTTAGTTGTATAATTTCTTTTTCAGAATAAAAATTATTTTTCAGCATTTTTGTTCCTTCCTAACTCGTTATTTTTATCTCTCTAAAAACCCCATTAAAAATATTTTTCTATGGTTATTATGCTCTTCACTTGCCACGTAATGTGATCTGGTGAACCAAAAAGACTCTAGCACTAGTAGTATGCTCTTCACTTGCCGTGTAATGTGATCTGGTGAATCAAAAACTAGCACAAGTTTTTTTTAATAGAGTATTGCTACGCCATGTTTCCTTCTAAGATAAGAACAAAGCCTTTGTTTCATGTGAAATGTATTTAATGATTTTAAATAAAAGGAGCCTTGGATTTTGTGAAATGTATTTAAGGTTTTAATTAAAAGGAGCTTTTGATTTTATGAAATGTAGAAAAGGTTTTTAATTAAAAGGAGCCTTTGATTTTATGAAATGTAGAGAAGGTTTTTAATTAAAAGGAGCCTTTGGTTTTATGAAATTTAGTTAATCTTTTTAATGAAAAGGAACCTTTGATTTTGTGAAATGTATTTAGGGGTTTTAATTGAAGAAACCTTAGTGTCACATAAAATATACTGAAGGTTTTAAGTAAAAGGAACCTTTGTTTCATATAGGATTATTGAAGGCTTTTAATTAAAAAGGGACCTTGGATTTATATGATATTTATTTAAGGTTTTAATTAAAAGGGAACCTTTAATTTATATTATATGCATTTAGGATTTTAATTAAAAGGAACCTTTTATTTATAAGATATTTATGTAAGGTTTTCAATTAGGAAAGAACCTTTGATTTTAGTGAAATGTATTGAAGGTTTTTAATTTAAAAGAGAACTCCTTTGATTAAGGTTGAATATCCTAGGAGATTAAATTAAAGATATGTGGATTTATTTATGAATTGAAGTTATGGGGCTTCAATTTAGGGAATTAATGAATGCTAGTTTTAAAGGTTAAACGTATGGGACTTTAATGCTTTAAAAAGTAGTTGATTGACTTGAAATGGGGAATTAAAAAAGAATGTAGATTTATTCTTTGAATTGAATTTATGGGGATTTGGTTTAGGGAATGAAAATAAAAGGGATTGTTTTAAAGGTTAAGGGAATGAGACTTTAATTCTTTAATACATGAATGAATTTTATTTAATTTGGACTTTTATCTAAGAAGTGCATATTGGATGACTCTCTAAAGGAACTTGAGAGGTGAAAATAAAAGGAATGGTTCTTTTATGATATGCATTATGCATTAGATGTTTAGAAAATTAAATGAATATTTGTATATTTGCAATTTGGCAAAGTAAATGAATAGATGCATTTAAAGGTATGCCTATCCTGAACCATAAGTATCCTGATCCCCTACTACCCTCATAGAACCAATGGAAAACAAGGAGAAGCAAGGAGTTCCATGGGAAAAAAACCTAGGTATTTGTATCTAACATTGTTGTACATATGATCAAATAGACTAGACTTGTGGGGAAATATCATCGATGTAGATAATGTGATAATATTTAACGTAAGCAAGACTTATCATGTGTGATCTAATGAGATGAGTGTTCATTTATTTATGAAGGTTCTTTTCCTTTATATTTGTATTTTTTTATATTATGTGAATGATTCTATTTAGTTTTAAGCTTGCTTTATTTCCTCCATTATTGTTTGTTTGAATCATGTTGTTATAATAATTAGATGTATCAATGTTTGATTACTTGATGATAAGAAACATAAGAGTAGAGTTCTAGGGTGAACTCAAAGGTGACCTAAGTGAATTAAGGACCCCTTAGGGTGAACATAGGTGACCTAAGGGAATTAAGAACCCCTTAAGGTGAACATAGGAGACCTAAGGGAATTGAGACACCCTTAAGGAGATAAAGGACTAAGTTGTGAAGATATTACATCTGAGTTAAGATAGCTCATCGCGGATATGAGATATATAGCTTAACTAAAAATACTCGTAGCATACCTACACATAAGGATTTGTGTATGGTATGGATATGCGTGTATACCTTCGATTGACTGAGGGTTATAGTTCTAAATCATCAATAATTATGTGATAGATGGGCTTATTTACAGTGACAAATTATACACCTACACAAATGGACTTGTGATAGGGTACTTCGTGATATGTAACTTAGAGGAAAAATTAAGAGATTGAAACTTTAGGTAAATGTTAGTTAGGTTAGGGATTCATGAAGGGTACATGTATCCCTCTCCTTAGTAAAAAAAAAAAAACTCTTTCATTTTTTTGTATTTTTTGTTTGTGTGATTTTTGGATTGTTACTAGCATAACCTTTATAGTGTTTCCTGCTAGGGGAACCAATCTTTCCTCATCTCATATTGGATGCCATAAATCCTAATAACAACCTATAAGTTGGGGTTAGGTTACAGTTCTACCTAGAATTGAACTACTAACTCAAGCCATATTACAAGGTTCTCTTGCTATAAGTATCAATAATCTAATTAGGATGATATTACAAGGTTATGATATAACATTAATAGCCGAAACTCTACTCACTAAGTTTAAAGTATCCTAACATTCATTCACTCTTGTTAGTCATTTCACCTTTTACTATATTTTCTATCTCATATTCTTAAATAATGTTGACTAGTTCATCAAACTTTGTATCTTTGCTTAGAATCTATAAGGATGTAACTAGATGTTTGTAGTTATTTGGATGTGCTCTCAAGGTTACTTGAACAAGAAATTTATCTTTAATATTTTATCCTAGGGTTAGTAGTTTTTCTTTGGAATCTGGTATATTACTTAAGAATAGTTCTATGCTTTCACCACTTTCATTTTTAGGGAATGTTATTGAGTTTGAAGATTTAAGATAGTGGCTTTATTTTGCCTTCAAATATTTTCTCTAATATTTTTTTAAGCATTCATAGATGTCCTTGTTGAGCTAATATAAGCTTGTATTTAATTTGTTATGGAAAAGGTTATTATTATTAATGACTTAGCATCACTTTCTTCAAACTTTTGAATCTTTGTTTCTTCCTAAGTTCGTTAAGTTTTTTCTCCTTTGACAATATCCCAAAGTTTTTCAGATATCAGAATATCTCTCACTTTATTTTTCCATGAGAAGTAATTTGGGCCATTACGTAGTCCAAATTCTGTAAGGATGAATTTGTTTGTGGTCATGATGAATCTCTAGGTATAAAATCTTTCTTGGCTTTAGGTTTTATAGAATTCCTTATATCTCCCTAGTTAAGAGATGTGAACTAATTTGATAATTTTTTTTTTAGAATTAGGTTTTGTAGGCTTCCTTATATCTCCCTAATATTTAGAATATGTTTAGTTCAACTTATGAGTTGATTTAGTAATATTTTGAGAATAATTAACCTTTTAAGTTTACCTTATCTTTCCCAATGAAGTATGCTTTAATGGTTGGATCTGTTTTTGTCTCCTTAGAATGAGTATGAGGTAATTTTTACTTCTATATGTAGGCAATTGATACATTTATCTATTTAATAGATTATTTTTTTAAATTCTAAGTATATGTATATAGTTTGAAGTGGTATACCTTATATCTTCCTACTTTTGCAATAATAGAGTTTTAATTTTCCAAGTAGAAACTCTTATATATCCTATGTTTTAAATTACAAATATTAAACTATTTAGGTGCATAGATATATTTTAATTTTACTTTCAAATGTGGTTTATTTTTCTATGGTTTCAACCTTATATTATACCCCTTATATCTCTTTAATGAAATTAAATTTAATTAAGGTAAATCCTTACATTTATAATGTTGTAAATCTTGTATAATGGGTGTTGTATTCTCCAATGTATAGGTGCATGTAGTCTCCAATGTATAAGCACTGTATTTTCCAATGTATGGGCATTGTATTATCCAATTTATGGATGTTGTATTCTATAATGTTGTATTTAGATGATGATAACACACTTTAATTCTTATCTTTATTTAGTGGGTACTATAATTTATGAATATAAAGGTGGTAGGATTTGGCTACAATTCTTGGATAGTGGGCACATTTATTATTGCTTGTTTGACTCTCCTTTACCATGAGCTTTTAATACTCTTATATCCTCTTACACACTGTGCTCTTTTGCTTGCTATGGATACACTTATCTCCTCCAATTTTGGGTGCCTTAAATAGGATGGATTTCACTTGATTTTGGACAAGTATCCTAGGAGTTACATTCAATGCTTACTCCACCTTGATGCTCTTGAACACTTGGTAGATAGATGTTAGGATATTATTTGAGCATTGGCTAATAAATATTCAATGCTCTTGGCTAGAAATAATGATGAATTCTTTGAAGGATACCTCTAAAACTTCCAATATGGATGTTATATTCTGGATACTTCTTCTAAGATTTTAAGAATGAGTGTTTCAGGTGTTATGAGTGCTTCACCAAATTTTCCATGTGGTAGGTCCTTTGTTTTTATGTAGGTCTTGCTTCAACGTATATCAAATCTTATATTATCCTTGCCAATACATATTTTACTATATTTTTTACAACACTTTTCTTGAGCATTCAATGTTGGCTCCATATTAGTGCTTGGATGGTAGCTGAGTGGTGCTCTCCTCAATGTTTTGTTGACATCTCTTCTCAATGTTTGTATGGAGCTTTCTTGGTAGTTGAGTGATGCTCTCTGAGATGGCAGTTCTCCGTTGGTAATTTACCCTTCTTTTACATCTTTCTTGCCTTCTTTTATAGTGAACCATCCTTAATGCTACGTTGTAAATACACAATAGGCTCTTAGTGTAATGTTATACTCCTTATGTTGGATTTTGTGTTGTAGGTGAATGCTTGATGATAGGTCAAAAATGGAGGTTTTTTTCACCTAAACATGACTCCCTTTTTTGGCTCTCTTCCTTGCTTGGGTGATGCTATAAATTCTATAGGTCATTGGAGTGTTTCTATGAAACTTAAGCTTATCCTTTGAATGCTGCAAGAAACTAATGTAAACAACTATACAAAGAATATAATATTTTATTTTTTACCTATTTCCAATCTTCTCCTTGCAAGCTTGTTTTTTTCTAATTCTGATGATGGCTTATTTATACAATATCTTGTAGGTAGAGGATGATCCAATGTTGTATTCTTTGTTATACAACTATCTACTTTGCTTTGTTAATTTAGTAATGGACCCAAGCTAATAATAATGCAACTAATATGCTTTTGAAGGAGTAATTTTTGCACCAACTTTTACCTTTAATGAACCAAGTTTTAATTTGTAGCTTCTTTCACTGATTTGATGGTGGATTTTTTATCCACTCCTTGGAGGAATATTTTGATTTGATCGGTATCTTCTATAGGCTAGAATACCTTGGGGATACTGAGCTCTAAATGGTATCTTTAGATACTTTTATATTTACATATTTTTGTGTCCTTGATCTTAACAATCAATACATAAAATAACCCTTTGAGAGTAACTAGTTTAATGAACAACTAGTATAGTGCAATGAACCAATAATATTTATAACTTAATGCACTTTAATAATATCACATTATTTGTCCTATTAATAAGCTCTCAAAGTAGTTTCAAATGCACTAATTATCACTACAAATTTCTTAATGTAGTCCTCTTCTCAATAATTAGATAATAGGAAGAATGTATCTAACTCCTATTATTGTGCAGGTAATGAACCTTAATAGAAAATTTCTTGTAAACTTTCTTTGGTGAAAAAAAATGCAATATTCTATTTTGCAACATTTTAATTCTAATAAGGTGCTTGATAATGAACCCTAATACAAAGTTCTACTAATGAACTTAATTGCACCCAAGTTTCTTACCTCTAATGGTTTCTATAAGTGTTGTAGATCTTGGTGTTTTGATTCACCAAGTTGCTCTCTAGAGTGGTTGTTGCTTACAGCTGTGAACTCTTCTAGTTTCCTTTCGTGAAACTATAGTAGATGGTTTCAACTTCTACTTTAGGTCTAGTCTAGAACTCTAAAGTCTTATAGCTAGTAATTCTATCTTAATTATTTTCCTTTAGTAGTCAATATATCCACTAAAATATGCCTTCTTAGCTATGAAGGGTAATCTTCAAATCTTCTTAGATTTGGTAGGTTTCTTCTATCTAAGTTTTGACTTCAAACAAGGCTTTCTTCTCAAGAAATATAAATGTCTTGAGGTCTTCACAAATATTCTCTACAAATTTTGATAAACTATTTACCAATTTTTTCTCCTTTGGGCTTGTTGTCAAATGGTGATAATTGTCCCAATTTTTTCACTATATTTTGTAGTGAAATTCTCCAATGGATTCTCCTCGAAACCTCTTTGATGGCTTATATAATTTTTTAAATGAGAAGATCTAAGCCTTCTCCTTGTTTATCCTTGAGACGTATCCAAGATATTTTATCTTGTATCTTATTTGGTCTTCTTGATGAGACCTTTCCTTAATATTAAACTATAAAAGTGTTGGCAATGAGATCTTCTTCATGGATCTCTAGAATGAGAATTTTGATTATCCTTTTCTATCTCTTCCAAGGATGGAAGTTCATCAATGAGACCTTTGATGGGTCTGTTCAGCTTCTTCTAGAGTAAGTCTTCAATCAACAAAGTAGATCACCAATCTTCTTTCTTTTATGAAATATTCTCTAGAGTCCTCTTCTAGTTAAATGACTCTTCTCTTGAGTCTCCTTCAATTTCAAGGCTTTTATGGATTTTTCTTCTAGATCAAGACTTGTGTGGTTTTTTCTTCTACAATAAGGTTTTTTTGGCTTTTTCTTCTACAATAACTCTTTTTTAGCCTTTTATTCTAGATCAAGGCTTGTGGCCTTTTCTTCTACAATGTGCAAGACTATAATAGGGCTTACTTCAATTTTATTTTTTTGAAACAAGATATTAGTAAGATGATCCTAAATCTTATAAATTATGAATCTTCACTAGTTGATTTGTCAATCTAGTGGAATGAATGTTGAGTCCTAGTCTTCACAAGTTTTTTATAACTCTATAGAAAGACTCTTATCCAAATGAAATCTTAAAAATTTTAGAACTGAGATTTAATTTTCCTCTCTATCTCTCTTGTAGATCTCCCTAATCTTATCGACCTATCATGATTCTGATACCACTGTTAAATATTTTATGGTGTACGGAAAGGGAGGATGCAATCACATGATGCAAAATATACAAAGATGTAAGATGCTGAAATATGCTATTAATTGAAAGTGATGAAAATGATACAATGTAATATGGAGAAAATATACACTCTAGAACTGATACTAAAGAACTACATTATACCCCATCATCAATATATATGGTGATCTACCCAGTATTCCTACTACTACCTATAACGATATATAATCACTCACTATGAGGCCCTTTATATAGAAATATAGAATTCTTAACCAAAAATCCACCTATTTGTACAAGGGGACACCTTGGACATTTACAAATTACACATAGACACTTGTGCGTTTATTATATTACTTGATGTAACTAGCTAACTACCCCCTACAATAATCTACAACTCTAGTTATGTACAAAGGGTGGTACATTTACATGACCCAAATGATGTACTATAATCTAACATTTTCCATGATTTTATGGATCACTTAGGGATCAAGACATCTTATCATGCAATGCAACCAAATATACACTATTTATTTGTAAGCATCTATGCACAATTCAAAAATAAGAGAAACCAATGAGATACTCCCATACTTCTCTCTATAATGGTTTCCATACCTACTTAAGTATCTAGAAACCATTATAATATTCTTCTCTTTTAAAAAAAACCTTTCTAAAAATAAGCAACATGCAAAAGAGTCTATTCTTCTAGCTAATCCAAAGAAAAATCTAACTATACAAAATCTACATCTCATTTTAACATCAAATTCTCTTAAAATTCAACTTATTATAACATAAAGAAACATAATCATCTCATAATAATATAAAGAAACTTTAACTTTTCCATAACATAAGAAACATCATCATATTATAAAAATATAAAGAAACATAAACTTTAGAAAAGCGTCAACTCAGGGGTTACTCCCATAATTAACTAATTCTTTATTTTACCTAAAAAATATGATCTTTTCTTTTTGGCTGAAGTTTCTTTCACTATATCATTCTAAGATTTCAAATTAACATAAGCCAAATTATTCACTTCAATTACTTCTTATACCATGATCTATATTTTTCAACTATTCTATATCAATCGTGCAACTCTTAACTCATAAATCAATGCATCCATTAAAGCTTAAAAAACTACCTTAGCTATGTTCTAAAAGCACATGAACTATGTTGCACAAAGATCCATGGCACCTACAAAAATATTAAACATCTAGAGCTTAAAAAATACATAGGTAACCTTAATTTCCTAAGTGTCTCCAAAGCAATACAATAATTGAAAACTCTCAAAATTTTAAGGCCTCTTCCTATTTTTGAAGATTCATTTCTTTGATTCATACACCGCCCCTTTTCTTTCCCGCATCCTTCTTTACACCTTCAATTCCTCTAGTGATAAAATATTAGTCATTACTCTATTTAAAATTACCTTGAGGTGGTTTTCCAACAAGAAAAATCCCATGTTCTTTCTTTGAGCCTCCTTTGAGATGGCTACTTGGCTCGTAATATTCTTTTTTTAATGATCTAATATTGAAATACTTATGGTAATAAATAGATCATGGATTGCTAAAATTACTAATGCTCTACTCTTATTTAAATCTTATAAAGTAATTATATCTTATTCCTTTAACATTAGGATAAAACCATATAATAATTAAAATTCCTTATGAATTAATTCTAATAATTCATTTTATTAGTTTTCAATTGCTAATATTAATTATTAACATTGACACTAATATCCTCAAGTATTAATTTCACCAAAATTAATACTTAAAAAAATGTGTGTTCATAAAACTAAGCATACCATAAACAATATAAATGTCATTCATATCAATAATGTTACACACCATTGTTTTATCCTTAAGTAGGTGGATTATATTTAAGATAGTCTAAAAATTTTTCCAACGTAATACATAAACTCATTATTTAGAAAACTTCCTAGCCCAATGGTGTGAACATGGGTTAAGAACAATGCAATTCATCTACATGAAGGGTATTTTGTTACCCTGAGCTACCGATGAGTAGGTCATCACCATCATTTCTATGAAACATTCTCTCAACTCAGGTGGTTATTCATATTACTCCACGGGTGAGAGCACATGGTCTTGCAATCACAAATATATTAGTAGTATCATATTCTAAGAAGATAACCAAATCAAATAGTTCAAATATTTGATAAAATGAAACAATATTATGTATTAATACTCATACATTAATACATAGTTTATTACCAAGCATAAGTCCTACAAAGGAGGGTTATTACACCTTTTATAAGTACCATTATATTGTTTACACTTCCTTGATCAAAGATAATTTTCTCTCTTGATCACTAAATAAGTTCATGCCCAACACACACATACATATATAGTGCAAAAGGTGGGAAGGGTTTAGCTAACCTTCTAACATGCATTAATTTAAAGGATATGTATCTATATAATATTGGAACAAATGTAACTACCATTAGTAAATAAAATTTCTATAATGTATGGTAATGGGTTCTAATAGTTGTGGAAAATATATATTTTAGTAGAGGGTTAAATCTAGATTAATTTTCGAAGATAAAAATTTAAATGATTTTATATTAGCTATTGATATATGATATTGGAGTGAACGTATAAACAATTATTTATTTCTAGAATCAAAGTCACCTCTTTGCCAAGAAAATATAGAAAAAATATAGAATAACATAAAAATTAAATTGAAAAAAATTATTTATAAATAAAATATTGCTTCTCCCATCGTCGTTCCAAAGCACACATAAACTACAGTGTTTCAAGAAACCATAACCACATTTCAAACCTTTCTCTTGATATTTGTTCCAATGAATTGTATCAATAAAGTGTGGTCATCTATTGCAATAATTATCCACATAAAGGAAATATTTTCTTGCATGGTAGTGTATTGGTTCATAAATTAGTTCAAATGGAATAAGAGCACAAGTTATCCATAGAAGTGTCAATCAAATAGAAAAATCTTCATGAGTATGAAAACAAGAAAGAAAATATTAGAGGTGAGGGAGTTACAAGAGGTGGGAGTAGACAAATCTAGTAGATGTGATGTGCATAGTAGTATAGTTGGAGGTGTAAATTTAGGTCAAGCTATGGTGGAAGCTTTTACAACATAGGATAAAAACCCTAAGCTACAACATGAGAGTATTAACTTAGAGAAGGATGGTAAAACATGGCCAGATTTATTTAAGAGGAAGAAATTTGTGGTAGAAATTAAGAAATAATGACTACTAATTACATCTAAAATAAATGAGGGATACATATTTTTGAATATTCTTGACAAAGTATATAAAAGAGCACAAATTATATTTAATCAAATACTTATAGAAAATTTTATAGGATTAAGACTATTAGGAGAGAATATTAAGTAGTGGGAAAGTAATCACTATAAAGTTAAAGGCCATGTTGAATTCTTATTTATACCAAAAGGTTTTTCCTCACTTCTTTTAAAAATTAATAAGTCTATGAAAGGTCTCTTCTAGGAGGTCAATGTTTTGTGTGTAGATCTAGACTTTATCTCAAGAAGTGGGCTCCTAGATTTAACCCTAACATAAAAAAGAATAGAAGTATCTCAACATGGTTACAACTGGTTGGTCAACCATTAGAATTATTAGAGTATGAATTCAATAAAGGTATAGCAAAATAGTTTGGGAAGTTTCTCATAGTGGATTTTGTCACCAAAGAAATAAAAATGGTATTTTTTGCTAGGATTTATGTTACATTTGAATAAGAATAAAAACTACCAAAAGAGATCAATTTTGTGTCAATATGGGGAGTGTGGATTCAAACAATAATTTATGAGAATTACCCCTTTAGTTTTATAATTTATACCAAAATATGTAATCTACTAAGACATTGCCCAAATAGATAGAGAAATAATACTAGAGAAAGACCTACCAAGCATGAAGATAGACAAAAAGGTCTAATATGGAAGAAAAAATAAAATATATAAATATAAGGGTAAAGAGTTTAATAATAAGGAAGTTGGTGAGAGGAGGGAACCATAATAGAATAAATAAGAACAAAAGGAATATGGTATTGGTGAAGCTAAAAAATAGTTATAGAAGGAAATGAAGACTAAAGGAGGTGAAATAGTGGTTTTAATAGAGGAACCTAATACCATAGAAATCCATAATGCTTCACAAAGATAAACCTGAATGGTACAATGATATGAGGTGACTAAAAAAAAGGTAGAAATGATGGATCAAAGGGAAGAAATAGAGAAATAAATAATATGGGAGATGGAGACTCATGGGTATATATATTATGAAGTTGTGTTATGTACAACTAATCAAGAAGAAATGGAAGGAGGATATTCAGGGAAATTATCAAACCTAAGGATTTCAAGGAGTTCTAAGAAGCACTTGAATATAATAATAGAGGAGGAAAATATGGTGGGTAAGCCATATTTGAAGAAAAAATGTAGAGGAATCAAAAAAGGATTTAAAATATGGGAAGCAAACAACCATAGTCTTGAATGGGCAGAAGCCTACTACAAGATGTAAAATATGAAATTCATATCATGGAATTTTAAGGGAATGAATACCCCTAAATAAAATATATTGGTGTGGTCCATGTTGAAGGACCACCAACCAGATATAGTATTATTGTAAGAAATATAATTATTTTATTCTAGGTGAGAGAGCGTCCATAGTGGAATATGGAAAAGGGTAACAACTATAAAGAGGGTTCTAGATGAGCTTGTTAACTATTGGTTCCATTATAGGAGGAATAATTCATCTCTCAAAGTGTAAATAAATTATCAGTTGTATTCTTGATCAAGTCTTCAAATTTGGATTTCCTTGTTAAAAATATCTATGCTCAAAATTTAAATAGATTAAGGAAGCAATTTTGGATAGATCTAGGACAAATGAGACAATAGGTTGAGGGGTTAATATGAATAGTTATAGGAGACTTCAACACTCCATTAAGACCAAGTGAGAATAAAGGTATTTCCAAGGGATTCACTCAGAGTATGGAGGATCTTAGCAATTTTATATCAATATCAATCCTTTAATACATTGAATTGAGTGGTAATGCATTCACATGTACTAATAGGAGGCTAAGTGAATACTTGATCTAGGTGATATTGGATTGGATTTTTCTATCCTTAGATTGGTTTTAACAAAATTGTGAGCAAACTTTAAAACATTTTCCAAGAATAGCATCAAATCATAACCCTCTTGTATTTTGGTGTAGTCTATAGGAAAGAAATAAAATAGCCTCTTTAAATTTGAATTCATGTGGTTGTAGCATCCAAGAATTTATGAGTAAAATGAAAGATAGTGGATTCATCTCATATAAGCTAAATTCAAAACTAATAACCTTTCAAATTTCAAAAACAAAATCTTAAAAATAAAATTTTTAAATCCTATTTAAAGTAGAAAACCTTACCGCTCCATAATTTAAATAAAAATCTTAAAATTATTAATTTCAATATATTGTAGAACTCAGTATAACTCCTACCTAAATATTTTCTCCTAAAAAGGTAGTATTCCTTTTATCTTCCACTTATTAAAGTTTATAAGATTTAATAAAAAAAAAAAAACTCTCACTTAGGACTTTAATTAATTATCCAATAAATGTAAATTTGCTTACCTCCACCTGATAAAATAATTAGAATGTATAAATGATAATTCCAAAATATAATTAATATTGCTAAATATAGGTGTTATGACTAAAATGTAACACTTGAAAAATGTTAACTACAATGGTGGGTGGTAGAGTTAATTATTCGTATTCTAGCACCTATTCAAATTGCATTGATACAGTACCAGCCCACTCGAATTTGTATTCTTAGATTGCACTTTGTTGGATGTGATGACTACTTAGGTTTCATTGGATTAGATGGATCCTATTGGATAATGCTTTTATTGGTTTATTTAATAGATACTACCCTTGCCTTTGTTGTCTAGATATTTCCTCTACTAGCTAGATGATGTTATTACCTTTGCTAGTTTTACCTCTATTGGTAAGATGTTGCCTCTACTAGAGAGATGTTGATGCTGCAAGATAGATGTTTCTTACTTTGGATAGATGTAGACTGAGCTAAAATATGTTACCTCTTCTAGCTAGAAGTTACCTCTACTAGCTAGATGTTACCTCTACTAGAGTGATGTTGCTTTTGTTGGTTAGATGTAAGATCTACTAGACAGACATTACCTCTTTTAGCTAGAAGTTGCGTCTACTAGCTAGACATTGCCTATATTAGAGTGATGTTACTTTTTTTGGATAAATGTATGCTTTTATGGAAAGATTATACCTTTGGTTATCTATTGACTATACTAGCTATTCATTGGCTAGGTTATCTATATGTTGTCTTCCTTGACTATGCAAGGTACTATTTGTGCTAACTATATGCTAGCTTTCATTACTATGATAAATTTATGCTAAATACCTTATCCACTATGCTAGCTACCTTAGTTACTATGCTCACTATATATAGGCTACCTTGGTGACTATGTTTGATACCTTAGTCACTACCTCCACTATACTTGTTATATGGTGTCTATCATAGTCACTACCTTCACCGTTCTTACTATATGGTGGCTATATTAACCACTACCTCCATTATTCTTACTATATGATGGTTATTTTAGTTATTGCTTCCATTGTTCTAGCTATATGGTGGCTATATTAGCCATTGCCTTCACTTGTGCTTTTTATGTTTTTTATTCTCTATAGACACTTTTAATATTGCCTTTCATATTCTAGAAATATTTACATTCTTTAGGGAATCTATCCATCTTTGTTGGTTTTGTTTTCTTCAAGTAACACATCCTTCTTTGTGGTCTTCACGTTCTTTATGGAACATATATTTTTTTGTTCCCTTCATGTTATTTAGGGAACATATTATTATTTGGTTCTATGTTCTTTAGGGAACATATCCTTATTTTTTGGCTTTAAGTCTTTCTTTGGCCTCACTTTATGTGATGTGGTCTAGTTCTAACTTCTTGTTGACTTCAACACAAATTCTGCTTAGCACTATGTGGTATATATTTTAATTACATTAAACTTAGCTCATATGGCACTATTTTTCCTTCTTGGTGATTTTATATCCTTAAAGAACCAATATAATAATATGAATATTTATTATCCTTCAGTAATTTTATACCAGTTGGATACTTCAATGTAATATGATGACTTTTTCTCTTTTTTAATATTAGTCCTTCACCATGATTCTCCTCTTTTCTAGATAATTCAGATCAATATCAGGATGAATTTGAATGTCCCATAGAGTCTAACTTTATTTTGAGTTGACTTTAAATGAATTTTGTGGAAGTCTTATATCTTCATTGATTTTTATTGAACCAAGTATATAGATCCTAGTTTCCAAATCATGGTGACGTTTATTTATCCCCTCAATATCTACTCTTTTATACCTTTAAAAAATATAGTCTAAGTCTTCATTACTTTTCAAGTGGATAGACTCCAAATATGATTGTGGCTCTAATATATGACTATAAAAAATAGATAAGCAGTAACTCCAATACTACTATTGGATTTTAAGCCAACCTATATCAGGTCCCAATACAATTAAACCATAATATAAGAGCAATAAAAATACATATTGGCCAATATAAATTATAATAACATTCACTATAACATAAAATATAAATTTGAATGGCAAAATTAATTCATATCATAACATGAAATATACTAACAATAAAATTTCTCAAAATTTATATACAAGCTTCAATATTGTTGCTTGTTGTGGTGATCGTTTATAGTTTTTTCCTAGTACATTATATAGAGCTTTATCTCTATAATATAGATATAGGTCTTCAGTACTTGACTATTACACTCCTCATATATCTAGGGGTTGCAACATTTCCTATTATTGTCATTTAGCTTCTCATATTGCCACTTGTATAAAAGACTCTCCATTATCTACTTACATTCACACTTAACCCTATGACACTTTCTCACTTCTACATGAAACTTACTCTCCTACATGCACTCCCAATACATGATACTTGTGCAGATTCTCACATTACATATTTGCACACTTACATACATGACACTTGTGCACTTTCTCTCATTGCACACTTGCACTCTTACTTATATGATACTTGTGCACATCCTGCACATTACACACTTATATAAAAGAGGAAATATAAATAACTCATCTAAACTACACACTCAAACCCTAATATATTACATATTTACATGTGTACCATAAATATATCATGAGGGTATATTTACATGTACCAAATAATGTAATATTATCCAACAACACATCCTCCATGGTGGTCATCCCATATGGGCTAAAGGAAATTAAATTATTTTCAAGTGTTCTAATTTCATAATTAAATAAAAGTATATATGGAATTATCAATTATTCATTTCAAATTGACTCAAAAAATTATACATTTTTGGGGTTTATCCCTTATATCCTAGTAAATATCTCAAAATAGGTTAGCTTTGGGAAAAATATCATCCATGTAAGGATTAATAAAATGTTTTTCTTCACTTGCTCCTCCCCTAAGTCACTTGGGTATAAGTTTTGGTACCATCCAAGAGACTAATATAATTAGAAATAGACTGGATCTGTGTTAAAACCCTTCCAACAAAATTATTTTTTCTAATTAAGTATTGCATTAAAATTATTATTTTATACCTTGGCAATTATTATACATGTAGCATATTTTCATAGCAGAAATGCATTTTTACTACATAAGATGTTCAACTATATACCTACTAAAAAAAACAATAAATGTATTTTTATGATAATTCAAATTTAACATTATGTGCACAAAGTGAACATAAGTGTAAAATATTTCTATGATGTGACAAACCATATTAAGAATGCTTACCATAAATTTTTACATGTTTCCCATAGCACAAATATAGGTATAATTTGAAGAAAATTTAAGTTTCTTATCAATAATCAATAATATCATAGATATTAAGTATATTTGAAGTCATGATTTCCCAATAGCCATTTTCATTTATTGAATAATACCTCGTTATCATAATTGACCCTTCCTTGTATCCTTTCAACTATGTGATCCCTTTGTACTTAAAGAAAAATGTATGCAACTAGAACTCTTGGTCTCATTAGACCCTAAAGATAACTCCCTTATGTAAAGATAAGTGAAACCTAGGGAAAAGGATCCCACTAGAGGAGTTATATGAGAAATTATAGTGCAAGTATATTTATCAATGTGGAAAAATAATAATGGCAAATGACCACCTCTTAATATTTAATCCATTATTCTTGCACTTTAGTACCTTTTATTTTATTATGCATATATTTCTTTATTTCTGTAAAGAGTGGTTAAAAATAAAACTAGGTTTTATCATTTATTCAATTGATGATTTTTGTGGATGGTGATCTCATCCATTTGATACCATAATTATGGTTTCTTTATGTAAAAGTATAAGTATTATTTTGCATTACCTTTATAAATATTAAATTCAATGATTTCAATAAAAAACTTCTTTGAACTATGTTTCTTCTTGTGCATTGATAAATAAACATATAATTGAAGTATTAAAAAATTGACAAACATGTTTATTAAAAATGATATCAATTTAACATATGTGTATTAACACAATCTATTTAAATTTTTAATTTTAAAATAATTCACATTAACCATATTACTTATTCATACATTGTTATATGGGAAAATGAATAAAAATACTAGACACTTTAATATTATACAATAATAATTTGTAAATGTAATGCATTACTAATATAATATAAATGGCATAAACATTAGTATGTATAAATATCATTTTATGTCTAATATAGAGGTCAAATACTTCTTCTCATCAATGAATATAATAATGTCATAATGGATAATGAGCATAAATATCATACTCTTATAATCTTATCCCTTAAAATGATGATCTATTCTATTTTTTTGTTACAAGAAAAAATCATGTCTTTCTCTTTTATGTTGTTGGAGTACAAATCATTGGTTTTAAAAATTCTAGTGACACATTTTTAGTTTCAACAAATGATATTAAGAACAAAGGAAGTTTTATTTTCATAGCCAATGGAATTTAAGGTTTGAACATAGAGAAAAAATTAACATGTGGAAGGAATATCACTATGCATAACCATTTTGATTAGCCTTGTTATGTGGTATGCTATATTAATTACACAAACAAGACTTAAGACTATAAATGCAAATATATACATAAATATAATACCATTTTTTATTTTTGTTTTCCTTATTTTCTAATATTGTATATGAGTTGAAATGTGTTCTAACTATATTATATCATAATCACATGATCAAAGCATTTTACGAATATATAGTTCCTTCATTAAAGTTCTTCTTTGATAATCATATATTGATTATATTATTGTAACTCATTTATTATTTCTTCGTAATGGCTTGGAGAGAATGTTATAGTTAACATTGGACTAAATATGGTATAGAACATAAGAATTATATTGTACTTATATGGATACATCGCATTTATTGTTTCTATAGAATACCTTACATAGAATTTTATGAACATTATTAGACTAGATATCATATAAAAAATGATGGTGGTCATGTATATGCAATTTGATAAATATTAGCTTATTATTAATGGTTGTATTAGAGCTATATACATAAATAATTATATTTTTATCCTCTATATTTAGGTGTCCTAATATATCAACATGGTATTGTACAAAACTACTTGATCCCTATCACTTGGATCAAATAGTATGGGATAAACTTATAATATACTATGAGGAAGATCATATAGAATTTGAATGTGAGATTTGATTCATATTATGGTTATATTCAACATGAGGACTCAAAAAAATTATATCTAAATCCATCCTTTTCCACAAGATTAATTATACCTCCAAGTATTATCACTGTTCTAAACAATTCCTATCCATGGGATTAGAACATTGATTTATAATAAAACTCATCACTTATCATGACTTGTTCCAAATTTTTTAGGGAGACTATTTATTTTAACATTTGATAGACCTCCTAGAGGACATGGTGGTAGGATTTAATACATAATATGGATAATAATTATACTAGACCTATTAATATTAGGCCTTAGTTCCATGCATTACCATATGTTCTACCCCTACCTCTAGGTATCCTAATGGATTTTCAAAAAAACTGCTCATGCAACTAAGACCATGGTGTGTCATATGAAGATACTTCGTTCAAACTAAATTTATAAGAAACTCATTAATAAGTTAAGAATATGGTCACATATATCCATAGTTATATTCCACTCTAATTAATGTAGTGAGGATTGGATCTATAGCATGAACACATCTGACCATAGTTATCTTTCACTCTATCCTAGTTTTAGATACATTTCAAAAAATTTGAAACCTATCTCAAGGTGAATTATTGGATCCACAAGGTTCTCACGCACAGGATTAGAACCTTAGATAATGATACAAAAATTATCACCTTTATTACTTAGCCTAAAACTATTTAGTAACTAGTATGACTAACATCAAGGAAAATCCCATAAAAATATGAAGGTGGGCTTGGATATCTAATCTAGTTACACTTTATGTTATGTATATGGCCACTTAAACCTTGGTACATGCATTACAATAATTTTTATCTACACCTCTAAGTGTTTTTATGGATATATTAAGTCCCCTTGTATGAGATTGAAATTGTACCTTATAATGTTAAAATACTTAATTTGTACTAGTTTTCTAGAATACTTGGAAAAAATATAAAGGTTAACATTAGGATGGATTTTATATAAAATATTATTATAGGGTTGTATTCATGATATAGTGATATTTAAACCTAATATCTAGTGTCACTCCACCCTAGGACCATGGATTAGCATAACTTATAGGGTGCTTATTTCTTTTCTTGAAACCCACTTATGAGATTAAGTAAAACTCCTTGCTCCTTATATATTTTCCTAATAACATTGAGAAAAATTATGTATAGTATTAGGGATGATCTCGTTAATATTATGAATGTGGGATTGAATTCATATATTTAAATATATGATGTTAATATTACTTGAGGGCATGCTCAATGTTATATTATTATTTATTACCCTATAGGTCATTGCATTCCTTTTATAGATGACTTTATTATAATATTGTACTATTAACCTAACTGTTACTTTTTAAATATTTTCCTAGTGTAACATGTAATTTGACTAATATATGCCTTTGGTTGCAACTATTTATAAACTGGTTAGTGATAATTCTATGCTTGTTAGTTACATTTTTTGGTGTCTACAAGCACCATTCATATTGTGTGTATATATAGATTTATTTTTAGTTGTTGTGTAATGTGTTGATTATATTCATTCCTAAATATATTGATAAGTATGATATTGTGTTAGAGTGGGTATGAATCTCTATTACTAAACCTGAAATTCTAGCATAATTTTAGGTACAGTGATTCCAAACTAGTGTAAATTTTTAGAATTAGTTGTGGAAACGATTGTCACCAAACACCCTAATTGGAGACTAGATCACAAGGATTTCTCTATAATATAGCAATTAAGAATACCATAAAAAAATATTTATTGATAAATTCATAATACTTTACTCTTTAACATTCAACCCATTTCATCAAGTAATTTTTTAAGATGGATTATTCTAGTGATACACTAGACAATGGAAGAGAAGTTTTGATAAAAAGTGAAAGATTGAATTTTTAAGGTTTATTTAAAACATTAAATGTATTTCATAGGTTTTTTATAAAATATAAAATTGATTATCTCCATTGTATTTTTTCTCGTTGATATAGTACATATGAGAGGGAAATATGGATGAGTTTTGAAATAAATAACAAAAGGTTAAAATTATTATAAATTTTCAAATTTTCTAATAAAGCCTTAGAAATACCTTAATGCATAACACAAATAATTGATCCACTAGGGAAAGTTGTTAGAATGGTATAATAAAATGTATGTTACTTCAATGAGATAGAATGAATCATGTTAAAAAATTATTCTACAAGATAAATCATAGTACGCAATCATCAATAATGTCACATTTAGATTAGTATGATGTTTTGGATTGAAAAAGTGAATCTAAAATCCTTAATTAACAATGATGTAAATAATATTGTGTTTGATAAAGAAGAAGTGTTACCATCAACTTGGAACTTATATTGCTACAACTTATAAGACAATTGAATTTAGAAGATGTGAATATAGAACCTATGTGGGCAATATTAAATAAGATTTTGTTCTTGTATAAGGAAATAGGTAAGGATTTTTAGATGTTTAATAGCTATCTAGATATCATCAAGTACTTGTTTGATAAAAATAAAACTTAAATTGATTTGAAACTTAATATTTAATGCTCAAATGGGATGAATAATGGTTCAAGCTATGAAAGATGTTTAGTTTTATTTCTCATGTAGTGTCCAGATACTAGATCAAAAAGATCCAAGATATGAACACATATGAAATTATGATAATAGATGAATAAATATTTTACATCTCATGAAATAACATATAAAATAATTATAGTCATCATGAGGCCAAGCCCTTAACTATGCAAATGTGAATATTTTTTCTCTTCTTTATTTTTCTTTTCTTGTCTTCCTTTATTATAATTTTTCTTTAAAAGCTTTATATTTAGGAAAAATACTTTAATTGGAATCATTTATTAATTATTTTTCATTTATTACTTATATATTATAAAAGAAATCTCCATCTAAAGAATGCATTATGAATCGCGGGATCAACAAAAATGAAATATTCATGTACCATAAGAACCTAATAATTATGGAAAAAAATAATATTACCAGATTATGTGTTATTGATCTATTGAAACAACATCCAAATGGTGAGGTAATCTTGATGACATCATCATAATATTATCCATTATGATACAACTAAATAAAATTAGTTGATCAAAAAACAATGATCAAAGGTAAGAATGGAAGTCCTATATGGCTTAATTTATCATCTAAATCCATCATGTGTTAGCCATGATATCACCTACATGTTAATTGATTATGATAAAGGAATATTGAGTTAGAGGTAATGCTAACATCTCATCCACTAGGAGACTATGCACATGATCTAAAAAAATTAGGATACCTAATTCAAAATATTTCAAAATTTATAGTTAGGTGGAAAAATATTAGGTCATTTGAACATAAATGACAAGATCCAAAATTATCAGAAAAGATACAGTGGGGAGTGTGGGTGTGTCAAGTGAACTAATAGTGATTGTAGAAGTATATTTAGGATGACCCAAACCTACAAGAACAGGTAATCACATGGAATCAATGGCATAAAAGGAATTGCATTTATACATAAATAAAAATAGGATTATTCATTAGAGATGATCATCTAAAATGACAATCACCTAAATGGGCATCTATTATATGTATAGTTTTAAGAAGAGAACTTGTGAAAGAGGAGTTTAACATCTTCCACTAGAATTTCTAAATATGGACATTTTTATATTATTAAACCCTTTTTGTTGATGTAGAATTCTATACAGGTGCATGAACTAAGGGTTCTATCCTAAGCATGTAGGAGAGAGATTTTTATAATATATTAAAAAATGAGCAATTCAACTTTTGCCAAAGTAATTACCATCAGTCATAATATATGTGATTGCCACCTCTTGAAAGGATTAAAAATATCCAAAGTGTCAAAAATCATATAATTTGGTAAATAACTCGAACCCATCAATAGATCGAACCCATAGCTCGAACCCATCAATATAAATTGAGTAATAGCCAATTTTCTAAATAGGAGCAAGAAATTGTTGACATCCCATTGCATCATATTAAAATGGTAGAAGATGCACAAAACAAAGAAAAGATGAGGTAAATTAAGTATTGGAAAACCTACTCTATTGATACGTATCATTTGATTTTGTTCACCAATTCTAAAAATTGTACCAAAGTTATTGCTAGGAAATCTAATCCATTGATTAACTATTAAGGATGACAAATGACTCAATAATTTACTAAATAGTTTTATAATCTTGATTTGACAATTATCAAGCCTCATCTATTGATTGATTCAAAGAATACAAAGAGTTATGGATACACTAACAATAATCCAACTATAAGAGATCAAAGAAGAAATTTATATGAACCAACCATAGAAATTTATGAAAAAAAGATAAAAGCATTTTGTATGAGAATTGAAAATGTGACTATATATGTTAAAACATGCATTAAGAATTTGGTACGCAAATAATGATGAATGATTTATATCTAAATTATATAAGGATAGTCCATAATATTCAAATATACATAACAATTATTATAATTGAAATGGACAATTCATCATTTTATGGATAATATTATTATCATAGGTAATGGTGTACATAGTATTAGTGGGATGAAATCAATATTTTAGAATAAAATTTACATGACATATTTGGTAATTCTCCATTACTTCCTTGTATTTCAAGTATTGCAAATAAAAATATGGTAGTGTACATTCACAAACAAAGTATGATAATGAGTTTTTAGTCTAGTCTATTGAGTTAATGAATTATTTCTATTCATCTCTAGTAATTGGTGACAATACCAAGACATCATTCAAACATATCTTTGGTATTGATCTATAGCATAAAATAGGTGAAAAGGAATTTAGTCCATTTTTAATCCTATTCTAAGGGACTTCTTTTCTATGTCCTGTCCTATTCATACTCTTAATTTTTACTATGTTTATAGAGTTCTCATCATCTAAATCTAAAAGGATAGAAACAAATATTTTATTTCCATCAGCAGGGTTGCTTATTTTATTTTTTGAGATAAAATAATGAATATTCTCTTCTTTATACTATTCCATAAAAAATAAGTAAAATTCAAGCTTGAACTATACCAAATATATGAAATTATTATTCACGTAATGTGGTATTACTCACTTGATTGTAAGTTGATGGATGTTCATATTAAAGGGGTAAAATACACCTAGAGATACATGACAATTGGGGATTAACACATTCAAGTAAAACTTGATAGGATATTTTATCTCAAGAAGCTATATTGGTAATGGATGGTAGCACTCTTATCTATCTTTCTAGAGGTGTATCTAATTAGTTTTCTTTACTATTTGAAGCTGATAAAGGTCCTTGTTTCATAATATCCTTTATATTTGAAGCTATGTAGACTCAACACAAAAATTTATGCATGCAAATTGCTAACTGGTGGTAATTTGAATGTCATGGGTCCTTTACTTTCAGGATTTCTTAAAAACTTAAGTGTGTCAAAAAAAATATTCGAATCTGGAATAGAGAAGTTTTTCGGTAATATATTTTAAAATAAGTAAAATATTTTACAAAATCTTTAAAGTAGTGAACTCCAAATTCAGAATGAGAAGCTTAATGAACAACTCAGAAATGAAGAGATACAAGTTATTGTAGACTATCACAATGTACTGGCTAAAGAGGAGACTTTCTAGAGGCAAAAATCAAGGGCCCTTTGGCTCAAAGAGGGGGAATCTAACACAAAATATTTTCATGCCACTACTCTGAGGCACCAAAGTTTGAACAAAATTAAATAATTAACCAAAAGTTATGGCACCGTTACCAAGGACATTTTTGAGGTCCAAAATAAATCTTCGTATTTCTTTGAGGGCCTTTCAAAAGCAAACCCCCAAAATACTACCTAGGCTGGTAGACAATTACTCCACCATATTCTCATCCTGTTCACTTCAGATATGAATTTAGATCTTATCACACCCCTCACCCTTGATGAAATTAAAGAGGCCCTTTTTTATATGCACCCTAATAAAACCCAAGGCCCTAATGGGTTTTCTCCCTAGTTCTACTAGAATTTTTGGGACATCATTGGGCTTGATATATGTAATGCCATCATTGAAATTCAAAAAACTAAATCTATACCTAGAAGTATCAACTCCACTTTTATTGCCTTGGTTCCCAAAGGGCCTGTTTGCAAATATATGTCATATTTCAGACCCATTAGTCTCTATAATGTTTTTTACATAACTCTCACTAATGTCATGGCTAAAATACTCAAGGAGATCCTTCTTTGGATAATAGACCCTTGTCAAGGTAGCTCTATCAAAGGAAGAAATATTAATGATGGTGTTATCACATCACATGAAGTCCTTCATTCTGCCAGCCTTCACAAAAAATTTGTCATGTTTTTCAAAATTGATATGAATAAGGTATTTGGAAGAGTTAACAAAGATTTTCTAATTATTTTCCTTCTCAAATTTGGGTTTCATATAGAATTGATTGATATTGTTCATAATTGCATATATAATCCTTTGTTTTTAGTTCTAATAAATGGTTCTATAGTAGGGTTTTTCCCTAGTAACAAGGGCCTCAGATAGGGAGATCCTCTCTCCCTCATCATTTTTATTATTCTTGCTTAATCCTTGGGTAGAGCACTCAAAAATACCTTCTCTAATGTCATAATTTTAGGCATTAAAGCTATGTCCAATTTAAGAGCCCTATCTCACCTGTAGTTTGTTGATGATACCACCATTGCTAATCATGCTTCTGTGTGGGAATCAAAAACCATTAAGAGTATTCTTGATACATATGAGGAGGCTTCAGGTCAGAAAATAAATTATATTAAAATCAAAATCTATTTCATTAACACTACACAAGAGAGATAAGCAAATATTGTACGTATTTTTAAATATTTTATATATCATTTACCTAATAAAAATTTGTGCCTCCCTCTTTTCACCAGTGATCCAAATGAATCCATGTGGAGTAATTTTATTGAGAGGATTAACAAAAAACTTTTAGGTTGGAAAGGGACCCTCCTCTCTAAAGTAGCCAAATCCACCCTGATAATGGCTTATCTCCAAAGTGTTCCTATTTATTTCTTGTCCCTCTTCAAAGTTCTTGTTGCTATCTGCATGAAAATTGAGCAAATCTAGAAAATATTTTTGTGGGAAGGTGCCAAAGATAGGAAAAGATTTCATCTGGTCAATTTGGACAAGGTGTGCTCCCTAAAAATTTAAGGGGTATTGGGGCTTTTAAGAGTTTATAATATGAACACAACCTTGTTAGCCAAGAAAGCATGGAAGGTTTTCACCAAGAGTAACCTTGAATGGGTCTCAATTGTCAATAAAAATATCTTCAAAACCGTTGTTTCCTAAATGATGATATTCTTGAAGATGGGTCCACTTTCTATAAATAATTTACCCAAACCAAACCTTTAATTCAGAAGGCGATAATATGGAAACTAGGAACAAGGATTAAAATAATTTTTTTTACTGATGGGTGGAATACTAATAAACCACTTTTAGAGAAAATGAAATTATTATCTTACAACCTTTCCTGGACACATTAATGGGCAACAAGGTTGAAAATTTTATTGATATTTCATCAAATTCCAAGTGTTGGAAACATTTACATATTCCATGTGCAAATGGTCAAATATCTTCTACCTTATATGCTCTCAAAACCATCCTAAATATAGCAGTCATCCACACTAGTAATTCCCCTAACTCTCCTTTTTGCAAAGAAACTTATTCTGGGTGGTTCACTATTAAATATGCCCATGATATGACTATTTATTATAAAGTGGTCCATATCCCTTATGATCACTTGTATATTAAATACCTCATACTAAAAGTTTCTTATTTCATCTAGTTGGTCATTCAAAATAAGATTCTAACGATTCATAACATTATGAAAAGGGGTATGTCTATCCCAAATAGATGCTATTTATAAATGAATTCTTGGGAATTTTCTAATAACCTCCTTTTGGAGTGCCTTTTATCCAAGATAGGTTTGGATCACCTTATGTTCACTTTTCATATCTCTTGGGTTTCTCGTAATTCATTGAGTCACATTTTCACCCAATGACCTACTCAATTCAAAAATCTCATATTATCTTATTTATAGAAAGTGAGCCATCATCATATCTTATGGAAATTATGGCTTGAAAGAAACAATAGGGTTTTTTCTTCCTCCTCTACGGATTCCATCTCTATCACCAACAAAGCTATTGCCTTTACTGTAAAAAATTCCCAGCTCTTCCCTTGTCCCAAACCAACTAATTCTACATTGGAGTATATTTTGTTCTCTTCTTTACATATTCTTTGCAACTCCAGTTCTATTTTACCAACCCCCTATATCAGATTTGGTGCCCATTGGATTCCTCCCCCAAGTCAGTGGCTAAAAATTAACTTAAATGGTGTCTCCAAAGGAAACCCAGGGGATGTTGGTGTAGGTGTCCCAGTCATAGATAGTAGTGGACAAGTTATTATGGCTTATGCTAGTATCTGGAGTGCCAAACTAATAATTTTAATGAAGGTTGTTCACTGTGGAGAGGGCTATATCCTCTCAAGGATTATAAAAGCAAAATTTTTATTGAGGAATATTCTTTAAACATTATAAATGCTCTTAAGAACAATAATATTTCCTCTTGGAATCAGAACTATTGTTTAGGAAGATTAGAAGCTATCCCAAAATTTCATTGATATCTTTATCAACCATGTGTATCACAAAGCTAACAAACCTACATATATTCTTGCCAATTGGGGAGTTATCCAAAAATATCTATATATTTGGAAAGAAATCTTTCCCCAAGAAGTTTTAAATACTACTAATAATTATTTTGTTTTAAATATGTGATCACAAGTTTTGGCAGGTCAGCTTCTCCAATTTTAACTCTACCTATTTCAGCATCATGTGTTTCTTTGGTTCCAGTTCTTATCACAATTTTTTTTTGATTAGCATGAATCTCTATCTTGCTATTAGTGTTGGCTTTTTGTTCTTTCATTTCCCTTTTGTGGAGTATATAATGTTCCAATATAGTCCCTGTTAGTGGTTTTACCTCATAGTTGTCTTTTCCAAGCATGTCAAGTCCCTGAGTAGGTCTAGGTTGTGCAATTGGACATTATCTAACAATGTCAATATGTGTCAAGTATTGAGATGCTTAATTTTATGTCTTGTGAATTTTGAGATTCATTTTTTCAATAATTTGGCACTCCAAATACTACCAATCACACCAACTTCTCTTCCAAAAAAGACATCTATGGTGCCAAAAAATTCTATATTTACATCCTTGGTTTGTGTTAGTCCATTGTCATTTGGTTTTGTTCATTGTTGTGTGTCCTAGGTAGTAAGAAGCTTCTATGATATTCATTTCTCCTTAGTCTTGCCAACATGGCCTTTCTTGAGCCATATGTCCTTTAGCTTGATCCCCTGTCTATTGATCCCCTATGTGGAATTTTAATTATAGTCTATAGTGCCCCTACATGGGCCTTTTTGAGCAGTATGTTTATTTTTGTATAGGTGTCTATTATAGTTTTTATGAACCTTTTGTGAGCTTCCATTGTGCAATTTTTTTTCATAGCTCCTTTATAGGTTTTTTAGGTAGTTTCTTCTCTTAAGCAACCCCTATGTGGGTATTTCTCAAATTGTATTTTTATTTATCTGACATCAACATTCCAGACAACCTTCTTCGCTACTATTTGGAGCTATTTGTTTAGGTTGTTACTGGCCAATATGTAGGTTTGTGTTATATTATGCTATTGTTTTAGCTACTAGTTTTTGTACTTGGTTTTGGGGCCCATTTAAACCCTTCACTTAATATTTTTACCTACCAAAAAAACAATTTGTGGTAGTATTAAACCTATAATATCAAGACACATGATCCTAGATCTATTACTACTAGACCCTACAACCAAACACTTCTATATGTTCTACCCCCTAGCTCTAGGTGTCCTCATTCATTTATAATATGATCATTCATAATATTGAAAGCATGGTATATGGTGTGAAGATCTTATCTACTATTTCCAAGACTTCCTCTACAAATGTTAATAATAGGATAGATATTATAAAGAGTATAATGGTGGAGATTAAATCTATAATATGGTTACATTTAAGCATAATTATATTCCACTCAATCCTAGTTTCAAACATTTCAATATTTTCAAACCCTATCTCAAGATGTACTAGTGGATGCATAAGGCACTCACTCATGGAAATGAAGCCTTGTGCTATGACATAAACTCTAAGATCCACTACTTGCACAAAAAATATTCAATAAATAAAAGATTAACATTAGGGAAAATCCCATAGAAAAAATCATGATTGCTTAGATATGTACTTTAGTTGGACTTGGTAATGTAGATATGTCTACTCAATCCTTGATCCATGCATTTCCATAATTATAGTCTCTACCTTTAGTACTTTTATGGATATATAAAATTTCATCCTATGATACTAAAACCTTACCTAATAATGTGAAAATATTTGGTTTATACTATTTTTCTAAATTATTTGGAAAAGGTATTAAGGTTAAAACTAGGTGGATATTATAGTAAACATGATTAGGGGATTGGTTTACAATTAGTCTTCAGGACCATTATCACTCCACCCAAGGTCAATGCATTATATATCTTCATAGAATCTATCTATGAGATTAGAACAATGACTTATGATGTTAAACTACTTGTTTCCCGTTTTCCTAACATCACTAAAAAAAGTATATTTCATATTATGGATGATCTCATAGAGAATATGAAGGTATCATTGGATTCATATATTAAAATATGTTAAATTAATGTTCACTTGAGTGTTTGCTAAGCCATTGTACACATTTTATAGGTGATTTTATTATAATATTATATTATTATTCTTATGGTTAGCTCTATAACATTAGCCTAGAGTAACTTGTAATTTGAGTATTTATGACCACTTTATTATAAATATATAATTATTGGTAGGTAATGATTCTTTATTCAATATTAATGTCATTTATTGCCTATAAGCAACTTTTATATCATGTGTATGAATAGAGGATTTACTTTTCTTTGGTATCAAATGTATCCATACTATTTATTCTTGAATATATCAATAATAAGACATATAATTAGAGAGTTTATGCTTATATATTACTTGAATTAAAATAAGAGGGTAACCTACATGAGTTACATAATAGAGAAGAAAAGGCTTAATTTACCTTCACAAATTGCCCAAAAAGTCTCAAGTATACTATAGTGGATGACAAGAATATTCAAGAAAATATGTGAAGTTATTATAATTTTGTAATAAATTTTATGTTTCTCTAATGAGAGAGGATGGATTGAATCATTGGTTTATGAAAAAACCATTATACGAGACAAACTATGATATACATAGAAAAATAATCAACATCAACATGCTCAACTATGGAAGGTTCTCTAAGCTAAAAGATTTACTCCAAAATTCTTAATTGATAATTATTTATACAAGCTCATATTTGGTAAGATATTAGTGTTACTTTTCAACTTAGAACTATTGTTGCTACAACTTGTAAGATAATTAGAATTAGCATATGTTGACATAGAACCTATATAGGCATGATCACCCAAGCTTCTATTCTTGTAGAAGGAAAAAATAAAGAATTTTAATAAGTTCAATGGTAAAAAACCTATTTTAAAATGACTTTAAAAAAGGAAACATAAATTGATTTTAAAGTTAGATATCTAGTGTTGAATTGGGATAAATATTAGTTCAAACTAGAAAAACACAGTAAGTTCATTTTCATATGGAATGGACACATACTAGATCACAATGATTGATAGTATGAATGCATATGAGTTTATTAATCTAAATTAATTAATTATTTCCATCGGTATAAAATGAAAATACCTAAAATATTGATAGTCAATATTAGACCAATGCTTTTTTTATATACTATTAAGAAAAAGAGAGTTCTGAAAGGAACCCCACAACCTCTTACAAGAGATAAGCCCCAAGGGCCACAACAAAAAAACATGAATAAATATCCCAAAGGTGATCCAATAAAATAGCTAAAGAGACAAAATCAGATAAGACGAATGAATAAAGAGAGAACCGAGGAAGTTCTACTCTAAAGAACCAAGGGAAAAATCCCACGTCCACTGCATCCCTTCAAGGGCAAGGATTCAATATTTAAAAATTTCCAATGACTCCACAAGGTACATGCCATGAAGAGAACCACGTACCCAATGGAAGGGTGAAGGTACAACAATTATTATCAATATATCCAAATTCACATGCCATAAATAGATCCACATAACCAATGGGAGGACGAAGACAACAAATAAGAATGGATCTAGTCACACATAAATGATAGCATAAATTCCATGTACCTATATCACACTACCAAATATTTACAAAGGCAACAAATGGTCCACCATTAATGTAGCCCATGAATAAAATTTTGATAGCATTTAAGGAACTTCATATCTGACGTGACCAAAAAAATCCATGGGGAAATCCTCCTGCCAAACAAAAATCCCTAGGATGAAATACCTAGATTCACCAATAAACAACCATGTCATTGCCCTCTTTGAGCACGTGCTCAAATGCCACATTATCAAAGGAGCAAGAGTTCCAAATCATTTCATTAATAATATTAGACACCTACCAACCAAGATGATAGACCCTTTTAAGCATAATAATCACTAACAAAGAGTTACCTTCAATTTTTAGATTACGAATACCAAGATTTTTTAAATACATCACACCAAAAAAGGTAGCCCACAATTCTACAAAAAAGGAAGATTGAGTATTGATACAATCCACAAAGGCCAGAATAAGATCACCATTACAATCTTGTATCACTCCTCCCACACCAGCAAGGTTGGGGAAGTTCCATAAAATTTTAATTTAAACCAGTCTATAGGTGGCAAAGACCAACGAACTTGCTTCAATTATGTATATGTAAATACTTTTCTTTTCAATTATTGATTTACTAAAAAAATAATTGAATGAAGAGATAAGCATAATAACATCATTATTATATCACCTATCACGATGTAATCCAACAAAATATACAATATACAACCAATGAAAAATATGAAAAAGGAAAACATATTTTCTAACTGTAAATATAAATCCACCTTATGTCCCTTTCGATATCCCTTATAGGGTGATCAACCAATATGAAGAAATATTTCATGAGAGGAAATACAAAAATATCATATAGTAGTAATTTATGCACATGTCCTATTGATTTCAATGCACAAAATTTATTATATTTAAAATTTCAAAAGGCCATGCACAAGAGATGAAGTCAATTACATCATAGTTAGGTGGAATAATGTTAAAGCATGTAAACATCCATTTATAAAATTTATCATAACAAAAAAGAGACAAAACGGATGGTGGGTGAATTGAATTAAATTTATAAGGGAGGTTGTAGAATGTGTGTGGGATAACCTAAAACCTATAACGAGGGATATTTAAGCACAATGTATGATAGTTAGAAACATATCCTTATACACAAATGGAATTAGGAGTAGCCATTAGAGGATATCACTTACCATGATTATAGCCTAACAATAACCAAATTTTTAATCTAAAAGTGACCTCATATATCAAAATGTGAATTAAAATATGGTTATAGAATTAATTTTTAGAAATAAAATTGTTAAAGGTGAATATTAATAACTTTTACTATCCTCACTAGATGTTATGTTTTCTTATATTATTGAACAAATATTAATTATGTGGAGTTGTAATGAGGTGAATAGATTGAGGGTTTAATCCCATCCATGTAGAAGAGATATTTTGACCATTTGTTTTCAAAATTGAGAAATGCCCATTTTTTAAAGTAGTTTTCTTGATTCATAATATATGTGTTTGCCAACTCTTGAAAGGATTAAAATTATCCTACAGATCCAAAGTGTCTAATTCATTTTCCATTTTATAAATTAACAAAATAGAAAAAAATAACAAAATAAAGAAGGCCAAAACTCATCAAGCCTAATTTTAGTTGGGTTTAAATTAAATTGTTATATGGATGGTGATGATGTTAAAATAATATTAAACATTAACTTGTTAGAATCCTAATATTTATGACTCATATCAAGATAGATTTATTATGTAGTTATAGTGGTCTCTAGTTTAATGTGGTCTCTATTCTATATTAGAGATATATTGGAATGATTTTGAGATATTTGTATGACACTCTTATGGTTATTTATTACTCACCTTATGGGTAGTTAGTTTTTGCAACATATTCTAATTCACATTTGGTAAGTTTCTTAGATGATAAAATGTATACCATATGATATTTTTTCTCTCTTGTTTGTAAAGATATTTCTTGTTCAACTAATAATTATACTATCATTGTCATGTCCATCATGGATGTAGAATATAAAATTATAAATGAGGCATCCAAAGAGGCCAAATAGTTGAGATATATTGTTTAAAAATACAATTAAATCAAATCAAGCCTAATGCACCATATTATGATAATAAAAGTGCCATTGATATTTTGAAGAATCTTGTATTTCATGTTTGCATCAAATGTATTAAAATTTATTATAATCATATCAAATAATTTCTTTAATAATAAGTAATTAAATTCAATATTACAAGACTAAATATGAGAAATCATGTATATTTACAAATATTTTAAGTGAATCAAGATCTATCCATATTAGATGTATTTTATTTTTAATTTTTAATCACATGAATATCAAAGGGTAGTTTTTCAGATAAGGGTAATAGTCACCACTTGATATTTATTATAACTATCAACAAGAAAAGCAAAGATTATGCATACTATTGAGGGAATGGTAGTGATTTAGTTTCTATTTTTGAATATGATGTGTTCAGTTCCACTCTCTCTACTTAGCCTATTTAGTGTTAGTTTTACTAGATATCTTATTATCTTTCTTATCTTAGTATATATGTTCTAATTAACATAAAGGTATTCTGGTCGGCATGGTGAGTTAGTTAAGTTAGTGATTTATCCTCATTTAGAATGAATATATATTCTGGTTATTGTAAAATACTATATCTATATAAAGCTTAAAGAAAAATAAATGGACCAATATGGATCATAAGCCTTGTTGTGTAATCATTCTATCGGTTCATAATACACTATGGCTAATATCCATCTTGTGATTAATTATTTAACATTTGAGAGTTTATGAATATTTATATTTTTTAAATATTATTGAGATTCTATTTAGTATTAAAATTAATTATTTGTTATAAACAATTGGTGAAAATAAAAATTATTTCATGTATTATCTCATCTTATACTAACCCCATTACTAGGTACTTTAAGGAAATTCACCATATATGCAAAGGTACTCTATATTATTCTAAAATATTTATAAGATCCATATCAAAATTTGACTATTTAGGAAACTTAATGTTATGTTGGTTTATGCAGAGCAAGGCTTAGGAATTGGAGAATAAAGAATCATTGAGGTACTAATAAGAAGAAAAATACACAACAAAGGAATGAGATTAGAAAAACCAATCATGCAATGTAGAATAAAGACCTATAGAAGAACCTTCAATAGGAAATTTACAATAAAATATAGGTGTCTATAATATTTATTATGTGTTATGAGTAGTATTACCATATGATACAGATAATTTTGACATAGTTTAATTGTAGTGAATGAACCAATATATTACTTTATGGATATTGAAACTTCATAAAATAGACATCATCATTGATAGAAAACCCATCAAAGGATATTATAATGATGAGAATGCTCTCATTAAAGTTATTCACACAAGGTGATCCTTTGAAATTGTCAATATATTTGAATTTTATCGAAATTAATAGTAATAACAAAAAGAAGATGATATCACTTTAAAAAAATGTGAACCAATTCAAAAGATATAACTTAAAAAAAAGGTGAACACATCCAAAATATATCATTTCTGGCATTTTTATTCATGAAATACAACTCTTAGTTTATCATTGTAGTTGCCTTGATTTATATTATACATGTGCATCACCATTTGAAAGGACTAAAAATATCCCAAACATAGGAAACTATCTAATTCACCAATTAATAAATACTGGATAAATACCAAATAGGAATAGGAGGAAGGTAAATACCATCATCTATAAAACTCAAAATACTATTTTGTACCTTCCTCCTCACAACATACCTATTTCTCACAAAATAATACATATGGAGATAGTTTACTTTTCCTTCCAAAGTCCTTTAATCATGTCCTTCCAAAATGATAATATAATTTATGTTATGATGTTCTATATGTAGAAGTAGGTATATAAAGTGGATCTAGAATTTCATGAAATATCTGACCTTATGGCTCATTACATAAATGACCCTTTTATAACATTGGTCTTCCTAACAAGAACACAAATATTACTTGAGATAAGTCTAAATTGATTGTCCATAATCCTTGATATTGTAATCATGCCCATTCCACATATAGACCTTTCTTATTTATTGCTTGGTTATCTCTTTGTATTCTAGTGTTATGTAGGCACATCCTATATGGTGATTATTGCATAGGATCTCTTTGATGTTTTATACAACTTTTCCTACTTGACCCTTCTCATATATAAAATACAATAAAACTACCATTTTATAATACAAAATGTAGATAATGAATAAGGATGTTAATGATTCAATATGAAATGTTCAATCACAAAGCATTCCCTTAGTCTAGGTATGATGATAACCAAAAAATTCTTGATATTAGTGTTACCATTGATATCCTTTGTTGATTTGGTGTTTATTTCTTTGTGTATACTTTGATCAAATAAAATATTGACTAAAGTATTTTTTTATTGATTAATTGATGATTTTACCAAAATTTTAATCAAGTATGTATTAAATGGATAGGGGTTTGTATATGGATATTAATTGGAAGAGGTTATTTTTAATGCAATGGTTATAATCCATAAACTATGAATGACCATTCCATAAATATTAAACTTCTACTTTTATAAAGTAAATAGTCTAAATTATTAATATTAAATAATTTAAATGATATGGCTTTATTATTTGTAATGTCAAAGGTAAAGTTAATTAATAGTTAGTTTTATGCTTTCAAATACATGTATAAAATACTAAAATTATAAATATAGCTATGAAACAGTCTAATGATAAAAATTGTTTAACAACTTCTTATATTTTCTCATTATTATGAAGAAAAGTAGCATCCAATACTTAGATAGTGTATTTCATAGGGAAGTGGTGGTGCAAGAGGAGGAATTGTTAATGTTAAGGGATTTCATGGTATAGACAGCGGATTGGGTGCTACTAAGGGAGATCGATTGTGTAGGGTATTTATAAATAGTGCAAGCAATAATATTGGTAAAGGAGTTGGACTTAGTGGTAGATTTAACAAAGATGTAGATTAAGGTGGTTAATGGTGTTGGTAGAGGATGTAAACGAGAAGTAGGAGGAGGATAAGGTACATGTGTTGGTACCAAGAAAGAGGATGACTTAAAGGATATTTAGATTTGTTGGACGTCCCAAAAAAATATTTCATGATGGAACTCAATGTAGAATATGACATAAGAAGGTAATATATTGATGTTTGTATTATTATTGTACTCTTGTCTTTACTCTCAAATACATAAGAATATAGTATAGAAAAATAGGTAGCCATAGCCATTTGTTTTTTAATTTAAATGCAATTAATGATCAAATAAAGTATTTTATAATTAATGAAGCATCAGATGCTCTTCCAGGGTCTTGCTAAATATTAAAATGTCATCCAAATAGACAATGATGAATTTTCCTAAAAACTCCTTCAATACCTCATTCATCAGCAACATGAATGTGCTTGGTGCATTGGTTAGACCAAATGGCATGACCAACCACTCATACAAACCCTCTCTGGTATGGAAGGCTATCTTCCACTCATCCCCTTCTCTGACACGAATTTGATGGTACCCACTCTTCAGGTCAATCCTTGTGAAGTACTTGGCTCCACTCAAACAATACATAATGTCATCCATCCTTGGCAATGGGAACCTATATTTTATGGTGATCTTGTTAATAGCTCGAGAGTCTGTACACATTCTCCACTCTCCATATTTCTTTGGTGCTAGTACTACAGGTACTGCACATGGACTCGGACTCTTCCAAATGAGTCATTTTTTTAGTAACTCTTGGACTTGTCTGTTTAGCTCCTCACTTTCTACAGGAGTCATTCTATGGGCTTCCTTATTGGGTAAACTAGATTCTGGTACCAAATATATATGGTGATTGATCTTCCTCACTGATGGCAAACCCTCTGGTACATTATTTGATATAATATCTAGAAATTATTCTAACAAACCTGAGACTTCTACTTGGTTATCTTTGCATTCGTCTTCCCTAACTTAAGAAATTAATGCATAACACATATGCTCATGTTTTAAACCATCCAAAAACCTTCTACATTCAACTAAATAGATTCTAAAACTACTACATACCTTTTTTTTGACCTCCTTTAGGGGCTTCAACTTATGGTACACTCCATTCTTTTTTAGGAATTAAGTGTTGGCATGCCCATCATGCATTGCACATTGATCAAGCTACCATAGCCTTCTCAATAGCAAATGGTAAGCATCCATAGGCAGGATGTCACACAGGACCTCATCACAGTAATTCCAAATATTAAATTTTACCAAGCATTGCTCACTAACCAAAGCCCTATGGTCCTTCTACAACCACACAATCTGATATGGATGCTGGTGTCTCTTCCTCTCTAACTACAGTTCGGTAACCATTCCTTCTGCAACTAGGTTATCCATGCTACCATTATCTATAATAACATTACAGAACTTACCTGCACATTTACACCTTGTGCAAAATAAGCTCTTCCTCTGATCTGGATCTTTCTCCTCATTTAGCAAGGCTCTCCTTGTTATCAGTACTTCTCCTCTTTCTGCTTCTTTAGAGTGCTTAGATTCAACACCTTCATCAACAATAACAACTCGGGTATTACCTTTAGGCCTCCTATTTGTTCCTCCTTGGTGTTGTGGACACTCGTATGCTTGATGTCCTTATTCTCCACAGTGGAAATAGGTTCCACAAAATCCTTCTCTTCCAAACCCTCGTCCAGACCTTCCTCTTCCTCTCTGGTAACCATTATTTTGGTAGTTATTATTCTGCTCATGGGGGCAGTAAGCATTGTATCCCTTCTAGTCTTGACTGTTGCTTGTATCCCAATTTTCTTTTGGTCCTCATTCCATCCTCCATTTGTTCTCCCACCAATTTTTCTACAACGACCTCTTCCTCTTTGTTTGATTTCAAACCTCTTGTTCAACTTCTCTTCTACCCTCAATGCAAACTGGTAAGCATCTTCAATAGTGGTCACCCTGACCAGACTCAACTCTTCTTAAATACTTGCTCTTAACCCATTAAAATAATGGGCTACCTCCTCATTTTTGGCTCAAAATGGCCTGTTCTAATCAATATTTTATAGAACTTCTCTTTATATTCTTTGACAGACTTACTTGATTGTCTCAAACCCTACATTTTATTGAGCAGATATAACTCATAATCAGCTAGAATAAATTGTCTCTTCAAATTATCCACCATCCACTCCAACCTTGTTATCCTTTCTTTTTCTCTTTTGTTTATGTCTAACTACACTCCCTTCCACCATATACTAGCATGACCCTTCAGCTTGGTCTTAGAATAATTGACCGTTTCCATATATTCTACCTCCTCATACTTGAAGTCTTCCTCCATGTCATTGATCCAGTCGATCAACTCTTTTGGGTTGAGATTTCTAGAATATGTGGAGACATCAAACTTCAGCTTCTTCTTCTTCTTCTTGAAATTGGGCCTCTTCTTCTTCAGCTTCATCTTCACTCCCTTATTCTATCCTTGGCTCAAACCCTCTATGCAACTCCTCTTGTAGATCTTGAACTTACCTCTACAAAGATCTGAAATCTTCTTCTCACACCATATTTCTCCCACCACCATGGTTTCTTCATGGAGGCATTCTGCTAACTTCTCCTATAAACCCTAACCACAAATCTTAGTGTAAACTACCTCACGTTCGGTGCTTTATTTACACACTCAGGAACTCTTGCTCTTATACCACTTGAAGTAGATTTGCATTAAAAAAATGCATACAATCCACTGAAAACCAGAAATGCTAAAAGGAGCCAAATATTTCCATTAATTTCATGCTAATAATAAGGATCCCAAAAGAAGAGCCCTTTTACAATTTTGAAAATTCCAACTTATGCCCTATTTTGCCTTTTTTCCCACCTAAAACTTGAAATTTCAAATTTAAAATTTGGGGCAACTTGCAGAGGTCATAACTTCGCGCTCGTTGACCCAATTGACTATTACAACATATTTTTAGAAACGACATGAAACAAGCTAAGTGGGGTGAACATTGGAACTTTGTGCCAAAACTTATGTCTAGCCAAAAATCCTCAAATTTGACCTCTAATACCTTTAAAAATATCCTGCAAGAAAAACTAGTTTTACTAGTTTTACAAAATTAAACAATTACAATCTTTTTTGGGTGATGCAAGATCACTTTTACACCATTGGATGCTCCTGCATCAATATACAAACTATAGAATTACTATTAATAATAGAATATTATAAGATTTATTTTATTATTTATCAAATATATTCATATTTAACAAAAAGTACAATGAATGCCATTAGCCCATAAAAATATAATATAAAGTGTTATAATTTTGTAGTTAACTCATCAAAAAAATTTGTATATGTTAATGATTATTTTTACCATGCTTTGTTTATTTTTAGTGTAATATGTATCACATTGAAATTTCTTCATTCTCTTATCATCATCCTTTGATTTTATAATTTAATTAATTATTGATTTACATTAAAGGCAATGTAACAAATCCAAAGGTATGTCAAAACAAGAAAGAATATTCCATATAATCAAAGAAATAATGTTATTATTATTTAATATGGATGAGCTATCTAGGATGTGATTTTATACACATATAATGAGGATGTAGAGGGACAAAATAAAAAGTTGAGTTTTATGGGAAAACATGTAATTACTAATGAGGGTTTTGGTTGTTTGAATAACAAGTATTTATTATTTATATATCATTCAGAAGGTTTGATTAGAATGATATTGGTATTTATTTACTTATTTTTTATTTTTCAAATTTACATGGTGGAATCAATAGCCGCCACGAATCTGGGTAGGTTGTCCAGCTTTTTATGGCCGCCACAGTATTCTGTGCTATCTACACCAGAAGCTGCCACACAGATCTTCGTGTAGTCCACCCCTATAACCACCATGCCACAATTATTTTAAACCTTTTACGCCGCTAAAAGCACCAGGAAAAGGACAAGCATTCAGTCCGACGAGGCCCAAGATTTGAAACTTGGACCTCCGCCCCCATTATGGTTTGGATGAACCAATTGGTCTACACCTCGGACCTGAAAACAAATATATTGGTCTTTATTAGCCTATAAGATTAAAAATTGTTTATCATGTGGCCAAAACTAGAATATATTCTATGTATTGGCATATCATTGTTACAGAAAAATGAAGCAATTGTATTTATTAAAATATTTTGCCTATCCAACAAGACATCAAGATTTTCTAATCACAAAAGTATTATAATGGAAACAAAATACATTAAATATTCCTATGCATAAGCTATTAGTTGAACTTAAGTGGGATTAAAGATAAGATTTTAAAATTTTGATAGAAAATTCAAGATTTGAATGAATGGGAGATAGAATTATACACCATACATTGGCATATAGAGTTTGGTTGAGTAAATATATATTAATATATATTAGGTAAGTAAAATGACCTTGTCATATAACCAATAGTCTCATAAACAATAAAAACTATTTTACCTTCAAAATTTAAATAAATAAAATCAACATAAAAACTAAACTAGTATCCATATAAATTATGTTAAAATGAACACCTTTATAAAATAGTTTTAATAAGAAAAAAAATTGTGATCATAGGAATTTTTCACACTAACCAAATTAAAATAAATAAATAAAAAATCAAATATATTTATTGATATAAATTAGTTAGTTGCTGTTTTTTTATTTTAATGAAAAATACATCAAAACAATATCAAATGTATTTATTTATTTATTTGACGCACTACATTAAGGCCCTTATCGTGTAAAGTTACGAACAAAGAATTTTCTAGAAAGTGTCGACTGGTTTCCTGGCCATTCAAAATTTCAATTTAAGATTTCTCAAAGCTACCGAACACAGATGGTGAAGCCAAATACTTCATATTGGAACAAATTTAACTAATCTTCGTTCACCTTGTTCTAGCCGTTGTTCATTATTCCTTCTATCTCTGTCGGCCATCCTGTAGCTTCTGGTCTCCCAAGTTCAAAATTCAGCCACAGATTTCTTTTTCTTCTCTAATATTCTTCTTTCAGATATGTTCGCATTTCAATGCACCAAATGATGTACAGCTCAATAGATTCCTACCGTTGATGTTTATATTTTAATATTATACATTAGTTAAATTAACCAACATGTCCTTCTCCAACGGATGGCATGAATAGTGGATATAACCCATATTACGGTTAAACTCATAGAACAAAAGAACTTTTATAAAACCTTATTTTTTTTTATTACATCTTTTTATGGGTTCGAATTTAGCTTGTTATCGCGACGTTTTTCTTCCTTAGGCAATTTTTCAAATGCCTCTACATCAGGTGTTGCGATATCGCAACAAAAAAAGGAGAAGAGGGCGAGAAGGAAAATCTGTCATGATATCGGGACAGAAAAAATGTCGCAATATCGCGACGCGGCGAGGATAGAGAAGGTGCGAGCCAGGAATGTCGCGATTTTGCGACATGTCGCTAAATCGCAACATGTCGCGAAATCACGACAAGAAGTGGTGGTGGGATCGGAGATTGCACACAGAGTGTGGAAGTGAGAAGACCAAGCCGAGCGCTAGTCATTGTAAAGCCTGCGGGCTGTTTGTATGTGTTTTCTAGATTTAATAGAAGAAAAATTTGGGAATAGCGTGAGTGTGAACGTGTGATTTTTTGGTCCCTCATCAAGTGGTATCAGAGCTAGTGATTATTAGTGCGTAGAGTTAAGAGAGAGAGAAAGAGTTAAGATCTCGGAGCGTGTTAGCAGATCACCGACAGTGAGGCAGCTACACCAGGATCGATCAAGCTTTGTAAGAAAAGCAAGGAAAGATGCCTCCATGAAGAAGCCGTGGCGGGGAGGAAGATATGGTGATAGAGGAAGAGTTTGTGGCTTTGCAGAGGCAATTTAAAGCCCTACAAGAGGAGTGGATCAGCATAATATTGCGGGAGCAAGAAGAGCGACGCAGAAGGCGTGAAGAAAGACAAAAAAAGAGAGATGCTAGAGTGCATCAGAAGCTGAAGCTAAAGAAGGCTACATGCAAAGAAGAGTGCAGCAGTGCCAGGATCTACCTGGAAGAAGGTAGAAATATATCTGGCCAAGAAGAGGAGTGCAAGCAGGCTATAGAAGAAGTATGCAATAGTGGGAGAATCTGTCTGGAGGAAAACGGAAGTTATGTGGGCTAGGAAAAAGGGTTGGAGCAGGCTGTTGAGGCAGAGAAAGGTCTAGAAGTGCTGCAGGAGGTAGCAACAAGACAGTGCAGAAGTGAAGATCACTTCTCCACTAGCCCCGAGTGTTTGATGCAGGAGCATCCAGCAACACCTGATGTAGAGGCACTTTGAAAAATTGCCTAAGGAAGAAAAATATCGTGATTTTGCGACGTGTCACGAAATCGCGACAAAAAAAAGAGAAGAGGGCGAGGAGGAAAATTTGTCATGATATCACGATAGAAAAGGTGTCACGATATCACGACGTGGTGAGGAGAGAGAAGGTGCGAGCCAGGAATGTTGCAATTTCGCGACATGTCACGGAGAAGATGCGAGCCAGGAATGTCATGATTTCGTGACATGTTGCGAAATCATGACATGTCGTGAAATCACGACAAGAAGCGGTGGTGGGATCAAATATTGTACGCAAAGTGTGGAAGTGAGAAGACCAAGCCGAGCGCTAGTCATTGTAAAGCCTGCGGGCTGTTTGTTTGTGTTTTCTAGATTTAATAAAAGAAAAATTTGGGAATAGCATGAGTGTGAGCGTGTGATTTTTTGGTCCCCCATCAAAAGGCTAGGTGGATTTGTAAGTGTAGGTGTGGTTGGGCACTTACAAAGAAGAGACATATGTTCAAACCTTGGGGGGTAAGCCAACCCTTTGCAAAGGTAGTAATCTTCTCAGAATCCTCTGAGTGTGTGGCGAATCAATGATGATGGTACAAACCCTAAACAATCGATGGTTCCCATATCACGTCGGGTCAACAAGAATGAGACAGATAGGTTTGTTCAGAGCAATCCTTGTAGTTTGATACTGTGCTTACTTGTAACCAACTCTTCTATGTAGCCCAAATTTTTTTTTTGCAAGATATAATTTTACCTTTGAACTTGTAAAATGGTAAGTTTTCCATATAAGTAGCCATGCTTGTCTATGTCAATTAGGATAAGATAGCCACACCAAAATAATCTTGCTAATTTTATATGATTTTTGCTTTTGTCAATGTGATCTTATCTTACCAACCTCTTCAATCTTAATTTCATGCCAATTTGTACTCACTTTTTAAATCAAACTCCCCGACATAAACTTGGTAATCCTATCCTATCCCTTCCCCTCTCAAAATATATAAATTTTATTCTTCACTATCAAATTAGCATATACTTTCTATGCATTAATATTTTTCTATGCTTTATAAGATTTCTTTGTCACATGATTATAACATGATATTTTGGGATGCATTGCAAATGCATAAGAAAAATTGTACATATTCTTCTTCATATACTCTTTTCCCCCTTTATTAGAAGTGCCTTTTTATTGTCATGTAAGCTAATACTTTACATGTGAGAGTGTCAGTTATGCAATAGAAAGGTGAGTTCTTCTATTATGATCATTTTATACTATCTTTACATATATTTTTTATGAATTTTTTCATCCTAACATACTAATTTTTATCACTAGCAAATTTATTTTCAAATCTTATTACAGAACTTGCAAGAACTAATCAATTCTTGACAAACTATACTTTGTACTATCATGTATAAAATTTGGCATTATTTGCATCTTTGTATACACTCCAATAATTGCTCATAATATTGCTAGGTAGTAAGCTTGTTTTTCATACTCTTTATTTGTAAGATTAATAAAATTTGTACTATGTATCAATCTATAACGTAAGGGAAACCAATCAATATAATTTTTGTGATTTAACTCTCTTTTTACACCTCTATAATCAAAATTGTCGATAACAAGTTTTGTAGACTATGAATCTATTATGAGAAAAATGAACCCATCATGTAAGTAATGATTTTAATTCAGTTGGTCATACAATTATTTTTTAACTTTTCTTGCTCAAGTTTAAATTTATCATTAGCATATTCTTATTAGTTGATCTTACCTTCATAGCATTTTGGTTTTAGTATATATGGCAAGGATCATCTTCCAATGTTTATATTCACTTTTATCAAAATAATATGGGATCTGACTTCTAGTAAGGAAGATCAATACCTTCCATAGTATCATTATAGAACCCTAAAAGTAACTTATCTTTTATTTTCCCTATTTTAGTCCTTTTTATAGGTTTTACAACTAGTGTAAAATCTCTAGGAATGATTCTAGTTCACAGGTAACAAAGTTGTGGAGTGGGGATTAAGATACTAGGTTTCAGGCATTGATAATCTTTGTAAGTCCATAGTTTAGAGGGTTTACTACTAACTATCTTGGTCTACAAGCAATGATTTTGAGGAAAAGGTGAGTTTGATCCCTATTTTTAGATCCATTAGTTATAGATCTTGGATCTATCAATCGTAAAATTCTAGGTATTCTTAGTTTTCTTTATTTCTATATTTTAAATTTAAAAGCATCATGTTTGTTGTTTGTTTTATAATTTTCACACATAGAAACTAAATCAAGGAATTTAGGTTTACTTATATTGAATCTCTAACACAATAAAAAAAAGAAATCCAAAATAAAAGAACCTAGGATTTTATGTGTTACTTTTATGCATCAAATTTAAAAAGGCTCTTAGATTGCATCTAGGCTAACTTCGTTTATCTACATTACTCTTTTGAGCCCTTGTTAAAAAGATAAAGTTTTATTTTCATGTGATTATACAATAGGTTAGTTTTCAATAATATAGAAGTACATATAGGCTAGAATTTTTTTGTTGCATATTGGTTTTATTTTTGGATTGTATATTATGTCATTTTTTTCGTTCTTAAATATCAAAAACTTAGGTGATTATCAAATACACTCATAAAATATAGATTTAGGATAAATCTCTAAAATGCCATTGGTGAACCTTGACTCTACACTAAAGAAACTTGAATAACGATGATATTAAAGCATAAATATTTGTCCAAGTGTAAACCATACATTTTGGGACCAATATTTCCAAATATTTATTTATAGAAACAAAATATTTGAAGAGAAACCTCCTCTATGGATAGGTTTATTCCCATTAGGAGAATATATTCTAACAAAATTTTTTTCTCTTAGGATCATACCTTCTTCCAATGGAAGCTTTTCCTTCAAAGATAATGTCTTCCCCTTAGGATATTTCTTATCCATAGGTTTTAGTTCTTCTACTCGATGGATTCCATTGAATAGAAACCCCAAATAATTATAGATATTTTCCTTCATAATATTTTTACTATCAATATAGTAAAATTGTCAAAATCATCATTTAAATAAATATTTTTCTTCATGCATGCAAGGACATACTTTATGAAAATTTTAAAATTGCCTTTGGATTTTTTTTTGTTGCAAATAAAAATAATGAAACATAACATATAAAATATTACATAAGATAAAAACAAAGGGTAATGTTAATCTCATTAAAGAAAACATATAAGAGGTTTAATGTGGAAACAACTAGAATTTCCTAGTTCTATATTAGAGTGTCACTTCAAGGAATTCTAGATGTGTGGATGTAACTCTAAATATGGGTCTTCGTTGCTCATCTTATGAGTAGTTTTTTTTTTTGAAGAATGACTTAATATTACTTTAAAATAAAAATATGAGTACATTGTTTACAACAAAGTGGGTGGTATGATAGCAAACCATAAAAATACTATGTTATGGACCCAACCCAAGAACAAACCAACTTAAAAAACTATAAATTAAAATTAAAAAATAGCAACTAAAAGAAAGAACCCACTAGAGATTCATATAGAAATAGGCATGCAACCAATTTGGTAAGTTGTGCCCCTCAAGAATGGGTTATTAAATGGAGAGAATAGCAAAATTGAATGATGGCTATCATGATAGCATCACCCTATCAAGTCATTTGAGTATTCTATTATGTTGGTGGTGGCCAATGTTGGGATAAAAAAATCATAATTTACTATACATGTAAAATCATGCTACAGTTTAGCTAGTTGTCCATAACATCAAATTGTCACCATACATATTTGAAACCATTTCAAACATATAATAACTCCATAACCCAATGACATAATTAAAATTATAAGCATTAATAATTTCAAATGAGTGGATATTGAAGTTGAAATTATCCATGACGCTCTACATATGGGATCACATCCATGAGAAACCAAGTGGGATTACCACCTCAAGGATATAATTATAGCAATTCTATATTGGCCTAGTTCATGATTTCTATGAAGTTGCTAACTAGCCAAATGGTACGAAAAACTATAGAGAGAAAAAAGCCTTCAAATTTTAATTTCTATATGAAAAGAATGTTGAGTTGTGGGAAGACAAACTTCCTACAAAATATTTTTATGAATGGATTCTATCATTGAAATGGTTTAAATGATATGTTCTCATTTTCATGGTGCACCATTGCACCATAGTTATTTTTTATAATTAATTGGCTTTGAATTAGATCTCTAACTTACCAATTAAAAATTGTATAAGTGCAACCATTTTTCTAGTATAAACTCTCCATTCTCCACCTCTCAATGTGGACTGCATGAGAATTAGGTGCTCACTAGAAGAGAGTGGGGGGAAGCTAATCTATATGACAAGTTATTAAGAGATCATATTCACCACCCTTAAAATTTGGATTCACCATCGTTTAGAAACCTATTTACCTTTTGTATATGCTATTGATGGTGGGTAAGTACTCTCTTTGTTCTTTGCTTTCTTAGAGGACTTTGAAGCTACCATGATATTCATTTTTACTACCACATTAGATTGTAAGGCTTTTAAAGCATTATAGCAAGTTCTCTTTGTAGACACCAAAACAGCATCAATCCGATTATGTGACTACAAACATTGATCGCATTGACACACACAGCCCCAAGGGAATCCCCCAGAGGTCAAACAGTGGTCCTAACCACTCTCATAGCAGTTTTGGAAGGTCAAAAATCAATTTGGCACCTTCAGGAACTTTGCTCAATATCTGTTCCACCCAGGGACGAATTCCAATTGGGATTCGCTCCTCCCAGGGACGAATTCATAATTCGCTCCGAGGTGGGGCAAATTGCAGGTTTGAAAGGCAAAAAGTCAAATATTGACAAATGACAGTTCAAATCCACTTAATGCCTCCTTCATTTCATGGGAGCATGGGTGAGCATTTTTGAGCATTAGAGGCTATTACAGGGGTAGTCATGAAGCCCCTAATCAGGTAGGAATCTTCCCTCCCCTGGAGGGGCATGGCTGCCAAGTGGTGCCCCTACATGCTCATCCCCAAGAGACCTCCAGGTCTATAAATTGGTGGGTTGTTCCCAACTCAAAAATGGAGGAAGACAGAGCAATTGTGAGCAACAAAGTGCTGCCATTTTATTTCCCCATACACCCTAGTGCGATTTGTACCCTTCACATCCTTGATCTCTTTTAGAGAGGAGGTCATTGGGTGACTAGTGGAAGGGCGAATCTTGAGCCCAAAACCTGACATTTGACCATAGTATACCACCCAATTTTTTGACAACACCTTGTAAGGGATTTCGGACTCATCCCAAGTGGATTGGTACCAAAATCAGGCCCCAAACGATGGGCGGCCCGTCCGGGCACCCTGCTCTACTGTAGGTCTAATCGTCCCTTTTAGGAGTGATTGGAAATCTATAACAGATTTTGTTTTCTATCATTTTTGTCTTTTGCATTCAAATATATGATGCTTAGATAGGTTGTCATTTAAATTTTATCTTGTTTTGAACAATTTTGATCATGTTTCTATATTTTTTTGCTTTTACTAACTTATAGGTAGCGTCATCAGATTCCCATTTACGAAGGTCAAATTGGGAAAATCCGACAATTTGGGTCTTCCATGGATGTAACCAAGAGATGAATTTAACGCTCTTTGCCTCTAAAAATGGAAGATGCAAATTGTAACCGAGTTGTGGAATACATCAATAAAAGAGAAGGGCTGTTATTTAATTTGGGTTTCAATTCATGCTTTCTCCATTTCATGTGTTTTAATTTGTAGGATATAGCGTTAAGTTTAGCTTCATTTTTTGCATCATGCTTGGAGTCTTTCCTTTCTTGTTTCCGTATCCTCATGCTTTCAGTGGCGATCACGGTGAGACTCTATCCTTTGCATTTTTGGATCAGAAATTTGATCAAAATTTACCTTGCTTGTAGGTATATTTTTTTTGGAACGTGGGACTGTTGTTCATTCCAGTCCGTGGCAAACACAGAACTGTAATTCATATCACCCAGGGATGAATTGGAATATGCCCCACCATGGGACGAATATAGTCCTGTAATTCATTCCACCCCGGGATGAATTCCAGTCTATGAAGTTTCCAGGAAGAAACTCATGACCGACAAATGTGGACAGAAAAGAGGTAAGGATTCTGCATTTTTTTTGTCATCTTCTATTCAGTGTTTCTATTTTGGATTATTTGTTTGCTTAAGGAAAGTTTTCTTTTTGTCATTTTCTTGTTTCCTTTTGCAAAATAAAAAGAACCCAACACACCACGTGGCAAATTAAAAACCAAGGCGCTGGTCGTAAAACCCCAGCCCTTGATCAAGACCAACAATGGATTTCATCACCACCTTAGCTTGGTTTTTGCATCCATTACCCCGATCACAACTTTTTCTAGACGTAAATCCTAATGAAAGCTGACCGAGTGTAGCTGGGGTGATTTCCAGTGCATGAGGATAAGTCTTCTATGGTAGGTGTCATAAACAGGGTGATTCCCCTTTCTTATTGCCTACGTTCCACATACCATCTGCTCTCATGTACCTATAGTTTCTCTCACGTAAGGGCGAGTATATAGAGAGGTTGGTATATCGGCCTGGCAATGGTATATAGAAGTGGCAACCAATTTTATGAGTCATAAGAGCCCTCATTTTGCATTTAAACATTCTTTAAAAAACCTTCAAAACCAAAAACAAAAATAAACAAAAACAAAACAAAAAATTAAAACACACTAAACCAAGTTTAGGACACACTCTCAATATTTAAATGAGATAATCACTATTTGTGTATGTGTGTGCTCTTTTTTTGTTTAGTGTAGCATAGCATAAAAAATCATAAAATAGATAAAAACCTACATAGCTTGTAGAGAACACCACCATGGTGTACACAAGTAGCCAAGCCAAATCAAGGGCAGAAGCTATAGAAAGTGTACAAGGGGGCACAAGTCACCTCTGCTACAGCACCAATGACTTGGTCATACCGCCTTGGCGGCCTGAATCGCAAGAGAGTCCACATCGGTCCATGTCAATATAGTGCTATAAGGACACCCCTTTGAGGGACACGCCCATTCATCATAGCCCCTTTCAGGAGGAGTCCTTACACGTGGCGCTCAACATAGATAAGAAGGCTCCCTTAGAAGCTCGATATGAGTGGCCACAACACAATGAAGTGCTAGAGCGGCATAGTGTCCATGAGGAGAGGCCACATGATTATGGCATCCCTCATTTGCCCCCCATCATTGTTAGAACCAATAGACAAAATCCAGAGCACAAGGCTCTACAAACCAGGTGAGCTAACTCTGACCACCACTTTCGCACATATGAAAGGGAGCACGAGGAAGATGATTACATTCCTAAAGAGCAAGATACAGCATGGAGGCCATGTGCCTCTACACCAGCTAGATACCATGATCACCCACTGAGGCCAGAGCCTCAAGTAAATGCCACCAACCTCAAGATAGGGAAGCGACCTATTGAGATCTCGGATCATCATGACCAAGGTAAGTGCATAGGAGAGGCATCTAGGCCTCCTAGGCTAAAGATGGCAGAGCAAATTGACCTAGAAGTCACCAAACATGTCACCCTCCAAGCGCAGATCATGCGGATTGAGCAAGATCAATAGCAGCTAGAACATTTATATCGCCTTAGAAAAGAGCGCATTAGGCACCAAATAGATGAGTTGCTACATAACCCGATGCCTGAGAGGGTTCCAACCCCATACACCAAAAGAGTGGAACCATATGAGAGGCATAATCCCTTGGTGCAAGATAGGTCTCCGTGACCTTACCAAGTGCTGCCTCTGAGACCTCCTAGATCTAAACGAGATGCCACTGCCCAGAACAACGATGGGTACCGTCCGTGGGGACCCAATTTGGGTCATAGGTCTCGCTCAGAGACTCCTCAGGTAGCTTACGAGCAGTAGGAGCAAGAATATGAGCGGGCCAAAATGCCCTACCTAGGCGGAGGAGTTGGCATCTGGACTCCCCTTTAGAGGCCTCAAGTCTCCCACAACCCACAATGGGAGCAAACCAAAGAGGAAGAGATTAAATCTTCTGATGCATACAAAGCTCTGCTAGAGCGTCTGGATTCTATGGAAACCAAAACTTTTGGGTCCCAAAAGCCCACTTTATGCCAGCTTCACAGTCATCCCATGCATCTGTTAGTGCTAGCACCTCCTTACCTTGAGCACTTTAAGCTGCCTCAGTTGGCAATATTTAGAGGTGAGGAGGATGCTCAAGAGCATGTGACAAGGTTCCTGAGCCAATGCTTCAGCATTCAGGACAATTATGCTTTGTTATTGAGAACATTTATAACCACATTCATAGGCCCTACCTTGGATTGGTTTACTCAGCTACCAAAGCACATCATTAACAATTTAGATCAGTTAGTGGATGCTTCCTCGAACGCTTCACCTTCAATAACAAGAAGAATGCGTCACTAAGTGACTTAGCTAGCCTCAGGTAGTATGAGGAGGAGACCATGGCAGCCTATGAGAATCGGTGGAGGACTTTGATTTCAAAGTTTTCCTACCTCCCTCCTATGTCTGACCTCACTCAGATGTTCTCCAAAAGTTGTTTGAGATCGATCTTTATGCTATTGTAGTTGTAGCAATATTCCACCCTAGAAGAAGCTCTAGCACAAGCCAGAATAATTGAAGAGATCAAAATACAGGATGGCAAGATAGCCAAACCTAAGAAAAAAGAGTGGACTAAAAACACTAAAACTGGGACCATGCAACAAAAACCCGCTACGATTAACCAAGTTGCGATCAACGTCCCTAAGCCTATACAAGCAACTCAGCCTCAAAAGGCTAATTATTAGGTAGTGCCTCCTAACAACTATGACAAAGAAAATTAGAGGCAAGAATAGGGTCAGTAGCATTGCCCTAGGCGACAATTCACACCCTACACAGAGTCCAGGGACTCCTTGTTTGATCGCTTGTTGGCGGTAAACCTGGTCAACCTGCCAAAGATTCAGACTATAGATCCCAATGCACCCAAGCCTAAGGGATATAGAGAGGACTTGTACTGTAGGTTCCATAGGCGACAGGGACATGACCTAAATGCTTGTTGGAAATTTAAGGGCTTGGTGCAAGACCTGATTGATAACAAGACACTAGTGGTGGATAATCCCATCACACCAAGTAATAAACAAATGGAGGTCTTCAAAGACCCCTTGCCTACTCATGCTCCTTAGGCAAAGACCCTACAAGTTAACGAGGTCACATAGAACTACCCCATGCAGGGGTATGTAGGGATGATAAGTATAGTAACTCAGAACAGGAGGTATCTGAGAATGAATACTCCTACGACATCTTCAGGAGAGGTGCCAACAATGTCCCAACCACAACAACACCTTGCACAACCTCCTCCGCCTAAGCCGGTGGCCACAGTTTGAACCAAAATCACTCAGAATTTGAGGACCACATCAGCTAGGCTCTCCATATACGAGCTTATACAACAATCTATACCCCATCAAGAAGCTCTAATGGATATTTTGAAAGACATCGAGTTGTAGCCCCATGAGAAAAATTATTTCAAAAACTTTGTGGGGCATGTCAAGCGATGCACTAATCCGGTCATCACATTTCGAGAAGACAAATTGAGATCAATGACTGATGACATGGCGGATCCACCCTTGCACATTATCATGTGGGTCAACAGGATCCCATACAAGAGGATGTTAATAGACACTGTCTTGTCCAATAATATCATCACAACCATGGCCTTAAAGCATCTGAAGTTCCCTGCATCTCATGTCACAGCTTCCACCTACACTCTGCGAGCATTCAATGATGCAATCTGCTCAACAATTGGCACAATAGTCCTGCCAATCCAAGTGGGACAAAATACCATACCTACATTGTGCCACATATTGGAGGGTGAGATGGCCTACAACATCTTATTGGGCCGACCATGGATCAAGGACATGAAGTGTGTCCCTTCGATAGCTCACCAATGCTTAAAGTATACATTTGAAGGGGAGGTGCATGTAGTCCTGGTAGACTTAGAACCCTTCAAGTATTGTAATGTGGTGTAGCTAATTTCGTAATCAAACCTACCATCGACGCATTTGTATTTCTAGTTAAATCCATCTAAACAGGGTCCGATTCTGTAGGCATCCCCATTGGCAAGTTCTTCAAAACCCCAGCTAGGTTTATCTTTATACTCTTTCATTATCATTTGATCCTTCTGGTTTCTTTGACTATTCATATTTTTGTCCCTGTCCATGTCCATATTCTTGTTCCTATTCATATCCATATTCCTATTCCTATTCATGTTCTTGTTCCTATTCCTGTCCATGTCCATATTCTTGTTCCTATTCATGCTTGATTCTGGAATTTCTGATCTACACCACTTTGTTGTATGTTCATAATTATTGTATTTATAAAAATTAATGCTATTATTCCTTGGAGGTGCAAATGTCTTGGGATTTCTCCTTGTGAAGCCGTATCTTTTTCTATTATGAACCCTACACTTAATTGCATTCTGACCAAACTGATTACATGAGTAGCAATACCCATGGAAAAGTTATATGTTTATAAAATTTCCATTTTATTATCTTTCATGTGTCCTTCACTATGAAGCCATGTGCCAAATTCTGTGACATGAGAAAAAACATCCATTGAAACTTCCTTGTCTTGACCTCATTGGTCTTTTAGTCTCTCTTGACCTATTCTGATTTTTGTTCCATATGTTTCTTATTTTTGCATTATTCCTTTCCTTTTTGAACTTTCTATTGTCCAAATCATCCGCAGAAGTCTCACTTTATCTTACACTATCTTCTTTTGAATTTTCTTCTTATTTAAAATTTGAGGTTGACTCTTCTTCTTATTTCTTTTGAGCTTATTCAAAACCAAGACCTGTTTTGTTTGTTGACCTTATTTGTACCTTGATCATTTTATCCATAATATTTAAAAAATTTCCAAACATGTGTAGTTTATCCTTGGATTTTTCTAAATCTTCCCTTAGTAGAGCTACTTCTTGTTCTAACCTTTCACATTCTAAGACCTTTACTTATAACTTGTACTTGAACTTCTTTGTCTTAGCCATTGACTTGTTTAGATCCTCTATAAGCTTTCCTATTTTGTCATCATATTATTGAAATTGAATCTCAAGTTGAGATTTTTGCTTTCTTACCTTATTTAAATTTTTAAGAGCATATATAAGCTCTCCCTCAATATTAACTCCTCCTTTTTATGATTCTTCCTCTATTTGTTTACCTTTTTCTACATCTTCATTTTTTTTTTGACTTGTATTCTATAGGCTCACCTTCTTCTTCTTCTAGTGCCATTATAATAATCTCTTTTGGTCATTCAAGTGCATCCTCACATTCATCATCACTAAAATTGAAACCATACCTTGTACAACTATCTTCAAGATATCTAAAATTACCACATCTAAAACACTTGAGAATTATTGGTGACCTTTTCTTGACTTCTTCTTTTTCTTCCATCAGAAATAAGACTTCATATTTATCATTATCTGAAAAACTATTATCACTATCACTTGAGTACTTACTTGCCTTTTTTGCATAGTAGCTCCTCTTTTATCTTTGAAACAACTTATTTCCTTGTCTACCTTGTCCATCCTTACCTTTATTTTGGTACCTATATTTTTTTGATTCCCTGTTCTTGTGATCCTATTTTTATTCATCATTGTTATTTTTAGATTCTTGATAATTAGTTGCATAGTGACCATACTTTCCACAATTGAAATATCTAATAGATTTTGCATCTTTAAATATTTTTGAATATTTATCCCTTCTACCATAATTTTTTTCTTCATTAGTGGATGACTCATTGTTTGATTTGACTTCTTACCCTTTGTATTCTTAATTAATTTGAAGGTTGTTTCCTTCTGAATATTAGGTTCCTCTTTTGTTCTCAACTCAAATGATGTAAAAATACCAAGTAACATATATCCTGTCAAGGAATCACCATATTTTGATTCTTCTATAGTATAAATGTTTTTAGGAGAGATATTAAGACCTTATCACACACATATTATTATTCGACATTAATTCCAAGTCCTTGCATAACATTAACAACCTCATCAACTCAAAATAGATAAGTACTAATATTTTATTCATCCTTCATTCTTAACTCTTAAAATTGTGCTTTGAGATTTAGTATCTTTGACTTCTTGACACATTTATCTCCTTCATATATAATTTGCAACTTATCCCAAATTTCTTTTGCATATTTATAATGTATAACTTTTATGGACTATGTTCTATGCAAACCTCTCAAAATTGCATTTATTACTTTTGAATTGTATGATGTAGAAGCTTACCTTCCTTATATGTAGGTGGATCAACTAGTGGTATGTATTCATTTTCAACTGCTTCCTAAATTTCATTACCAATTTCCATCAGGTGAATCTTCATTCTCATACTCCAATATATATAATCACTTTCATAAAATATTGGTGTTTAAATTTTTTTAGGACACATTCTTAGACTTCGTTGTTTTCTTGAAAGCTTTTCTTTCAAGTTGTTAAATTATTTTGAAGGAACCTGCTCTGATACCAATTGAAGAACACAAGATTATATTGAGATGGGGGGATGAAAATTATAAGAAAACTTTTTACTTTTCCTTCCCAATAAATATTATACAATGTAAAGATAGAAATATCAATAGTAGTAATCAAAGCAATGCACAAATCACCACACGCAATACAAATAGCAATTTAATACGGTTCACCCAATGTGGGCTACTCCATGGAGAAAATATTTCACTAAAATTTTATCAATCAATATTTTGGGAATCCTTTACATATTAAAATATTTATATATCTCTATCTAAAGGAGACACCAATACCCTAATCAAGTTCATGTATCTCTATCCATAGGAGAAATTATTTCTCCTTAGATCAGACTGGTGATCTTCTAGAAGAACTATTACCCCCACTGCTCTACATAATGGATCTCTATACACTGAGAACACATGTTCTCACTTCCTGGCTAATGTATATCTATCCACTAGAGAGTATCATCCTCTATACTCTATCACCTTCAAATATTTATCTCAAATCTACACTAAACACATTCCTTAGGTCTAGCACAAATATGCTCAATCTTTGTCTCTGGTCTGACATAAACCCGTCCTAATATTTACACCAAACTCTATCCTCAAATCTGTACTAAACACAGTCCTTTGGTCTACACCTTATAAATTGCTTTCTTTTAAAAATAGCACTCCTCATACCATACACGAAAAATAATTTCTTTGATACACCTTATAAACTCCAACTTAAAATAATATCCAACACTTCACAGTCACCTTACAACTCTTTCCAACCATTAAATCAAATGACATAATTTTTTTTTTAATTTGCATAACCCTTCTAACTCCCCATGCAACCTTATAAACTAAATATAATACAAAAATTAATTTTTAATTTTTCAACAACCACTTCCAAAATTTTTGATGCCTAAATTCCAATGCATACCTTACTTTCGTCAAAAATGGGTTTTAGCATGATTCGATCCACTGTCTCCCTAACGCCTAAGTGCCTTATCACTTGGGAGCCCACCGTGTGGGCTATAGTCCCCACGTGAAGGAAAAAGCAATTCGTACACCTTATGCCTCATGCGCCTTTTGACTTCTTCAAAGTCCACTACTCTCTCCACTTCACTGTAGCACGCATCGCAAGCAATTCACATTAATTTTTGAACAAAGTTATGGTAAGTTCTAAGGTTGGTAGATCCCCCTTTTTATACATGATTTGATTTTTCTCCCATGTCGGCACTTTTAGTAATTCAAATTAAAATTTGAAATATGATTTTAACAACCCACCTTTGGGTTAAAACATTGATATAAATTAACTTTATAATTAATATTAAAACTAATTAATAATTAATTTACATAAATTAGGTTAAGTAAATTAAATTATAAATTAATTTATAATAAAAATTATATTAATTAATTTATAATTAATTTAAAACCTCCTTTTATAATATTATTTACTTGGGCATCTTCTTTTGCACTTTGGTCCACATTTGATCTCCTGAAATCGGGCTATCTTTTGCACATATTGGAGAACCTGAAACTGATGCTGCCCAATGAAGCTACCACTGACTGGTGTTGAAAGCTTGACATCAATGATCACTCATTCTTGACATCAACAACAACTTATCTACTCAAAATGTCCAACACAAAAGGTTGGACAAATTTAAAACTAACATTTCCTTGAGAATGTACAAAATGTTTGTTAGGGTTTTCATCCTCTTATTCCCCTTTATTATTATCATCCTCACCTTGTTCAGTGAGTTTATCATCTTCAAAATTATCCTATCATCAATATTTTCTTGATCTGGCTCATCAGATACTATTTGTTTACCATTTCTCAAAATTCTAGGTATCTTGTCTTTAGGGTTTTTTGTTTTTTTCCCGTGATGTATATATATGTTGTATATATATATATTTTAATTTTTGGGTATATATGTTATATATATACCTATATAAATATTGTAAATATTTAAATGTATAGTATATTTTGTTTTATTCTCTTGGTTTTTTTATTTTATTTTGAAAACAAAGCAAAAAATAAGAATTATAATATTCTAGATACTATACCTAATATTCCTGAAAGAGTTTATAAATATCGTTGATAGGCTCATGTTCTTTAGGTGTCATATAATGCTCTTCTTCAAATTGAAATTTTGGTTTTAATAATTTGATAAAATGGGCTATGGTAATATTATCAATTTCAAAGTGTTGATCATAAAAATATTTTTTGTGACAATACTCATGAAAATGGACTGCCCTAGGACTTTTGTGATATATTCTCTTATTTTACAAAACTATCTCTTGATATTCTATGTGGGATAGAAATCTATGTACTATTATAGTGTTTTCAAGATAATCTTCAAAAGTGTACACAAATGAAGAAATACTTGCTATATTATTCACTAACTACCTCTCACATGAAATTTGAATATCAAGGTAGTGAGAAGAGTTATCAGGTTCAAGGATTCTAGCTATGTTGAATCTCTTAATTTGGCTAAGTCTTTGTGTATTAGCTTTTATAATGTCTAGGCTATTTCAAAGTTTAGTCCACAATTTTTCATATAGAACACTAGATTTTTCAACCACTAGAGAGATTTATTGTGTAGATAATAATGCTATAAAATCTATAATTATAGCTCTTCCTATGTTGAAATCTAACATCTAAAAAATTTATCTAGAATGTGCAAGTTTAACTAATGATATTTTTAGATTTTTCTTGTATTTTATGTTTTTATAAATCAGAGTGATTCCTATGTAGTTCACGTCAGGTTCCCCAAAGAATATAGCTTTAAAATTTTCCCACTCCTTTCCTTCAAGCTAATGGATCCACACATCTAAGGGGAATGGGAAAATGATAGGTCTACACATCAGAGGAGAAGCACTTGAGATCATATCTTCTTTGGTTATTTTTCAATGAATTGGGTGGGTTCACAAGAAATATTTATATGGCATTTTCCACACCTAGGTTGGGATTTTATTTGATGTGTTCTTTTTACTTTTCTCATAATCACCTAGTTTGGCCAAATGAAACTAATCTATACTAAATGTGATTCCGATTCAAATGAACACAACACACAACAAATTAAAGAAGGTGAATAAATGCAATGCTTAGATATGAAATAAATTATATGATCTTACTCTATTTAGATGGTTTATTTAGAGTCATTTTGCTTATACAGGTGAGATCGGGTGTTGTAGGGCGATATCGGATGTCCGATCTGATATCGTCAAACCCGATATAATAAGAAATTTGAAGTTTCACAAATTGATAGCAAAACAGGAACTTGCAACATAATATGAATCTTATTAAGCATGGATTAAATTATGTAAAAGCCTATTATATGTTGTGTTTGAAATAAAACAATAGGAATGTGAACTATAAATGCAAATAACACAATGCAATGTAGTGATGGTGAACTCCAAGTATGATAAACAATAATTTCTATGCTACATGAAATGATGAATGATAAATATGATCCTAGAAATGCAAAGTAGAGATTTAGAAATGCAAACAAAAGTTTGAAGGTACCCCCAAGCAGCCTGTAGACAATATCGGATGTTGTAGAGCAAGATCAAATGCTTTCAAGCGATATCGGATATCCGATATCGTACAATATACACTGATGCATAGTTTTGGACCTCTAAAACTATAAAATCTTATGAAAATAACAAGAAATAGAAATGCAAAGGGTACGAGAATGATTGAAAACCAACCAGTGAGTTAGGGGGAATCCAGGGAGAGTGCCTAGATTAAATATGCAAGGTAATTTATGGGGGTTGGGCTAAAAATAGAGGAAGTTATAAATTCTCCCAATCTAGTTAATAGTAGGTGATCCGATACCATGACATTCATGTCGTTAGGTAGGTACGGATAAAGTAGGTTGCAACAAAATTTATCATTTTACTATTCTGGGTATTTTTCTATTTTGGATGATATCGGATATCCGATTTCGCATATTTAGATTTGATATAGGACCAGACTCTCGATATTGATAAAATAGACTTGATATAGTCAGGAGATTAAAAACTAACTTAATGTGGGCACAAAAATCGAGGTAGGAGATTAGGAAGTGGTTTTAATTAATTTTTGAATGCTTTTGACTTAGGGTAAATTTATATGGGTTAATTTTAGCCTATTACAATAATTAAATACAAAACTTGCTCACTTATGAAAATTAAACCTTGGGTTATGACACAAAATGTCTTAGGTCCACTACTTACACAAAAAATATTTAGTAAATGGTAAGATTAACATTTGATAAATCCCATAGAAAATGTGATGATGGATTAGATATGTAATATAGTTACATTTGATATTGTAGATATTCCCATTGGATCCTTGATCCATGCATTACAAAAATATTGGTCACTGCATTCAAGTATTTTTATGTATCTATAAAATTCCATCCTATGAGATTAAAACCTTACCTAATAATGTGAAATTCCTTATCTTGTATAATTTTCCTAAATTATTTGGAAAATTTATTAAGGTTAACTCTAGATGGAGCTTATAGTAAACATGATCATGGTATTGGATTCAAAAAGTGGTTAAAAATTACCTTACAGTCTACTATCACTCCACCCAAGGTCCATGCAATGCCATAACCTATATGATCATTATCTCTGTTCATGGAGACTATTTATGATATTAAAACCATGGCTAATGATGTTAAACTTCTTGTTCCCCATATTATTCCTAACGCTAGTAAAAAAATCACGTATAGTATTATGGATGATCTCATAGAGAATATGAAGGTAGGGTTGGATTCATATGTTGAAATATGTTACATTAATCTTCACTTGAGTCCATTTTCCATCCTATATTATACAAGTGGTTTTTCATATAAGTCATTGTAAGTATTTTATAGGTGATTTTATTATAATATTATATTATTAACCTTATGATTAGCTCTTTAATGTTAGCCTAGGGAAACTTGTCATTTGAGTTTTAATGTATCTTTTTGTCCAACTATTTATTTATTGGTTTGTAATGATTCTATATTCATTAGTGCTATTATTTATCGTCTATAAGCAAATTTTATATTATGTATATTGTGTATATGTATATGGAATTCAATTTTTTTTGCTATCTAATATATTGATCCTATTCATTCTTGAGTATCTTGATAATATTATATAGTATTAGATAAGGTATAATTATATATTACTTAACTTAAAATTACAATAGATGTTCTTCTACAGTACTTCCAACAGTAATATAATTTTCTAGAAGTAGTTAGAAGCATCTCTAGGTCAATATTTTTTAAGAGTTTCACCAAACATCATAATTGGAGTTTGGATCATGAGGATATTCATATATTATAGAAACTAACTAGCCCATGAGATAAATCCATCAATATATTCATAATAATTCTATCTTTGACATTCAATCCATTTCATCAGATTTTTACAGGTAGATTATTCCAATAATAGCCTTGCTAATGGGGAAACAATTTTGCTAAAAATTGCTAGCTTGATTTTTTAAGTTTTTATATTTTAAACATGTATTTTCATATTTTTTTGTAGAATATCAAATTTTTTCTCTACTTTTGATTCTTTTAGCATCGACATTGTACACATGAGAGGGCAACCTACATGAGTTACAAAATAGATAAGAAAAGGTTGAATTAGTTACAATGTTCATAAATTGTCGAAAAAGGTCTTGAGTAGATTATAGTGCATGAAAACATATTCAAGCATCTAGGAGAACTTATAAAAATACTGTAATAACTTTTATGTTTCTCTAAGGAGATATGATGGATTGAATCATGGTTTTATGAATAAATTTATACAAGACAAACTATGATATACAAAAACAAATCATCAACATTAACATGCTCAGATATGGAAGGTGCTTTAGGTTGAAAAAGTTATCTCAAGATCCTTAATTTATAATTATTAATACAAGCTCATTTTGGTAAAATATTAGTGTTACATTTCAACTTGGAATATGAAGAACACAAGCTGATACTGATAGGGTGGGGGGTGAACAGTTCAAGACAACTTTTTACTTTTCTTTTCAATTCAATATTATGAAGTATATAGATAGCAGTATTAATAGCAATAATCAAAGCAATGCACAAAACACCATCCACAAATGTGAAACAAAAATTTACGTGGTTCACCTAATGCGGGCTACTCCACAAAAAAAATATTTTGCTAAAAATTTCTCAATCAATCTCTTGGGAATCATTCCCAATTACAATGTTTATGGACCTCTATCCAAAGGAGATGCCGATCCCCTAAATCTCAATTTTGTGGATATCTTCCACAAGATAACTCCTTCCCATTCTTCTATATCTAGTGATCTTCTAGAAGACTCTATCTCTCTACTGCATTGACTTGTGGGTCTCTCTCCACTTGAAGAATCCTCACTCAGATTTATATTCAATTGTCCTGGCTGTTGGATCTCTATCCACTAATACTCTTTCTTTTGTACTCTATCACCTTCAAAGCTCTATCAATAGGCTCACTCATAACCTTATAAAATTTACTTAATATTTTCACTCAAAACCTGCTCAAATCTGCTCAATAGGCTCACTCAAAACTTTTCCAAATATTCTCAACAAGCTCACTCAGAACCTACTCAAATATTCTCAATAGGATCACTTAGAACCTGCTCAAATTTCCTCAATAGGCTCACTTAGAACCTGCTCAAATCTGCTCAATAGGTACACTCAGAACCTACTCAAATTTACTCAATAGGATCACTCAGAACCTATTCAAATATGTTTAACAAGCTCACTCAGAACTTGTCCAAATATGCTCAATAATTCCTCTCTAGGACTTGCTCAAATATGCATAGCAAGATTTCACAAAAGCTTACTCAAAATTATTCCACAAGCCTTCTCAAAGACTTGCCTCAAATCAACTCAACAAAATTTCAACTCAATCTCATAGAAGCATAAAGACATTCGATAGAGACTCAAGATATTCTATACTCAAATCCCAATATCAACTCAAATCAATCTCAACTCAGCAATCTCATAGAAGTATAAAGAGAATTGTTAGAGACTCAATATGTTCTATACTCAAATCCCAATCTCAACTCAAAGCAATCTCAACTTAGAAATATCATAGAAGCATAAAGAGAATTTTTAGAGACTAAATATGTTCTATACTCAAATTCCAATCTCAATTCAAATCAAATATGAATATATAATAGTTTGTTTTATGGAACTTGAACAACCACTTCACACAATCACTTTACTGGGCTAAAAAAACTCTACTCAACCAATCACCACAAGGAACAACTCTTTCTCACAAACCCTAGTCCAAGAATGAATCAACCAAATCAAAATGTTTCCAACAATGTTCAACAACAAATCTCACATAACAATGATACTCATGTTCTTCTCTAACTCAAGTTCAAGTTATTTGCACAACCAATGGGTTTCAATAATAACGTTTATAAAACATTCTTCACATAACAATGATACTCATGTTCTTCTCAAACCCTAACTCAGGTTTTTCACACAACTAATGGCTTCAAAAACAATGCTTATAAAACAAGGTTTTAACCATAACTCTCAAACCAGAAATCCTTGAAGCATTCAACCAACAACTCTCAAAAGGAAACCATAATAAATCCTTTTCACTCCAATGATATTTTTAGAAATCAACCACCCAAATAAATCAATGGAGAATATTGGCAATACCTTATTGATTCCAAAAATTTGTCCACAAAATTTGCCACACTCAACACACTTTCTTTTTCTAATCTCAATAAGGGTTAGTGGAATTCAAATAATAATCACAAGATAAAGTATAACTCAATTTACACCTTTTTACTCCAACTCAATAATCACATCCACCAAAGTCCATCTATAGAAAAAACCTCAAAAATAATAATCAATAAGCCACTATTCAATTTCCACTATATTCAAAATCTTTATTTCTCCTAAAATAACGCTCTCAAAAATTCAAATGAATACCATAAAGCTCAAATAAACATTTATGGTTTTCACCAACAAAATAATTATTTAACTTTTTAAACACAACAAAGGTTTTACAAAATAAAATATTTCCTAACCCTTATCACTCAAGTATTTAGAGCATTCAAACAAATTTTAATTAAAAAATTGCATACCTCCCTCAAGGTGTTTCGACCCCTTGACCTGCCTCACCGCAGGTGCCTTAGCCACGACTAAGGTAGCCAAATGAGTTACCCACTAGTTCGTATTGTGAAAGGGAACTGATGTCCCTTTATTTTTTGTAGGTCCACATGCCTCAAAAACTTTGCGCACCCTAGGCACTTCCACCACAAAGTACAATGAACGAACCTTGCCAAAAATCGAACACATGACTTCATGCTACCAAATGCCTTTGTGTTTCCCAAGTTGCCAATAGGCCACACTACCCATGGTGACTTGGGTTTCACATGCCATCTGATTTATTCATTGCTTCCACCACTAGAACCTTTTTTGCATGAGCTCTATTCACTTTCTGTCACTCGCATTAACAACAAGAGCAAGGATGATTTAAATTGAAGAATTTAATGGAATATATATATGCGTTTCCTCCGCTTGGAAATGTCAGCACTTCCTCATGACGTCGACAGATAAAATTTTAACTTTAATTTTAAAATTTGAATTTAAATTTTAAATAATTTAAAATTTAAACTAAATATTTAAAATTAAATATCTCCATCACCGGGGCACATTTTTCAATGAAACAAAAATCCAACTTGGGTTTTAATAAAAACCCATTTCAAATTTGCTATCCATGGTTTTAAATAAAACCTTTAAAATTAAATATCTTCATCACCGGGGCACCTTTTTCGATGAAACAAAAAGCCAACTTGGGTTTTAATAAAAACCCATTTCAAATCTATCATCCATTGTTTTAAATAAAAACTCTTTTCTAAGCTTCCCTTGAAGCTACTTTTTAGAACCAAATGCCATGCATCATTTTTATCGAAACCTATGCTTCTCATGAAGCTCTATGTGGAGAAAATCATAGTGCTTACTTGCATAGGTCCTTTTGACATCAATGACAACTTTTTATCTTAGGGACTGAAAATGTCCAACAATATTCCCCTTTGTCATTGATGGAAACCCATATTCATTTACCGAAATTTGACCTTATTTTCAGCTTCACCTGGGACTTTACTCTCCATAGCTCAATGCTATCTCAAATATCAAATTTCTCCCCATATCAAAAACTCTCCCCAATATACAAATCTCTCCATATTTTTCATCAATGGCAAAGGGTCACCTTTGGGGCTCGAGGCTAAGAATGAGCCTCTTAGCTTAGCCCTTCCACCACCTCTACATGAGGTGGTTAATTCTCTTACTATTTATATCCAAGATATCATCCCTGTTACTATCATCATTTATGTTCCTATTTGTGCTCATGTTTTCATCCATGTTCCTATTATTGTTCATTTACATGTTCCTATTCTTGTTCTTGTTCCTTTTCTCATCCATGTTCTTGTTCTTGTTCCTATTCTCATCCATATTTTTGTTCCTATTTATACCTACTTCTAGAATATTTACTCTACACCATATTACTATGTGTCCATCATTATTGCACTTATAACACTTAATGTTATTATTCCTTGGAGGTGCAAATATCTTATGATACCTTCTAGTGAAGCCATACCCTCTTCTACCATGAACCCTGCAATTCATTGCTTTATGACCATACTCATTACACGAGTAGCAATACCCATGGAAATGTTGTCCTTTCCCATATTCCTATCTTTCATATGACCTACACTATGAAGCCATGTGCCCAAACCTGTGACATGAGAAGCATATCCCATTTAAGCTTCCTTGCCTAGAACTCAATGGTCTCCTATTCTGATTTTTGTTCCATCTGTATCTTCTTTGTGCATTTCTCCTCTCTTTTTTGAACTCTTTGTTGTCCAACTTAGCCTCTGATGTCCCACTTTTACTTAAACTATCTTCTTCTAATGTATCTTCTTTAGAAGTTTCTTCTTCATCAATACTTGAAGTAGATTATTTTTTCTATTTCTTTAGAACCTTTCCAAATCCAAGACTTGTTGAACATGATGTTCCCTGTTGTCCATAGATGAACTTATCCAAGTTCTTAGAGCAATTTGTGAAACTCTTCATCTTGATCTTGGATTCCTTTAAGTCTTATTTTAGAGTATCCACTTATTGTGCTAACTTCTCACATTCCAAAATATTTGCTTCTAACTTATCATTGAACTTGCTTACCTTAGCCTTTGACTTCTCTAAATACTCTATGAGCAATAAGCTTTCTTCATCACATTCTTGAAACTAACTTTCAAGGTTAGAGTGTTGCTTACTTACCTTCTTTACTATGTCAAGGGCATAAATAAGTTCTTCCTTGAGATCATAACCATTATCTATTGAGTAATCCTTTATTTGTTTGCCTTTGTCCTTATCATCACTTCTTTTTGGCTTGTCTTCTATATGATCACTTACTTCATCTTCTAGAGCCATTAGAATATTCTCATTTGGTATTTCAAGTGCATCTTCAAAACCATCATCACTAAAAATATAGCCATCCCTAGTGCAATCATCTTCAAGATGTCCAAATTTACCACATCTAAAAAATTTGAGAATAACTAGAGTCCTTTTATCTCTAAACATAAATAGGACTTCATCTCTATCATTTTCTGAAAAAAATAGCATCACTATAAATTGAGTACTTACTTTCACTATCTGCATAGTAGATTTTCTTTTGCATTTAGAAGAACTTCTTTTCTTGTATGTTTTGTCCATCCTTGCTTTTCTTCTGGTACCTATGTCTTTCTGATTTCCTATACCTGTGATCCTATTTTCCTTCATCACTGCTATACTTTGACTCTTTGCACATTGTTGCATAGTGTCCATACTTTCCACAATTGAAGAACTTAATAGATCTTATATCTATGGATCTTTTGGAACCTTTATTTCTTCTACCATAGTTAGATTCTTCATCACTAGATGACTCACTACTTAATTCTATCTTTTTACCCTTTTTATTTTTGTCCACTTTGAATGCAACTTATTTCGAAGGAATATGACATTTTGTTCTTATCTCAAAAGTAGTAAGCATTCCAAGAAAAGTTTTCCTTGTCAAAGAATCACTATAAATTGATATTTCTATAGTAGAAACATTTTCACTATACCTTTTTGGAAGAGTTCTCAAGATCTTATCACAAGCATCAGATTCATCAACCTTCATTCCAAGACCTCTCATATCATGTACAAGCTAATTAATCTTACTGAGATAATCACAAATATTTTCATCATCTCTCATTCTTAAGTTCTCAAATTATCCTTTGAGATTTCTTATCTTAGCTTTCCTGACACCTTTATCACCCTCATATATGTCATGTGGTAGATCCCACATATATTTTGCTATTTTACAATCCATAACATTCATAGATTTTGATCTACCCAATCCTTTTATAATTGTATTCATAGCTCTTGAATTTACATCCATTAGAAGCTTACCTTCCTTATCTGTAGGAGGATTGACTGTTGAATCATATCCAAGTTCCACTGCGTCCCAAACTTCATTTCCAAGTGCCATCAGGTAAAATCTCATCAGCATACACCAATACAAAAAGTCACTTCCATCGAATACTGGTATTGCATTATTGAGTGACCCATCCTTTTGATTCTTGTGATCCATAATGTTCTTAGACCGCTTTTCCTTCAAGTTTTCAAACTCTTCTAAAGGAACCCACCCTGATACCAATTGAATAACACAAGATTATACTGAGAGGGGGTGTGAACAATATAAGACCACTTTTTACTTTTATTTTTAATTCAATATTATGGAGTGTATAGATAGCAGTATCAATAGAATTAATCAAAGCAATGCATAAAACACCATCCATAAAAGTTACACAACAATTTACATGGTTCACCCAATGCGGGCTACTCCACAGAGAAAATATTTTGCTAAGACTTTATCAATAAATCTCTTGGGAATCCTTCCCAATTACAATATTTATGGAAATCTTTCCAAAGGAGATGTTGATCCCCTAAATTTCAAGTTTGTGAATCTCTTCCATAGGATAACTCTTTCCCCTTCTACTCTATTTAGTGATCTTCTAGAAGACTCTATCTCTCAGCTACACTGACTTGTGGATCTCTCTCCACTTGAAGACTCCTTACTTAGATATGTCTTCAATTATCTTGGTTGTTGGATCTCTATCCACTGAGACTCTTTCCTATATACTCTGTCATATTCAAAGCTCTATCAATAGACTCACTCAGAACCTTCTCAAATATTCTCAATAGTTTCACTTAGAACATTCTCAAATTTTCTCAATAGGCTCACTCAAAACTTGTCCAAATATGCTCAACAAGCTCACTCAGAACCTGCTCAAATATTCTCAATAGGATCACTCAGAACCTTCTCAAATATTCTCAATAGGCTCACTCATAACCTACTCAAATATTCTTAATAGTCCCACTCAAAACCTGCTCAACTATGTTCAATAGGCTCACTCAGAACCTATTCAAATATGCTCAAAAATATCACTCAAAAATTATCCAAATATGCTCAATAAGTCATCTCTAGGAATTCCTCAAATATGCATAGCAAGATTTCACAAAAGCTTAATCAAAATAAGTCCACAAGCCTTCTCAAATACTTGCCTCAAATAAGCTCAAAAAAATATCAAATCAATCTCATAGAAGCATAAAGAGAATTGTTAGAGACTCAATATGTTCTATACTCAAATCCCAATCTCAAATCAAATCAATCTCAACTCAGCAATCTCATAGAAGCATAAAGAGAATTGTTAGAGACTCAATATGTTCTATACTCAAATCCCAATCTCAACTCAAATAAATTTCAACTCAGAAATATCATAGAAGCATAAATATAATTGTTAGAGACTCAATATGTTCTATACTCAAATCCCAGTATAACTCAAATCAAATCAGAATACAAAATAGTTTGTTTTATGGAACTTGAACAACCGCTTCACACAATCACTTGAATAGGCTCAAATAACTCTACTAAACCAATTACCACAAGGAATAACTCTTTCTCACAAACCCTAGTCTAAGCATGAATCAACCAAATCAAAATGTTTCAAACAATATTCAACAACAAATCTCACATAACAATGATACTCATGTTCTTCTCTAACTTAAGTTCAAGTTATTTGCACAACCAATGGGCTTAAAAATAATGCTTATAAAAAATTATTCAAATAAAAATGATACTCATGTTCTTCTCAAACCCTAACTCAGGTTTTTCACACAATGAATGGCTTCAACAACAATGCTTATAAAACAAATTTTTAACCATAACTCTCAAACCAAAAATCCTTGAAGCATTCAACCAACAACTCTCAAAAGGAAACCACAGTCAATCCTTTTCACTCCAATGATATTTTCAGAAATCAACCACCCAAATAAATCAATGGAGAATATTTCCCATACCTTATTGATTCCAAGAAGTTGTCCACAAAATCTGCCACACTCGACACACTTTATTTTTCCAATAGCAACAAGGGTTAGTGGACTTAAAATAATAATCACAAGTTAAAGTTTAACTCAATTTACACCTTTTTACTCCAACTCAATAATCACATACACCAAATTCTATCTATAGAAAAACCCTCTAAAATAATAATCAATAAGCCACTATTCAATTTCCACTCTATTCAAAATCCTTATTTCTCCTAAATCCTAATATATATGGCTCATTTTGAGATAAATTTCATATATAGTTACTATGGTCTCTTGTTTCATGTAGTCTTTCTTCTATATTAGAAAGATACTAGAAGGATATTGAGATATGTATATGGAACTCTAAATATGCTTATTTATTACTCATCTTATTGGTAGTCAATTTTTCCAAGATACTCAAATTCATATTTTGTAAGCTACTTAGATGATAATATGTATACCTTATGATATGTTTTATCTCTTGGTTCTAGAGGTATTTATTGTTCAAGTGTTACGTATAATATGATTTCCTTGTCCACCATAGAGGTAGAATATACAATTGTGAATAAGGCATCCAAAGAGGTCAAATAGTTGAGATCAAATCTTTAAAACTATAATAATATCAAATCAGACCTAATACACTATATTATGATATCCAAAGTGCCATTTATCTTGTGAAGAATATTGTATTACATTTTTACATCAAATGTATTGAAATTCATTATAATCACATAAGACAATTTCTTTAACAATAAGTAATCAACTTGAATATTACAAGACTAAAGATGAGATATCATGTGTATTTACAAAGACTTTAAGTGAAGTAGAATTCATACATCTTAGAGTCATTTTAGTTTTATGTTTTAGTCACATTAATGTCAAAGTTTAGTTTTGTCACACAAGGGTATAGTCGCCTATTGATATTTATTATAACTCTTAACAACAAAAGGAAATTTTAGGAATGCATACTATTAGGGGTAATGATAGTAATTTAGTTTCTATTTCTTAATGTGACATGTTTATTTCAACTCTCTACATAGCCTATTTTGTGTTAGTTTTACTAGATATATTATTGTATTTATTATGTCAGTACATAACTTCTAGTTAATATAGAGGTATTCTAGTTGGTATGGTGTGTGATTTTAATTAGTGATTTATCCTTGATTAGAATGAAGATATATCCTTGTTATTGTAAAATGCAAAGTCTATATAAATCATGGAGAAAAATAAATGGGCCAACATAGGATCATAAGCCTCATTGTTGTGCAATCACTCTATTAGTTCATAATACATGATGGCTAATATCCTTCTTGTGATTGGATTGTGACTATGTGAAATTATTTAACATTTGAGAGTGTATTTTTTTTTAACATGGTGGAATCGGTAGTCGCCATGAATCCAGGAAGGTTGTCTAGATTTTATGGCCGCCACAATATTCTGTGTTGTCCACCTCAGAAGCCACCACATAGATCTTCATGCAATCCATCCTATAACCACCATGCCACAATCATTTTAAACCTTTTATGTTGTTGAAAGCACCAGGAAAGGGACAAGTGTTCAGTACGGTGAGGCCCGAGATTTGAAGCTTGCACCTCCACCTCCCTTGTGGGGTTTGGATGAACCAATTGGTCTACACCTCGAACCTTCATTTAAGAGTGTATTAATATTTATATTTTAATAATATTTTTTATAATCTATTTAATTATTTGTTATACAATATTGGAGAAAGTAAACATTTTTTTCTATGTTGTCTCATGGTATACTATCCTCATTACTAGGAACTTTTAAAAAATTACAAGTTCCTCATTACTAGGTATGTTGTCTATGTTGTACTGTAAAGATATTATCTCTTATACTAAAATATTTATAAGTTCCATATTAAAAACTGATTATTTATTACAATTATTGTTAGGTTGGTTTAAGGGTAGAATTATTTGAGAGTTGGTGAAGGAAGAATCATTGATATCCTCAATAAAAAAAAGGTACAACAAAGGAATTAGATTAGGAAACCAAATGCACCATGTAGAATAAAGACCTATAGAAGTACCTTCAATAGGAAATTCATAGTAAATTAGAGGTTTTTATAATATATATATTATATGTTATTACTATTACCATATCATATGGATAATTTTGATATAGTTTGAGTGTAGTGGATGAAGCAAAATATTGCTTTATGGATGATGAAACCACCTAAAAATACATCAAATTAATAACAACCCTTAAAGTATGTTATAATTATGATCATACTCTTATTAAAGTTATTCACACAAGGTTATCATTTAAAATTGTCAATGTATATGAATCTTGCAAAAATTAATAGTAATAATGAATAGAAGATGATATCACTTTAAAAATATGTGACCCATTCCAAAAGGTACCACTATCATCATTTGGATTCATGAAATAAAACTCCTAGTTTATCATTGTAGTTGCCTCGATTCATAATTTACATGTATATCACTGGTTGAAAGGACAAAAAATATTCCAATCATAGGAAACTATCTAGCTCACTAATTAATAAATAATTGATAAATACAATAGAGGAATAGGAGGAAGGGAAATATGATAATTTATCAAACTCATAATAACATGTTATACCTTATTTCTTATGGCATACCCATTGGTCAAATAATCATACATATGGAGATAGTTAAATTTTCCTTCCAAAGTCATTTAATCATGTCATTGGTTCTAATCTAGACCCTAATATTCTTTAAAATAGATTATTTTATTTTTCAAATATTTGCATCACATTTCTTACTATTAAAATATAGCCTTGGTAAAGGATTATTTGTCTATATTTGCATCCCATTTGTTACTATTAAAATATAGCCTTGGTAAGGGATTATTTGTCTATGCTCGAGCCTATTATTAAACTTTAGAATATTTACATGTTGCAACTTCTCTTGGAAAAGAAAAAGATATTTTTTTGATATGGGTTACGAGTCAATTATTTTGTTGAAAGCACAATGATAATATGAGTTATGTTATGATGTTCTATATGTATAAGTAGATATATAAAGTGGATCTAGATTTCATCAAATCTGTAACCTTATTTCTCATTACGTAAATGACCCTTATATGACATGGGTCTTTCTAACAAGACCATAAACACTGCTAGAGATAAAACTAGTTTGATTATCCATAATTCTTGATCTTGTAATCATGTCCATTTCATATATACACCTTTTTATTGCTTGGTTGTATCTTTGTTTTCTAGTGTCATGTGAGAACATCCTATATGCCATATGGTGATTATTGTATGACATATTTTTTATATTTTAGACAACATTTTTTACTTTACCCTTGTTATCTCCATAAAATACAATAATCCTCCTATTAAAGAAGAGAAAATTTAGATAATAAAGAAGGATATTGGTGATTCAATATAAATTATTCTATCACAAAGCATTTCCTTAGTCTATGTATGATAATAAGAAAAAACTTTCTAATATTAGTGTTATGATTGAAATTATTTGGTGATTTGGTGTTTAATATTTTGTGTGTACTTTGGTCATATAAAAAATGACTAAGATATTTTTTTATTAATTAATTAATGCTTTCACCAAAATTTTAACCAAGTATTTATTAAATAGATAGGGGTTTTTCTATGGGTATGAACTTAAAGACATCAATTTTAATGCAATGGTCATCCACTACAAAAAATGATACAACCATTGCATAAATATTGATCTTCTACTTTTATAACAGTAATAATATAAATTATTATTCTTAAATAAGTTAAATATTACGTCTTTATTAGTTCTAATGTCAAATGTGCAAGCAATTAATAACTATATTTATGCTTGCAAATACATGTGTAAAATACTAAAATTATAAATGTAGTTATAAAATGATCTAATGATAAAAATTATTTAAAAGCATAATAACTTTTCTAATTACTACGGAGAAATGTAGCATCCTATACTTAGATAGTGGAGTTAATAGAGAAATGATAGTTTTAGAGGTGGTGCAAGAGAATAAATTAGTAGAATTCAGGTATTTTGTGGTAGAGACAAAGGCTTGGGTGTTAATAAGAGAGATGAATTTTATGGGGTAGTTGACAATAGTGCAAGCAATGGTATTGGCAAAGGAGGTAGACTCAATGGTTTAGTTGAAAAATGTAGACTGAGGTGGTTATATTAATGGATATAAAGGATATAGAATTTATGGCAACACCAAATAATGTGCTAAAGAAAGTATTGATCAAGAATTTGTAGTTGTGTTAGTGATGATAGAGGATTTTATGGTCTATGTGGAGTAGATGTAGAAGGAAGCACACATATGTATGTTGATAGTGTTTTTGGTAGAGGGTGTAAATAAAAAGGAGGTTATAGAACTAATAGAGAATGTGGAATAGAATAAGGTGCATTTTTTGGTTATATAATTGAAGTAGGATCTATTAGAAGTAAAAGAGGATGACTTGAAGGGAATTTAGGATTGTTGGAGATTCCAAAAATGGTTTTTATGGGGAAACTCAATATAGGATGTGACATAAGGAGGTAATACATTGATGTTGTTATTATTATCGTACTTTTGTATTTGATTCCAAATGCATAAGAATATAGTGTATATAAAGAGGTATCCATGAGGATTTATTTATTACTTTCAATGCAATTAATGAGAAAACAACATATTTTACAATTGAGTGTTGTATATAAATCATATATTTCCTTCTTATGTGTTGTGAACCTAGTCATGAAAGTGTTGGTTTTCTAGGACCAATGATTCTTTTAAAGTTCATAATTGCTTGATATAGTAAGATTATATACTTGAATCTAGAGATACTAAAATTATATATACATTTTTTATAGTAGGGGACTTTAAATTTATGATTGACTCTTACGTTTATAGATATTTTTTTGGTATTTTTTGCTTATTTGAATCCTAGGATGAAATGAAAGCTGGGTGATGAAAAAAAATCATATTCAATAACATAGAAGCATGTAAGCTAATAGAGATATTATTTTGACTTGCTAAGGGGTTTTAAATCTAGCCATGGATTTATAATCATAATGAAAAATAAAAATGATGTTGCTACTTATTTAGGGTCTTATCAATTTTGATATTGTAGGTTATGTACCACGTGGAATTAAAGGATAAATTGGAATATGTTTGTGAGAAGAAAATAAAAAATTTCAAACAAAGTTCTAGATGTACAAAAACATAGACAAAATATGCATGAGACATCCAAAAAATTTTACTATTAGAATTTACCAATAATAGATATGCAAAGCATTACACAAAATATGAAGAGAAGAGCAGAACTAATTGATTTATTATAAGTATCAACTTTGTATAAACAACAAAGTTGATCATTGAGAGCCGTTGGATTACAGAAACTCATTAAACCTGATGAAGACACCATTGAGTTCTCCTGACACATGGAGAAATGGAAAATCAAGTGTGTATATCCTAGTAGAACTTAAGAGAATATTCACTTATTCTAACAACCCCACTTAAGTGATACTAGGGGAGGGTTGTAAAAATGAGTCCCGAAAACAAGGTCTGATGAGGTACTCATGTACAATGACTTCTTTTTGAAAAGATGTTAAAACCCAATGGGAAAAACCATTAATCAAAAAGGAAGTAAGAGGTTTGTCTTTCGATGGTGAAGATTGTCCTATTAATACAATAATAAATATGACACCTGGCAGCATGGCCTGATGAGGTACTCATTTACAATATATATTTGGTGAAAAAACCCCTTGGGTAAAAACCAACTATCACAAGAAAAGATGCTTCTCTTCGGATGACGAATATTTTCCTTTTATTACAAAAGAATTATGAGTCCCGATAACTTGGCCTAATTAGGTACTCATATACAATATATATATGGTGAAAAAACCCCATGGGAAAAACCAACTATCACAAGAAAATAGGCTTGTCTTTGGATGGCGAATATTGTCCTATTAATACAAAATAATTATGAGTTCTGGCAACTTGGCCTGATTAAGTACTCATATACAATATATAAATGGTAAAAAAACCCTTTTGGGGAAAAACCATCTGTCACAAAAACATATCCAAGATAGAGGTATGTCTTCGGATCGAAAATATTGTCCTCATAAAATACATATTTTTGGAGAGATGATGAAAAAAAACCACAACAAAAAACACCATTCTCCAACAAATATAATGAGAGTTGAAAGACCTCTATGTCAATGCAGTTGTATTAATACAAGTTTATCTCACAACTAAAGGTAACACAAAGAAGGAAATAACTTGGTGAAGATATCTGGAATTTGATTCTCAGTTGGAATATAGTCCAAGTGTATATCCTTGTTCTAAATATATTTCCTTATGAAGTGCATGTGTATATCAAAGTGTTTGGTGTGCTAATGCTCAACCAGATGACGTACAATATGAATTGTGCTCAGATTGTCACACCAAAGAGTTATAGGATATTTATGGGAGAAACAAAATTCTTTTAGAATTTGACGAATCCAAAGAGATTTCTGACTAGCTGAAACTGTTGCCCTGTATTCTGTCTCTGTAGAAGATAAGGCTATTGCTTTTTATTTCTTGCATAACTAGGCTATTGGTGAATAACTAAGGTAAAATACATAGCCAGATGTTGAACATCTATATTCTACTAAACCTACCTAATATGAATCCATGTAGCCAATGATATCCATGGATTTTCCCTTATAGAGGAGCCTAAATTACGTAGTGCCCTACAAGTAACGAAGGATTATTTTTTCTACTTGCCAATGATTGAAGTGAGGTTGATGAGAGAATATGGATATTAGGCCAACATATGAGATATTTGGGTGAGTATGAGTAAGGTATAACAAACTTCCTACAAGCTGACAGTATAGAGTTGCATCACATAGAGGGGATGAGCAGGAAGTACTAAGATTAATGCCATATTGAAAATGGGTAGGAGAAGGTTTGCAATATGTCATTTTAAATATTTTAAGAATATCTAGAGTGTACTTTTGTTGACACAATGAAATTCTTGCATCTGTTTGACTTATTTGGATCCCAAGAAAGTAATGAGCTAAACCTAGATTAGCCATTTCAATTTTTTTAGAGAGGGAGTATTTTATAGTTTGAATGTGAGTGAAGTTACTACCAGTGAGAAGAAGATCATCAACATAAATAACAATAATGGTGATTTTGCCTTCATATCTCCAAATTTGGACTGTGTTATCAGACTCACAATGAGAAAAACTTACAAAAAGAAGGAACGGGTCCATATTTTCATACCAAGCTCTAGGGGCTTGTTTGAGGCCATAGAGATACTTTTTTAACCTACAAACAAGAGAGGAGTATTTAGTGAAACCATTAGGTTGTTCCATGAATATTTCTTCCTTTAAGTCCCCATGTAAGAAAGCACTTTTTACATCAATGTGATAGAAATGCCACTTTTGGGAAGCAACCAGAGAAAGAACTAGTCTAATAGAATCTATTTTAGCAACTGGAGCAAAGGTTTCTACATAATCAATACCTTCAATTTGATAATAACCTTTGGCTACAAGGTGAGCTTTGTGTTTATCTATTTCTGCATTAGACCCATATTTTGTTTTGTAGATCCATTTACAATGAACTAACTTCCTTCCTTTAGGAAAGGGAACTAAATCCTAAGTTTTGTTTTTGATTAAGGAAGAAAAATTGTTTTCCATGGCCTCATCCCATTCTTTAATTTTTGTTGCTTATTTGAAGTATTGAGGATCAGAGGAAATAGACTGATAGACAAGACCAGTGCCTATGGGGTTGGTGGATATGGTTGATGGAAGATTTTGGATGTAAGGAGTAGCTTCTTTAACAATGGTGTGGGCCCATTTTGGCATAGTGGAAGGAGTAGGAGTTGGAAGACATTGAGTTGGAGTTACATGTTCCTCATCTTGATTACAAATTTCCATGTTAACTTCAAAAGTTGGCTCTTCATAATATTGAGGTTCTACTATAGGAGAAGGCTAAATGGAGGAAGAGAGAGTTTGAGGATATTTTTAAGGGAATGTTTCATCAAATTGTACATTATTATGAAATAAGACCTCATGATTTGAGGGATAAAGGAGCCTGTATGCTTTCAATTCTTTATTATAAATGATAAATATGAGATTTTTGCTTTTCTTATCTAGAGCCTTCCTTTTCTTCTTTGGGATGTGAACCCAAGCAGTACACCCAAAAATTTTGATGTAGAAAAAATTTGGTTTTGAGCCAGACCATGCTTCTTTAGGAGTTAAATGATCAAGGGCTTTATGAGGTGTGTAGTTTTAAATATAATTGGCATAGTTAATAGCTTCTACCCAAAATTTTTTGGAAGATCTCTTGAATGGAGCATACAATTTGCCATTTTTTTTAATGTCCGATTTTTCCTTTCTATAATACCATTTTGTTGATGATTATGGGAGAAAAAATGTTAATGAATAATGCCATGACTTGATAGAAAAATGGAGAACTCATTACTCCATTATTCCCCCCATTATCTATGTGAATTTTCTTGATTTTGCAAGAGGCTTGATTTTCAACTAAGTATTTGATAACTTAAAAGTGGGATAGAACATCATTTTTATATTTCTGGAAGTATACCCAATATCTTCTATAAAAGTCATCAATAAAGGTTAGAGCATACTTTGGTCCTTTGAAAGAAGGTTCTGAAAAAGACATCGTGTTAGTATGGATTAATTCTAGAGGGGATGAGGCTTTTAGAGAAATACTTGGGTGGAAAGGATATTGATGTTGCTTCCAAAGAGCACATCTAGGAAAAAATCCATCAATAGAAGAGACTTGGGGTAAACCTCTTACCATATCATGGGTGCTCAAATCCTTTATATAGTTGTAACTAAGATGACCAAACCTTTCTTGCCAAATTTTGCTTTCAAGATCTCCATGAGCCACAAAACAAGAGGTCCATTATAGATTTTGTAATCCTTTGAAGTGAAATAGGCTATTGTTATGATCAATATTTCCTTTGGCTATGAGAGAATGGGGATCTTGAAAGTCTCTTATCTCAACTCCTATTGGAGAGAAGAGAACTATTTTTTTCTTTCCAAAAGTACAAATCTGATAGATAAAGAGGATATTTATGGTAATGTTTGGAATGTAGATACCATTATTTATAGAGCCACCATCAATGTTTATGTCCATATTTCCTTTGACAGGGATAAAGGAAGATTCACCCACTTCTATGCTATAGGTAGGGCTTGAGGATATAGAATAAAATGACTCATCTGAAGCAGACATGTGATGAGTAGCTCCAGAATCTAGAATCCAGTAATTAGAGGAAAAATTGAAGGTTTTCCCTTGAAGCAGACATGTGATGTCCATATTTTCCTATTTGTTTTTTATTGTCTATATTTTGATCCTTCATAGTTGCCTCCATTTGTTGTAATCTTTTTGTAGACACCAAAAAAACACCAATCCGATTATGTGACTACAAACACTGATCGCATTGACACACACAACCCCAAGGGCAGCCCCCAAAGGTTAAAAAATGGTCCTAACCACTCTCACAGTAGTTTTGGAAGGTAAGAAATCAATTTGGCACCTTCAAGAACTTTGCTCAGTATCTGTTCCACCCAAGGACAAATTCTAGATTTGCTCCAGGGTGAGGTGAATTGCAAGTTTAATAGAAAAAAAGTCAAATCTCAACAAATGGCAGCTCAGATTCACCACTTAATGCTTCCTTCATCGTAGGGGAGTGTGGGTAAACGTTTTCGAGCGTTAGAGGTTGTTACAAGGGTAGTCATGAAGTCCCTATTTAGGGATAAATCTCCTCTCCCCTAGGAAGGCATGATAGCCAAGTGGCGCCTCTACATGCCCATTTCAAGAGACCTCTAGGTCTATAAATTGGTGTGTTTCCTCACCCCAATATATATAGAGAATGAGAATTTTGGAGCAATGAAGTGCTATCATTTTAATTTCACACCTACACCCTTTTGAGTTGTGTCTTCCACATCCTTGATATCTTTTGGAGAGGAGGTCATAGGGTGGTTATTGGAAGCACAAATCCAGAACCAAACTTGATATTTGGCCATGATATCCCACCCAATTTGTCAACAATACCCCACAAGATATTTTGGGCCCATCCCAAGTGGATTGGTGCTAAAATCAGGCCCCAAATGGTGGGCGGCCTGCCTCTGGGTGCCCCATCCCGCATGGCTACAGTCCTAATCGCCCCTCTTTGGATCAATTGGAAATCTATGATAGATTTGATTTCTTTAATTTTGCATTCAATTCTATGCTGCTTAGATAGGTTCCCCTTTTAATTTCATTTTGTTTCGAATAATTTTGATCATGTTTCTATCTTCGTTTACCTTTACTAACTTGTAGGTAGCATCATCAAATTCCTATTGACGGAGGCCAAATTGGGAAAATATGACCATCTAGGTCTTCCCAAAATGCCCCCAATTAGCTAACCCCAAGTTTGTAGGTCATTTGGAGCCTCCTAGATAGGACATTTGGAACAATACCTTCTCGGCATTTTGTTGCAAGTGAATTCATCCCGCCCCGAAGCGAATTCAAATCGGCAAGGAATTTCCTAACTGTTCCATTTGTAGTATTTTATTTGGGATGTATTGATGCCCCTATCAAAATTTTCAAGCATTTGGATTCATTTTAGTCATATTTTAATTCATTTTTCTCATTCACTTATCGTAGGCTTGGGGATTGCATGATTTACTTTATCTACAGGTGCTACTGACTATTTCTTATTCCTTTGAACACAGGTTCTAGACATCAGAGGAGCAGAAAGGAGTCAAGACTCACCAAAGTGAGTGGCGGTGATGTTTGGTCCACCCATTTTACATGTGGGCATGCAGAAGAAGGAAGTGCATCCATGGATGTAACAAGAACTCTTATTCAAACGCTCCTAGCCTTTGGAAGGGGAGGATGCGCATTGTAACCGAGTTGTGAAACATATCAATAAAAAGGGCTGTTTTATTTATTTGCATATTTTTTGTTCTAATTTGCTCATGCTTTTCCCTCTTTTTATGCACTTTCAAATTCCTAGGATTTAGCATTAAGTCTAAGTTTAATTTGCATCGCATCTTCGCTTTCCTTTTTGCTTTTGTATCTTCATGCTTTCAGTGGCGATCATGGTGGGACATTGTCATCTACTTTTAAGATCAGAAATCTGATCCAAAATTGGTTATTTTTGCTTACAGGTACCGAGTTTTTGTACACTGACTGTTGTTCATTCCATCAAGGGGTGGATACAGAGCTGTAATTCGTCCTACCCAAGGACGAATGGGAATTTGCCCCACCCTATGATGAATACAATCCTGTAATTTGTTTCTCCCTAGGAAAAATTTTTGTCTATGCAATTTTAGGGTAGAAACTCAGAACCGACAGATTTGGGCAGAGAAAAGGTAGGGATTCTAAACTTTTCTTGTCATTTTCTATTTTCTATTTTCTATTTTTAGGTTACTTGTTTTCTTAGGGAATTTTTTTTTCTTACTGCTTGCTTGCTTCCCTTTTGCAAAATAAAAATGACCCCACACATCATGTGGTAACATAAGCACCAAGGAGCTGGTCATAAAACCCTAGCCCTTGATCAAGACCAACGATGGATTTCATCACCGCCTTGGCTTGAATTTTGCATTCATAAACCCCGATCGCTACTGTTGCTAGACATAAATCCTGACAAAAACTAATTGAGTGTAGCTGGGGTGATTCATAGCATGCGAGGATAAGTCTTCTATGGTAGGTGTCAAAAATAGGGTGATTCCCCTTCCGTATCGCCTACGTTCCACGTACCATCTGCTCTCACATACCTATAGTTTCCCTCACATAAGGGCGGGTATATAGAGAGGTTGGTATATCAGCCTGGAAATGGTATATGAAGGGGCAACCAATTTTGGGAGCCATAAGAGCCATCATTTTGCATTTAAACATTCTTTACAAAAACTTTCAAAACAAAAATCAAAACACACTAAACCAGGTTTAGGACACACTTTTAATATTTAAACAATATAATAATTGCTTTGTAAGTGTGCGACCTTTTTTGTTTAGTGTAGCATAAAAATCATAAAAAAAAAAAAAAAAAAAAACATACATAGCTTGTAGAAGGGCACCACCATGGTGTACACCCGTAGCCAAGCCCAATCAAGGGTAGAAGCTGTGAAGAGTATACAAGGGGGCACAAGTCACCTCTGCTATAGCACCAAGGACTTGGTCATATCGCCTTGGTGGCCTGACCCATGAGAGAGTCTGCATCGTCCCATTTTAGAATGGGACTATAGAGGAACCCCTTTGAGGGACATGCCCATTCATCATAGCCCCTTTCAAGAAGATTCCTTACACATGGTGCTCAACATAGATAAGAAGGCTCCCTTAGAAGCTCGTAATGAGTGGCCACCATGCAATGAAGCACTAGAGTGGCATAGTGTCCATGAGGAGAGGCCACATGATTATGGAATCCATCCTTTGAATCCCATCACTATTAGAACCAATAGAAAAAATATAGAGCACAAGGCTCTTCAAGCAGGGTGAGCCAACTCTACCCACCCCTTTCACACATACGAAAAGAAGCACGAGGAAGACCATTACATTCCTCCAGAGCAATATACATTGTGGAAGCCATGCGCTTCTGCACCTGCTATATACCATGATCACCTACTGAGGCCAGATCCTCGGGTAAATACTGCCAACCTTGACAGAGGGAAGTGACCTATTGAGATCTCAGATCATCACGACCGAGGTAAGTGCATATGAGAGGCATATAGGCATCCTAGGCTCAAGATGGTGGAAAAAATTGACCTGGTAGTCACCAGACATGCCACCCACCAAGCATAGATCACGTGGCTTGAGCAAGATCAACAGTAGCTAGAGCATCTATATCACCTTAACAAGGAACGCATTCAGTGCCAAACAGATGAGCTGCTCCATAACCCGGTGCCTGAGAGGGTTCCAACCCATCACACCCAAAGAGTGAAACCATATGAGAGGCACGACCCCTTGGTGCACGATAGGTCTCCATGACCTTACCAAGTGCCAACCTTGCACCCAAAGAGTGAAACCATATGAGAGGCACGACCCCTTAGAGCGGGAGGCCACTCCCTGAAACAATGATGGGTACCCTCTATGGGGACCCACTCAGGGTCATAAGTCTCATCCAAAGACTCCTCAAGAAGCTTACAAGGAGTATGAGCAAGAAGTAGAGCAGGCCAAAATGCCCTACCAAGGTAGAGGGGTTGCTATCCGGCCACCCCTCCATAGGCCTCAAGTCTCCCACAACCCACAACGGGAGCAAACTAAAGAAGAAGAGATTAAATATTTAGATGCATATAAAGCATTGCTAGAGCGTCTGGAGTCTATGGAAACCAAAAATTTTGGGCCCCAAAATCCCACTTTACGCCAGCTCCGCAGTCATCTCATGCATCCATCAGTGCCAACACCCCCTTACCCTGAACACTTTAAACTGCCTTAGTTGGCAGTATTTAGAGGTGAGGAGTATGGCCAAGAGCATGTGATGAGATTCCTAAGCCAATGCTTCGGCATTCAAGACAATGATGCTTTGTTATTAAGAACATTTATAACCACATTCGTAGGCCCTACCTCGGATTGGTTTACTCAATTACCAAAGCATAGCATTAACAAATTAGATCAGTTAGTGGATGCGTTCCTTGGATTCTTCGCCTTCAACACTAAGAAGAAGGTGTCATTGAGTGACTTGGCCAGCCTCAGGCAGTATGAGGAAGAAACCATGGTGGCCTATGGGAATCGATGGAGGTCTTTGCTCTCAAAGATGCCCTACCTCCCTCCTATGTTCGATCTCACTCAAATGTTCTCCAATAGCTATTTGAAATCGATCTCTATGCTATTGCAGCTACAGTAATATGCCACCTTAGAAGAAGCCCTGACGCAAGCTAGGATCATTGAAGAGATCAATATACAAGATGGCGAGATAGCCAAACCTAAGAAAAAAGTGTGGACTAAGAACACTAAAGTAGGGACGACGCAACAAAAACCCACTACGGTAAATCAATTTTCCATAAATGTCTCTAATCCTACACAAGAAATACAACCTCAAAAGGCTAACTATCAGGCGGTGCCTCCTAATAATTATGAAAAAGAAAACTAGAAGCAGAAGCAAAATTAGTAGCGTAGCCCTAGGCAACAGTACAAACCTTATACATAGTCTAGGGACTCCCTGTTTGACCGCTTGTCAGTGGCAAACTTGATCAACATTCCAAAGATCCAAACCATAGATCCCAATGCATCGAAGCCTAAAGGATACTGGGAGGACTTGTATTGTAGGTTTCAAACAACCAGTAGATGGGAGTTTTCAAAGACCCCTTGCCTTCCTGTGAGGCACAAGCAAAACCCCTTCAAGTCAATGAGGTGCAACATAATTGCCCCATGCAAGGGTATGTAGGAATGATAAGCATAGTGACTAGGAACAAGAGATACCCAAGAGTTGCCCCCAAGGTAGACACAAGAGAGGTTCCATCGACGTCACAAACTCAATAGCACCCTATGCAACCACCTCTACCTAAACCTGTGACTACGATTCAGACCAAACTCACACATAGTTTGAGGACCACGTCGGCTAGGCTCTCCATATATGAGCTTATATAACAATCAACATCCCATAGGGAGACTCTCATGGAGATATTGAAAGCCATCGAGTTGTAGCCCCATGAAGCGAATTCCTTCAACAACTTCGTGGGACATGTTAAACGATGCATGGAGCCAGTCATCACCTTTCGAGAGGATGAAGTTAAATCAATGTTTGATGACATGGCAGATCCACCCCTGCACGTCATCGTGTGGGTCAACAGGATCCCGTATAAGAGGGTGTTGGTAGATACTGGCTCATCTAGTAACATCATTACCAGAGCAGCATTGAAACGTCTAAAGTTGCCAGCCTCTCACATCACAGATTCCACCTATACACTGCGAGCATTCAATGATGCGATATGCTCGACAGTTGGCACAATTGTCCTACCCATTAAGGTAGGACAAAATATGATACCTACACTATGCCATATTTTGGAAGGCGAGATGGCTTATAACATATTTTTGGGGCGGCCATGGATTAGGGACATAAAGTGTGTCCCTTCGATAGCTCATCAGTGTTTGAAGTATACATTTGAAGGGGAAGTACATGTAGTCCCGGCGGACTTGGAACCCTTAAAATATTGCAATACGGTGCAGCTGATGCTACAATCGACCCTTCCATCGACACACTTGGATTTTTAGTTAAATCCATCTAGACAAGGTCCAATTTCATAAGCATCCCTAGTGATAAATCCATCAAAACCCCAGTTAGGTGCATCTTCATCGTCTGGTCCTTCACCAACGACGCCACCTGTCATGGCCAAATAGGACAAAGTGAAGCAAACCCTAGAATAGGTTCAACCCCTGGAAGAGGCACTACCAATAGTATCAACCATCTCTACCGAAGATATGCCTAGCACAATGGAAGTTGAGGTCCCTAGTTCACCCAACATGGAGTGGAATTAGGAAGAGCTTCCATTCCCTCCCCCTCAATCACCAAAAATCACTATTGAAATGGCCAATACGGGCCTGGGGTAGTATCTGGTGCAAAATGTTGTAGTAATGCCCACACTAAGTCCATGCAGGACATGGGGAGACCTCGCCTCCCCATCGATACAATTGTTCCTTTAGGCTGCCCATAAAACTAGACAAACTTTGTGTATGGGGGCCTTGATCATGGTACTGAGCCATGCATGCAAGAGGATGAAGATGAAGAGCTTTTTGCAAAATATGTCAACTATCTGTCTAACCTGGACTTCACTCTAAGATATCTTGGCCAATGCAATTGGCATGGATATGGGCTAGGAAGGTATGAGCAAGGAGTGTGTGTCCTTTGCTAGCCAATATACCAAATGCCTTATGACAAGTCAGGCATGGGGTTCAACCACCCCCTACCATTGGACTTCTTGGTAGAGGACATGCATGGCCTAGGGATAAGCAACAAGGGTGGATTGGCATTAGATATCTATGCCAACCCTAACACAATGTATACGTTGGGGGATTACCTCCCATGGTCAACAACCACCCTTGTTAACCTTAATAACCCTTGCCCTTTGCTGGAGAGAGGTGAAAGTTCAAAGACTCACTTTTAAGGAGGGTACAAATAGTGTCAAGAGGGATCTTCGGAGGATGAGTCAGAGTATGAACCAGCATCATATGACCCCTTTGAATCATATAGTGATCACTCCCAAAGGATCCCCATGAATGAATATCAAGAGAGCCTCTTGAAAATGTTCTCCCTAGAGGCTCCAATCGAGCCAATGTCGTGCCAAGAGAATTATGTCCCCCCACAGAGAGTGGAACAACCACAGTGGGGCCAGATTAATTTGCTTGAGCAGGATGAGCCTGTAATATTTCAAACAATTGTCAAAGCCAACGAGGGCTTTTGGATCTCTGATAGTGATTACGAAGATGAAACAAAAATGACATATCTTAATCACATATGGCAAATGCAACAACCATACCCATTGGATATTAACGACATATTTGAACAAATGGGCATAGTTCAATGGCATGAGTGGTACATAGACCCAGCAAGGTGGGACCAAGTGTTGGATCTGCTACTCCAGGTATATGAAGAGCACCTTACACCTCGAGACCCTAGAGTGATATCAGTGTCAAGGGTAGACCCTGTCCTCCTATCAGCACATAGGGCCGATCCATTTGTGCCAATCCCTACAGAGCCAGATCCGAAGCATAAGAATCATCTAGAATGTTCAAATCACCACACTCATGGTAATGGAGACCAAAATCATTTCATCAACATGATCTCCATTGACTTAATTGCCCCCATCCACAATCCAACTGATCCAGCATGGTCATTGCATCTAGACATAGATGCCATAGACTGGGATCGTTTCAATTCACCTCCATCCCCATCAAAGTACTGGCATTTTGGTAAAATACTTCATTTTACCCTAGGGTCAACTTAGGATATCTTCCATGCTGAAGAGGAACCCGAGGTTCCCAACATGGACTTAAACTCAGCAAATGATATCCATTTGATCCCGACTCCACACCAGTTGGAGGATGGATCCCACATGTCGGTCGAGGAGATGACTGACATAGACATCGGCTCAGATCCAATGAATTCATAGATCATCAAGCTGGGGGTAAGTCTATCCCCCAAATAGCAAGCCGACTACATTGCCCTTCTCAAAGAGAAGAAGGAGGTTTTTGTATGGTCATACAGAGACATGTCGGGACTAGATCCATAGCTAGTCACGCATAATCTAACGCTTGATCCGACAGTCAAGCCAGTTAAGAAAAAACTACGTAAGATGCACCCGATAGTGGCCTTGATGGTCAAAGATGAATTGTAAAAGTTGTTCGATGCATAGTTTGTCATCTACGTGGATTGTCCACCATGGTTGTCCAACATGGTGCCCATCAAAAATCCCAACGGGAGGATTCGCATATGCACTAATTTTTGAGATCTAAACAAAGCAAGTCCTAAGGATAATTTCCCCTTGTCGAGCATCGATGCATTGGTAGACGCTACTGTAGGCCACGAAATGCTATCCCTCATGGATGGTTTCTCGGGATATAATAAAATTCATATCAATCCCGAAGACCAACTAAAAATTGTGTTCACAACGCCTTGGGGGACATTTTGTTATAAGGTCATGCCTTTTGGCCTTAAAAATTTTGGTGCCACCTACCAACGTGCCATGACATACATCTTCCACGATTACATGCATAAAAATTTAGAAGATTACATGGAGGATTTGTTGGCCAAATATCTTTTCCGCCCAGATCATATTGATGACTTAAGCAAGATCCTCGAACACCTCATGGAACATAAAGTCATATTGAATCCCAAGAAGTGCGTATTTGGCATCACATCTAGAAAACTCTTGGGTTTCATAGTCTCAAAGCAAGGCATCAAGGTGGACCCAAACAAAGTCAAGGCAATCCTTGAAATGCTTCCCCCAACTACCATCAAGCAACTCAGAAGCTTGCAAGGGAAGGTCATGTCAATCAAGCGCTTCATAGCGCAACTATCTGATAAGTGCTGACCCATGAACAAATTATTGCACAAGGGGGTAGCATTTCATTGGGATGACGAGTGCCAATCAGCCTTTGACGACATTAAATGATACTTGGCTTTGTCGCTAGTATTGGCACCACCTAGACCAGGAGTGCCATTCTACTTATACATCTCAACTACTGAGGTGGCATTGGGTGCCATGCTAGCCTAGAAGAATGAACTTCACAAAGAACAGGCTACTTACTATCTTAGCCACACCCTGGTCAGTTATGAACTTAACTATGCATACATTGAGAAACTCTGCTTGGTAGTGGTGTTTGCTACCAAAAAGCTATGCCACTACATGGTGAGCAACACTACATATGTTGTGTCTAAAGAGAATCCATTGCGATACATGATGAGTCATACTTATCATAGTAGCCGCACGTCAAAATGGATCATGTTGTTGATGGAATTTGACATAGAGTTTATTGGACAAAAATCCATCAAAGGACAAGTCATAACCGATCAACTAGTAGAGGCTCCTCTCAAATACGATCAGCCTCTGGTCATAGAACTACCTGATGATGGGGTCTTCCATGACTCAGAATCGTTAGATTCTGATGAGCCTGAGTCACAGGCCGACATAACCCTATTTTTTTATGGTTCTAAATGTGAGCAAGGAGGTGGCATGGGAATTGTATTCTTCACACCACAAGGGGCTCCAATGCCACTATCATTTAAATTAGACTTCTCGTGCACCAACAATAATGCAGAATATGAAGCCTTGCTCATACATCTTCAGATAGCAATCACCATGAACATCAAGCGATTGAACATCTTTGGTGATTCACTGCTAATTGTCAACTAGGTCAAAGTGGTATTCCAATGTAAATGCCAAGTTCTGTAGGCCTACAAAGCCCTTGTGGACAAATTCTTGGCAAATATTGAATGGTACGACATCGAGGAACTCCCTCAGTCATCGAATCATTTTGCGAACACTATGGCCTCATTGGGGTCATTAATCCCACAAGACCTTTCTGGTGACATGACAACCATTCAAAAAAAAATGCTATCGCAATCCATGATGGACCGTGCAAGCTCTAACTTGACACCAAGAATCCATATGATCCAGATTGAACCACCTCAGGATAGGTTCTCTCGAATCCATGATCATTTGAAACATGCCAACTGGGGGTTCTTGTTCTCCCCTACTCCCATTAATAGCAACACAACACTATTCTTACAAGTTATTTCCCACTCAGCGTTTGCTAGGGATGAACTTCAAGAGGGATTTGTTGTTCATACCATCAAGACTTCTGATCAACAAGATTGGTATTCACCCATAAGGGACTACCTCAAGTTAGGTAACCTCCCACTTGGATTGACACATGCCGCAAAATGAGCATTCAAGCAGAAAGCGGCAAAGCATGTCTTGTTAGGAGACATTTTTTACCGTCGTAGCTATGAAGGGATCCTCCTTCGATGCTTGGACCAACAAGAGTCCACTTGGGTGATCGCCCAAGCGCACGATGGTACATGTGGTGGTCACTTCAGTGGTATGGTTATCACCAAGCACATTCTATGCATGGTCTATTATTGGCCATCTTTAGAGCAAGATTGTAGCACATATGTGAGGAAATGCATGAAGTCTCAACACCATGCTAATTTGATGCATGTACCTTCCCAAGCCTTGCAGTTGATCCAGTCGGCTTGGCCATTTTCATAGTGGTACTTAGATCTAATCTAAAATATTTCCCCTACATCATCAGGCCATCACATGTTCATCATAACGGCCATGGAGTATTTCACTAAGTGGGTGGAAGCAGTTCCGCTTACCTCTATGATTGGAACCCATATTACGGAGTTCATTTTGCATAACATCATATGTTTTTTTGGTATTCCATCCAAGATAATCTTGGATAATGGGACGTCATTCAAGAACAAATATGTGCATGCTTTGACCACAAAGTACAAAATTCAGCATAGTTTTTCGACACCCTATTATCCATAGGCAAATGGGCAAGCAGAGGTGTCAAACGAAATGCTAGTTGCCATCCTCAAAAATATATTCATGGATAGTCATAAGGATTGGCACATTCAAATCCCACTTGCCCTATGGGCTTACCACACTAGCATTCGGACACCCACTGTGGCAACTCCATTTTCGCTCGTGTATGGCTCTGAGGCTGTCATGCCTCTCGAGTTGGAGATTCCTTCCCTACACATTTCAATGCAAGAGTTCATTCATGATGCAATTATGTGGCACGTCCGATTATACCAGCTTACATTGCTCGATGAACGACGTGTTAATGCTCTCAAGCATTTACGTATCTATCAAGAGTGACTTAAGAGAGCATACAACATGAAAGTTCACCTAAGGGATTTTCAGGTTGGTGACTTGGTCTTAAAAGAGAACCAATAGAACTCTATCTTGCTGCCCCATCTAAGGGACAAGTTCATGGCAAACTGGTTAGGTCCCTATGTAGTTGACAGTAAAATAGGGCCTGGAACATACCGGCTAGCCTCTCTTGATGGAATAAAGGAACTAGAACCCTTGAACATCAGTCATTTGTGGCCATTCCATGTCTAAAAGAGCCATAGTCTAAACAAAAAACCTCAAGGATTCCCATAATCGCTTGGTCAACCCAAATAGCTCCAAGGATTCCCATAATCGCTTGGTCAACCCAAAAAGCTCCAAGGATTCCCATAATCTCTTGGTCAAGCCAAACAACTCTAAGGATTCCCATAATCGCTTGGTCAACCCAAACAGCTCCAAGGATTCCCATAATTGTTTGGTCAACCCAAAAAGCTCCAAGGATTCCCATAAATCGCTTGGTCATCCCAAAAAGCTCCAAGGATTCCCATAAATCGCTTGGTCATCCCAAAAAGCTCCAAGGATTCCTATAAATCGCTTGGTCATCCCAAAAAGCTCCAAGGATTCCCATAAATCGCTTGGTCATCCCAAAAAGCTCCAAGGATTCCTACAATCACTTGGTCAATCCCAAAATGCTCCAAGGATTCCTACAATCGCTTGGTCATCCCAAAAAGCTCCAAGGATTCCCATAAATCTCTTGGTCATCCCAAAAAGCTCCAAGGATTCCCACAATCGCTTGGTCATCCCAAAATGCTCCAAGGATTCCTACAATCACTTGGTCAATCCCAAAATGCTCTAAGGATTCCTACAATTGCTTGGTCAATCCAAAAATGCTCCAAGGATTCCTACAATCGCTTGGTCAATCCCAAAATACCCCAAAGGTACCCATTACTGCTAGGTCAACCAAAAAGCTCCAAGGATCCCCACAATCACTTGGTCAAAAATAAGAAAATTCAAAAACAACAAAATCATCAAAAATAAAAAAAATTTGCACCTCATTTCCATGCATACTCAAAATCATCACAACAATACAAAGCTCTTTTGCATCTCATATTCATACTCACAAAAATAAATCCATAAAAAAAAAAAAACAACACAAACATATATAGCTGCATTAAGCATCACATCCATACATTGCATATTTGTGGTCATCTAGGTCAGGGCGCCATAGACTGTAATTACTTGGCAAATCCATCTTGTTCCATATTTTTTTGCTCTATAAACAATCCATCACAAATAAATGCCATTTGCATCTTTTCGCCATACTATAGTTAGTTGACTTTTAATGTATCAATAGTTTTCATCATTCAGCTATCAATAGCTTTTTAACCAAATGTTGTACAAAGTCAAACAAATTTTACGAAGGTAGAGTTCTACTTGGATCACACCTTGTTACGTAGCATCCCAACACAAGTTAAAACACATAAAAAATTCCCAAGTTGTGTGAACGAAATATGAAACCTGCAAAGCAATCCAGGTCACCATAAGTGAAACGGTTATCTTGCTCATCCCCTTGTGCAAATGACCTAAAGAATGCTGAGATTTGGTAAAAGGACAAGAATCTTCCCTACCCAATTCCCCAATAATCCCAAGTTCTCAAAAGAAGTTGCAAACATCATACAAATTTGCAAAAGGTCAAAAATCCAAAAATTTGACATCACAACCAAAGTGCATACATCCAAAGGAACATACAATAGTGATTCTCATTACTCATTATTCAAATCCCTTGCTCAAAAGAAAGATAACAAAAATAAACAGTGATTTTTATCACTATAAACAAGCAAGTATCCCAATACAATTGAAGAAAATAAGGGAGTCGAAATTGAATCCTTGGAACTCTTAGCATTCGAAAGGTCATGAGATAAACCTCAGTACCAGTTTGGTTTATAGCTTATCGGTCACTCGTGGCAAACCTCCCACATGATGATATATATATCGCATTAACTTGTGTACAGATCAATGTTTGCATGTGGATGAGCTAGCTTATGGTATTCTGGATATCACCGCATATTAATTGGACTAAATACAACAAAGGAGTTAGTGGGGCTAATTAGGTGATCCTCAGCACAGGTTTGGTTGACAGCCTATCTGGCACTGGTGGTATCCTAACAAATACCACATAAAACAAACTCAATTGCACACACAGGCATGTGAAATAACCGGGTCAAAGACAAGTCAGATTCATACCTTGTTCAAAAAGTCTTGTAAGATAAAATACAGTTTTGGATAGTTAGTTAAAACATTTGAGTCTCAAAAAACCTAACTACATTATAAACCAACTATAATTATCTTTCCACCCTACTTCACCATCAGAAAATACAAAATACCATACATAAAAAGTCACTTACCATAGCAATCGCCTATGACAAAAGGCCATCAGTTCTGAATAGTCTATGGTGCCATCACCAAAAATCACAAATCCAATTCATTCATATTCATTTTGCATATCACAAACATTAAGAAAAATTTGCATTCATCATAACACATGCATCCATCAATGTAAATTAACATGCATACATACACATTCATCAATAATTAGGCATAACATCAAATCACGACACGTGTAACAAAAATACAATCATCTGTATATAATTAAACAAAAATGCACCAAAACAGCTAATAAACTTTCCCGATGAAAGTCCTTTTGCACTTGACATCCCGAGCATGCAGAATAGATGTTGGGGTCATAAATCCTCACTATCCTACTCCCTAAAAAGGCTACCATAGCCGGACCGCTCCACGGGAGGACGGATTTTTGAGAAATTCATCCCCAAACGACGTCGTCAAAACGGGTCAAAATCCAACCAAAAATAGAAATAACATTGCCAAACGAAGGTGCCTTCATGTATGACATTCTTGGCATCCAAAATAGATGTAGGGGTCACAAATTGTCACTATCCTACTCCCTAATAAGGCTACCATAGCCGGATCGCTCCATGGGAGAACGAATTATTGACAATTTCAGCTCCAAAACAACGTCACCAAAAGGGTTATTCTTTATTTCTATAATCAAAGTCACCTCTTTGCCAAGAAAATATAGAAAACATATACAATAACATAAAAATTAAATTGAAAAAAATAAAATTTAATATAAAAAATTATTTATAAATAAAATATTGCTTCTCCCATTGTCGTTCCAAAGCACACATAAACTACAGTGTTTCAAGAAACCATAACCACATTTCAAACCTTTCTCTTGATATTTGTTCCAATGAATTGTATCAATAAAGTGTGGTCATCTATTGCAATAATTATCCACATAAAGGAAATATTTTCTTGCATGGTAGTGTATTGGTTCATAAATTAGTTCAAATGGAATAAGAGCACAAGTTATCCATAGAAGTGTCAATCAAATAGCAACATCTTCATGAGTATGAAAACAAGAAAGAAAACATTAGAGGTGAGGGAGTTACAAGAGGTGGGAGTAGACAAACCTAGTAGATGTGATGTGCATAGTAGTATAGTTGGAGGTGTAAAATTTGGTCAAGCTATGGTGGAAGCTTTTACAACATAGGATAAAAACCCTAAGCTACAACATGAGAGTATTAACTTAGAGAAGGATGGTAAAACATGGCCAGATTTATTTAAGAGGAAGAAATTTGTGGTAGAAATTAAGAAATAATGACTACTAATTACATCTAAAATAAATGAGGGATACATATTTTTGAATATTCTTGACAAAGTATATAAAAGAGCACAAATTATATTTAATCAATTACTTATAGAAAATTTTATAGGATTAAGACTATTAGGAGAGAATATTAAGTAGTGGGAAAGTAATCACTATAAAGTTAAAGGCCATGTTGAATTATTATTTATACCAAAAGGTTTTTCCTCACTTCTTTTAAAAATTAATAAGTCTATGAAAGGTCTCTTCTAGGAGGTCAATGTTTTGTGTGTAGATCTAGACTTTATCTCAAGAAGTGGGCTCCTAGATTTAACCCTAACATAAAAAAGAATAGAAGTCTCTCAACATGGTTACAACTGGTTGGTCAACCATTAGAATTATTAGAGTATGAATTCAATGAAGGTATAGCAAAATACTTTGGGAAGTTTCTCACAGTGGATTTTGTCACCAAAGAAATAAAAATGGTATTTTTTTCTAGGATTTATGTTACATTTGAATAAGAATAAAAACTACCAAAAGAGATCAATTTTGTGTCAATATGGGGAGTGTGGATTCAAACAATAATTTATGAGAATTACCCCTTTAGTTTTATAATTTATACCAAAATAGGTAATATAATAAGACATTTCCCAAATAGATAGAGAAATAATACTAGAGAAAGACCTACCAAGCATGAAGATAGACAAAAAGGTCTAATATGGAAGAAAAAATAAAATATATAAAGATAAGGGTAAAGAGTTTAATAATAAGGAAGTTGGTGAGAGGAGGGAACCATAATAGAATAAATAAGAACAAAAGGAATATGGTATTGGTGAAGCTCAAAAATAGTTATAGAAGGAAATGAAGACTAAAGGAGGTGAAATAGTGGTTTTAATAGAGGAACCTAATACCATAGAAATCCATAATGCTCCACAAAGATAAACCTGAATGGCACAATGATATGAGGTGAATAAAAAAAAGGAAGAAATGATAGATCAAAGGGAAGAAATAGAGAAATAAATAATATGGGAGATGGAGACTCATGGGTATATATATTATGAAGTTGTGTTATGTACAACTAATCAAGAAGAAATGGAAGGAGGATATTCAGGGAAATTATCAAACCTAAGGATTTCAAGGAGTTCTAAGAAGCACTTGAATATAATAATAGAGGAGGAAAATATGGTGGGTAAGCCATATTTGAAGAAAAAATGTAGAGGAATCAAAAAAGGATTTAAAATATGGGAAGCAAACAACCATAGTCTTGAATGGGCAAAAGCCTACTACAAGATGTAAAATATGAAATTCATATCATGGAATTTTAAGGGAATGAATACCCCTAAATAAAATATATTGGTGTGGTCCATGTTGAAGGACCACCAACCAGAGATAGTATTATGGTAAGAAATAAAATTATTTTATTCTAGGTGAGAGAGCGTCCATAGTGGAATATGGAAACGGGTAACAACTATAAAGAGGGTGCTAGATGAGCTTGTTAACTATTGGTTCTATTATAGGAGGAATAATTCATCTCTCAAAGTGTAAATAAATTATCAGTTGTATTCTTGATCAAGTCTTCAAATTTGGATTTCCTTGTTAAAAATATCTATGCTCAAAATTTAAGTAGATTAAGGAAGCAATGTTGGATAGATCTAGGACAAATGAGACAATAGGTTAAGGGGTTAATATGAATAGTTATAGGAGACTTCAACACTCCATTAAGACCAAGTGAGAATAAAGGGATTTCCAAGGGATTCACTCAGAGTATGGAGGATCTTAGCAATTTTATATCAATATCAATCCTTTAATACCTTGAATTGAGTGGTAATGCATTCACATGTACTAATAGGAGGCTAAGTGAATACTTGATCTAGGTGATATTGGATTGGATTTTTCTATCCTTAGATTGGTTTTAACAAAATTGTGAGCAAACTTTAAAATATTTGCCAAGAATAGCATCAAATCATAACCCTCTTGTATTTTGTTGTAGTCTATAGGAAAGAAATAAAATAGCCTCTTTAAATTTGAATTCATGTGGTTGTAGCATCCAAGAATTTATGAGTAAAAGGAAATATAGTGGATTCATCTCATATAAGCTAAATTCAAAACTAATAACCTTTCAAATTTCAAAAACAAAATCTTAAAAATAAAAATTTTAAATCCTATTTAAAGTAGAAAACCTTACCGCTCCATAATTTAAATAAAAATCTTAAAATTATTAATTTCAATATATTGTAGAACTCAGTATAACTCCTACCTAAATATTTTCTCCTAAAAAGGTAGTATTCATTTTATCTTCCACTTATTAAAGTTTATAAGATTTATAAAAAAAAAAAAAACTCTCACTTGGGACTTTAATTAATTATCCAATAAATGTAAATTTTCTTACCTCCACCTGATAAAATAATTAGAATGTATAAATGATAATTCCAAAATATAATTAATATTTTTAAATATAGGTGTTATGACTAAAATGTAACACTTAAAAAATGTTAACTACAATGGTGGGTGGTAGAGTTAATTATTCGTATTCTAGCACCTATTCAAATTGAATTGATACAGTACCAGCCCACTCGAATTTGTATTCTTAGATTGCACTTTGTTGGATGTGATGACTACTTAGGTTTCATTGGATTAGATGGATCCTATTGGATAATGCTTTTATTGGTTTATTTAATAGATACTACCCTTGCCTTTGTTGTCTAGATATTTCCTCTACTAGCTAGATGATGTTATTACCTTTGCTAGTTTTACCTCTATTGGTAAGATGTTGCCTCTACTAGAGAGAAGTTGATGCTGCAAGATAGATGTTTCTTACTTTGGATAGATGTATACTGAGCTAACATATGTTACCTCTTCTAGCTATAAGTTACCTCTGCTAGCTAGATGTTACCTCTACTAGAGTGATGTTGCTTTTGTTGGTTAGATGTAAGATATACTAGACAGACATTACCTATTTTAGCTAGAAGTTGCCTCTACTAGCTAGAAATTGCCTATATTAGAGTGATGTTACTTGTTTTGGATAAATGTATGCTTTTATGGAAAGATTATACCTTTGGTTATCTATTGACTATACTAGCTATTCATTGGCTAGGTTATCTATATGTTGTCTTCCTTGACTATGCAAGGTACTATTTGTGCTAACTATATGCTAGCTTTCATTACTATGATAAATTTATGCTAGATACCTTATCCACTATGCTAGCTACCTTAGTTACTATGCTCACTATATATAGGCTACCTTGGTGACTATGTTTGATACCTTAGTCACTACCTCCACTATACTTGTTATATGGTGTCTATCATAGTCACTACCTTCACCGTTCTTACTATATGGTGGCTATATTAACCACTACCTCCATTATTCTTACTATATGATGGTTATTTTAGTTATTGCTTCCATTGTTCTAGCTATATGGTGGCTATATTAGCCACTGCCTTCACTTGTGCTTTTTATGTTTTTTATTCTCTATAGACACTTTTAATATTGCCTTTCATATTCTAGAAATATTTACATTCTTTAGGGAATCTATCCATCTTTGTTGGTTTTGTTTTCTTCAGGTAACACATCTTTCTTTCTGGTCTTCACGTTCTTTATGGAACATATATTTGTTTGTTCCCTTCATGTTATTTAGGGAACATATTATTATTTGGTTCTATGTTCTTTAGGGAACATATCCTTATTTTTTTTCTTTAAGTCTTTCTTTGGCCTCACTTTATGTGATGTGGTCTAGTTCTAACTTCTTGTTGACTTGAACACAAATTCTGCTTAGCACTATGTGGTATATATTTTAATTACATTAAACTTAGCTCATATGGCACTATTTTTCCTCCTTGGTGATTTTATATCCTTAAAGAGCCAATATAATAATATGAGTATTTATTATCCTTCAGTAATTTTATACCAGTTGGATACTTCAATGTAATATGATGATTTTTTCTCTTTTTTAATATCAGTCCTTCACCATGATTCTCCTCTTTTCTAGATAATTTAGATCAATATCAGGGTGACTTTGAATGTCCCATAAAGTCTAACTTTATTTTGAGTTGACTTAAAATGAATTTTGTGGAAGTCTTATATCTTCATTGATTTTTATTGAACCAAGTATATAGATCCTAGTTTCCAAATCATGGTGACGTTTATTTATCCCCTCAATATCTACTCTTTTATACCTTTAAAAAATATAGTCTAAGTCTTCATTACTTTTCAAGTGGATAGACTCCAAATATGATTGTTGCTCTAATATATGACTATAAAAAATAGATAAGCAATAGCTCCAATACTACTATTGGATTTTAAACCAACCTATATCAGGTCCCAATACAATTAAACCATAATATAAGAGCAATAAAAATACATATTGGCCAATATAAATTATAATAACATTCACTATAACATAAAATATAAATTTGAATGGCCAAATTAATTCATATCATAACATGAAATATACTAACAATAAAATTTCTCAAAATTTATATACAAGCTTCAATATTGTTGCTTGTTGTGGTGATCGTTTATAGTTTTTTCCTAGTACATTATATAGAGATTTATCGCTATAATATAGATATAGGTCTTTAGTACTTGACTATTACACTCCTCACATATCTAGGGGTTGCAACCTTTCCTATTATTGTCATTTAGCTTCTCATATTGCCACTTGTATAAACTACTCTCCATTATCTACTTACATTCACACTTAACCCTATGACACTTTCTCACTTCTACATGAAACATACTCTCCTACATGCACTCCCAATACATGATACTTGTGCACATTCTCACATTACATATTTGCACACTTACATACATGACACTTGTGCACTTTCTCTCATTGCACACTTGCAATCTTACTTATATGATAGTTGTGCACATCCTGCACATTACACACTTATATAAAATAGGAAATATAAATCACTCATCTAAACTACACACTCAAACCCTAATCTATTACATATTTACATGTTTACCATAAATATATCATAGGGGTATAATTACATGTACCAAATAATGTAATATTATCCAACAACACATCCTCCATGGGGGTCATCCCATATGGGCTAATGGAAATTAAATTATTTTCAAGTTTTCTAATTTCATAATTAAATAAAAGTATATATGGAATTATCAATTATTCATTTCAAATTGACTCAAAAATTTATACATTTTTGGGGTTTATCCCTTATATCCTAGTAAATATCTCAAAATAGGTTAGCTTTGGGAAAAAGATCATCCATGTAAGGATTAAGAAAATGTTTTTCTTCACTTGCTCCTCCCTTAAGTCACTTGGGTATAAGTTTTGGTACCATCCAAGAGACTAATATAATTAGAAATAGACTGGATCTGTGTTAAAACCCTTCCAACAAAATTATTTTTTCTAATTAAGTATTGCATTAAAATTATTATTTTATACCTTGGACATTATTATACATGTAGCATATTTTCATAGCAGAAATGCATTTTTACTACATAAGATGTTCAACTATATACTTACTAGAAAAAACAATAAATGTATTTTTATGATAATTCAAATTTAACATTATGTGCACAAAGTGAACATAAGTGTAAAATATTTCTATGATGTGACAACCCATGTTAAGAATGCTTACCATAAATTTATACATGTTTCCCATAGCACAAATATAGGTATAATTTGAAGAAAATTTAAGTTTCTTATCAATAATCAATAATATCATAGATATTAAGTATATTTGAAGTCATGATTTCCCAGTAGCCATTTTCATTTATTGAATAATACCTCATTATCATAATTGACCCTTCCTTGTATCCTTTCAACTATGTGATCCCTTTGTACTTAAAGAAAAATGTATGCAACTAGAACTTTTGGTCTCATTAGACCCTAAAGATAAATCCCTTATGTAAAGATAACTGAAACCTAGGGAAAAGGATCCCACTAGAGGAGTTATATAAGAAATTATAGTGCAAGTATATTTATCAATGTGGAAAAATAATAATGGCAAATGACCACCTCTTAATATTTAATCCATTATTCTTGCACTTTAGTACCTTTTATTTTATTATGCATATATTTCTTTATTTCTGTAAAGAGTGGTTAAAAATAAAACTAGGTTTTATCATTTATTCAATTGATGATTTTTGTGGATGGTGATCTCATCCATTTGATACCATAATTATGGTTTCTTTATGTAAAAGTATAAGTATTATTTTGCATTACCTTTATAAATATTAAATTCAATGATTTCAATAAAAAACTTCTTTGAACTATGTTTCTTCTTGTGCATTGATAAATAAACATATAATTGAAGTATTAAAAAATTGACAAACATGTTTATTCAAAATGATATCAATTTATCATATGTGTATTAACACAATCTATTTAAATTTTTAATTTTAAAATAATTCACATTAACCATATTACTTATTCATACATTGTTATATGGGAAAATGAATAAAAAGACTAGATAGTTTAATATTATACAATAATAATTTGTAAACGTAATGCATTAGTAATATAATATAAATGGCATAAACATTAGTATGTATAAATATCATTTTATGTCTAATATAGAGGTCAAATACTTCTTCTCATCAATGAATATAATAACATCATAATGCATAATGAGCATAAATATCATACTCTTATAATCTTATCCCTTAACATGATGATCTATTCTATTTTTTTGTTACAAGAAAAAATCATGTCTTTCTCTTTTATGTTGTTGGAGTACAAATCATTGGTTTTAAAAATTCTAGTGACACATTTTTAGTTTCAACAAATGATATTAAGAACAAAGGAAGTTTTATTTTCATAGCCAATGGAATTTAAGGTTTGAACATAGAGAAAAAATTAACATGTGGAAGGAATATCACTATGCATAACCATTTTGATTAGCCTTGTTATGTGGTATGCTATATTAATTACACAAACAAGACTTAAGACTATAAATGCAAATATATACGTAAATATAATACCATTTTTTATTTTTGTTTTCCTTATTTTCTAATATTGTATATGAGTTGAAATGTGTTCTAACTATATTATATCATAATCACATGATCAAAGCATTTTACGAATATATAGTTCCTTTATTAAAGTTCTTCTTTGATAATCATATATTGATTATATTATTGTAACTCATTTATTATTTCTTCGTAATGGCTTGGAGAGAATGTTATAGTTAACATTGGACTAAATATGGTATAGAACATAAGAATTATATTGTACTTATATGGATACATCTCATTTATTGTTTCTATAGAATACCTTACATAGAATTTTATGAACATTATTAGACTAGATCTCATATAAAAAATGATGGTGGTCATGTATATGCAATTTGATAAATATTAGCTTATTATTAATGGTTGTATTAGAGCTATATACATAAATAATTATATTTTTATCCTCTATATTTAGGTGTCCTAATATATCAACATGGTATTGTACAAAACTACTTGATCCCTATCACTTGGATCAAATAGTATTGGATAAACTTATAATATACTATGAGGAAGATCATATAGAATTTGAATGTGAGATTTGATTCATATTGTGGTTATATTCAAAATGAAGACTCAAAAAAATTATACCTAAATCCATCCTTTTCCACAAGATTAATTATACCTCCAAGTATTATCACTGTTCTAAAAAATTCCTATCCATGGGATTAGAACATTGGTTTATAATAAAACTCATCACTTATCATGACTTGTTCCAAAATTTTTAGGGAGAGTATTTATTTTAACATTTGATAGACCTCCTAGAGGACATGGTGGTAGGATTTAATACATAATATGGATAATAATTATACTAGACCTATTAATATTAGGCCTTAGTTCCATGCATTACCATATGTTCTACCCCTACCTCTAGGTATCCTAATGGATTTTCAAAAAAACTGCTCATGCAACTAAGACCATGGTGTGTCATATGAAGATACTTTGTTCAAACTAAATTTATAAGAAACTCATTAATAAGTTAAGAATATGGTCACATATATCCATAGTTATATTCCACTCTAATTAATGTAGTGAGGATTGGATCTATAGCATGAACACATCTGACCATAGTTATCTTTCACTCTATCCTAGTTTTAGATACATTTCAAAAAATTTGAAACCTATCTCAAGGTGAATTATTGGATCCACAAGGTGCTCACGCACAGGATTAGAACCTTAGATAATGATACAAAAACTCTCACCTTTATTACTTAGCCTAAAACTATTTAGTAACTAGTATGACTAACATCAAGGAAAATCCCATAAAAATATGAAGGTGGGCTTGGATATCTAATCTAGTTACACTTTATGTTATGTATATGGCCACTTAAACCTTGGTACATGCATTACAATAATTTTTATCTACACCTCTAAGTGTTTTTATGGATATATTAAGTCCCCTTGTATGAGATTGAAATTGTACCTTATAATGTTAAAATACTTAATTTGTACTAGTTTTCTAGAATACTTGGAAAAAATATAAAGGTTAACATTAGGATGGATTTTATATAAAATATTATTATAGGGTTGTAGTCATAATATAGTGATATTTAAACCTAATATCTAGTGTCACTTCACCCTAGGACCATGGATTAGCATAACTTATAGGGTGCTTATTTCTTTTCTTGAAACCCACTTATGAGATTAAGTAAAACCCCTTGCTCCTTATATATTTTCCTAATAACATTGGGAAAAATTATGTATAGTATTAGGGATGATCTCGTTAATATTATGAATGTGGGATTGAATTCATATATTTAAATATATGATGTTAATATTACTTGAGGGCATGCTCAATGTTATATTATTATTTATTACCCTATAGGTCATTGCATTCCTTTTATAGATGACTTTATTATAATATTGTACTATTAACCTAATTGTTACTTTTTAAATATTTTCCTAGTGTAACATGTAATTTGACTAATATATGCCTTTGGTTGTAACTATTTATAAATTGGTTAGTGATAATTCTATGCTTGTTAGTTACATTTTTTGGTGTCTACAAGCACCATTCATATTGTGTGTATATATAGATTTATTTTTAGTTGTTGTGTAATGTGTTGATTATATTCATTCCTAAATATATTGATTAGTATGATATTGTGTTAGAGTGGGTATGAATCTCTATTACTAAACCTGAAATTCTAGCATAATTTTAGGTACAGTGATTCCAAACTAGTGTAAATTTTTAGAATTAGTTGTGGAAACTATTGTCACCAAACACCCTAATTGGAGACTGGATCACAAGGATTTCTCTATAATATAGCAATTAAGAATACCATAAAAAAATATTTATTGATAAATTCATAATACTTTACTCTTTAACATTCAACCCATTTCATCAAGTAATTTTTTAAGATGGATTATTCTAGTGATACACTAGACAATGGAAGAGAAGTTTTGATAAAAAGTGAGAGATTGAATTTTTAAGGTTTATTTAAAACATTAAATGTATTTCATAGGTTTTTTATAAAATATAAAATCGATTATCTCCATTGTATTTTTTCTCATTGATATAGTACATATGAGAGGGAAATATGGATGAGTTTTGAAATAAATAACAAAATGTTAAAATTATTATACATTTTCAAATTTTCTAATAAAGCCTTAGAAATACCTTAATGCATAACACAAATAATTGATCCACTAGGGAAAGTTGTTAGAATGGTATAATAAAATGTATGTTACTTTAATGAGATAGAATGAATCATGTTAAAAAATTATTCTACAAGATAAATCATATTACGCAATCATCAATAATGTCACATTTAGATCAGTATGATGCTTTGGATTGAAAAAGTGAATCTAAAATCCTTAATTAACAATGATGTAAATAATATTGTGTTTGATAAAGAAGAAGTGTTACCATCAACTTGGAACTTGTATTGCTACAACTTATAAGACAATTGAATTTAGAATATGTGAATATAGAACCTATGTGGGAAATATTAAATAAGATTTTGTTCTTGTATAAGGAAATAGGTAAGGATTTTTAGATGTTTAATAGCTATCTATATATCATCAAGTACTTGTTTGATAAAAATAAAACTTAAATTGATTTGAAACTTAATATTTAATGCTCAAATGGGATGAATAATGGTTCAAGCTATGAAAGATGTTTAGTTTTATTTCTCATGTAGTGTCCAAATACTAGATCAAAAAGATCCAAGATATGAACACATATGAAATTATGATAATAGATGAATAAATATTTTACATCTCATGAAATAACATATAAAAGAATTATAGTCATCATGAGGCCAAGCCCTTAACTATGCAAATGTGAATATTTTTTCTCTTCTTTATTTTTCTTTTCTTGTCTTCCTTTATTATAATTTTTCTTTAAAAACTTTATATTTAGGAAAAATACTTTAATTGGAATCATTTCTTAATTATTTTTCATTTATTACTTATATATTATAAGAGAAATCTCCTTCTAAAGAATGCATTATGAATCGAGGGATCAACAAAAATGAAATATTCATGTACCATAAGAACCTAATAATTATGGAAAAAAATAATATTACCAGATTATGTGTTGTTGATCTATTGAAACAACATCCAAATGGTGAGGTAATCTTGATGACATCATCATAATATTATCCATTATGATACAACTAAATAAAATTAGTTGATCAAAAACCAATGATCAAAGGTAAGAATGGAAGTCCTATATGGCTTAATTTATCATCTAAATCCATCATGTGTTAGCCATGATATCGCCTACATGTTAATTGATTATGATAAAGGAATCTTGAGTTAGAGGTAATGCTAACAACTCATCCACTAGGAGACTATGCACATGATCTAAAAAAAATAGGATACCTAATTCAAAATATTTCAAAATTTATAGTTAGGTGGAAAAATATTAGGTCATTTGAACATAAATGACAAGATCCAAAATTATCAGAAAAGATATAGTGGGGAGTGTGGGTGTGTCAAGTGAACTAATAGTGATTGTAGAAGTATATTTAGGATGACCCAAACCTACAAGAATAGGTAATCACATGGAATCAATGGCATAAAAGGAATTGCATTTATACATAAATAAAAATAGGATTATTCATTAGAGATGATCATCTAAAATGACAATCACCTAAATGGGCATCTATTATATGTATAGTTTTAAGAAGAGAACTTGTGAAAGAGGAGTTTAACATCTTCCACTAGCATTTCTAAATATGGAAATTTTTATATTATTAAACCCTTGTTGTTGATGTAGAATTCTATACAGGTGCATGAACTAAGGGTTCTATCCTAAGCATGTAGGAGAGAGATTTTTATAATATATTAAAAAATGAGCAATTCAAATTTTGGCAAAGTAATTACCATCAGTCATAATATATGTGATTCCCACCTCTTGAAAGGATTAAAAATATCCAAAGTGTCAAAAATCATATAATTTGGTAAATAACTCGAACCCATCAATAGATCGAACCCATAGCTCGAACCCATCAATATAAATTGAGTAATAGCCAATTTTCTAAATAGGAGCAAGAAATTGTTGACATCCCATTGCATCATATTAAAATGGTAGAAGATGCACAAAACAAAGAAAAGATGAGGTAAATTAAGTATTGGAAAACCTACTCTATTGATACGTATCATTTGATTTTGTTCACCAATTCTAAAAATTGTACCAACGCTATTGCTAGGAAATTTAATTTATTGATTAACTATTAAGGATGACAAATGACTCAATAATTTACTAAATAGTTTTGTAATCTTGATTTGACAATTATCAAGCCTCATCTATTGATTGATTCAAATAATACAAAGAGTTATGGATACACTAACAATAATCCAACTATAAGAGATCAAAGAAGAAATTTATATGAACCAACCATAGAAATTTATGAAAAAAAGATAAAAGCATTTTGTATGAGAATTGAAAATGTGACTATATATTTTAAAACATGCATTAAGGATTTGGTATGCAAATAATGATGAATAATTTATATCTAAATTATATAAGGATAGTCCATAATATTCAAATATACATAACAATTATTATAATTGAAATGGAAAATTCATCATTTTATGGATAATATTATTATCATAGGTAATGGTGTACATAGTATTAGTGGGATGAAATCAATATTTTAGAATAAAATTTACAAGATATATTTGGTAATTCTCCATTACTTCCTTGTATTTCAAGTATTGCAAATAAAAATATGGTAGTGTACATTCACAAACAAAGTATGATAATGAGTTTTTAGTCTAGTCTATTGAGTTAATGAATTATTTCTATTCATCTCTAGTAATTGATGACAATACCAAGACATCATTCAAACATATCTTTGGTATTGATCTATAGCATAAAATAGTTGAAAAGGAATTTAGTCCATTTTTAATCCTATTCTAAGGGACTCCTTTTCTATGTCCTATCCTATTCATACTCTTAATTTTTACTATGTTTATAGAGTTCTCATAATCTAAATCTAAAAGGATAGAAACAAATATTTTATTTCCATCAGCAGGTTTGCTTATTTTATTTTTTGAGATAAAATAATGAATATTCTCTTCTTTATACTATTCCATAAAAAATAAGTAAAATTCAAGCTTGAACTATACCAAATATATGAAATTATTATTCACGTAATGTGGTATTACTCATTTGATTGTAAGTTGATGGATGTTCATATTAAATGGGTAAAATACACCTAGAGATACATGACAATTGGGGATTAACACATTCAAGTAAAACTTGATAGGATATTTTATCTCAAGAAGCTATATTGGTAATGGATGGTAGCACTCTTATCTATCTTTCTAGAGTTGTATCTAATCATTTTTCTTTACTATTTGAAGCTGATAAAGGTCCTTGTTTCATAATATATTTTATATTTGAAGCTATGTAGACTCAACACAAAAATTTATGCATGCAAATTGCTGACTGGTGGTAATTTGAATGTCATGGGTCCTTTATTTTTAGGATTTCTTAAAAACTTAAGTGTGTCAAAAAAAATATTTCAGTCTGGAATAGAGAAGTTTTCGGTAATATATTTTAAAATAAGTAAAATATTTTACAAAATATTTAAAGTAGTGAACTCCAAATTCAGAATGAGAAGCTTAATGAACAACTCATAAATGAAGAGATACAAGTTATTGTAGACTATCACAATGTACTGGCTAAAGAGGATACTTTCTAGAGGCAAAAATCAAGGGCCCTTTGTCTCAAAGAGGAGGAATCTAACACAAAATATTTTCATGCCACTACTCTGAGACACCAAAGTTTAAACAAAATTAAAGAATTAACCAAAAGTTATGGCACCGTTACCAAGGACATTTTTGAGATCCAAAATAAATCTTCATATTTCTTTGAGGGCCTTTCAAAAGCAAACCCCCAAAATACTACCTAGGCTGGTAGACAATTACTCCACCATATTCCCATCCTGTTCACTTCAGATATGAATTTAGATCTTATCACACCCCTCACCCTTGATGAAATTAAAGAGGCCCTTTTTTATATGCACCCTAATAAAACCCAAGGCCCTGATGGGTTTTCTCCCCAGTTCTACCAGAATTTTTGGGACATCATTGGTCTTGATATATGTAATGCCATCATTGAAATTCAAAAAACTAAATCTATAGCTAGAAGTATCAACTCCACTTTTATTGCCTTGGTTCCCAAAGGGCCTATTTGCAAATCTATGTCATATTTTAGACCCATTAGTATCTATAATGTTTTTTACATAACTCTCACTAAGGTCATGGCTAAAATACTCAAGGAGATCCTTATTTGGATCATAGACCCTTGTCAAGGTAGCTCTATCAAAGGAAGAAATATTAATGATGGTGTTATCACATCACATGAAGTCCTTCATTCTACCAGCCTTCACAAAAAAATTGTCATGTTTTTCAAAATTGATATGAATAAGGTATTTGGAAGAGTTAACAAAGATTTTCTAATTATTTTCCTTCTCAAATTTGGGTTTCATATAGAATGGATTGATATTGTTCATAATTGCATATATAATCCTTTGTTTTTAGTTCTAATAAATGGTTCTATAGTAGGGTTTTTCCCTAGTAACAGGGGCCTCAGATAGGGAGATCCTCTCTCCCTCATCCTTTTTATTATTCTTGCTTAATCCTTGGGTAGAGCACTCAAAAATACCTTCTCTAATGGCATAATTTTATGCATTAAAGCTATGTCCAATTTAAGAGCCCTATCTCACCTGCATTTTGTTGATGATACCACCATTGCTAATAATGCTTCTATGTGGGAAGCAAAAACCATTAAGAGTATTCTTGATACATATGAGGAGGATTCAGGTCAAAAAATAAATTATATTAAAATCAAAATCTATTTCATTAACACTACACAAGAGAGATAAGCAAATATTGTACGTATTTTTAAATATTTTATATATCATTTACCTACTAAATATTTGTGCCTCCCTCTTTTCACCAGTGATCCAAATGAATCCATGTGGAGTAATTTTATTGAGAGGATTAACAAAAAACTTTTAGGTTGGAAAGGGACCCTCCTCTCTAAAGTAGCCAAATCCACCCTGACAATGGCTTATCTCCAAAGTGTTCCTATTTATTTCATGTCCCTCTTCAAAGTTCTTGTTGCTATCTGCATGAAAATTGAGCAAATCTAGAAAATATTTTTGTGGGAAGGTGCCAAAGATAGGAAAATATTTCATCTAGTCAATTTGGACAAGGTGTGCTCCCTAAAAATTTAAGGGGTATTAGGGCTTTTAAGAGTTTATAATATGAACACAACCTTGTTAGCCAAGCAAGCATGGAAGGTTTTCACCAAGAGTAACCTTGAATGGGTCTCAATTGTCAATAAAAATATCTTCAAAACTGTTGTTTCCTAAATGATGATATTCTCGAAGATGGGTCCACTTTCTATAAATAATTTACCCAAACCAAACCTTTAATTCAGAAGGCGATAAGATGGAAACTAGGCACAAGGATTAAAATAATTTTTTTTACTGATGGGTGGAATACTAATAAACCACTTTTAGAGAAAATGAAATTATTATCTTACAACCTTTCCTGGACACATTAATGGGCAACAAGGTTGATAATTTTATTGATATTTCATCAAATTCCAAGTGTTGGAAAAATTTACATATTCCATGTGCAAATGGTCAAATCTCTACTACCTTATATGCTCTCAAAACCATCCTAAATATAGCAGTCATCCACACTGGTAATTCCCCTAACTCTCCTTTTTGCAAAGAAACTTATTTTGGGTGGTTCACTATTAAATATGCCCATGATATGACTATTGATTATCAAGTGGTCTATATACATTATGATCACTTGTATATTAAATACCTCATACTAAAAGTTTCTTATTTTAGCTGGTTGGTCATTCAAAATAAGATTCTAACGATTCATAACATTATGAAAAGGGGTATGTCTATCCCCAATAGATGCTATTTATAAATGAATTCTTGGGAATTTTCTAATAACCTCCTTTTGGAGTGCCTTTTATCCAAGATTGGTTTGGATCACCTTATGTTCACTTTTCATATCTCTTGGGTTTCTCATAATTCATTGAGTCACCTTTTCACCCAATGACCTACTCAATTCAAAAATCTCATATTATCTTATTTATAGAAAGTTAGCCATCATCATATCTTATGGAAATTATGGCTTGAAAGAAACAATAGGGTTTTTTCTTCCTCCTCTATGGATTCTATCTCTGTCACCAACAAAGCTATTGCCTTTACTGTCAAAAATTCCTAGCTCTTCCCTTGTCCCAAACCAACTAATTCTACATTGGAGTCTATTTTGTTCTCTTCTTTAAATATTCTTTGCAACTCCAGTTCTATTTTACCAACCCCCTATATCGGAGTTGGTGCCCATTGGATTCCTCCCCCAAGTCAGTGGCTAAAAATTAACTTTAATGGTGTCTCCAAAGGAAACCCAGGGGATGTTGGTGTAGGTGTCCTAGTCATATATAGTAGTGGACAAGTTATTATGGCTTATGCTAGTATCTGGAGTGCCAAACTAATAATTTTAATGAAGGTCGTTCACTGTGGAGAGGGCTATATCCTCTCAAGGATTATAAAAGCAAAATTTTTATTGAGGAATATTCTTTAAACATTATAAATGCTCTTAAGAACAATAATATTTCCTCTTGGAATCAGAACTATTGTTTAGGAAGCTTAGAAGCTATCCCAAAATTTCATTGATATCTTTATCAACCATGTGTATCACGAAGCTAACAAACCTACATATATTCTTGCCAATTGGGGAGTTATCCAGAAATCTCTATATATTTGGAAAGAAAGCTTTCCCCAAGAAGTTTTAAATACTACTAATAATTATTTTGTTTTAAATATGTGATCACAAGTTTTGGCAGGTCAGCTTCTTCAATGTTAACTCTACCTATTTCAGCATGATGTGTTTCTTTGGTTCCAGTTCTTATTGCAATTTTTTTTTGATTAGCGTGAATCTCTATCTTGCTATTAGTGTTGGCTTTTTGTTCTTTAATTTCCCTTTTGTGAAGTATATAATGTTCCAATATGGTCCCTGTCAGTGGTTTTACCTCATAGTTGTCTTTTCCAAGCATGTCAAGTCCCTGAGTAGGTCTAGGTTGTGCAATTGGACATTATCCAACAATGTCAATATGTGTCAAGTATTGAGATGCTTAATTTTATGTCTTGTGAATTTTGAGATTCACTTTTTCAATAATTTGGCACTCCAAATACTACCAATCACACCAACTTCGCTTCCAAAAAAGACATCTATGGTGCCAAAAAATTCTATATTTACATCCTTGGTTTGTGTTAGTCCATTGTCATTTGGTTTTGTTCATTGTTGTGTGTCCTAGGTAGTAAGAAGCTTCTATGATATTCCTTTCTCCTTAGTCTTGCCAACATGGCCTTGCTTGAGCCATATGTCCTTTACCTTGATCCCCTGTCTATTGATCCCCTACGTGGAATTTTAATTATAGTCTATAGTGCCCCTACATGGGCCTTTTTGAGCACTATGTTTATTTTTGTATAGGTGTCTATTATAGTTTTTATGGACCTTTTGTGAGCTTCCCCTGTGCATTTTTTTGTCATAGCTCCTTTATAGGTTTTTTAGGTAGTTACTTCTCTTAAGAAACCCCTATGTGGGTATTGCTCAAACTGTATTTTTATTTATCTGACATCAACATTCCATACAACCTTCTTCGCTACTGTTTGGACCTATTTGTTTAGGTTGTTACTGGCCAATATGTAGGTTTGTGTTATATTATGCTATTGGTTTAGCTACTAGTTTGTGTACTTGGTTTTGGGGCCCATTTAAACCCTTCACTTAATATTTTTACCTACCAAAAAAATAATTTGTGGTAGTATTAAACCTATAATATCAAGACATGATCCTAGATCTATTACTACTAGACCCTACAACCAAACACTTCTATATGTTCTACCCCCTAGCTCTAGGTGTCCTCATTCATTTATAATATGATCATTCATAATATTGAAAGCATGGTATATGGTGTGAAGATCCTATCTACTATTTCCAAGACTTCCTCTACAAATGTTAATAATAGGATAGATATTATAAAGAGTATAATGGTGGAGATTAAATCTATAATATGGTTACATATAAGCATAATTATATTCCACTCAATCCTAGTTTCAAACATTTCAATATTTTCAAACCCTATCTCAAGATGTACTAGTGGATGCATAAGGTACTCACTCATGGAAATGAAGCCTTGTGCTATGACATAAACTCTAAGATCCACTACTTGCACAAAAAATATTCAATAAATAAAAGATTAACATTAGGGAAAATCCCATAGAAAAAATCATGATTGCTTAGATATGTAATTTAGTTGGACTTGGTAATGTAGATATGTCTACTCAATCCTTGATCCATGCATTTCCATAATTGTAGTCTCTACCTTTAGTACTTTTATGGATATATAAAATTTCATCCTATGATACTAAAACCTTACCTAATAATGTGAAAATATTTGGTTTATACTATTTTTTTAAATTATTTGGAAAAGGTATTAAGGTTAAAACTAGGTGGATATTATAGTAAACATGATTAGGGGATTGGTTTACGATTAGTCTTCAGGACCATTATCACTCCACCCAAGGTCCATGCATTATATATCTTCATAGAATCTATCTATGAGATTAAAACAATGACTTATGATGTTAAACTACTTGTTTCCCATAGTTTTCCTAACATCACTAAAAAAAGTATATTTCATATTATGGATGATCTCATAGAGAATATGAAGGTATCATTGGATTCATATATTAAAATATGTTAAATTAATGTTCACTTGAGTGTTTGCTAAGCCATTGTACACATTTTATAGGTGATTTTATTATAATATTATATTATTATTCTTATGGTTAGCTCTATAACATTAGCCTAGAGTAACTTGTAATTTGAGTATTTATGACCACTTTATTCTAAATATATAATTATTGGTAGGTAATGATTCTTTATTCAATATTAATGTCATTTATTGCCTATAAGAAACTTTTATATCATGTGTATGAATAGAGGATTTACTTTTCTTTGGTATCAAATGTATCCATACTATTTATTCTTGAATATATCAATAATAAGACATATAATTAGAGAGTGTATGCTTATATATTACTTGAATTAAAATAAGAGGGTAACCTACATGAGTTACATAATAGAGAAGAAAAGGATTAATTTACCTTCACAAATTGCCCAAAAAGTCTCAAGTATACTATAGTGGATGACAAGAATATTCAAGAAAATATGTGAAGTTATTATAATTTTGTAATAAATTTTATGTTTCTCTAATGAGAGAGGATGGATTGAATCATTGGTTTATGAAAAAACCATTATACGAGACAAACTATGATATACATAGAAAAATAATCAACATCAACATGCTCAACTATGGAAGGTTCTCTAAGCTAAAAGATTTACTCCAAAATTCTTAATTGATAATTATTTATACAAGCTCATATTTGGTAAGATATTAGTGTTACTTTTCAACTTAGAACTATTGCTGCTACAACTTGTAAGATAATTAGAATTAGCATATGTTGACATAGAACCTATATAGGCATGATCACCCAAGCTTCTATTCTTGTAGAAGGAAAAAAGAAAGAATTTTAATAAGTTCAATGGTAAAAAACCTATTTTAAAATGAATTTAAAAAAGGAAACATAAATTGATTTTAAATTTAGATATCTAGTGTTGAATTGGGATAAATATTAGTTCAAACTAGAAAAACACAATAAGTTCATTTTCATATGGAATTGACACATACTAGATCACAATGATTGATAGTATGAATGCATATGAGTTTATTAATCTAAATTAATTAATGATTTCCATCGGTATAAAATGAAAATACCTAAAATATTGATAGTCAATATTAGACCAATGCTTTTTTTATATACTATTAAGAAAAAAAGAGTTTTGAAAGGAACCCCACAACCTCTTACAAGAGATAAGCCCCAAGGGCCACAACAAAAAAACATGAATAAATATCCCAAGGGTGATCCAATAAAATAGCTAAAGATACAAAATTAGATAATACGAATGAATAAAGAGAGAACCGAGGAAGTTCTACTCTGAAGAACCAAGGGAAAAATCCCACGTCCACTGCATCCCTTCAAGGGCAAGGATTCAATATTTAAAAATTTCCAATGACTCCACAAGGTACATGCCATGAAGAGAACCACGTACCCAATGGGAGGGTGAAGGTACAACAATTATTATCAATATATCCAAATTCACATGCCATAAATAGATCCACATAACCAATGGGAGGATGAAGACAACAAATAAGAATGGATCTAGTCACACATAAATGATAGCATAAATTCCATGTACCTATATCAAACTACCAAATATTTACAAAGGCAACAAATGGTCCACCATTAATGTAGCCCATGAATAAAATTTTGATAGCATTTAAGGAACTTCATCTTTGACATGACCAAAAAACTCCATGGGGAAATCCTCCTACCAAACAAAAATCCCTGGGATGAAATACCTAGATTCACCAATAAACAACCATGTCATTGCCCTCTTTGAGCACGTGCTCAAATGCCACATTATCAAAGGAGCAATAGTTCCAAATCACTTCATTAATAATATTAGACACCTACCAACCAAGATGATAGACCCTTTTAAGCATAATAATCACTAACAAAGAGTTACCTTCAATTTTTGGATTACAAATACCAAGATTTTTTAAATACATCACACCAGAAAAGGTAGCCCACAATTCTACAAAAAAGGAAGATTGAGTATCGATACAATCCACAAAGGCCAGAATAAGATCACCATTACTGTATTGTATCACTCATCCCACACCAGCAAGGTTGGGATTCCCTTTGGAAGTTCCATAAAATTTTAATTTAAACCAGTCTATAGGTGGCAGAGACCAACAAACTTGCTTCAATTATGTATATGTAAATACTTTTCTTTTCAATCATTGATTTACTAAAAAAATAATTGAATGAAGAGATAAACATGATAACATCATTATTATATCACCTATCACGATGTAATCCAACAAAATATACAATATACAACCAATGAAAAATATGAAAAAGGAAAACATATTTTCTAACTGTAAATATAAATCCACCTTATGTCCCTTTCGATATCCCTTATAGGTTGATAAACCAATATGAAGAAATATTTCATGAGAGTAAATACAAAAATATCATATAGTAGTAATTTATGCACATGTCCTATTGATTTCAATGCACAAAATTTATTATATTTAAAATTTCAAAAGGCCATGCACAAGAGATAAGGTCAATTACATCATAGTTAGGTGGAATAATGTTAAAGCATGTAAACATCCATTTATAAAATTTATCATAAAAAAAAAGAGACAAAAGGGATGGTGGGTGAATTGAATTAAATTTATAAGGGAGGTTGTAGAATGTGTGTGGGATAACCTAAAACCTATAACGATGGATATTTAAGCACAATGTATGAGAGTTAGAAACATATCCTTATACACAAATGGAATTAGGAGTAGCCATTAGAGGATATCACTTACCATGATTATAGCCTAACAATAACCAAATTTTTAATCTAAAAGTGACCTCATATATCAAAATGTGAATTAAAATATGGTTATAGAATTAATTTTTAGAAATAAAATTGTTAAAGGTGAATATTAATAACTTTTACTATCCTCACTAGATGTTATGTTTTCTTATATTATTGAACAAATATTAATTATGTGGAGTTGTAATGAGGTTAATAGATTGAGGGTTTAATCCCAACCATGTAGAAGAGATATTTTGACCATTTGTTTTCAAAATTGAGAAACGCCCATTTTTTAAAGTAGTTTTCTTGATTCATAATATATGTGTTTGCCAACTCTTGAAAGGATTAAAATTATGCTATAGATCCAAAGTGTCTAATTCATTTTCCATTTTATAAATTAACAAAATAGAAAAAAAGAACAAAATAAAGAAGGCCAAAACTCATCAAGCCTAATTTTAGTTGGGTTTAAATTAAATTGTTATATGGATGGTGATGATGTTAAAATAATATTAAACATTAACTTGTTAGAATCCTAATATTTATGACTCATATCAAGATAGATTTATTATGTAGTTATAGTGGTCTCTAGTTTAATGTGGTCTCTATTCTATATTAGAGATATATTGGAATGATTTTGAGATATTTGTATGAAACTCTTATGGTTATTTATTACTCACCTTATGGGTAGTTAGTTTTTGCAACATATTCTAATTCACATTTGGTAAGTTTCTTAGATGATAAAATGTATACCATATGATATTTTTTCTCTCTTGTTTGTAGATATATTTCTTGTTCAACTAATAATTATACTATCATTGGCATGTCCATCATGGATGTAGAATATAAAATTATAAATGAGGCATCCAAAGATGCCAAATAGTTGAGATATATTGTTTAAAAATACAATTAAATAAAATCAAGCCTAATGCACCATATTATGATAATAAAAGTGCCATTGATATTTTGAAGAATCTTGTATTTCATGTTTGCATCAAATGTATTAAAATTTATTATAATCATATCAAATAATTTCTTTAATAATTAGTAATTAAATTCAATATTACAAGACTAAAGATGAGAAATCATGTATATTTACAAATATTTTAAGTGAATCAAGATCTATCCATATTAGATGTATTTTATTTTTAATTTTTAATCACATGAATATCAAAGGGTAGTTTTTCAGATAAGGGTAATAGTCACCACTTGATATTTATTATAACTATCAACAAGAAAGGCAAATATTATGCATACTATTGAGGGAATGGTAGTGATTTAGTTTCTATTTTTGAATATGATGTGTTCAGTTCCACTCTCTCTACTTAGCCTATTTAGTGTTAGTTTTACTAGATATCTTATTATCTTTCTTATCTTAGTATATATGTTCTAATTAACATAAAGGTATTCTGGTCGGCATGGTGAGTTAGTTAATTCAATGATTTATCCTCATTTAGAATGAATATATATTCTGGTTATTGTAAAATACTATATCTATATAAAGCATAAAGAAAAATCAATGGACCAATATGGATCATAAGCCTTGTTGTGTAATCATTCTATCGGTTCATAATACACTATGGCTAATATCCATCTTGTGATTGGCTTACGACTATGTAAAATTATTTAACATTTGAGAGTTTATGAATATTTATATTTTTTAAATATTATTGAGATTCTATTTAGTATTAAAATTAATTATTTGTTATAAACGATTGGTGAAAACAAAAATTATTTCATGTATTATCTCATCTTATACTAACCCCATTACTAGGTACTTTAAGGAAATTCACCATATATGCAAAGGTACTCCATATTATTCTAAAATATTTATAAGATCCATATCAAAATTTGACTATTTAGGAAACTTAATGTTATGTTGGTTTATGCAGGGCAAGGCTTAGGAATTGGAGAATAAAGAATCATTGAGGTACTAATAAGAAGAAAAATACACAACAAAGGAATGAGATTAGGAAAACCAATCATGCAATGTAGAATAAAGACCTATAGAAGAACCTTCAATAGGAAATTTACAATAAAATATAGGTGTCTATAATATTTATTATGTGTTATAAGTAGTATTACCATATGATACAGATAATTTTGACATAGTTTAATTGTAGTGAATGAACCAATATATTACTTTATGGATATTGAAACTTCATAAAATAGACATCATCATTGATAGAAAACCCATCAAAGGATATTATAATGATGAGAATGCTCTCATTAAAGTTATTCACACAAGGTCATCCTTTGAAATTGTCAATATCTTTGAATTTTATCGAAATTAATAGTAATAACAAAAAGAAGATGATATCACTTTAAAAAAATGTGAACCAATTCAAAAGATATAACTTAAAAAAAAGGTGAACACATCCAAAATATATCATTTCTGGCATTTTTATTCATGAAGTACAACTCTTGGTTTATCATTGTAGTTGCCTTGATTTATATTATACATGTGCATCACCATTTGAAAGGACTAAAAATATCCCAAACATAGGAAACTATCTAATTCACCAATTAATAAATACTGGATAAATACCAAATAGGAATAGGAGGAAGGTAAATACCATAATCTATAAAACTCAAAATACTATTTTGTACCTTCCTCCTCACAACATACCTATTTCTCACAAAATAATACATATGGAGATAGTTTACTTTTCCTTCCAAAGTCCTTTAATCATGTCCTTCCAAAATGATAATATAATTTATGTTATGATGTTCTATATGTAGAAGTAGGTATATAAAGTGGATCTAGAATTTCATGAAATATCTGACCTTATGGATCATTACATAAATGACCCTTTTATAACATTGGCCTTCCTAACAAGAGCACAAATATTACTTGAGATAAATCTAAATTGATTGTCCATAATCCTTGATATTGTAATCATGTCCATTCCACATATAGACCTTTCTTATTTATTGCTTGGTTATCTCTTTGTATTCTAGTGTTATGTAGGCACATCCTATATGGTGATTATTGCATAGGATCTCTTTGATGATTTATACAACTTTTCCTACTTGACCCTTCTCATATATAAAAAATACAATAAAACTACCATTTTATAATACAAAATGTAGATAATGAATAAGGATGTTAATGATTCAATATGAAATGTTCAATCACAAGGCATTCCCTTAGTCTAGGTATGATGATAACCAAAAAATTCTTGATATTAGTGTTACCATTGATATCCTTTGTTGATTTGGTGTTTATTTCTTTGTGTGTACTTTGATCAAATAAAATATTGACTAAAGTATTTTTTTATTGATTAACTGATGATTTTACCAAAATTTTAATCAAGTATGTATTAAATGGATAGGGGTTTGTATATGGATATTAATTGGAAGAGGTTATTTTTAATGCAATGGTTATAATCCATAAACTATGAATGACCATTCCATAAATATTAAACTTCTACTTTTATAAAGTAAATAGTCTAAATTATTAATATTAAATAATTTAAATGATATGGCTTTATTATTTGTAATGTCAAAGGTAAAGTTAATTAATAGTTAGTTTTATGCTTTCAAATACATGTATAAAATACTAAAATTATAAATATAGCTATGAAACAGTCTAATGATAAAAATTGTTTAACAACTTCTTATATTTTCTCATTATTATGAAGAAAAGTAGCATCCAATACTTAGATAGTGTATTTCATAGAGAAGTGGTGGTGCAAGAGGAGGAATTGTTAATGTTAAGGGATTTCATGGTATAGACAACGGCTTGGGTGCTACTAAGGGAGATCGATTGTGTAGGTTATTTAGAAATAGTGCAAGCAATAATATTGGTAAAGGAGTTGGACTCAGTGGTAGATTTAACAAAGATGTAGATTGAGGTGGTTAATGGTGTTGGTAGAGGATGTAAACGAGAAGTAGGAGGAGGATAAGGTACATGTGTTGGTACCAAGAAACAGGATGACTTAAAGGATATTTAGATTTGTTGGACGTCCCAAAAAAATATTTCATGATGGAACTCAATGTAGAATATGACATAAGAAGGTAATATATTGATGTTGGTATTATTATTGTACTCTTGTCTTTACTCTCAAATACATAAAAATATAGTATAGAAAAATAGGTAGCCATAGCCATTTGTTTTTTAATTTAAATGCAATTAATGATCGAATAAAGTATTTTATAATTAATGAAGCATCAGATGCTCTTCTAGGGTCTTGCTAAATATTAAAATTTCATCCAAATAGACAATGATGAATTTTCCTAAAAACTCCTTCAATACCTCATTCATCAGCAACATGAATGTGCTTGGTGCATTGGTTAGACCAAATGGCATGACCAACCACTCATACAAACCCTCTCTGGTATGGAAGGCTATCTTCCACTCATCCCCTTCTCTGACATGAATTTGATGGTACCCACTCTTCAGGTCAATCTTTGTGAAGTACTTGGCTCCACTCAAATAGTACATAATGTCATCCATCCTTGGCAATGGGAACCTATATTTTATGGTGATCTTGTTAATAGCTCGAGAGTTTGTACACATTCTCCACTCTCCATATTTATTTGGTGCTAGTACTACAGTACTGCACATGGACTCGGACTCTTCCAAATGAGTCATTTTTTTAGTAACTCTTGGACTTGTCTGTTTAGCTCCTCACTTTCTACAGGAGTCATTCTATGGGCTTCCTTATTGGGTAAACTAGATTTTGGTACCAAATATATATGGTGATTGATCTTCCTCACTAGTGGAAAACCCTCTGGTACATTATTTGATATAATATCTAGAAATTATTCTAACAGACCTGAGACTTCTACTTGGTTATCTTTGCATTCTTCTTCCCTAACTTAAGAAATTAATGCATAGCACATATGCTCATGTTTTAAACCATCCAAAAACCTTCTACCTTCAACTAAACATATTATGAAACTACTACATACATTTTCGTTGACCTCATTTAGGGGCTTCAGCTTGTGGTACACTCCATTCTTTTTTAGGAATTAAGTGTTGGCATGCCCATCATGCATTGCACATTGATCAAACTAACATAGCCTTCTCAATAGCAAATGGTAAGCATCCATAGGCAAGATGTCACACAGGACCTCATCACAGTAATTCCAAATATTAAATTTTACCAAGATTTGCTCATTAACCAAAGCCCTATGGTCCTTCTACAACCACACAATCTGATATGGATGCTGGTGTCTCTTTCTCTCTAACTACAATTTGGTAACCATTCCTTCTGCAACTAGGTTATCCATGCTACCATTATCTATAATAACATTACAGAACTTACCTACACATTTACACCTTGTGCAAAATAAGCTCTTCCTCTGATCTGGATCTTTCTCCTCATTTAGCAAGGATCTCATTGTTATCAGTACTTCTCCTTTTTCTGCTTCTTTAGAGTGCTTAGATTCAACACCTTCATTAACAATAACAACTCGGGTATTACCTTTAGGCCTCCTATTTGTTCCTCCTTGGTGTTGTGGATAATCATATGCTTGATGTCCTTTTTCTCCACAGTGGAAATAGGTTCCACAAAATCCTCCTCTTCCAAACCCTTGTCCAGACCTTCCTCTTCCTCTCTGGTAACCATTATTTTGGTAGTTATTATTCTGCTCATGGGGGAAATAAGCATTTTATCCCTTCTAGTCTTTACTGTTGTTTGTATCCCCAATTTTCTTTTGGTCCTCATTCCATCCTCCATTTGTTCTCCCACCAATTTTTCCACAATGACCTCTTCCTCTTTGTTTGATTTCAAACCTCTTGTTCAACTTCTCTTCTACCTTCAATGCAAACTGGTAAGCATCTTCAATAGTGGTCGCCATGACCAGACTCAACTCTTCTTAAATACTTGCTCTTAACCCATTAAAATAATGGGCTACCTCCTCCTTTTTGGCTCAAAATGACCTATTCTAATCAAGATTTTATAGAACTCCTCTTTATATTCTTTGACAGACTTACTTTATTGTCTCAAACCCTGCATTTTATTGAGCAGATATAACTCATAATCAGCTAGAATAAATTGTCTCTTCAAATTCCCCACCATCCACTCCAACCTTGTTATCTTTTCTTTTCCTCTTTTGTTTATGTCTAACTACACTCCCTTCCACCATATACTAGCATGAACCTTCAGCTTGGTCTTAGAATAATTGACCCTCTCCATATATTCTACCTCCTCATACTTGAAGTCTTCCTCCATGTCATTGATCCAGTCGATCAACTCTTTTGGGTTGAGATTTCTAGAATATGTGGAGACATCAAACTTCAGTCTCTTTCCAATCTGTGATATGGCCTTATACAATCTAGCTTGTGCAAGATCTACTACCTCTTCTTCTTCTTCTTCTTGAAACTGGGCCTCTTCTTCTTCAGCTTCATCTTCACTCCCTTGTTCTCTCCTTGGCTCAAACCCTCTATGCATCTCCTCTTGTAGAGCTTGAACTTACCTTTACAAAGATCTGAAATCTTCTTCTCACACAATATTTCTCCCACCACCATGGTTTCTTCATGGAGGCATTTTGCTAACTTCTTCTATAAACCCTAACCACAAATCTTGGTGTAAACTACCTCACATTCGGTGCTTTATTTACACACTTAGGAACTCTTGCTCTGATACCACTTGAAGCAGAGTTGCATTAAAAAAATACATACAATCCACTGAAAACTAGAAATGCTAAAAGGAGCCAAATATTTCCATTACTTTCATGCTAATAATGAGGATCCCAAAAGAAGAGCCCTTTTACAATTTTGAAAATTCCAACTTATGCCCTATTTTCCCTATTTTCCCACCTAAAACTTGAAATTTCAAATTTAAAATTTGGGGTAACTTGTAGAGGTCATAACATCGCGCTTGTTGACCCAATTGACTATTACAACATATTTTTAGAAACGACATGAAACAAGCTAAATGGGGTGAACCTTGGAACTTTGCGCCAAAACTTATGTCTAGCCAAAAATCCTCAAATTTGACCTCTAAGACCTTTAAAAATATCCTGCAAGAAAAACTAGTTTTACTAGTTTTTACTAGTTTTACAAAATTAAACAATTACAATATTTTTTGGGTGATGCAAGATCACTTTTACACCATTGGATGCTCCTGCATCAATATATAAACTATAGAATTACTATTAATAATAGAATATTATAATATTTATTTTATTATTTATCAAATATATTCATATTATACAAAAAGTACAATGAATGCCATTAGCCCATAAAAATATAATATAAAGTGTTATAATTTGGTAGTTAACTCATCAAAAAAAATTGTATATGTTAATGATTATTTTTACCATGCTTTGTTTAATTTTAGTGTAATATGTATCACATTGAAATTTCTTCATTCTCTTATCATCATCCTTTGATTTTATAATTTAATTAATTATTGATTTACATTAAAGGCAATGTAACAAATCCAAAGGTATGTCAAAACAAGAAAGCATATTCCATATAATCAAAGAAATAATATTATTATGATTTAATATGGATGAGCTATCTAGGATGTGATTTTATACACATATAATGAGGATGTAGAAGGACAAAAGAAAAAGTTGAGTTTTATGGAAAAAATTGTAATTACTAATGAGGGTTTTGGTTGTTTGAATAACAAGTATTTATAATTTATATATCATTTAGAAGGTTTGATTAGAATGATATTGGTATTTATTTATTTATTTTTTATTTTTCAAATTTACATGGTGGAATCGGTAGTCGCCACGAATCCGGGTAGGCTGTCCGACTTTTTATGGCCGCCACAATATTCTGTGCTATCCGCACCGAAGCTGCCACACAGATCTTCGCGTAGTCCACCTCTATAACCACCGTGCCACAATCATTTTAAACCTTTTACGTTGCTGAAAGCACCAGGAAAGAGACAAGTGTTCAGTCCGATGAGGCCCGAGATTTGAAACTTGGACCTCCGCCCCCATTATGGTTTGGATGAACCAATTGGTCTACACCTCAGATCTGAAATCAAATATATTGGTCTTTATTAGCCTATAAGATTAAAAATTGTTTATCAGGTGGCCAGAACTAGAATATATTCTATGTATTGGCATATCATTGTTACAGAAAAATGAAGCAATTGTATTTATTAAAATATTTTGCCTATCCAACAAGACATCAAGATTTTCTAATCACAAAAGTATTATAATGGAAACAAAATACATTAAATATTCCTATACATACGCTATTAGTTGAACTTAAGTGGGATTAAAGATAAGATTTTAAAATTTTGATAGAAAATTCAAGATTTGAATGAATGGGAGATAGAATTGTACACCATACATTGGTATATAGAGTTTGGTTGAGTAAATATATATTAATATATATTAGGTAAATAAAATGACCTTGTCATATAACCAATAGTCTCATAAACAATAAAAACTATTTTACCTTCAAAATTTAAATAAATAAAATCAACATAAAAACTAAACTAGTATCCATATAAATTATGTTAAAATGAACACCTTTATAAAATAGTTTTTATAAGAAAAAAAATTGTGATCATAGGGATTTTTCACACTAACCAAATTAAAATAAATAAATAAAAAATCAAATATATTTATTGATATAAAATAGTTAGTTACTGTTTTTTTATTTTAATGAAAAATACATCAAAACAATATCAAATGTATTTATTTATTTATTTGACGCCCTGCATTAAGGCCCTTATCGTGTAAAGTTACGAACAAAGAATTTTCTACAAATTGTCGACTGGTTTCCTGGCCATTCAAAATTTCAATTTAAGATTTCTCAAAGCTACCGAACACAGATGGTGAAGCCAAATACTTCATATTGGAACAGATTTAACTAATCTTTGTTCACCTTGTTCTAGCCGTTGTTCATTATTCCTTCTGTCTCTATCGGCCATCCTGTAGCTTCTGGTCTCCCAAGTTCAAAATTCAGCCGCAGATTTCTTTTTCTTCTCTAATATTCTTCTTTCAGATATGTTCGCATTTCAATGCACCAAATGATGTACAGCTCAATAGATTCCTACCGTTGATGTTTATATTTTAATATTATACATTAGTTAAATTAACCAACATGTCCTTCTCCAATGGATGGCATGAATAGTGGATATAACCCATATTACGGTTAAACTCATATAACAAAAGAACTTTTATAAAACTTTTTTTTTTTTTATTACATCTTTTTATGGGTTCGAATTTAGCTTGTTATTGCGACGTTTTTCTTCCTTAGGCAATTTTTCAAATGCTTCTACATCAGGTGTTGCGATATCATGACAGAAAAAGGAGAAGAGGGTGAGGAGGAAAATCTGTCGCGATATCGCGACAGAAAAAGTGTCGCGATATCACGATGCGGCGAGGAGAGAGAAGGTGCGAGCCAGGAATGTCACGAAATCGCAACATGTCGCGAAATCGTGACAAGAAGCGGTGGTGGGATTGGAGATTGTACGCAGAGTGTGGAAGTGAGAAGACCAAGCCGAGCGCTGGTCATTGTAAAGCCTGCGGGCTATTTTTATGTGTTTTCTAGATTTAATAGAAGAAAAATTTGGGAATAGCGTGAGTGTGAACGTGTGATTTTTCGGTCCCCCATCAAGTGGTATCAGAGCTAGTGATTCTGAGTGCGTAGAGTTAAGAGAGAGAGAAAGAGTTAAGATCCCGGAGTGTGTTAGCAGATCACCGACAGTGAGGCAGCTACACCAGGACCAGTCAAGCTTTGTAAAAAAAGCAAGGAAAGATGCCTCCACAAAGAAGCCATGGCGGGGAGGAAGATATGGTGACAGAGGAAGAGTTCGTGGCTTTGCAGAGGCAATTTAAAGCCCTGCAGGAGGAGTGGATCAGCATAAGATTGCGGGAGCAAAAAGAGCGACGCAGAAGGCGTGAAGAAAGACAAAAAAAGAGAGATGCTAGAGTGCATCAGAAGCTGAAGCTAAAGAAGGCTGCATGCAAAGAAGAGTGCAGCAGTGCCAGGATCTTCCTGGAAGAAGGCAGAAATCTATCTGGCCAAGAAGAGGAGTGTAAGAAGGCTGTAGAAGAAGTATGTAGCAATGGGATAATCTGTCTGGAGGAAGACGGATGTTATGTGGGCCAGGAAAAAGGGTTGGAGCAGGCTGCTGAGGCAGAGAAAGGTCTGGAAGTGCTGTAGGAGGCAGCAACAAGACAGTGTAGAAGTGAATATCACTTCTCCACCAGCCTTGGGTGTTTGATGTAGGAGCATCCAACAATGCCTGATGCAGAGGCATTTGAAAATTTGCCTAAGGAAGCAAAACGTCGTGATTTTGCGACGTGTCATGAAATCGTGACAAAAAAAGGAGAAGAGGGCGAGGAGGAAAATTTGTCATGATATCACGACATAAAAGGTGTCACGATATCGCGACGTGGTGAGGAGAAAGAAGGTGCTAGCCAGGAATGTCACGATTTTGCGACATGTCACGGAGAAGGTGCGAGCCAGGAATGTCATGATTTTGTGACATGTCATGAAATCGTGACATGTCGTGAAATCACGACAAGAAGTGGTGGTGGGATCGAAGATTGTATGCAAAGTGTGGAAGTGAGAAGACCAAGCCGAGCGCTAGTCATTGTAAAGCCTGCGGGCTGTTTGTATGTGTTTTCCAGATTTAATAAAAGAAAAATTTAGGAATAGCATGAGTGTGAGCGTGTGATTTTTTGGTCCCCCCTCAAAAGGCTAGGTGGATTTATAAGTGTAGGTGTGGTTGGGAACTTACAAAGAAGAGACATATGTTCAAACCTTGGGGGGTAAGCCAACCCTTTGCAAAGGTAGTAATCTTCTCAGAATCCTCTGAGTGTGTGGTGAATCAATGATGATGGTACAAACCCTAAACAATCGATGGTTCCCATATCATGTCGAGTCAACATGAATGAGATAGACAGGTTTGTTCGGAGCAATCCTTGTAGTTTGATATTGTGCTTACTTGTAACCAACTCTTCTATGTAGCCCAAATTTTTTTTTTGCAAGATATAATTTTACCTTTGAACTTGTAAAATGGTAAGTTTTCCATATAAGTAGCCATGCTTGTCTATGTCAATTAGGATAATATAGCCACACCAAAATAATCTTGCTAATTTTATATGATTTTTGCTTTTGTCAATGTGATCTTATCTTACCAACCTCTTCAATCTTACTTTCATGCCAATTTGTACTCACTTTTTAAATCAAACTCCCCAACATAAACTTGGTAATCCTATCCTATCCCTTCCCCTCTCAAAATCTATAAATTTTATTCTTCACTATCAAATTAGCATATACTTTCTATGCATTAAGATTTTTCTATGCTTTACAAGATTTCTTTGTCACATGATTATAACATGATATTTTGGGATGCATTGCAAATGCATAAGAAAAACTGTACATATTCTTCTTCATATACTCTTTTCCCCCTTTATTAGAAGTGCCTTTTTATTGTCATGTAAGCTAATACTTTACATGTGAGAGTGTCAGTTATGCAATAGGAAGGCGAGTTCTTCTATTATGATCATTTTATACTATCTTTACATAAATTTTTTATGAATTTTGTCATCCTAACATCCTAATTTTTATCACTAGCAAATTTATTTTCAAATATTATTACAGAAATTGCAAGAACTAATCAATTCTTGACAAACTATACTTTGTACTATCATCTATAAAATTTGGCATTATTTGCATCTTTGTATACACTCCAATAATTGCTTATAATATTGCTAGGTAGTAAGCTTTTTTTTCATACTTTTTATTTGTAAGATTAATCAAATTTGTACTCTGTATAAATCTATAACATAAGGGAAACCAATCAATATAATTTTTGTGATTTAACTCTCTTTTTACACCTCTATAATCAAAATTGTCGATAACAAGTTTTGTAGACTATGAATCTATTATGAAAACAATGAACCCATCATGTAAGTAATGATTTTAATTTAGTTGGTCATACAATTATTTTTTAACTTTTCTTGCTCAAGTTTAAATTTATCATTAGCATCTTCTTATTAGTTGATCTTACCTTCATAGCATTTTGGTTTTAGTATATATGGCAAGGATCATCTTCCAATGTTTATATTCACTTTTATCAAAATAATATAGGATCTGACTTCTAGTAAGGAAGATCAATACCTTCCATAGTATCATTATAGAACCCTAAAAGTAACTTATCTTTTATTTTACCTATTTTAGTCCTTTTTATAGGTTTTACAACTAGTGTAAAATCTCTAGGAATGATTCTAGTTCACAGGTAACAAAGTTGTGGAGTGGTGATTAAGATACTAGGTTTCAGGCATTGATAATCTTTGTAAGTCCATAGTTTAGAGGGTTTACTACCATCTATCTTGGTCTACAAGCAATGATTTTGAGGAAAAGGTGAGTTTGATCCCTATTTTTAGATCCATTAGTTATAGATCTTGGATCTATCAATTGTAAAATTCTAGGTATTCCTAGTTTTTTTTATTTCTATATTTTAAATTTAAAAGCATCATGTTTGTTGTTTGTTTTATAATTTTCACACATAGAAACTAAATCAAGGAATTTAGGTTTACTTCTATTGAATCTCTAACACAATAAAAAAAAGAGATCCAAAATAAAAGAACCTCGGATTTTATGTGTTACTTTTATGCATCAAATTTAAAAAGGCTCTTAGATTGCATCTAGGCTAACTTTGTTTATCTACATTACTCTTTCGAGCCCTTGCTAAAAAGATAAAGTTTTATTTTCATGTGATTATACAATAGGTTAGTTTTCAATAATATAGAAGTACATATATGCTAGAATTTTTTTTGTTGCATATTGGTTTTATTTTTGCATTGTATATTATGTCATTTTTTTCGTTCTTAGATATCAAAAACTTAGGTGATTATCAAATACACTCATAAAATATAGATTTAGGATAAATCTCTAAAATGCCATTGGTGAACCTTGACTCTACACTAAAGAAACTTGAATAACGATGATATTAAAGCATAAATATTTTTCCAAGTGTAAACCATACATTTTGGGACCAATATTTCCAAATATTTATTTATAGAAACAAAATATTTGAAGAGAAACCTCCTCTATGGATAGGTTTATTCCCATTAGGAGAATATCTTCTAACAATTTTTTTTTCTCTTAGGATCATACCTTCTTCCAATGGAAGCTTTTCCTTCAAAGATAATGTCTTCCCCTTAGGATATTTCTTATCCATAGGTTTTAGTTCTTCTAATCGATGGATTCCATTGAATAGAAACTCCAAATAATTATAGATATTTTCCTTCATAATAGTTTTACTATCAATATAGTAAAATTTTCAAAATCATCATTTAAATAAATATTTTTCTTCATGCATGCAAGGACATACTTTATGAAAAATTTAAAATTGCCTTTGGATTTTTTTTTGTTGAAAATAAAAATAATGAAACATAACATATAAAATATTACATTAGATAAAAACAAAGGGTAATGTTAATCTCATTAAAGAAAACATATAATAGGTTTAATGTGGAAACAACTAGAATTTCCTAGTTCTATATTAGAGTGTCACTTCAAGGAATTCTAGATGTGTGGATGTAACTCTAAATATGGGTCTTCGTTGCTCATCTTATGAGTAGTTTTTTTTTTTGAAGAATGACTTAATATTACTTTAAAATAAAAATATGAGTACATTGTTTACAACAAAGTGGGTGGTATGATAGCAAACCATAAAAATACTATGTTATGGACCCAACCCAAGAACAAACCAACTTAGAAAACTATAAATTAAAATTAAAAAATAGCAACTAAAAGCAAGAACCCACTAGAGATTCATATAGAAATAGGCATGCAACCAATTTGGTTAGTTGTGCCCCTCAAGAATGGGTTATTAAATGGAGAGAATAGCAAAATTGAATGATGGCTATCATGATAGCATCACCCTATCAAATCATTTGAGTATTCTATTATGTTGGTGGTGGCCAATGTTGGGATAAAAAAATCATAATTTACTATACATGTAAAATCATGCTACAGTTTAGCTAGTTGTCCATAACATCAAATTTTCACCATACATATTTGAAACCATTTCAAACATATAATAACTCCATAACCCAATGAAATAATTAAAATTATAAGCATTAATAATTTCAAATGAGTGGTTATTGAAGTTGAAATTATCCATGACGCTCTACATATGGGATCACATCCATGAGAAACCAAGTGGGATTACCACCTCAAGGATATAATTATAGCAATTCTATATTGGCCTAGTTCATGATTTCTATGAAGTTGCTAACTAGCCAAATGGTATGACAAACTATAGAGAGAAAAAAGCCTTCAAATTTTAATTTCTATATGAAAAGAATGTTGAGTTGTGGGAAGACAAACTTCATACAAAATATTTTTGTGAATGGAGTCTATCATTGAAATGGTTTAAATGATATGTTCTCATTTTCATGGTGCACCAATGCACCATAGTTATTTTTTATAATTAATTGGCTTTGAATTAGATCTCTAACTTACCAATTAAAAATTGTATAAGTGCAACCATTTTTCTAGTATAAACTCTCCATTCTCCACCTCTCAATGTGGACTGCATGAGAATTAGGTGCTCACTAGAAGAGAGTGGGGGGAAGCTCATCTATATGACAAGCTATTAAGAGATCACCTTCACCACCCTTAAAATTTGGATTTACCATCATTTAGAAACCTATTTACCTTTTGTATATGCTATTGATGGTGGGTAAGTACTCTCTTTGTTCTTTGCTTTCTTAGAGGACTTTGAATCTACCATGATATTCATTTTTGCTACCACCTTAGATTGTAAGGCTTTTAAAGCATTATAGCAAGTTCTCTTTGTAGACACCAAAACAGCACAAATCTGATTATGTGACTACAAACACTGATCACATTGACACACACAGCCCCAAGGGCAGCCCCCAGAGGTCAAACAGTGGTCCTAACCACTCTCACAGCAGTTTTGGAAGGTCAAAAATCAATTTGGCACCTTCAGGCACTTTGCTCAATATCTGTTCCACCCAGGGAAAAATTCCAATTGGGATTCGCTCCTCCCAGGGACGAATTCATAATCTGCTCCGAGGTGGGGCAAATTGCAGGTTTGACAGGAAAAAAGTCAAATCTTGACAAATGACAGCTCAGATCCACTTAATGCCTCCTTCATTTCATGGGAGCATGGGTGAGCATTTTTTATTGTTAGAGGCTGTTACAGGGGTAGTCATGAAGCCCCTATTCAGGTAGGAATCTTCCCTCCACTAGAGGGGCATGGCTGCCAAGTGGCGCCCCTACATGCTCATCCCCAAGAGACCTCCAGGTCTATAAATTGGTGGGTTGTTCCCACCTCAAAAAGGGAGGAAGACAGAGAAATTGTGAGAAATGCAGTGCTACCATTTTATTTCCCCATACACCCTAGTGCGATTTGTACCCTTCACATCCTTGATCTCTTTTAGAGAGGAGGTCATTGGGTGACTAGTGGAAGGGCAAATCTTGAGCCAAAAACCTGACATTTGACCATAGTATACCACCCAATTTTCTGTCAACACCTTGTAAGGGATTTCGGACTCATCCCAAGTGGATTGGTACCAAAATCAGGCCCCAAATGATGGGCGGCCCGTCCGGGCACCCTGCTCTATTGCAGGCCTAATCGTCCCTTTTAGGAGTGATTGGGAATCTATACCAGATTTTGTTTTCTATAATTTTTGTCTTTTGCATTCAAATATATGATGCTTATATAGGTTGTCATTTAAATTTCATCTCATTTTGAACAATTTTGATCATGTTTCTATATTTGTTTGCTTTTACTAACTTAAAAGTAGCGTCATCATATTCCCATTTACGAAGGTCAAATTGGGAAAATATGACCATTTGGGTCTTCCCAAAATGCCCCCAAATAGATAACCCCAAGTTTGTAGGTCTTTTGGAGCTCTCTAGGCTAGACATTTGGGATAGCAACTTTTTGGCGTTTTGTTGCAGGTGAATTCGTCCTGCCCTAGAGTGAATTCAAATCAGTAAGGAATTTATAGACTGTTATTTTTGTAGTGCCTTCCTAGTGATGTCCTGATGCCAATATAAAATTTTTAGAGCATTTGGATTCATTTAAGTCTTAGCTTAATTCATTTTTCTCATCTATTTATTATAGGCTTGGGGATTGCATGTTTTGTTTTATCCGTAGGTGCTATTGATTATATTTTGTTTCTTTGAACACATGACTGGAAAATTAGAGGAGAATTCAGGAATAAACATTCGTAGACATAAGCAGTGGTGACATCTTGGTCTACCCATATTACATGTGGGCATGCGAAAGAAAGAAGGCTATCCATGGATGTAACCAAGAGATGAATTTAACACTCCTCGCCCCTGAAAAGGGAAGATGCAAATTGTAACCGAGTTGTGGAATACATCAATAAAATAGAAGGGCTGTTATTTAATTTGGTTTTCAATTCATGTTTTCTCCATTTCATGTGTTTTAATTCGTAGGATATAGCGTTAAGTTTAGCTTATTTTTTTGCATCATGCTTGGAGTATTTCCTTTCTTATTTCCGTATCCTCATGATTTCAGTTGCGATCACAGTGGGACTCTGTCCTTTGCATTTTTGGATCAGAAATTTGATCAAAATTTACCTTGCTTGTAGGTATATTTTTTTTGGAACGCGGGACTACTGTTCATTCCAGTCTGTGGCAAACACAGAACTGTAATTTGTCTCACGCAAGGATGAATTGGAATACGCCCCACCATGGGATGAATATAGTCCTGTAATTCGTTCCACACTGGGATGAATTCCAGTCTGTGAAGTTTCTAGGCAGAAACTCAGGACCGACAGATGCGGATAGAAAAGAGTTAAGGATTCTGCATTTTTTTTGTCATCTTTTGTTCAGTGTTTCTATTTTGGATTATTTGTTTGCCTAAGGAAAGTTTTCCTTTTGTCGTTTGCTTGTTTCCTTTTGCAAAATAAAAAAAACCCACACACCATGTGGCAAATTAAAAACCAAGGCGCTGGTCGTAAAACCCCAGCCCTTGATCAAGACCAACAAAGGATTTCATCACCACCTTAGCTTGGTTTTTGCATCCATTACCCCGATCGCAACTATTGCTAGACGTAAATCCTAATGAAAGCTGACCGAGTGTAGCTGGGGTGATTTCCAGTGCATGAGGATATGTCTTCTATGGTAGGTGTCATAAACATGGTGATTCCCCTTTCGTATTGCCTATGTTCCACATACCATCTGCTCTCACGTACCTATAGTTTCCCTCACGTAAGGGCGGGTATATAGAGACGTTGGTATATAGGCCTGGAAATGGTATATCGAAGGGGTGACCAATTTTATGAGTCATAAGATCCCTCATTTTGCATTTAAATGTTCTTTAAAAAACCTTCAAAACCAAAAACAAAAAGAAACAAAAACAAAAACAAAAAAAAAAAAAAAAAAATTAAAACACACTAAACCAAGTTTAGGACACACTCTCAATATTTAAATGAGATAATCATTGTTTGTGTATGTGTGTGCTCCTTTTTTGTTTAGTGTAGCATAAAAAATCATAAAAGAGATAAAAACCTACATAGCTTGTAGAGAACACCACAATGGTGTACACAAGTAGCCAAGCCCAATCAAGGGCATAAGCTGTAGAAAGTGTACAAGGGGGCACAAGTCGCCTCTGCTACAGCACCAATGACTTGGTCATACCACCTTAGCAGCCTGAATCACAAGAGAGTCCACATCGGTCCATGTCAATATGGAGCTATAAGGACACCCCTTTGAGGGACACGACCGTTCATCATAGCCCCTTTCAGGAGGAGTCCTTACACGTGGCGCTCAACATAGATAAGAAGGCTCCCTTAGAAGCTCGATATGAGTGGCCATCACACAATGAAGTGCTAGAGTGGCATAGTGTCCATGAGGAGAGGCCACATGATTATGGCATCCCTCCTTTGCCCCCCATCACTGTTAGAACCAATAGAAAAAATCTAGAGCACAAGGCTCTTCAAACCGGGTGAGCTAACTCTGCCCGCCCCTTTTGCACATATGAAAGGGAGCACGAGGAAGATGATTACATTCCTCAAGAGCAAGATACAGCATGAAGGCCATGTGCCTCTACACCAGCTAGATACCATGATCACCCATTGAGGCCAGAGCCTCAGGTAAATGCCACCAACCTCGATAGAGGGAAGCGACCTATTGAGATCTCGGATCATCATGACCGAGGTAAGTGCATAGGAGAGGCATCTAGGCCTCCTAGGCTAAATATGGTAAAGCAAATTGACCTGGAAGTTTCCAAACATGTCACCCTCCAAGCGTAGATCATGCGGCTTGAGCAAGATAAACAGTAGCTAGAACATTTATATCGCCTTAGCAAAGAGCACATTAGGCAAAAAATAGATGAGCTGCTATATAACTCGGTGCCTGAGAGGGTTCCAACCCCGTACACCCAAAGAGTGGAACCATATGAGAGGCATAATCCCTTGGTGCAATATAGGTCTTCGTGACCTTACCAAGTGCTGCCTCTGAGACCTCCTCGATCTAAACGAGAGGCCACTCCCTAGAACAACAATGGGTACCCTCCGTGGGGACCCACTTTGGGTCATAGGTCTCACTTAGAGATTCCTTAGGTAGCTTATGATGAGTATGAGCAAGAAGATGAGCGGGCCAAAATGCCCTACCTAGGTGGAGGAGTTGCCATCTAGCCTCCCCTTTAGAGGCCTCAAGTCTCCCACAACCCACAATGGGAGCAAACCAAAGAGGAAGAGATTAAATCTTCTAATGCATACAAAGCTCTGCTAGAGAGTCTGGATTCTATGTAAACCAAAACTTCTGGGTCCCAAAAGCCCACTTTATGCCAGCTCCGCAGTCATCCCATGCATCCGTTAGTGCCAGCACCTCCTTACCCTGAGCACTTTAAGCTGCCTCAGTTGGCAATATTTAGAGGTGAGGAGGATGCTCAAGAGCATGTGACAAGGTTCCTAAGCCAATGCTTCGACATTCAGGACAATGATGCTTTGTTATTGAGAACATTTATAACCACATTCACAGGCCCTACCTTGGATTGGTTTACTCAGCTACCAAAGCACATCATTAACAATTTAGATCAATTAGTGGATGCGTTCCTCGAACGCTTCACCTTCAATACCAAGAAGAAGGCGTCACTAAGTGACTTAGCTAGCCTTAGGCAGTATGAGGAGGAGACCATGGTGGCCTACGAGAATCGGTGGAGGACTTTGCTTTCAAAGTTGTCCTACCTCCCTCCTATGTCTGACCTCACTCAGATGTTCTCCAAAAGTTGTTTGAGATCGATCTTTTGTAGTTGTAGCAATATGCCACCCTAGAAGAAGCTCTGGCACAAGCCAGAATAATTGAAGATATCAAAATACAGGATGGCAAGATAGCCAAACCTAAGAAAAAAGAGTGGACTAAAAACACTAAAACTGGGACCACACAAAAAAAACCCGCTACGGTTAACCAAGTTGTGATCAACATCCCTAAGCCTGTACAAGCAACTCAGCCTCAAAAGGCTAATTATTAGGTAGTGCCTCCTAACAACTATGACAAAGAAAATTAGAGGTAATAATAGGGTCAGTAGCGTTGCCCTAGGCGACAATTCACACCCTACATAGAGTCCAAGGACTCCTTGTTTGACCACTTTTTGGCGATAAACCTGGTCAACCTGCCAAAGATTCAGACTATAGATCCAAATGCACCCAAGCCTAAGGGATATAGAGAGGACTTGTACTGTAGGTTCCATAGGCGACAGGGACATGACCTAAATGCTTGTTGGAAATTTAAGGGCCTGGTGCAAGACCTGATTGATAACAAGACACTAGTGGTGGATAATCCCATCGCACCAAGTAATAAACAAATGGAGGTCTTCAAAGACCCATTGCCTGCTCATGCTTCGTAGGCAAAGACCCTACAAGTTAATGAGGTCACATAGAACTACCCCATGCAAGGGTATGTAGGGATGATAAGTATAGTGACTTAGAACAGGAGGTATATGAGCACGAATACTCCTACGACATCTACAAGAGAGGTGCCAACAATGTCCCAACCACAACAACACCTTGCACAACCTCCTCCACCTAAGCTGGTGGCCACACTTTGAACCAAAATCACTAACAATTTGAGGACCACATCAGCTAGGCTCTCCATATACAAGCTTATACAACAATCTATATCCCATCGGGAAGCTCTAATGGAGATTTTGAAAGCCATCGAGTTGCAGCCCCATGAGAAAAATTCTTTCAAAAACTTTGTGGGGCATGTCAAGCGATGCACTAATCCGGTCATCACATTTTGAGAAGACGAATTGAGATCAATGACTGATGACATGGCGGATCCACCCTTGCACATTATCGTGCAGGTCAACGGGATCCCATACAAGAGGATTTTGATAGACACTATCTCGTCCAATAATATCATCACAACTATGGCCTTAAAGCATCTGAAGTTCCCTACATCTCATGTCACAGATTACACCTACACTCTACGAGCATTCAATGATGCAATATGCTCAACAGTTGCACAATAGTCCTACCAATCCAAGTGGGACAAAAGACCATACCTACATTGTGCCACATATTGGAGGGTGAGATGGCCTACAACATCTTGCTGGGCCGACCATGGATCAAGGACATGAAGTGTGTCCATTTGATAGCTCACCAATGCTTAAAGTATACATTTGAAGGGGAGGTGCATGTAGTCCTGGAAGACTTAGAACCCTTCAAGTATTGTAATGCGGTGCATCTAATTTTGCAATCAAACCTGCCATCGACGCATTTGGATTTCTATTTAAATCCATCTAAATAGGGTACAATTCTATAGGCATCCCCATTGGCAAGTTCTTCAAAACCCCAGCTGGGTTTATCTTCATCATCTGGTCCTCCACCAACGACACCTTCTATGGAGACCAAATAGAAGGACAAAGGGAAGAAACCCCTAGAAGAGGAAAAACCTTTGGAAGAGGCACTGCCATCAGTATCAACTATCTCTATGGAGGAAATGCCTAGTCGAATGGAAGTCAAGGCTCCCAATCAACCCAACATGGAGTGGACTCAAGGAGAACTTCCATTCCCTCCCCATCAACTGCTAATGATCAATGTTGAAATGGCCTATACGGGCCTGGGAGAGTATCTGGTGTAGAATATTGTAGCAACACCCACACTAGAGTCCATGCAGGACATGGGGAGACCTCGCCTTCCCATTGGCACTATTGTTCCCCTAGGCTACCCACTGAACTAGACAAATTTTGTGTATGGGGCCCTTGATCATGGCATTGCACCATGCACGCAAGAGGACGAGGATGAAGAGCCTTTTGCTAAAAATGTCAATTATTTGTCTAACCTAGAATTTGCTCTAAGATACCTTGGCCAATTCAATTGGCACAGATACGGGTTAGGCAAATATGAGCAGGGGGTACGTGTTCTTTGCCAACCAAGATACCAAATGTCGTATGACAAGTCAAGAGTAGGGTTCAACCACCCCCTGCCCCTGGACATATTGGTAGAGAAAATGCAAGGCCTAGGGATAGTCAACAAGGGGGGATTGGCATTAGATCCATATGCCAACCCTAATACCATATATATGTTGAGGGATTATCTCCCATTAATTGCAATCAACCTTGTTGGCCATAGCAATCCCTTCCCTTCGCTCGAGAGAGGAGAGAGCTTGAGAGCTCATTTTTAGAGAGAGTCTAGACAATGGTAAGAATGGTCCTCAAAGGACGAATTGGAACATGAGGTAGCACCATGGGACCCCTTCGAATCAAATAACAATCACTCACAGGTGATCCCCATGGATGATTATAAAGAAAACCTCTTGACAATGTTCCCCTTGGATGCTCTTATTGAGCAAGCGCCACTCCAAGGAAATTAAGTCCCCCCATAGAGAGTGAAACAACCTCAATGGGGCCAGATTAATTTTATTTAGCAATGCGAGCCTTCAATGACGCAAGTAGTCGGATCCAACGAAGGCATTTGGATCTCTGATAGTGATTATGAAGACAAAACAGAAATGACATATCTTAATCACATGCGACAAATGTGATGACCATACCCCTTGGAGATTAATGACTTGTTCAAATAATTAAACATAGGGCTTGGGCAAGAGTGGTATGTAGATCCAGTGTGGTGGGACCAAGTGTTCGACCTGCTACTCTAGGCATACGAAGCATACCTTTTGCCTAGAGACCCTATTGTTCCATCAGTGCCGAGGGCAGACCCTATCTTCTTATCCACACATAGGGCCAATCCATTCATGCCTATCCATTTAGAGCTAGATCTAGAGCATAGAGAGCATCTAGGATGTCTGTGCACCCACACCCATGGTAATGGAGACCAAAATCATTCCATCAACATGACTTCCATTGATTTAACCACCCCCATCCATAATTCGACCGATCCAGCATAGTCATTGTCTCTAGACATAGATGCCATCGACTGGTATCGCGTCAATTTCCCTCCATCCCCATCCAAGTACTGGCATTTCAATGAAATGCTTCATTTTACCCCTGGGCCAACTCAGGATATCTTCCATGCTGAAGAGGAGCTCGAGGTTCCTAACGATGATCTTAACTTGTAAAATGATATCCATTTGATCCTGACTCCACATCAGTTGGAGGACGAATCCCACATGTCAGTTGAGGAGATGACTGACATAGACATCGGCTCAGACCCAATGAATCAATAGATTTTCAAGCTGGGGGTAAGTTTATCCCCCGAAGAGCAAGCCGACTACATTGCCCTTCTCAAAGAGAAGAAGGTTTTTGCATGGTCATACAAAGACATGCCAAGACTAGACCCACAACTAGTCACGCATAATCTAATGCTTGATCTGACAGTCAAGCCAGTTAAGCAAAAACTATGCAAGATGCACCCAACAATGGCCTTGATGGTCAAAGATGAATTGCAAAAGTTGTTAGATGCACAGATTGTCATCTGCGTGGATTATCCACCATGGTTGTCCAACATGGTGCCCGTCAAGAAGCTTGACGGGAGGATTCGCATATGCACTAATTTTTGAGATCTAAACAAAGCAAGTCCTAAGGATTATTTTCCCTTGCCGAGCATCGACGCATTGGTAGATGCTATAGTGGGTCACGAAATGCTTTCCCTCATGGATGGCTTCTCGGGATACAATCAAATTTGTATCAATCTCGAGGACCAACTAAAAATGATGTTCACAATGCCTTGGAGAACATTTTGTTATAAGGTCATGCCTTTTGGCCTTAAAAATGTTGGCGCCACCTACCAACGTGCCATGAAATACATCTTCCATGACTACATGCACAAGACTTTGGAAGATTACATGGATGATTTGTTGGCCAAATCTCTTTTGCACCCGGATCATCTCGGTGACTTAAGAAAGATCCTCGATCGCCTCATGGAGCATAGAGTCTGACTGAATCCCAAGAAGTGCGTATTTGGCATCACATCTGGAAAACTCTTGGGTTTCATAGTCTCAAAATGAGGTATCGAGGTGGACCCAAACAAAGTCAAGGCAATCCTTGAAATGCTTCCCCCAACTACCATCAAGCAACTCAGAAGCTTGTAGGGAAAGGTCACGTCGATCAAGCGCTTCATAGCATAGCTATCTGACAAATGCCAACCAATGAACAAATTGTTGCACAAGGGGGTAGCATTTCACTAGGATGACGAGTGCCAGTCAACCTTTGATGACATTAAACAATACTTGGCTTCACCTCTAGTATTGGCACCACCTAGACCAGGAGTGCCATTCTACTTATACATCTCAGCTACTGAGGTGGCACTGGGAGCCATGTTATCCCAGAAGAATGAACTTCACAGAGAACAGGCTACTTACTATCTTAGCCGCACCCTGGTCAGCTATGAACTTAACTATGCATACGTTGAAAAACTCTGCTTGGCAGTGGTGTTTGCTACCAAAAAGCTACACCATTACATGTTGAGCAACAAGACGTATGTTGTGTCTAAGGAGAATCCATTACGGTACATGATGAGTCATACTTATCATAGTAGTCGCATGACAAAATGGATCATGTTGTTGACGGAATTTGACATAGAATTTATCGAACAAAAATCCATAAAATGTCAGGTCATAGCCGATCAACTAGCAGAGGCTCCTCTCGAAGACGATCAGCCTCTGGTCATAGAACTACCCGATGATGGGGTCTTCCATGTCTCAAAATCAATAGATTCTGACAAGCCTGAGTCACAGGCTAACATAACCCTATTTTTTGATGGTTCTAAATGTGAGCAAGGTGGTGGCATAGGAATAGTATTCTTCACACCATAGGGCACTCCAATGCCCCTGTCATTTAAATTAAATTTCCCGTGAACCAACAACAATGCAGAGTATGAAGCCTTGCTCATAGGCCTTCAAAAAACAATCACCATGAACATTAAACGATTGAACATCTTTGGTGATTTTCTATTAATCATCAACCAATTCAAAGGGGTATTTCAATGCAAATGCCCAGTTCTACAGGCCTACAAAGCCCTTGTGGACAAATTCATGGCAAAGCTTGAATGGTACGACATCGAGGCACTCCCTCGGTCATCGAATCATTTTGCAGACATTATGGCCTCCTTGGGGTCACTAATCCAGCAAGACATTTCTGGTGATATGACAACCATTCAAGTCAAAACACTATCGCAATCCATGATGGAGCGTGAAAGCTCTGACTTAGCACCAGGAATCCACATGATCCAGATTGAACCACCTCAGGATAGGTTCTCTCAAATCTACGATCGTTTGAATCACGCCAACTAGGGGTCCTTGTTCTCCCCTACTCCCATTAATAGCAATACAACACTATTCTTACAAGCTCTCTCCCACTCATATTTTGCTAGGGATGAACTTCAAGAGGGATTGGTTGTTCATACCATCGAGGCTTTCGATCAGCAGGATTGGTATGCACCCATCAGGGACTACCTCAAGTTAGGTAACCTCCCACTTGGATTGACACATGCCGCAAAATGATCATTCAAACAGAAAGTAGAAAAGCATGTCTTGTTAGGAGACATTTTGTACCTTCATAGCTATGAAGGAATCCTCCTTTGTTGCTTGGACCAGCAATAGTCCACTTGGGTGATTGCCCAAGCGCACGATGGTACATGCGGTGGCCACTTCAGTGGTATGGCCATCCCAAAGCGTATTCTTTACATGGGCTATTATTGGCCATCCTTAGAGCGATATTGTTGTGCATATGTTAGGAAGTGCGTGAAGTGTCAACATCATCCCAATTTGACACACACACCTTCCCAGGCCTTGCATCTGATCCAGTCGACTTGGCCATTTTTGTAGTGGGGATTAGATCTCATCGGAAAGAGCTCCCCTGCATCGTTCGGCCATCACATGTTTATCATAACGGCCACAGAGTACTTCACCAAGTGGGTGGAAGCAGTTTTGCTAACCTCTACGACTGGACCCCGCATTGTGGAGTTCATTTTGCATAACATCATATGTCATTTTGGTATTCCATCCAAGATAATCTCGGATAATGGGATGTCATTCAAGAACAAATATGTGCATGCTTTGACCACAAAGTACAAAATTTAGCATAGTTTTTCAACACCCTATTATCCGTAGGCAAATGGGCAAGTAGAGGCATAAAACAAAACACTAGTTGCCATCCTTAAAATGATAGTCACAGATAATCATAAGGATTGGCACATTCAGATCCCACTTGCCTTGTGGGCCTATCGCACTAGCATTCGGACACCCACTAGGGCAACTCCATTTTCGCTGGTGTATGGCTCCGAGGCAGTCATGCCTCTCGAGTTGGAAATTCCTTCCCTATGCATATCAATGCATGAGTTCATCGATGATGACACTGCATGGTAGGCCCGGTTCGACCATCTTACGTTGCTTGACGAGTGACGCGTTAATGCTCTCGAGCATTTACGTATCTATCAAGAGCGACTTAAGAGAGCATACAACATGAAAGTTCACCTACGAGACTTTCAGGTTGGTGACTTGGTCTTGAAAGAGAACCAGTAGAACTCTAATTTGTCGCCCCAATTAAGGGACAAGTTCATGGCAAACTGGTTAGGTCCTTATGTCATTGACAACAAAATAGGCCCTGGAACATACCGGCTAGCCTCTCTTGACGGAATCAAGGAACTAGAACCCTTGAACATCAGTCATTTGTGGCCTTTCCACATTTAAACGAGCCATAGCCCAACCCCAAATGCTCCAAGGATTCCTACAATCGCTTGGTCAATCCCAAAATGCTCCAAGGATTTCCACAATCGCTTGGTCAATCCCAAAATGCTCCAAGGATTCCTACAATCGCTTGGTCAATCCCAAAATGCTCCAAGGATTCCTACAATCGCTTGGTCAATCCCAAAATGCTCCAAGGATTCCTACAATCGCTTGGTCAATCCCAAAATGCTCCAAGGATTTCCACAATCACTTGGTCAATCCCAAAATGCTCCAAGGATTTCCACAATCGCTTGGTCAATCCCAAAATGCTCCAAGGATTTCCACAATCGCTTGGTCAATCCCAAAATGCTCCAAGGATTTCCACAATCACTTGGTCAATCCCAAAATGCTCCAAGGATTTCCACAATCGCTTGGTCAATCCCAAAATGCTCCAAGGATTTCCATAATCGCTTGGTCAATCCCAAAATGCTCCAAGGATTCCTACAATCACTTGGTCAATCCCAAAATGCTCCAAGGATTCCTACAATCGCTTGGTCAAAAATAAGAAAATTCAAAAAAAAAAAAAAATCATCAAAAATAACAAAAAAATTGCATCTCATTTCCATGCATACTCAAAATCATCACAACAATACAAAACTCTGTTGCATCTCATCCTCATACTCACAAAAATAAGCAAATCCAAAAAAAAAAACAACAAAACAACAAAATCATCAAAAAATAACAAAAAAAGTTGCATCTCATTCCCATGCATACGCAAAATCATCATAAAAGTATAGAGCTCTTTTGCATCTCATCTACATATTCACAAAAATCAATCCCTCAAAAATACGAAAATATCTAGCTTCATTAAGCATCACATCCATACAGTGCATATTTGTGGTCATAAAGGTCAGAGCACCATAGACTATCATTACTTGGCAAAACCATCATTTTCCTACATTTTTTCACTTTGTCAATAGATCATCGCCTATAACCACCATTCATGATATTCTCCCCCATCATAGTCAGTTATTTCTAATGTATCGAGAGATTTTCGTCATTCAGTCATCATTAGCTTTCTAGCCACGTACTGTACCAAGTCAGACAGATTTTACGCAGGTAGAGTTCTACTTGGATCACACCTTGTTACGTAGCATCCCGACACAAGTTAAAACATATAACAAAATTCCCAAGTTGTGTGAACGAAAGATGAACCCTACAAAGCAATCCAGGTCACCATAAGCGAAACGGTTATCTTGCTCATCCCCCTGTGCGAATGACCCCAAGAATGATGAGAGTTGGAAAAAGGACAAGCATCCTCCCTACCCAATTCCCCAAGAATCCCATGTTCTCAAAAAGTTGCAAACATCATAAACATTTGCAAACTGTCAAAAATCCAAAATTTGACATCACAACCACAGTGCATACATCAAAAAGCACATACCATAGTGATTCTCCTCACTCACTATTCAAAATCCCTTGCTCAAAATAATAATAATAATAATAATGAATAAAAATAATACAAAAATAAACAGTGATTTTATCACTACAAAAGAGCAAGTATCCCAATACAATTGAAGAAAAGAAGGGAGTCAAACTTGAATCCCTAGAACTCTTAGCATTCCGACAGGTCATGAGGCAAACCTCAGTACCGGTTTGGTTGATAGCCTATCGGTCACTGGTGGTAAACCTCTCACATGACGATATATCTATCACATTACCTTGTGTGCAGATCAATGTTTGCATGTGGATGAGCTAGCTTATGGTATCCCATGATAGCACCGCATATTAATCTGACTAAACACAACAAAGGAGTTAGTGGAGCTAATCAGGTGATCCTCAATACAGGTTTGGTTGACAACCTATCTGGCACTGGCGGTATCCTGACCTAACACCACATAAATGAACCCAATTGCACACACAGGGATGTGAAATAACTTGGTCCAAAACAAGTCCGATTCATACCTTGTTCAAAAAGTCTTGTGAGATAAAGTACAGTCATGGCTAGGTAGTTAAAACATCTGAGTCTCAAAAAACCTTAACTGCATTCAAAACCAACTTACTATATTTTATTCTTGCCATACCAAAAAAAAAAAAAAACAACAAAAAAACATGTATACATACAAAGCTATTCACCGCAGCAATCGCCTAGGACAAAAAGCCATAAAGTTCTAAACAGTCTATGGTCCGACCGCCAAAAATCACAAATTCAATTCATCCATTCCATTTGCATATTATATAACTTAAAAACATGCACATTTTTAGCACAACATATGCATTCCTCACTATAACTTAACATGCATACATCCATATTCATCAATCATCATGCATAAAATCAAATCACCACATGTGCATAAACAAAATAAAGTCATATGTATATATCATCAAAAATGCCCGTAGGCTACAAAGAACCGGTCATGTGACCCTACAACCAAAATCCAAAATCTCAAAACCCCCAAGCCTAAGGCGTCGGCCACCATGATCACGTAGGATCAGTGCAACGAGAACTACCTCCCGTGGTGTGGGTCCTATGGTACCCCTCAGGGCGGCTACTGCTAGCCCCCGCATCATGCCTGTCATCGCCTCCCTCATCCAATCGCCTATGACGAGATGATACTGACTGCTTAGTACCACTGTCTCTCATCCAACGTGAAGAGCCACCTCCAGGAGGCTCAGGTAACTGCCCACCGAGGTGGATAATATCTCCCTCCATATCCATTTGGTGTTGAGACCAATCTGTCTCCCGTCGAGACCAATCTTCCTCCTTTCGCAACCACTCTGCTTCCCACCGATGGTAGTAAGCTACTTCATCGTTGTGTTGTGCCAATTGCATCCGTAGGATATCCCTCTCCTATGCGATGCTGGTGTCCCCATCCTCCCGATGGTGTGCAGTGAATGCGTTCTCCCGCTCTGCTAGTTGAGCTCGTAGGAGATCCCTCTAATGCAAAGCTTCCCCCAGCTCCTCATCTCACCTCTGTAGCAGCTCCACCAACCATGCATTCTCAGCACGTAACCCTGACTCCATGACCTCTGAATCTCCCTGATGCATAGGCACCTCTAGAACATCAACTTGCTCTGGCTCCCACTACTCCGGGATGTCCTGCATCTTTGGCTGATCTGGAGCCCCAAAATCCATGCCCGAGTCATCCACCTCCACCATGTCCGCCTCCTCTAGCGGAGCTCCCCAACCCTCACCTAGTGCCTCTGCACCATCATCCCCGGATATTGCCACCTCTACACCTCCTAGTGGTCCCTCTCCTCACCATCACCATAGTATCCACCACTGATCATACTCTGGCATAGTCCCGACGTCATCCATGTCTGGGATGTCGATCACCGCGTCCGAATCCTCGCCCAGTGGCGTGATGACCGACCGATCCAGAGTCCTCTCATCCCCCCGGTGTCCATAGACCATGGGCTCACCAGGAAACCCTTGGTGCACCCCAAACTATCGTGTCACTCGACTATATGGGAAGAACTCCTGCTCGGTCCCATGTTTCCTGATCAGCCACCGCTCCCTACGTACCTGTAGAAGCCACTCTCTAGCCTCCAAACAGGCTGGACAGTCTTGATAAGGTCACCAGAACACCTCCCCCAGAGCAAGCCAAGGAAAGGCATCGACATAGTGCCCTACGGCACTTGCCCACCGTCGACTCTGTCCCTGCTCCCTAGACCACCACCACAGAGCCACGTAACCAATATCCTTATCTACCATCTTCGCCCATGTCATCCACGATAACCCCGTAGGTCTCTCCACCGCTATGTGCTGCCAACCCTAGCTCTACAACAGATAGCTGCAGTTGATCCCCTTTCGCCTCTGGCAGTGGACCTCATATAGCTCCCCATAGAGCTGCACCATTAGCGTCTATCCCCATCTCATGATCAAAGGCTCCTGCCTTGAACACTCCACTAGCCAATAGACCACATCCAATAGGTTCCATGGGAACCTTGCACTTAACGAGTCAGGTAGCAACATGTTGGAAATGAGGCCCATAAGCAATGCGTGCCTCACTCCCAACACCCCCCTCTCAAACCACCATCAAACCAGAATCCCACCCATATGGTAGTCAACCTCTGCCATCTCCACTGGACCATCCACCCCCAACTCCTCCCCATGCCCAAAGCAGTGGGTCAGCACCGCTGTCCGCTGATCCCGCGATGTCATCCTGATCGACAGTCCGTCTATTGGAATCCTAAGAATCCGATAGACATCCTCCAAAGTGACTGTCATCTCCCCTATTGGGAGATGGAAAGTATTAGTTCTAGGATCCCACAAGTTGATCAAGGCCATCAGGTAGGCCCGATCCCCAATCATTGGCTCCAGCCAAGCCACCTGCTTGAGCCCGAGGGCATCAAGCCACTCCCAGTCAGCCACAACTAGCGCCTCCCGTGCTTCAGCAAACACAGTCGACACGTGATACCGGCTCTTCACAACCTACAATAGACAACAAAATAAGCATGCTAGAATCATGAAAACTAGTGTACAACAACAACAGTTAATTTGTCAACTTAGGGTTTACACTCTTAATTTCATAAATTACAACAAACAAAAAAAAAAAAAATTAAACATAGCAAAATTTAGTACAAGAAAATAATAAAGAGGGAGTTCACTTACTGGTCTCGCTTCAGCTCCACCGCTCGATCCGGTTCGTGCACTCATGGTGGAAAAAAAATTTGGCAGTGCTTCGCTTCGCAGAATTGACCTCCTCCTCAGAGCTCCAAATCGCCAAAAAAACAAGTGCAAATGAGCCCAAACCCTAGTTTTGGCCTTTAAATAGGATTTTTGAGCCTGTAATCATTCCTCCCTATGATGATCACTTTGGTTAGCACTCGTCCCACCCTGGAATGAATGCTCAACAGGAATTTGTCCCCCCTCAGAACGAATCCAAAGCAGAAATTTCAAAAACAACAAAAATTGAACAAAATGCACCAAAGCTAATAAACTTGCCCGATGAGAGTGCTTTTGCACTTGACATCCTAGGCATGCAAAACATATGTCAGGGTCATAAATCCTCACTATCCTACTCCCTAAGAAGGCTACCATAGCTGGACCACTCCACGGGAAGACGGATTTTCGAGAATTTCATCCCCAAATGGCGTCGCCAAAAGGGTCAAAACCCAACCAAAAATAGCAATAACATTGCCGAACAAAGGCGCCTTCGTGCCTGACATTCTTGGCATCCAAAATAGACGTCGGGGTTATAAATTGTCACCATCCTACTCCCTAAGAAGGCCACCATGGCCGGACCGCTCCACGGGAAGATGGATTTTTGACAATTTCAGCTCCGAAAGGACGTCACCAAAAGGGTTAAAACCCACCAAAAACAGGTCTAAATGTTAGAAAACTGCACACACATTCAAAGATAAATCTCTGAAGGCACCCTTACCTAAGTCATCTTGGGTCAAGCGACTCGTCACTTTTCTCATGTTGGTCATTCCCTCATCGATTCGTCGCTTGAGGGGGTAGTCACACTTAGTCACCAATCAACAAATACACACCCAATCATGGAAATGGCATGCATTCGAAGAATCATTGACAAAGACAAATCATGCTCCTGCTTGGGGCAGTAAACAAGCAATAATCACAAGCTGATCAATCACTTGGCATTCATGAATCATGAACTCAAGGTTCTCATAGACAAAAGGTTGCGCCCTTTGCCTATTCATGACTGATCAATGTCCAAGTTCAAGTCACACCTCACCGAAAAAGGTTAACACTTGAATTGAGTTCCTTCACTTGTCAGAAGCAAGGATTCAAGAATGCATGCCCTCTTCATACTTGGGGCATCAAAATTTGGTTAGGTTACCAAGAAACCCTAATCATTAGTGCTTTGGATATCTATTTTTTGCTCGACGTTGTGCCTTGCACAACGCATCCCAAAAAGGGGCATCTGTAGACACCAAAACAGCACCAATATGATTATGTGACTGCAAACACTGATCGCATTGACACACACAGCCCCAAGGGCAGCCCCAGAGGTCAAAGAGTGGTCCTAACCACTCTCACAATAGTTTTGGAAGGTCAAAAATCAATTTGGCACCTTCAGGCACTTTGCTCAATATCCGTTCCACCTAGGGACGAATTCAAATTAGGATTCGCTCCTCCCAAGGACGAATTCATAATTCGCTCCGAGGTGGGGCGAATTGCAGGTTTGACAGGAAAAAAGTCAAATCTTGACAAATGGCAGCTCGGATCCGCCACTTAATGCCTCCTTCATTTCATGGGAGCATGGGTGAGCGCTTTCGAGCGTTAGAGGCTATTACAGGGGTAGTCATGAAGCCCCTAATCAGGGAGGAATCTTCCCTCCCTTGGAGGGGCATGGCTGCCAAGTGGCGCCCCTGCATGCTCATCCCCAAGAGACCTCTAGGTCTATAAATTGGTGGGTTGTTCCCACCCCAAAATAGGAGGAAGACAGAGCAATTGTGAGCAACGAAGTGCTGCCGTTTTATTTCCCCATACACCCTAGTGCGATTTGTACCCTTCACATCCTTGATCTCTTTTAGAGAGGAGGTCATTGGGTGACTAGTGGAAGGGTGAATCTTGAGCCCAAAACCTAAAATTTGACCACAGTATACCACCCAATTTTCCGACAACACCTTGTAAGGGATTTTGGACCCATCCCAAGTGGATTGGTACCGAAATCAGGCCCCAAACGATGGGCGGCCCGTCCGGGCGCCCTGCTCTGCTGTAGGCCTAATCATCCCTTTTAGGAGTGATTGGGAATCTATAGAAGATTTTGCTTTCTGTCATTTTCGTCTTTTGCATTCAAATCTATGATGTTTAGATAGGTTGTCATTTAAATTTCGTCTCGTTTTGAACAATTTTGATCGTGTTTCTATATTTGTTCGCTTTTACTAACTTGCAGGTAGCGTCATCATATTCCCATTGACGGAGGTCAAATTGGGAAAATATGACCATCTGGGTCTTCCCAAAATGCCCCCAATTAGCTAACCCCAAGTTTGTAGGTCTTTTGGAGCTCTCTAGGCTAGACATTTGGGACAACACCTTTTCGGCATTTTGTTGCAGGTGAATTCGTCCCACCCGAGAGTGAATTCAAATCGGCAAGGAATTTCTCGACTGTTCTTTTTGCAGTGCCCTCCTGGTGATTTCCTGATGCCCCTATCAAATTTTTAGAGAATTTGGATTCATTTAAGTCTTAGTTTAATTCATTTTTCTCATCTATTTATCGCAGGCTTGGAGATTGCATGTTTTGTTTTATCCGTAGGTGCTATTGATTATCTTTTGTTTCTTTGAACGCAGGACCGGAACATCGGAGGAGCATTCAAGAATCAACATTCATAGACATAAGCGGCGGCAACGTTTTGGTCCGCCCATCTTACATGTGGGCACGCGGAAGAAGGAAGGCTATCCATGGATGTAACCAAGAGATGAATTTAACGCTCCTTGCCCCTGAAAAGGGAGGATGCGAATTGTAACCGAGTTGTGGAATACATCAATAAAAGAGAAGGGCTGTTATTTCATTTGGGTTTCAATTCATGCTTTCTCCATTTCATGTGTTTTAATTCGTAGGATATAGCGTTAAGTTTAGCTTCATTTTTTGCATCGTGCTTGGAGTCTTTCCTTTCTTGTTTCCGTATCCTCGTGCTTTCACTCTTTCACCCTACAATAGTGGTCCATCTATCCTCATTAGTTTTGGGGGCAACTCGTACATATTATGAAGCATAAGAGGATAATCCTTGAATTTGTGCTTAGAATATCAACACATAAAATATGTCTTAGGTATATTCATGTATAAAAATAACTAAAATAAGGTAGTGTTATCACTATTTATCTCAATCAACTTATTTAGTTCTATAAATATATTTAGTTTAACAAACTATATACACCAAAACCTAACCACTCATGTTGCATACCCTAAGTTTTGCATAATAAAAATATGCCTAAGGTCTCACTTAGGTCATTTTTATGTGCACATTATCTTATTTTATTGATTTAAAAAAATATAGAAAATACCCTCTAAGCTCCCTTGTCTTCTCCTTTTCCATGTGTCCTAACTACCACTACCCCTCCCATTGCCACATCTCTCACCCTCATCAATGCCTCATTTGCCACCTCTCTCTCTAAGTGTGACATCTCAAGTGCCTCACTCTAACTACCAAGGACACTTGATTACCCTATCCTACCACCTATCCTCACACCCCTCACCTCCTAAAATCCTACAAATTCCCCATTATTCCATCAACCAAAGGGGGATGGAAATAGGTACTATCACACTACCAAAATTTCACCAAGAAGATCACATCTTTCTAGAGGTCCAACACACAAGAGTTGAGGAGTAATAATTCAAGCCCTTCTTCCAAACATTCCCAAACATAGTGCCCTATGTTTACCCAGTCCCAAATGTATCCTACATGTACCAAACACAGTATGCTATATTTGACTTATCCCAAACATTGAATGTATTTCCCAAATGTAGTTTTTTGAGTTTACAAAGACCTAGTCAACCAACATCAACCCCAGATCAACACAAGTAACTCATCAAGGTATATTTTTTATTATTTTACATTCCACATATATATTTTTTTTTGTAATCATATGTTTTAGGATTTTTAGTGCTTTATTTATATCAACATGGGCCTTACATGATGAAGGCCCTGCATTTTCTATTGACCCAATTTAATTTGCATTATTTGTGTACAAGTGATAGGTTCTTGAAGTTTGTTGGAGCAAGGGTGACCCACAAGGATACACAAGCCTACACACACTCTTTTTATTGTAGCATGAAGACTTTGGCACCCATCCTCACCTAATTTGTGAAAGGGAAATTTTCAACTTTCTCACTTGTATTCAAAAACAAGCAAGCATCCTTTTGTAAAATGACCCCTGCACATCATGTTATACTATTATAAAAAGGAGATAAAGGCTCCAATATATTCAATACACAATATAAATCATTATTTTATTATGCTTTACTTATTTTTCATCTTATCTTGCTATCATTTCAAAGACATTGTACAAGACTTCATCGACAAGAGAACTATTAAGGTTAAAAATCCTTTTATACCACTAAACCAAAACCTTGGGATCTATCAAAAACCGCTACATCAATAAGAGGCAACACAAATAGCAACTGAGGTGTCAACTCCTACAATTCCCCCAACCAATTCAATTACATTATTAATCTTCACAAAAATTAAATGGCCCAAACATACCAATGCATACTGAACACACTCTAACTACACAAAATCCTACTATGCCACCTCAACCTATTCAAGCCAACCCAACCCCTCAAATCCATCTTGTAAATACCCCATTATACCATCCAAATAATCATCTTTCCACTCATCGAACCTTGATGTAGGGGGACACGAATCCACCTCAGAAAACCAATAGCTTAACCCCTCATCAACATATATAACCATTCATCACCCCCCATCATACGCCACTCCAATTTAACCTGCATCCATTATTCCTCAATCTCATCCCGAGTCCCAAATTGTTGTCCACACCATTCAACCACACCCACCTCCACCATTAGTTATCTTGTATATAGATATGACTATTTATGATGCACCCCTACAACATACACCATTTTACCTATATGAGTCATAGATCACTCTTGAGACCTCCACCTCCATCTTCACCCCATATGCAATTGCACCTACATAAGTTATAGGTCACCTCGCCAATCCAAGTATTGGTGAGTACATTCTCCAAAATGTTACAATTACCACACCAAGCATTGAGACTATAAAAAACTACAGCCACCTATGCAACCCATATTTAGCTATTGGTATGGTATACAATATGGATTATGCATAAAATCAAATCAATTTTATGTATGGGAGGTTGATTCCTCATCCTATCCACCTCCTTCTGCTAAACCCCAATAATGATTTTATTCTAACATTGATTATCTATCCATTCTATCCTTCCCCATGCATTACTTTATATGTGTTAATTGGTAAGGATATGGTTTGGGATGATATGAGTAGAGAATTCATAATATTTTTAAGCCTAAATTTCATGATGCACATGATCACATGGGTTTGGAATACAAACCATGATTCTTCACAACCTCATTCGAAGAAGCATTTCAATAAATCAAAGTAGATCCTAATGAGGATATCAATTATAGTGAATATAGTGAGGATGAGATTATAGAACTTGAATTCATTCCTCAACTACATGAGCCTTTTATTGAATTATATTTTCCCATATCTATGATCGACATCATTTTTGATGATGACTTTGAGGAATATTATAACGATATATTTGACACATTCTTGATTATCTCTAATAGCCCTAAATAAGAATCAGCCCCCATTGAACCCATTATTGGTGAATATAAGTTTTACCTCCATATTTTTCCCATCCCATAGCCCATATTGCACCTGTTTCTTCCACCTAAGCACCCCTATGAACCCGTCGATCCACCACCTTCTTATTGGCTATCTCAATAACATGATAATAAAAGAAAATTAAACCATCTACTTCGTCCAAAGCATACATAAGAGAATCCAACCTTCACACCATAACCACCATATTTCCACCAAGTTAAGATGATCTCAGTTGACTTTTTTGCACCCCTCCACATTCCATACAATCCAAAAAAACTAATTCTAATAGATATTAGCCTCATCAACATGGACCAGATTTCATCCCCTCCATTTACTTTTGAATTTCTTCTGTCCAAAGAATTATTAAGAGCTTCCAATGCATGCATCATGTTGTAATCATTCCCTTCTCAATCCTCCATTTACAACACTCAAGTGGAAGAAACATTTCTTGATATGCCTGATAATATTGTTGATGATATTCACCTTGTTTGTACTCTCCATAAACTAGAAGAGGGATCTTACATTCTTATCAACTAAACTATTAATGTGAACCTAAGCATAGGATTGGATAATCCGTAGATCGTTAAACTTGAAAAAAGTCTATCTGCAAAAGATCAAGAGCAACATATATTGATTATAATAGATAAGAAGGATGATTTCACATGGTCATACAAGAACATGCTTGGACTTTATCCCAACTTGGTGGTCCACAATCTCACCTTGAGTCTTGATGCAAAATCGATCAAGCAAAAGTTATAAGAACTTCACCCTACCATTGCCCTCATGGTTAAATAAGAACTCCAAAAACTATTAGATGTGGGTTTTATTCAACCCATTGATTACCCTAAGTGGGTTTTAAATATGGTACCCATTCACAAAAAAAATGGGGAAATTTGCATATGCATAGATTTTTGAGATTTAAACAAAGTGTGTCCTACGGATGATTTTGCATTAGCAAACATCGATACTCTTGTAGAATCTACTACTGGCTATGAAATACTCTCCCTAATGGATGGTTTTTAGGATATAATAAAATTTGAATCAATCCTGATGACCAACATAAAATATCATTTACAATACCTTGGGGGACTTTGTTATAAAGTAATGCCATTCAACCTCAAAAATACAGGAACTACATATCAACATGCCATGACATATATATTCCATGATTACATGCATAAGATGATTTAATATTATATGGATGATTTACTAGAAAAATCTACAACACATCTTGAAGAAGAAAAAAACAATGGCTCGTCTAATTAGGTTGAAACTGAAATGCAATCTAGTGTTTCTAAGAAGGCATGCAAAAGAGATATGCAAAATATGTTAACAAAGTAATCTATTGAAATGACGAATGATTAAAGTAAAAGGGTGGGGTTTCTCCTTGTATTCATAAATTCATCAATCCAAAATGTAACAATACATCCCCCTTTAAGGGATTCTCATTTTGATCAATTTTAGATTACAAATTACAAGGGATCAAATCCCTCCATAAGCATAAATGCGTGCTTCCAATTTTTTTCTCGCAACCCACACTTGAGAGCTAATATTGGGCTTCATTTATACTGCTCCTTAGATCCTCCCTCATGCCTAGAATACCTACACCTACACACAAGATATTGAATGATGTTAATAGCATATGTGTTTAGTAATAAAAACTATGAAAACCATAGAAAGTATGCATCTATGAATATAAAATTAATTTACGACTATTCTAAACAACTCCAAATGAATTGAAATTATAGTAAAACCATAGAAAGTATGCATCTATGAATATAAAATTAATTTACGACTATTCTAAACAACTCCAAATGAATTGAAATTATAGTATGATGTTTAATAGGTAATTTTTGAAGGATCTAAGCAGAAATCATAGTGAAATTGTTAGCAAAACTTTGTGGTCATTCCTAGCAAGAAAAAGTAAGACTACAATCATAAAAACATTAATCGACCCATAAAATATACTCAAAACTTTACCAAATTTGGATATGATACTAATATAATGCTATAGAAATGATATACATATAAATTAGATCAAAATATTTGGCCATTCCATTGCCATCCCTAGGAGTTCGAATAAGACCTATTAACCATCCCTAGGGAGGACAACCATAAACTAGCATGGTTTTTACCACCAATTCCACTTGGATCTGGCCAATAAACCTCCTAGGGGTCTTGTCATCGAATTTGGGAAACTAACTCTTAAAATTGATTTATTTTGAAATCGTTTTAGAGTATTTTGGGATGCCCCTAAAAGCACCTTTGAAGGATGAGGTTTTCAAGGAAAATACTTAGGCAAATGGGTAGGAAAAATGTGACTAGCACTTCGTGAGCAATGCTTATTATTGTCTCATATTGAAATTTGGTATAAGCACCTCAATTTATAGCCCAAAAAGGATAAAATGGGAAAAGGAGTAATTTATGGCATGCAAGGTAAGTGTTGCCACTTGTCCATTTATTTTCTATGTATAGGATGAAAGAGGATACACATTTGTGCCTTAAATTTGTAGGTCTCTATGCTTACGATAGCCTCCCAATCAATTTTAGGTGATTGGGTGGGATAAATGGTAGGAATTGATTGTCATTTATTCCACCCTTTGAATTTTAAGGGGTCTAGTTCATGGTCATACCACCGAGGAATGGCCGCATATGGCCATACATGGGTGGGATGACAATGAACTATTGCCATCCCAGGGTGAGACAACTATGGCTACATGGCCCAAAACCTTCCAAAAATGGGGTAAACCCTCCCAAAAGGGTTGGGAGTCCTAATTAACACTATAGGGTTTCCCAATGGGGCCATATGATGTCGATAAAAGTTGTACATAGTAGTATTATCTGATTTACATGATTTTAGTGTCTACACATCTTAATAACATCAATGTACTACGTAAAATCTTTGATCAACTTCTCAAACATAAGGAAAGATTGAATACCTAGAAATGCATCTTTAGAATCACATCAAGTAAACTTTTAGGGTTTATTATCTTCAAGTGTGGCATTGAAGTTAACCCTAATAAGGTCAATGTCATTATTGAAATGTCATCCCTAAGAAACCTTAAAGAGTTGCACAACTTACAAGGAAATATTCAAGTAATTTATCACTTCATTGCCCAACTCTCTGATAAATGTAAGGTATTTGATGATCTTCTACAAAAAAAATGTAACTTTATCATGGACTAGAGAGTTTCAAGAGGCTTTTGATAACATCAAGAACTATTTAACCTCTCCATGAGTCCTCACTCCAACTTGCCCTAGCATATCATTTTATGTATATATTTTATCCATAAATTTTGCATTAGGGACAACACTTGCACAAAATAATAAAAACAATCGAGAGCAGGTGATTTCCTATATTAGTAAAAAACTTTTGAGCTACGAGACAAGATATGCATATATGGAAACTTTGTGTCTACCGGTCATATTTTCCACTAAAAAACTTAGATATTACATGCTAAATCACACCACTTATATCATAACTCAAGAAAGCCCTCTACATTACATGATGACTTGCACATACAATAACACTCGTATTGTAAAATGGATAATACTTTTAGCAAAATTTGAACTTAAATTTATTAGTCAAAAATCCATTAAGGGTCAGGTAATATTTGATCATCTCACAAAATATTTTCTTCCTAATGATCAACCTTTATTCATTGAGCTACTAGATTATGTAGTCTTTAATGTCATCTAATAGGAAGAATATATCACCCTTGAAGATGATGTTGATATCATCCTATTCTTTGATGGTTCTAAGTGTGAGAAATAACCAGGTGAAAGAGTCATGTTTTATATACCACAAGGGATACTTATCACTTCATCATTCAAACTTGACTTCTCATGCACAAATAACAATGTAGAATATGAAGCTTTGATTCTAGAATTTTAGGCAACAATGGCTATGGGTATGAATCCCATTCAAATTTTTGGTGATTCCAAACTCGTCATTTACCAAGTAAATGGAAATTACCAATGTAAACACCTAGTTTTAAAATCTTATAAATAAGTAGAAATGAAGTTGCTCGTAAATATTGACTGGTATGATATTGATAACCTTCCTTGTTAAAATAATATATTTACAAACACAATGGCCTCTCTTGGTTCACTAATACTTAAGAATCCCATTGGAGAGGTCACACCAGTTATCATCACAATATTGTCCCATTCCATAATTTCATGAGCAAATACTAAATATGAAAAAGATGTTATTTTCATTCAAGCATAGCCATATGAACCATGGATTAATCAGGTAAAATATTTTTTCAAGTTTGGTACACTCCCTATAGATTTTTCATGGGTTGGAAAATACACTTTCAAACAAATTATAGATTTTTATACTCTTTTGAGAGATGTGCTATATCAATGTAGCTATGATGGGATCCTACTTCATCATCTAGAGCCTATGGAGGCATAGTGGGCCATATTTGAGGCTCATGATGGTACATGTGGTGGTCATTTTAGTGGGATGGCCATATCAAAGCACATTTTGTGCATGAATTATTATTTTCCCACCATGGAAAGAGGTTGTTGTAAATATATCAAGAAATATCAAAAATGTCAATAGCATGCCAATTTAACTCATGTGTCATCACAAAAATTATAACCAATTCAAACCTATGGTCCTTCTCATAATGGGACCTCAAATTTATCAAAAAAATATCACCTCTCTTCTTGGGATAACATACATTGATCATCATTTCCACTGAGTACTTTACAAAATAGATCAAGAAAATCCCTATGACCAGTATGACAGGAAATCAAATTATGGTCTTCATACTCTAGAAAATAATCTATCATTTTGTCATTCCCTCAAAAATTATTTTTGATAATGGTAAGTCTTTTAAGAATAAGGATGTTTGAGAACTTTGAAAGAAATATCATATCCAACATATTTTATCGATTCTATACTACCCACAAGCAAATGGACATTTTGAGACCACTAATAAGACATTGATAGTTATTCTAAAGAAACTCATCAAATATAACCACAAATATTGGCATCATCAAATCCCCTTGGAATTATGGACTTATCGAATAAGCATTCATACGCATATAGGGGTAACTTTATATTCTCTTATCTATGGGGTTGAGGTCATCATACCTCTTGAGATCGAGATCCACTCACTAAGAATTTCTTGACAAGAGTTCATGGATGATAATACTACCCAACAAGTGGACCTTAATCATCTTATGCTCCTCGGCAAAAGGTAAAACAATACCTTGGAGAATCTACAAGCATACCAAGACCGTATTGAGTGTACAACTAATGTAAAAGTTATTCCACATGAATTCTAGGTAGGAAATCTCATCCTTAAAGAGAATTAACAAAATACCAATGTCTTGTTGCACCTTCATGACAAAATTATGTCTAATTGGCTTGGTTCATTCATTTTTAAACAAAATATAGGACCCAGAACATACAAACTTGCCAACCTTGAGGGAATAGAAGACCCTAAACCATTAAATATCATTCACTTAAAAGCTTTTTATACCTTATGCGAGATATGTATATATACATGGTAAAAAAAAAAAATAACATCAAGCAAATCATTAGCTTAACCATTCATATTACATTAGTGCAGCCATTCATACATTCATAACTCGTAGATATCCCATGCTAATTTCCTTGTACACTACATTTACTCATTCCTATCATATGCATTCATACATGTCGCTTGTCTTATTGGTTATCATTCAATTAATTTTGATAATTATTGGTCCTTCAAGTCTTGTTGCCTTAATCAAGGGCACATTTACTTTAGCAATAGTCACATTTCACCATCCACAACATTGCCAAAAAAAATGATGAATGAATAAATAGTAATAAATCCCATGGCACCTTATTTATTTGGTAGTCTTTGGTTTGAGGAATCTCTAGGTGTTTTTAGTCACTCAACCACTCCTAGTGTTCTAGGTAATCTCTATTGAATGCCAAATAGTCCTTAGGTGCTATAGGTTGTTCTTGGTTAAACTAGGTTTCCTCTTGGACCACACACATTATCACACATTAATAATATTGTGATCCTTTAAATGATGAAATCATGTGTGGCTATTATCATAAAGTGAATGGTTTTCCCTGCTCATCATATTATGTACATGGTCTAACCCCAATAATTGGCAAAAGGAGAAGCACAAAGAAAAAAGATAAAAATTCTTTAAAAAACTAAAATAAAAGCTTGAATCCCTAGAATTCTCATGTCCTTAGATCATGGAATTAACCTCCATTAAGTCTATCAATGCATTATTGGTAGTGGAGTATATCTTGTGTGGTGACATGTCTATCATATTAGCGATTTTTTAATATAAAAACCTATGTATGCCTAAAAATGAGCTAGCTTATTAGTATAAGTTACAAGTGATTAGTCTACCCTTTCTCACGATTGAAAATTAACATTCATTGCACACAAAGTTTATCCTTGAGAGATTTGATTTTTCTAGGACACCATTAGTATCTAATGGATTTGTTAGACTAATAGATGAGTTTGATTGAGGTCACTAGGATATTTTAGTATTTTTCAAACAACTCTAAAATCATCATCCCTAAGAAAAAAAACTTGATAAGTGAGCCTACATTTCATTACACCATATAATTATTACACATATATTATAGTCCACTTCATATTTTAGCATATAGTCAAACCACTGTTATCATATTGGTATTCTTGATTAAGCAATAAAGACAATGTTTGGCACATAATGGTCCATAACCTATTTGAATGACAATTTATCAAGCCACACCATTAATTCATTTACATACATTATTACAATATAATATGTATTTATTCATAGGGCATTCATTCCATAACATGCATATACTATCAATCCATCCACTCATAATAACAAATCAACACATATAAGGCACACCAAATTTGATATATAAAACCATGTATATATATATGTATAAATACTGCAAGGTACATATTTTACCTCTAGGTTGTGTTAAAAAAAAATCTCAAATATTATAATCAAAAGAAAAAAAAATAAAAATGAGTACAATGAGCATTGCTAACTAGCACCATTAGAACCTCTAGGAAATCCAAGAGAAGGACCATGACTAGATCCCTATGATGCTAATGATTTGTAGAATAGTGAAACTCTTGAACAAGAACTGCTAGGCCTAGATTTTCTCTATCAATTGGATATAGATATCATAAAATTAGGTTGAGCTAGTAGCAGGATGCCTCACTCCACTAATTGATCCTCCAATGACTAAATACATACCATATCCTATCTCTATTGCTATTTTTTCTCAACCATCTTTGTCCAAAGGGAAGATACCATAGTTGCATCACCACCTCCACCTTGGGTACTTTGTAATTCCTCCACATAAATCCATAGTCTCTTTATCTCATTATGTAACCTCATGATCTCAATAACTCGGGCCTCCCTCTTAGACTCCATGATCTCCACATCCCATAAAAGTTGGTACTACTCATCTGCTAGGATGGTGTGCTCTGCTTGGAGTGTCATCCACTCCTCCTCAACCCATCTTGGATCTCTCTCCAACCCCTCATCCATAACCCCCATATATTTTTCAACATTAATACCAACCATATCCCCAACCTTTGTACATTTATCTTCATCTATCCTCAAGGACTTGGTCCCATCGCTCTATCAATGATATCTCTATCATTGTAAAGCCTCCTCTATTGCTATTATTTCATTCCTATCATCCCCACTAACATCATCCACTACCTAACTAGGATCCCAAGATGGTTTGTTAGCAAACATAATCTACAATTTCTTAGCTATTATTGTGACGTTATCATACTCTAAAGTTTTCCCAACATCATCCATGTCTAAAATTTCTATTACCTCATCAAACTCTACAAACCAATCCTTAGGATACACTAATCTAAGCTTGTCACTATGGTGCTTGTCTATCACAGGGTCTTTTGGAACCCCCTATGGTAACCCTAACTATCACATAATATTAGAGAACTAGTTCAAATCCTTCTTACTACAATGGCATCCAACAACCCATCAAACTGGTCTCATTCACCATAGCTACACTACATCCTTAGACCATATGTCAGTCCCTCTCTATGGTTACCATAACACATTATTAGTTTTTATCCCTAGCTACATATCCCTATAATACTATATCACCTCTTCTAATATGCCCACCATTTAAGTGCATAAGAATGTGAGCTATCCCTCTCGCAAGGAAAACCCACAAGGTGATCCACACTGAAGTGCTCTTAGCCCCAAATCTAAAGTAACAAGCTAAAACTCAAATACCTCTAATCTCACCTCTTTACCTTATAAATATTTATATATGTATGAACCAATAGTATAGGAACCTAAGCATATACTCGAGGTTTGTCGATCATATGAAACACCAATCGAATCTATTTCCAAGGGAACTTGGCTCCAGCTTCCCACCCTGATACATCTCTAGGCATTGAATTCCCCCATTACTGACATCCACATCATCCCACCTATTTTTTTAGATGCATCTCATCTTGTACTACCTATCTCATCTAACTCTAATAGATATTTTCCAATAACCTATAATATGCAATAGATATTTTCCAATATAATAGTCATCTCCCTTATTAGGAGTTGGAAAATCCCCTTATAAATATCCCACATCTCTATCAAGGCTGATATATATCCCTCATATGCTCTACCCACATCAACCCATGCAATCCCTACCAATCCCACCCTCTCCAACCACTCCCAATCATCATCTATCAAAGCCCTCCTAACCTAAGGTATAACCAAAGAAAAGTGGTGTCATGCAACCAACATCTTCAACTGCATCAAAAATAATAATAAAACACATCAATCAATCATCCATTACATTTAAAAAAATAAAAAAATAATAAAAAAAACTTTTTGTAAACCCCCTTCTATTGCCAAAAAAACAATTGAAAAGAAACAACAATAAAAACAACATAAATAAACACCTAAACTATATAAGGTTGCATGGATACTTACCTATCGTACACATCCTCCTACTCTAGCCATGGAACTCGATACATCTATCACAATATAATATTCCACTCCCTCAAATATGAAAAATCAATTGACAAATGAAAGAATGAAGCAAAAATAAGTGCCCTCCCTATTGATAGCCAAAAATCCTACCTTTTAGGTGCACCCAAATGTAGGTTGTGTTTGGTAGTGTGCCTAAATGCAAGCTATATTTGTTTGGCATGCCCAAATACAACCTGTTTTTGCCAAAGGCAGGTTGCATTTGTCAACATGCCTAAATGCAGGATGCATTTGTTGGGCATGCACAAACACAACCTATGTTTACCAAATGCAGGTTGTTTTTGGACCCCAAAATCCCAAAAACATCCTAAAAAGCTCCAAAAAAATTATAAATCACCAAATAAACTCATACATGTATACCACACATCATCCAATTCTATATTGTCCTAAATCAGATCAATTTAGTAACTCAGAATTAGAAGGTGACTGTGTTCAAGGAAATTTCCCTAAAGTTATCAGCAAACTCTTTCTATGGGGTCGAAAAAGAAAAAACTTTACAAATTACAAATTGGTATACACGAGGCCATTTACAAAATGGGTCAAACATGCACCCACATTGGTTGCTCCATCTACCAAAATCATGATTGCACGCCATTCTACCAAAATCAAAGTTTCAACAACACATGCCTACTCCAAACTTTTGGTAATTAACTTGATCTTAATTTGCGATATTTGCATCAATCAAATCACATTACTACACCATCCAAAAAAATCAATTGGATCATGGGTTTCATCTATTTCATACTTTTCTCATTCACCACTTGAGGGAATAAACCAAAATTGAAATTTGCATTGATCATTCAATCTTTGCATTGGGTCAACAAAATCAATTTCTCCACCCAATAAATGAGGTGTCTCCTATTTTTCATCACATTATGTTTCATGTAACGTGATGCAAAAAGGTACATCTATTGACACCAAAACCTAACAACTCACACTACATACCCTAAGTTCTACATAGTAAAAATATGCCTAAGGTCTCACATCATTTTTATGTGCACATTATCTTATTTTCTAGATTTAACAAAATCTAGAAAATACCCCCTAGGATCCCTTGTCCCCTCCTTTGCCATGTGTCCTAACTACCACTACCCCTCCCCTTGCCACATCTATCACCCTCATCAATATATCACTTACCATATCTCCCCCTAAGCGATACACCTCAAGTGCCTCACTCTAACTACCCAAGCCACTTGGTTGCCCTATACTTACCACTTTGTTGCCCTAGCCTGCCACCTATCCCCACACCCCTCACCTCTAAAAATTATACAAATACCATAGCATTCCATCAACCAAATGAGGATGAAAATAGGTGCTACCATGTTACCAAAATTATGACAAGAAGATCACATCTTTCTCAAGGTCTAATCCATAGGAGTTGAGGAGTTATCATCTGAGCCCTTTTGCTAAACATTCCCAAACATAGTACCTTGTGTTTACCTAGTCCCAAATATAGCCTGTGTTTACCAAATGTAGTTTATTGTGTTTGAATAGTCCCAAACACAACTGTATTTCCCAAACGTAGTTTCCTACATTTGTGCAGGTCCAGTCAACTAGCATCAGCCTTAGATCAATATAAGTAACTCAACAAGGTATATTTTTTGTTGTTTTGCATCCTGCACATATTTTTGGTTTTGTAATCATCTATTTTAGTATTTTTATTGTTTTCATTATATCAACATAGGAATTACATGGTTAAGGTCCTCTATCGGGGGTCTAGGTCCCCATAAAATGCATAGCCCTCCATGACACCCCATTTCATTACACATTCATAACGTCACAAGGACTATGCTTACCCATTGTACATTCAAGCAAGAAAGTGTTCCTTATCCAGTTCGTGACAACAATGCTTTAGCTCATTTACACTTAGGTTAGAAACCCACTAGATAGTCCCATACATTGCTCATTATGGCTAACCCTTCACCATCAAGGTTTTTCTCACTTTCTACTTGTCTAGCATAAGATTAGTGCCTTCTCTTTACTATGTTATTTTAGCCTATTCTAATGAGCTCAACCTCCATCGCTTGAGGTGATGCCCACCTACCACTTACCTACACCAGACACATCAATGCATCAAAAACTCTCTTTGAATACAATTTGACCCAATATGATACCTTCTGGTCTGTTTGCATATAGAAGCTTCCATAATGCCACTACCCCCATCTAACCCTTCATCAATAGTTCTTTGATCTAGTGGAGAATTGCACCACCATGGCCATTGCCTCTTGTGGCCTTGTGCACACACAAGGGTAATGTCCATCCCATATTTACTTACCATGATGCCATCCATAGCATCCTTTTTCATTCACCCTTTTGTTACCGCTTGGACTTACACTCAAGGCTCTTATCATTGTAAATAAAGAAATATTATTACCGTATAAGAACTTCAAGACTTACAATATTCTTGCCAAAAAATCCCTACATATCTTAGGAGCTTGAAACCATCATGATCATGGTCCTTGGCCACATACTAGGTCGTGTCCAATACCTAGCATACTTCCTTATCTAGACAACCATTTTTCTAGTGTTTGTCATTCCATGTCCCTTTACCATACTAAAGTATCTCATGGCTACATATCGCACCATCCACACCAAATTGCCATCCAAACTGGATGTCTGTCAAAAACCATAGTCATGCACATAAGCATCAACATGCATCTATGCAAGGTACCTCACAAGGATATGGTTTTTGCCACCCCACTATCTGTAGACACCAAAACAACACCAATCTGATTATGTGACTGCAAACACTGATCGCTTTGACACAAACAGCCCCCAAGGCAGCCCCCAGAGGTTAAACAGTGGTCCTAACCACTTCTATAGCAATTTTGTAAGGTCAAAAGGCAATTTGGCACATTTAGGCACTTTGCTCAATATTCGTCTCACCTAGGGACAAATTCAAACTGGGATTCGTCTCACCCAGGGACGAATTCTAAATTCGTCTTTGATCAGGACGAATTCCAGGTTTAATGGGCAAAAAGAAGAATGGTGCCAAGTGGCAGCCAAAGATAGTCAATTGATGACTCTTGCTTCGCACACGCATGTAGGTGGGAAGATGGGCCGTTAGAGGACTATCACAAGGGTATTCATGAAAGCCCAAGTCATGGAAGACCTTCCTCTCCCATGAGGAGACATGACCGCCACATGGCACCTATGACCACCACATGGTGCTTATGCATGTCTCTCCAAAAAGACCCCCTGGGTCTATAAAATGGTGGAATTTTCCCACCCAAAACGAGAATAAGGAGGCATTTTCAAGCAACGAAGTGCTACCAATTTGATACCACACCTTTGCCCTCTTGATTGCCATCTTCCACATCCTTAATATCTTTCGCAAGAGAGGTTATTGGGTGGCTATTGGAAGTGTGAATTCAGACCCAAAAACCCGACATTTGACCACTGTAATCCACCAATTTGTTGACAACCCCATCCTAAGAGATTTTGGGCCCATCCCAAGTGGATTGGTGCCAAAATCAAGTGCCAATGGTGGGTGGCCCACTTGGGCGCCCCGCACCTTTTGAGTTTCATTCTAATTCATTTTGTTGTCATTTGTTCATCTTTCATTTTATTCTCTGTTGATTAGATAGTTTATGTATTCAATCTCACAATGTTTTGATCATATTTCATCATGTTCTCGTCGCTTTTTTTGTCCCACTAACTTGCAGGTAGTGATGCCAAATTCCCATTGATGGAGGTCAAATTAGGAGAATCCGACCATCTGGGTCATCCCAAAATGCCCCCAATTAGCTAACCCCTCTGTTTGCAGGTCATTTGGAGATCCCGAGACGTGACATTGGGATGACATCAACTTGGCATTTTAACATAGTCAAATTCGTCCTACCCAAGGACGAATTACATTCGAATTCATCCTACCTGGGGATGAATTACAATAGAATTCGTCCTGACCAAGGATGAATTTCAATTGAATGCAAATTGGCCAACTGTTTTGATGGCAGTGGCCTTCTGGTAATGTTTTCTGGACTCTGTCGATTTTGCAGGTCATTTAGAGTCATTTTGTCTATCGATTTGGCTAATATTTTACATGCATATTTCATTAATTTGTTGATAACAAACGCTTCTTATTTGCAATAGGTGCTACTAACATCTTTGTTGTTTCTTTGATCACAGGAGGAGCAACGAAGGTTAAGGACTCATCAACACCAGCAGCGGCAATGTCTTGGCCCGCCCATTCCAAATGTGGGCACGCGGAAGGAGGAACCTTAAGTCTTGATTGTAACCAAATTCATTTAATGCTCCTAGCCCCTAAAAATGGAGGAGACGTCTTTGTAACCGAGATCAAGAGAGTTAATTAAAAGGGCTGTGATTTCTCTAATTTATTGTATCTCATTTCACTTCGTCTCTTTTGTTTCATGCATTTTACATTTTAGGACTTAAGCGTGTTTGATTTTGAATACATTGCAACTAGTGTTTCCTTCACCCAGAATATCGTGCTTTCACTATCCTATCTAGCTTTGTACTTAGATAATCTCATCTATTGTACCTCATAAGTACTTGGTATTTCTATTGTATGATCCCCATATTTGGCACATGGGTAGAATATTTATGTTTGGTACATCCCACAAGTGTCATCTAGCCTTCCTGGTTATTTACTACCCTTTTGGATCAGTACTAGAAGGGTCATTTTAGTGCCACAAAGACATGCCAGTAGGTCACCCATCCTAGGTTGTACTATTTCTAACTTGCATAAAAATGGAGGAACTAGGCATGGGGAGCTCCTAGACTATGTTTCAATGTCACTCACATATCTTCCCATGATGTGATATACCCTTCACAAGATTGGAAAGGTCATAGTCTAATGGTACCTTACCATTCTTACCATGCACCCTCTCATGGCAATGGAGTGCTCAAGGCTATCTTGGGTGAGGTAGGAGCTTAGAGACCAACCACTCCTATATATAAGAATATTTTAAAATTGCATGGGGGTGACGAATAAGGAGGTCTCTTATTTTGGATGTACATTTTTCTTGCTATGTAGTTACCAAGTTCTTGGCAAGCTGCTAGGATCCCACCAATTGGTTTGTTGACCTCTTTTCTAGTTTCTCACTTAATATGGCCACAATGCAACTTTTCATAGGACCAAGGGACTCATAATTCATTCACCCAATTTTCTTTTTGACCAGGTAGAAGCCTAAGATTATCCATCAATTTTCTTGATATAATAGGCTTACACTTTCTATTGTCCAACCTACACTAGCTTAATCATCTATGCATCAAGCGAGTTAACTACTTTGAATATTTTAGCACCTCTAAGAAATGAGAGACTCAACTCTCTTAGGCTACATTTTATTTTTTTGAATACACTTTATTGTGATCATCACCACAATGTTCAACCAACACAAGCCACTTATACCTGAACCAACCCATATTTGGTATGGAGGCAATGTATAACCATCTTCATTGGTCATTCACATGTCCAACCCACCCAATTGAATATATTTTTGATACCCATAGTTGATGAAGGTATCTCACCTTGAAGTAAATTTCATTGTCTTCTTGATATTTAGAAGACTAACATTACCCCTACTGCTCATCACATCTTGTCCTTAGAGAAAACAAGATACTAGGTACCACTTTGATGACTTCACTTATCAAGAGTCACCTTCTCATTGCAACGACAAAATCTCCATTGTCATTCTTTGAATTTATGACTTCTGAACTATTCTTAAGTACAAGCTTATAACCAGTAACTTAACATTCCAAGCTGAAGTATCATCGCTTCACCTTTGTTTTAGCAACCACAACCTAGGTGGGTTAATCATGTAAATGAATGATCATTAAAGTTTTTCACGAAAAAACCAGAGCCATACTTTTCAAGTATCATGCTACCACTAGCACACATTGTGCCCTTGATATAGATTTCAAATTATAATGTGTCCTTCCATTTCTATAATGCTTTCTCCTTTGCTTAACTATCTATCACATTCCTTCCAATTGGCCAAGTACTCCTTTCTTCCTGCTCCCCCATTTGAACATCTTCACATCCTTTACTCGGGTAACCACTTTGTCTATGCCCATACTAGATGTTTTCTAATTTTAGAGAGGTTTGTGATCATTTAGGTACATAATTATTGGCATGAAGGGATTTCAACTAGTTTACATGGAAGTCAGGACAAGAGATATACGAGTAGATTCAATCTATTAGTTGTTGCACTAATGTAACCTACTCAAAAGAAACTATCATTTCAATGGATTTATGCCACAAAAGTAAATCTCCCTCAACTTCCAAAATACGGTTTAATTATAGAAAAAATTGAACTTTTGATATCTTGATCTAATGCCGCATCCACATAGCACTATATCTTACCCCTTTTTGTAATAGATCCCCTACTCTTCTCAAGGATAATTGCCACTACAATAACATAAGTCTTGGAGCTCAACACACAGAGGATCATAGTCTATCCCTTTGAGGATTTAACATACCCACTTTGAGTTGGGTACCACCAAAATTGCTCAATGTAAAACATGCTGACTATATATGGGTATTTTACCCAAAGTCTCAACTTCCTTTTAAATAAAATCACCTTCTTACCTTCCTTTGCAACCAATTCGATACTCTTCTTTAGGATAATTATCGTCACACTAGCATACTTCCTGAAGCGTAGTGCACATAGGGTCACCATTGAGGCGTACCATTCCCCAAGGTCAATAAGGGCCTTGTCCATCCATGACTATCATATGTAGCAATCTTCTTTACAAATGGGATGGTCTAGCTTAGCTTATTCAAGCTTTGAATAAAACATTGGTTTAAGTTTTTGATAACATACATCCTACTATTTCGATAGTCAAATTTACCTTATGCACTAGAATTTTGACCATAAGTGGTCGTTCTAGGTACTTGGTAATCGCTTCAAGCCAACATTTGTCATTACGATATGTGCAACTTAGGGAACATAGAATTTCAAACTTAAGCATAAACAAAAACTAGCATTCACTCTTTGCTTCACGAAGGCCTCGATGCATAGACTAAACAAATCACCAACACAAGATCTGATTTGTGAAAGGGGCTTTTTCCCCTTTCTCACTTGTATTCAAAAACAAACAAGCATTCTTTTGTAGTATGACCCCTACACATCCAGACATGTTGTTGTAAAAAGGAGACCAAGGCTCCAATCTATTCAATTCAAAATACAAATCGTTATTTTATTGCTCTTTGCTTGTTTTGTCATCTTATCTTGTTAGGGTGTCCTTTTGTGGCTACACACATGTTTTTGAGGAAGAGAATGAAAGAATTTGTTTAATTCAACTATGATGACCTGACTCAAAAGAACTGCTATACAGTTCAAGAAGGAACAGAAGGAAAGGGGAAGACCAAATAACTCAACTCATATGAGGACCTTGGTGGTTATTTTCTTCAAAACAACAAATTTTTAGGTCTAGGGAAAAATACAAGAATAGAACTTCTGAAAAACCATGGTCCATGTTTATATACCACTTTTACATGCGTGAAAAATTCATGAAGTGAAATTCATAAAGTGAAAAAAATAATAAGACTTTGGGTCATCTCTAGCTTGACTCCATAAATATTCTAAGAAGAGTTCACCCAAGATGGCTTCATTTGGGATATACCATACATAATAACTTATCCAAGTAAAAACCCTAACCGCATGCATGCATTATCAAATTCAGGCAGATCTAAAATTACATTAGGATTATCTCGTGTACCACTTTCGGATGAATTGCCTAGGTCTCTTGATTGGATCTATCACCGATGCGAGTGCAAAGGAATGCACATGAACCAGGCTAAATGCGATGCGAGGAGATTGTACGAAGCGGGAGAAGGAATTTGTAGAACAGGTGGAAAAACATTCATTCAGATCATAAGGCAGCAAAGCATCACCGAACTCCGCGTCACCTTCGGCTGCTACAAACAGGAAAATTGACACGACATTGTGAAGGTTTACTACAAATCCTGGATGTATTGCTGTTTCAATTTTCAAATTATTCGTGCCAAACATCTATAAAAGGAAAACTTGTACGTATTTTTCCTATGGATGTGATAATTCACACCAGAGTTGATGTAACAGGTGCTAAAGAAGCAAACACATAAGCAATCTGAGGCAATTCGAGTAACCATTAAAAGCATGTTTGGCCCAGATCAATATTTTGCCAAGGTAGTATTCATACTCCCTCTTGTTTATTTCCAATAACTAGTTTTATTTTCGTAAGGCGTGGATAAATTCAATTTATCTTGAATATACAAGGGACTTATGAGCTATTTTTCGTCAAATGAAATCCCTGGTGCTACGCAAATCAATGAAAGGTCTTCTTAACGACGAATCGACAATAGCTCGTGTAATGGTAACTCGTGCAGAGGTGGACTTGAAGGAAATCAAGTCAGTACAAGGAAATATAAGATGAGTATAGCGCAATCGTTATAGCAGGAGTCTTGTGGACACTTCAAGAATTTCTACCTTGCTCTGACTGCTCGCGAAGGCATTCCTCAACAGGTCTCGAAATGCTCATGCAATTAAGCATTATCATCATTGATGACACTTTTATTTATGTAAGTAGTAAGACCGTTGTTGAGGAATGGTCACTACACAATTTAACGGATAGTCTTGGGGGATAAGTAGATTGGATCCTCTATCTAAGTATGGTTTTGTGACAATCACCAGTAGCTTAACGTGTGATTTCTCTTTCTTCCATCATGGTCATGGTCATGGCCAAGGAGTACAAATAATATAAGTTTTTCAAATCAAAACATAATATAAGAAACGCTTTTAGCTTCTGTTTTTCAAGTATGACACGTGCTTATACATTCAAAACTGTTCCCGAACGTGAGAGCCTTCGAATGCTTTTATATTCGCCGTTGAGAAATTGCATAAAATACTTACATTCAAGGTCAGAGCTTTCCCAAGGCACAACAATGTACGAAAAATGCAGAAGGGAAGATAAAATTAAATATTACTAAATATAATATTATTTATTTATTTTTGGTTACTATGACAAACCCTTACAATTAATCGGTTGAGTAGTCTCCTCACAATCATGATCTGATGCTTATCAATAGGGAATTTAATACATACCACCACACATCCACCCCTTAAACACTCCAGCTATTTGAACTTTAGACCTCTCCAAGAAAAACCATAACCCAAAACGTTACCCTGTCTCCTAAAACAATAAATTTAATATTTTAATATTTAAAATTTTTGGTATTTGCTTGTGACACCCAATAGATAATAATGATAAATTCACCTATTTATATGTCTTTTCAATTTCCGTATTATCCGGTTGAGCGTTCTAACTTTTTATTGTTTTTTTCTCCTATGCCTAAGAATTTTTTTAAAAACATAAAAATATTGTATGATCAAAATAATGATTTTTTTTGGGTACATAGATGAATTGGTTACAATCACAATTTTTAATAATTGTGAGTATAATGGGTAGAGTTCAAACTATTAGCCAAGGCTTCCAACACACCCACCATCTCTTTAATGGTAAACCCAAGTGAGATGGGGACCACATGACACCACGCACAGGGTTCCCACAAGCAAGAATCAGATCGCCGTCATCAATCAGGTGCAACACGTAAAAGAGCCGGATGGAGCTACTGACTATACATAAACACGGCCTTAAGATTGGAACCTAAGTTTTTCAACTAATGGTTTGCGTACCGTATTTAATGTAAGCGCAAGAGTCCATTGTGTAAGCCTCCACAAATTAACATTCAAATACACTTTGTAAAGTTGAGCAAGTGTAAGACGTAAGATATGCAAGATATATAAGTAATGGATGATTCTTAAAGTTAAAGATACGTAAGAGTAAACCCACTCACCATAAAAATAGGGTTGGTAAAGTTGCATAATAAAAGTATTTATTATTATAAAAATATTAATTATAATATTAATAATTTTATTATATTATTTACAAATATATTTTATTAAAATACGTTATGTATTTAATATTTTATATAACCTTAAAAATTAGAGAAATGCACCCAAAGAACATTAAGGGAAAAGTTTTAGTGGCTATTCATTAAAGTAATTTCAAAAATACATTTTGTTTGAGAATTTATTAGATATATAATAAAAGATTAACGTGAGGACTTAATCTTATTTGTTTATATTTAAAAACTTTGTTTTAGTTTAATAAATTTAAAGTGTTAATAAAAGGTAAATTCAATATCTCTTTTTGTTCTTCGAAGTGTTGTTTGATTTTATTTTGATTTTAGTTTAATGCACATTCGTTATCACCTCAATTAAAGCTTAACTTAATAAATAATTTATAATGGTAGAGTGATTTAATTTTAAGAATTTACAACCTTTAATAATATGTTTAAGGTTCAAATTTAGAGTTATATATAATATTTTATTTATTGAGTTTGGTTGGATAAACATATACTGGTTAAATAAAATTTTCTATAAGGATTATTTTATATGGTATATGATATGTAGGATCATCTTATATGGCATATGGTATCTAGCCTATGACATCTAAACATTAAAAACTATTTCATCTTTACAATTGTAATTTTTGGTATAAACTTTAACTTACATATAATTTTTTTCCAAAGAAATAATAAACTGTTTCTTTTTCAATACTTAGATTTGTAAGCATTTTTTGAGGAGGATTTTTTTGTAAAATATGTAAACCAAAGCATGGTGTACAACTCTACCCATTTTGTGGAGGAAATTTTTGTAAAATATGTAAACCAAAGCATGGTGTACAACTCTACCCATTTTGTGGAGGAAATTTTTGTAAAATATGTAAACCAAAGCATGGTGTACAACTCTACCCCTTATAAGATTCAAACCTTAAAATTAATAAAAAAAAATTCAAATTATTTACCAATAAACCAACTTAAATTGTCCTTAAAAAACTATTATTAAACTTTTCAAAGTTAAATTTTTTTCCGTACATTATATGTTCTCTTGTAGTCATGTTGCACAACAACCCCAATTTAAATATTTAACAAGATAAGAGTTTTAAAAATGAACCAAAAGTTCTATAAAACTCCATGGATTATTTACCAAATAACCATGATGCAAATTCTTTTATTAGTGGTTATATTCTCATCCTTATCCTTATGATTGAAATTTAAATCCATTGTAGTATGAAATTTAAAAAATAAAAATAATATTTACATTAATACATTTCATCTTAAATATTAAATGATACTATCTTAACCAATTAAATTTCAAAAATATATTTTAAATATTATTAAGCAATATATACATAATTATTAAATTATTATATTTACATTATATACTCTACATAAAATCATTTAAATTCCCTATAACCTATTCAAGGAAATAAATTTTATCTTTAAAAATTATCCTTACAAATAAATGATAAGGGTATTCTTTTAGCAACATGTTAAACTCTAGCGGGTGCGTGCGTCAAATAAAATAAATGTATATTAATGCTTTATGCATATGTTGCTCTTTTATTGAACTTAAATCACACGTAACTCCCTGAATAATCTCTTTATATTGCTAATAGTCAGAGTCGTACATTATTTTTATTTATCGGAAGATATAGTTGAAATTATAGCAACTAAAATAATTTAAAATTATTTATCGAAAAGATCATCTATAAATTTAAAAGTATTTTATATTTGAAGTTAGAAAATTGTTCATCATCCAATTTCATTCATCTTGCTAATATAAGATAATCAATATAAAAGTACCTAGCATATGAAAGTTATTATCATCACACTACAATTGACGAAAAAATAATATATTTTTATATATTTAAAAAATAATTTATTTTAGTTTTAGTTAGTTTTTTTTTTGGATTGAAATGGTTCTCATTTATATTATATTACTACCATGTAGTGGTATTAGAATAATTAGGATGTTATTCATACATTATTTGATAAGATTTAAACTAGGTCTCCTTCTTAAATGTTGAACAATATAAGCGATAATGATAATGTCATCTGTTAATTTATAAGGACATTTTATAACATACTTTTTTAATTACCATAATTTGAGGATATTAAACTTGTTGTGTTAGAAATTGTATAATATACTTAAAATCAAGGAATTTTCAAAAAACTTTCTTCTCGTTAAACATTAAAATAATTTTTAAAATATATTTTTTTATTATGTCAATATATTTAACTTTTTGTAGGTGTATTTTGTTAGGATTTTTATGTCATTAAGAAAAGTATTTCATTAAGAAAAGTATTAGGTAAGGTGTGTTATTAACCACGTTTTATCTATACACATGAATTTTATTATTGGTCATTATGTTAATTGATTATAACTTACTCAATCTTGTACCCATATGCTTATTATTTTCTTAATAATACAATTTTCTAGCATCCTATTAGTCCTAATATGATATAAGGAAATTCAATTTTAGAAGTATCCAAAGAAATGGAATTATATTACATTTAATTAATTGTTTTTTTATAGATATTAAGTTGTATGTACTCTTTCTTGTTGCTTCTTGATCATTTTGAAGAGACATTTGATTGATCATGTGTTTTAAAGAGGCATAAGAGATTCAATATTTCATGCCTATATTGACCTTTTTGAATGAGATGCAAGTGCTCTTCAAAATATTTTTTACATAATTTTGGAGATGTCTTGCTAACATTTTCATGAGATACTAGTTAATAAAATAAAATAAATTTCATACTAGGATATTTTACCTTAAGTATCAAATAACATTACCTATATAGATTAAATTTGTAGAGTTTCTAGAAGGAGACCAATTTTTGAATCTTGCTAAAACATACATACATAATTATAAAATTACATCAACACTATGTGGTAATAATGTAATACAAGTGAATTTACCTTAAAACTTATTCTTACAAATAAATGATAAATATATTTGAAATAAAATCAATAGCGTTAGCAATCGAACAAGGTGCAAATACTTTTTTTTTATTGATGGAAGGGTTTTGAAAGGACCCAAAACCTTTTATAGAGCTAAACCAGGAATCCAAAAGGGATCACCAAAAGAAATAGAAACCAACAAGCTAGAAACCAACATAATTGAATAACAAACAAACAAAGGAAAAGCACTCCTAGTGTACCCTCCTAAATATAAACAACCACAAAATAAGCTGAAATTGAAAGAGAAAGACCTAAAAGCAAGATCCAAGTTACTTATACCATCTGATCAGGATTAACATTTGCCTCTTCATTGCTGCCACCAAGATGAGAGTTTTTTTATTCTAGAAACTACCAAAAAGACCCAAAATACCACACCTTCCAAGATATAAAAGTGGAACATATTTGGATGGATAGTGGGCCTAAATAACTTATCAAGATTATTAACCATATTGAAGAAGATACATTTTCACTTTACTGCTATCATCCATGATACCTGGTGGAAAGTTGGTTCGCCACACATGAAAGGATTTCTCCACAACACCTTTGTTATCTAGTAGGTGAGACGCCTTATTACCTTCCCTATATACATGTTGAATGGTGACGCTCAAATATTTTTCCAGTATTTTGTTGCATTCACTGATGATGTTGCTTACGTTCCATGGTGGATGTTGGTTTCCCTTAAGCTAGTTAATGGTAAGCAAGGAGTCTCCTTCAATAATGAGTTGATCAATATCAAGATCACTTAATAACATCAGTCCTTAGTAGTGGGCTCTCACCTCAATCATATTATTTTTTTAGATTTTGACATTCTCTATAAATACCATGAGAATTTCTCCTCTATCATTTTTGATAATACCTCTATTACCCGCCCTACCTAGGTTTTATTTCACTTTGCCATAAAAATTGAGCTTTGTTCATCCAGAAGGAAGGGAGGCCAATTTGATAATTGATATATCCACTTGGTATTTGGGGGCCCTACTCAAAATGTGACTGAGTTTAAAGAAATAACACATACGAGTTTTAATACCAGGTCTAGGACACACTTCAGATTATACTATTTGATCATTTTTCTTACATAAAGAAAATGATATGGAAAAAAATAACTTATGGTCTCTACAATAATCATTAAAAAATTTGTTATTATGTTCCAAAGAGACTTACCAAAGTGACGGGGGACCCAGAAAGAACACACGCAAACACACTCATGCGATTTCAAACTACTCTTCGATTAAATCTGAAAAATGCATAAAAATGCAGCCCGTAGGATTACAATAGCTAGCGCTCGGCTTAGCTTTGTCCTTCTACACTTCTACGTGCATTATTCCTAAATCCACCCATCCTGACTATTACATTAAACTGGGTTTTTATAGAGGCCCCGACCCTCTGAATCTACTTCCCGAAAAATGGGTTCACCAACACGATTAATTACAAGACGTGAAAATCGGGACACCAACCCAATTTAATTCTCCACTCCACATGGTCCCTGTCATCGCCGATCCCGTCAGAAAACTCTGCGTGCCCATCCTCTTCGTTCCCCACGCTTCTTGGTCTTTGTCCGCCTTTACTGCACTCTGGGTGCCACGTGTCAATTTGGAACAATTTTTGAAAATACCGCCTGTCGCGATTTTCCCGCCATCTCCTTCTCCTTCTCTGTCACCTTATCTCTCTGTCGTGATATCACGACATGTCGTGATATCACGACGTTCTGGCCACCCCGCACTTCCTGGCACTTTTGGTCATGATATCACGACATGTCACGATATCACTACCATTTTGCCTCCAAGCTCTGATTTCTGAATCTTGTCATGATATCGTGATGTCGTGATATCACGATGTCACGATATCAAGACCATTTCACTACTCCACATTTCGCTCTAAATTTTGTCATGATATCGTGACCGTTCTCTACCTTGCCCTACTTTCTCCTTTAACGTCACGATTTTGCGACGTCACAAAATCACGACATCGTGATTTCGCTACAAAAACCTCTACCTTCGCATTCACCCTTTTGACGTCGTGATTTCGCTGCAACTTTCCAACTCTGCTTTTACTTGGTCGAGACGTCGTGATTTTGTGACATCACAAAATCACGATGTCATGATTTCGCTGTAGTTTTCCACCTTCGCTTTGCCTGGCCGAGACATCATGATTTTGTGACGTCGCAATTTTGCTGCAGTTTTCCACCTCCGCTTCCGCTTGGCCAAGACATCACGATTTTATGATGTCGCGATTTCACTGCAATTTTCTTCCTCTGCCTTAGAAAAAATTTGCATGCCTTCTTCTTCTTCTCCATGAGCCGACTCTTCTAAAGTGGCTTTCTTGCAACTGGATGCCTCTACATCAAAGGTCACTAGATGATCCTGCATCAAACACCCGGGGTTAGTGGAGAAGTGATCTTCACTTTTGGATGGTCTGGTTGCTACCTCCTACAACACCTCCAGACATTATTCTATCCCTGCGGCCTGTTCCAACTCTGCCTCTTGACCAGATAAACTTTTGTCTTCTACCAGATAGATCTTGGCACTACTGCACTCTTTTACAGCCTTCTTCAGCTTCAGCTTTTGATGCACTCTCGCATCTCTCTTTCTCTGTCTTTCTTCCTGCATTTTACGCTTCTCCTCTTGCTCCCACAACTTTATTTCGATCCACTCCTCTTGCAGGGCTTTAAATTACCGGTGTAATGCCAAGAATTCTTCCTTCGACACCATATCATTCTTATTGACATGGCTTCTTTGGGAATGCATCTTTCCTTGCTTTTCTTACAAAGCTTTACCGATCCTGGTGTAGCTGCCTCACTGCCGATGATTTGCTGCACGCTCGAGGATCTTAATCCTCTCTCTTAGAACCCTACCACAGATCCTGGTGCAAACTGCCTCATGGTCGATGATCTATTTATGCACTCAAAATCTCTAGCTCTGATACCACTGATGGGGGACCCGGAAAGAACACACGCAAACACACTCACGCGATTTCCAACTACTCTTCGATTAAATCTAAAAAATGCATACAAATGCAGCCCGTAGGCTTACAATAGCTAGCGCTCGGCTTAGCTCTGCCCTTCTACACTTCTATGTGCATTCTTCCTAAATCCACCCATCCCGACTATTACATTAAACTAGGTTTTTATAGAGGCCCCGACCCTCTGAATCTACTCCCTAAAAAATGGGTTCACCAACCCGATTAATTACAAGATGTGAAAATCAGGACACCAACCTGATTTAATTCTCCACTCTACAGGGTCCCTATCATCGCCGATCCTATCAAAAAACTCTGCATGCCCATCCTCTTCGTTCCCTGTGCTTCTTGGTCTTTGTTTGCCTTTAATGCACTCTGGGTGCCACGTGTCAATTTGGAATAGTTTTTTAAAATACCGCCTGTCGTGGTTTTCCTGCCATCTCCTTCTCCTTCTTCGTCGCCTTCTCTCTTCATCACGATATCGCGACATGTCGCGATATCACGACGTTCTGGCCACCCCGTGCTTCCTGGCACTTTTGGTCACAATATCACGACATGTCGTGATATCGTGACCATTTTACCTTCGAGCTCTGATTTTTGAATCTTGTCGCGATATCGTGACATCGCGATATCACAACCATTTCACCGCTCCACCTTTCACTCTAAATTTCATCGCGACATCGTGACATCGCAATATCGCGACCGTTCTCTGCCTTGCCCTGCTTTCTCCTTTGATGTCACAATTTTGTGATGTCACAAAATCAGGATGTCACGATTTTGCTACAAAAACCTTTGCCTTCGCCTTCACCCTTCTGACGTTGCAATTTTGCAATGTCACAAAATCATGACATTGCAATTTTGTGACGTCACGAAATCATGACGTTGCGATTTTGCTGCAACTTTCCAACTTCGTTTTCGCTTGGACGAGACGTCACGATTTCACGTCGCAAAATTGTGACGTCGTGATTTCACTATAGTTTTCCACCTTCGCTTTCGCCTGGACAAGATGTCATGATTTCGTGACATTGCAAAATCACGATGTCACGATTTCACTGCAATTTTCCACCTTTGGTTTTGCTTGGTTGAGATGTCGAGATTTTGTGACATCGCAAAATCGCGACATCGCGATTTCACTATAGTTTTCTTCCTCTGCCTTAGGAAAAAATTTTGTGCCTTCTTCTTCTTCTCCTTGAGCCGACTCTTCTAAAGTGGCTTTCCCGCAACTGGATGCCTCTGCATCAAAGGTCACTGGATGCTCCTGCATCACAAAGGTAATAATGGAGGAAAATAAATGAAATAAACTTGATATGGGAGTTTACATATGGATTGGGCCATTCCTCAAAGAGGAGAGGAATGGAAGGCGGTTGGACCCAAACAAAATTAACAATATCAAAAAGGGAATTTAAGATAGACTTGCAAAAGTGGTATTCCAAAAATAGATGTTGGATGGATTCCCATTTGGAGTTGTAAAGATAATAGTGATTTGGAATCAACATACATTTTTTATAAGGTTATTTTTAGTTAAAATTTTATTCTAGGATGTGAGCCATGAAAAAAGGAGACTTTGGAAATCAACTTTTTGGGTCACATAAAATTTGCAAGGGGCCATTGAGCAACAAGAGGACTTTGGATGTAATATGATGATTTCACTGAAAATTGCTTGTCTTCAAAGGGATTCCAAACAACAATGTCTCTTAGTTGGTTTTTTGGGATCACATGCACTCTGATAAGATTCGCTAAGGTTACTACCATATTTTTGGCAAGTAATATTGATATTGTCAATTGGAATACATTTCCATCGCTAGACATTGGGATTTTGAGTGATGAAATTAGATACTTGGATGTCCAAAAAGTGGTCCGTAAAAGGCTTTAAAATTGCTAAATTTTGGTCTCTTATGAGAGTGAAATACTTTAGCCATGGATCCTCCCAAAAGCTTATGCTTCTACCATTTTTGAATTTCCATCTTGGACCCTTTCTCAGAATATCTTTTTTTTGGACAACTAAATTCTAGAAGTCTAATTCATTGTGAATTGGGACCTCATCCATGGCTAAAGGATTTTCCTAAATAACACCTAAATAATAACAATAATTTGGATTCAATTGTTAAAAATTAAAATATGTAATCATCCAAATTTTAATTCAAATCAATACAAATACTTTAGCAATTAGATAGGTGCAAATGATAACACCTAAATAATAATAATTATTTGGATCCAACTGCTAAAAAGTAAAATATGTAATCATCTAAATTCTAATTCAAATCAATACAAATCATGTATCAATTAGATAGGTTGAAGTCTCATAACCATTTGGAGAGGGTAAAGTATCATATGTGTTAAAGTTATGACTTAAATTTAAATATGAAAAGTGATTCTAAATACTATATAAATCTTCTTATTTATAGATTAAATCAACATTAACCCTAATACTAATCCTCAAGGACCAACTATTTAAACCTAGGACTTGAGCTAATAAAAATAAAGATAGTTGATATGGTTATATTAAAGCCATTACATGGTTCACCTCCTCTAAAATATCTATCCTCAAAGATAAAAACATTTGGAAAACACTCTTAGGATCCCATGTAGCATCTCCTTTTGGAAGGTCCTACCATTTGATAAGGAACTCCTAAAATTTTCAAGAACAAAGATTATGAACTCTAGATTGTAATAGTACTTTAGGATGGAAAATGATTTGATCTTCTTCATTAATTACTGGAAGCTCTATTTGAGACTATACCTTTTAGCAATAATATATTTAAGAAACGTTACACAAAATACAAGATGAATGTATGAATACGGTGGAATATCCAAATGAGATACCTCTTCACAAATACGGAAAAACATATTGTAGGACCCATAAATTAAGGATAAAACTTTTGACTAGAATTGGTTCTCAAGGATAATTGCTTGTATCTTTGTAGGCACAAAAAAACCATTTTTCCTATGGTAAATTATTGTTTAGAATTGTCTAACTTCTTTTTTATTTTATCTAGTTTTAGGCTTGGGTTAAATTAGTTTTAATAAGTTGAAGTACTAGTCATATTTTCTATAATAAATCATCTACATAGGAAACCTTGGAGGATCTTGGAACATAGTCTGCTGATAGAGGTTTTTGACTATACAATGCTTCAAATGGGAATATCTTGAAGGATGAATGGTTAGAATTATTGTAACACCATTTGAAAAATAAGATCTATTAAACCAATTGATATTGCTTATCTAGAGCAAAAACCAAAGGTAAGAACCCAAATATTTATTAAAAACCTCTATTTGACCATCCAAATAAGTGTGATAAATATATATCATACTCAATGTGAAACCACTAATACAAAAAAATTCTTTCAAAAATTTACTAGTGAAAAGAGGATCCTAGTCACTCATAATAGTTTTTTGAATGAAAGGACCTTATATTAATTGGAAATAATCACTTTCATACAAAAATGTTGGGTGGAATTAACACACCCCGTGGCACACACCCAAAAAAAAATTACAAGATCACATGAATCAATTCAAAAAGCCAATATTACATCAAAACTGAGTAAAGAAAAGAAGATAAAACAGAGACAAGTGTATGCAGCTACTGGATCAATTGGAATCAAGTGAACATCCCATCCACTAGAGGTGATGAATTGGACTATAGTGGAGACCAATGATGCTAAGAATTTGGAGCAGATAAATGATCTCTATGACCACTGTGAGAACGAGCTAAAGGTGAGCCTGTGCGAGAGAAGCCATGAGTTCTAGACACATGGTTGTCGAAAGGAAGCCGGCTAATAGATCAAGGTGCATTAGCCCAATGATCCAGAAGTGATCTAAGATATTACAACTCCACCTAAACTTTCTCCACCTGAGTAAGGATCTGTAACCAACAATCATAGAAGAGAGCATATCTAGCAGCAACAGAGAAGGAGGTAGAAGCCTCCTGTCTCCCAAAGATAATATTATTTCTTGTTTTCCAAAGATGGTATAAAATACTAAGATGAAAAATATGCCAAACTACATTGAGGGGAAGATAAAAATCTAGGGGATCCCCAAGTAGTGCATTAACCCAAGAACATTGCTCCAGTAAAAAGGAATTGAAAAAGAAAGAACCTAATCCCAATCATTTTTGGCTGTTTGAAAAGCTCAAAACACATGAAAAAAATTGTTAGGACCTCTAAAAAAAGCACAAATAGGATTAGCAACCCCCATATATTGTAACCTATGACCAAGGGGAAGGCCTTGATGTAATAAAATCCAGGCAAAAAAACAATGCTTAGGTTCAAGATAGGACTGCCAAACCATAGAAAAGTGAAGGCTCCATCTAGATTGAGAAGAAACTAGATCCCAACGGTGGTTTAAAGTATCAACCAGAGGAGAATGAGGGGACAACATATGATACCCTAAAGAAGGTTTATATTTCACCAGAGGAGTATGATTAGGCCAACACCAATTAGATGACCAATGTTGTTGAAAGTTCTTACCAAAATATAGCCAAATAGAGAAAGGAGTGTTGTCGAGAACCACATCAAAAGTTGCTCGATCATCTGGCTTAAGATGAAACTTCTGGCAAAACTAGTCCCAAGAATATCAATGCTTAGTATGAGCATCAAAGAAATCTGAAAATGTTACAATACCCTTTGTGAAGAAGCGTAATGCTCTAACCCATTGAACTTGAGCCAAATGTATGCCCTCTGAAGTGACTAAAAGAGACCACCAAGGACTTAGAGTGGATATAGAAGCTCCGATAGATTTATCTGTACCCTGCCATTGGAGCCTGGGTTTGAAAGCTTCCCATGCCTTCCAGATACTTTGCATCATAAAAGAACCAATAATTTTAAATGGGGCTGGAGATGTCAAAATGGTTTGTAAGGTCAGGCCCTACCACCCTTTCCTCCCAAAGGGCAGGCTAGAAGAGATGCAGTGTCGTACAAGAACTTTCCAAGCTTCATCACCCTGAACTGCCCTAACAATCCATTTAGCACATAAAGAAAATCCCTAAAAATGACAGTTAAATAAACCCAGACCCCCTACCTTTTAAGGAAGACAACAAACATTCCATGCCACTCTATGAAACCCCTATTTTTGTTTATTTGAAGCCCAAATAAAATCTCACAAGAGCTTGTCCAGCTTCTGATAACAATTTTTAAATGGGACCCAATAAGAAGAGTAATAGACATGTGTAGAAGCTAGCACCTTAGAGCAAAATTGAAACTTACCAGCCAAGGAAAGCTTTTTAGTAGACCAGTAGCCCAACTTCTTCTCAATTTTTTGGACAACCATATTCCAAAGTTGAGCAGGAGAAGCCTAGAAGGCAAAAGGAATACCCAAGAATTTGAATAATTCTCTTGGTTGGATCCAATGCCAAGAGTAATAAGCTAACCACTCAAGAAGTGGCGTGTGAGCTTGTCTATAACAAGATGTTTTCTTCCACTGAATTTTAGAACCAGATGCTAAAAAAATAGTCTCAAGGCATTGTAAAGCTGCATTTACTGACTGCTCATCTTCATGTAATGTCAAAAAAGAATACCATGTAATTTAAAAATACAATCAAGAAATACCTTGGTTACATTGCTTGCTAAATAGGGATGTTGTAATGCATATAAATGAGTATGTTTGGAAATGTGATCTAGTACCATAATGATTACCATTTTACCCTCTAATTTGGAAAGGCCCTTATTGAAATCCATGGATGTGTGCTTCCATTGAAGCTTAGGGATAGGAAAGGAATGTAACAACCTAAGAGATTTCACTAAATTTTATTGTTATGATGATACAACTCACACTTAGGAACAAACATGTTGATAATTGCCTTCAGTCCTTTTCAATAAAATGTTTTTTTCACCCACTTGTATGTTTTCAAGAATCATGAATGTCTATACAAAGGACAGGCATGCAATTCTTAGAGAATATTTGAATTGATAGAAAAATATTGTGGAAGATAAATACAAATTTTTGTAAAGTACTCAATTAGTATATAATAAATAAAATGCACTAATGATCCTACATTCTTTTCATGCATGATCTATGTAATGTCTAGATTAAAAAGCCAATCCTTATAAATTTTAAAATTCCATTGTGGAAAAGGATTAAATATGGTACTAACAACAACAACATTCTTATATCTACATGACAAGGAATCAACAACCATAATATTCGTTCTTTTCTTGTATTTCGCAATAAAATTATAACCCAAGGGCTTTTTCATGAATTTATTTTATTTATAATATGAGATATGTTGCTATAAGAAATGCTTAAGGTTGCTATAGTTAGTGTTGAGATAAAGTGACACTCCAAAAAATAAGACCTCTATTTCTCTATGACATATAAAATAGCTAATATTTCCTTTTCATAGGTGGACCATCCCATGTTATTACCCAAAATTTGTCTACTTTCAAATGCTAGTGGATGGTCATTTTACATCAAAATAACTCCAATACATATGCTAGAAGCATCACACTCAATGATAAAAGGTTCTCTAAAATCAAAGGTGGCCAAAATGGGATTGGTCCACAACTTATTTTAGGGTTTGAAAAACTTGATATATAGTTTTAGATTAAAAATACATATTTTTGAGTGAGAGTAGTGAGAGTAGCAATTTTTCATAGTTGTGAAAATATTGTAGTAGCCTATGACTCCTAAGAATCTATGAAGTTGTTTAATAGATTTAGATAAGGTCCACTCTTGCATAGCTATGATCTTGTGAGGATCTACCTTGAATCCTTCCTAAGATACTATATGTCTCAAGTTTTCTACATCTTGAGCCTCAAAGAAACATTTGGACCATTTGACACAATGTTTTTCCCTTTGTAATAGGTGAAGAACTTTATCCACATAAAATAGATGATACACCTAGAACATACTACAAATTAAGATAAAGTTTAAAGATAGATTTCATGAAGCTTTGTAAAGTAGAAGGAGCATTAATGAGATAAAGAGACATGACTTGGAATTCATAATGACCATGTATATAAAAAGTAATCTTAGGGATATCTTCTTATCTAACACTAATTTGATGAAACACATAACACAAGTCTAGTTTTTCAATGTACATAGCAACCTGTAATTCATCCAATAAATTATATACAATAGGGATAAGAAACTCATCTTTGATACTGATATTATTGAGAGGATGAAAATAAGGACACATGTTCCATGAGTTATTCTTATATCGTACCATCACCACTCGAGTGGAGTATATACTAATGCTTTGGTGAATTATACCTTGCTCTAGAATTTCCTGAATTAGCTTCTTAAATTCTAACTTTTGAAGATGTGGATAGCAATAAGAATACACATTAAGAGGTTGACCCCCTTATATTAATCTATAATGTTCTATAAATCCAAAGAACTAGCTAGAAGAAGTGGCTCCAAGTATTGAACCTTTGTGAAATTGACATAAGCAAAAAATTAATAACCACCTTTTTTTAATGCAATGTGAACTAATAACCTTGGAAGGAGCCGTTGAAGATAAATGAAATTTTTATTGTCTTTCCACATAGTAACATCTCCTAGCTAAGATAGCCATTGTGCTTCTAAGATGACATCTAAACTACCTAGGTTCATGTCAAAGATATCATCCGATCAAGGATAATCTTGTATTTAGATGTTAACTTTAGTCATTTATCCATACAATGAGCAATATCACCATTTACAATTAAAACATAAAATTTATTCTAATTTAAATTATTGATATATAAGCCTAAACTATTTGTTGTCTTACTTTATATAAAGTTATATGTGCTACCTCAATAAATAAGCACAATGACATGTTGTCATTTAATAAATCCTTGTACCTTTTTAATATGGTGAGCTTGGATCCCCATAAGAGTATAGTAGAGAGAACCATGGATTCTCATGTTCTGCTTCATCTACTTTTGTTGGTTACTTCCATTGTCATATGGATTAGCTATCTAGGATGTGACTTTGTACACTTACAATGAGGATGTAAAAGGATGAAAGGAAAATCTAAGTTTAATAGAAAAACTTGTATTTTTTAATGATTATTTTGGTTAGTTGAAATCAAGGTAGAGCTTTCCCAAGGCACAACAATGTACGAAAAATGCAGAAGGGAAGATAAAATTAAATATTACTAAATATAATATTATTTATTTATTTTTGGTTACTATGACAAACCCTTACAATTAATCGGTTGAGTAGTCTCCTCACAATCATGATATGATGCTTATCAATAGGGAATTTAATACATACCACCACACATCCACCCCTTAAACACTCCAGCTATTTGAACTTTGGACCTCTCCAAGAAAAACCATAACCCAAAACGTTACCCTGTCTCCTAAAACAATAAATTTAATATTTTAATATTTAAAATTTTAAAGTGTCATAGTATTTGCTTGTGACACCCAATAGATAATAATGATAAATTCACCTATTTATATGTCTTTTCAATTTCCGTATTATCCGGTTGAGCGTTCTAACTTTTTATTGTTTTTTTCTCCTATGCCTAAGAATTTTTTTAAAAACATAAAAATATTGTATGATCAAAATAATGATTTTTTTTTGGTACATAGATGAATTGGTTACAATCACAATTTTTAATAATTGTGAGCACAATGGGTAGAGTTCAAACTATTAGCCAAGGCTTCCAACATACCCACCATCTCCTTAATGGTAAACCCAAGTGAGATGGGGACCACAGGACACGCACAGGGTTCCCACAAGCAAGAATCAGATCGCCGTCATCAATCAGGTGCAACACGTAAAAGAGCCGGATGGAGCTACTGACTATACATAAACACGGCCTTAAAATTGGAACCTAAGTTTTTCAACTAATGGTTTGCGTACCGTATTTAATGTAAGCGCAAGAGTCCATTGTGTAAGCCTCCACAAATTAACATTCAAATACACTTTGTAAAGTTGAGCAAGTGTAAGACGTAAGATATGCAAGATATATAAGTAATGGATGATTCTTAAAGTTAAAGATACGTAAGAGTAAACCCACTCACCATAAAAATAGGGTTGGTAAAGTTGCATAATAAAAGTATTTATTATTATAAAAATATTAATTATAATATTAATAATTTTATTATATTATTTACAAATATATTTTATTAAAATACGTTATGTATTTAATATTTTATATAACCTTAAAAATTAGAGAAATGCACCCAAAGAACATTAAGGGAAAAGTTTTAGTGGCTATTCATTAAAGTAATTTCAAAAATACATTTTGTTTGAGAATTTATTAGATATATAATAAAAGATTAACGTGAGGACTTAATCTTATTTGTTTATATTTAAAAACTTTGTTTTAGTTTAATAAATTTAAAGTGTTAATAAAAGGTAAATTCAATATCTCTTTTTATTCTTCGAAGTGTTGTTTGATTTTATTTTGATTTTAGTTTAATGCACATTCGTTATCACCTCAATTAAAGCTTAACTTAATAAATAATTTATAATGGTAGAGTGATTTAATTTTAAGAATTTACAACCTTTAATAATATGTTTAAGGTTCAAATTTAGAGTTATATATAATATTTTATTTATTGAGTTTGGTTGGATAAACATATATGAAAGCACGAGATTCCGGTCAAAGGAAACACCAAGTGCAATTGCATTCAAAATTAAGTACGCTTAAGTCCTAGAGATGTAAATTGCATGAAACGAAAAAGAGACATATTGGAAGAGACACAATCGAATAGAGAAAAACACAACCCTTTCATTAATTTCCCTTGATCTCTGTTACAATAATGCCTCCTCCCTTTTCAGGGGCTAGGAGCGCAAATAGGGTTTGATTACAATCGCTGAATGATTCCTCTTTCCGCGTGCCCACGATTGCAATGGGCGGGCCAAGATGATGTCGCCGCTGATGTCGATGAGCTCTTCGCCTCTACTGCTTCTCCTGCGAACAAAGAAATGACCAAGACGTTAGCAGCACCTGCTGCAAATGAAAAGCGTTTGCTCTCTAAAACTAACAAAATATGCATATGAATATTTGCCTGAAACAGTGAAAACAGTGAATCCAAATTGCTTCAAAACTTGACATAAGGTAAGAAAAGTTACCAGAAGGCCACTGCCACTGAGGCAGCTGGCCAATCCACCTTAAACCGGAATTCGTCCCCGGCGTAGACGATTCTGACCGTAATTCGTCCCCGGGTGGGACGAATTCTTCCGAGTAGGAGAAACCGACCTGTTGCTGCTCCAATGTCGGATCCCGAGACCTGCAAAACGCCTACAAATAGGGGGGTTAGGTAATTGGGGCCATTTTGGGACGACCCAGATGGTCGGATTTTCCCAATTTGGCCTCCACCCTTGGGAATTTGACCTTGACACCTGCAAGTTAGCGAAACGACAAAGCAATACAAAACACCCTAAAATCTGACCAAAAGTTACAAAATAGCAATTATGGACTAATCAGACCTAGTAACACATAATGCAATCTAAAAAATAATCTAAAGTGCTCAAAAACTAAAATTAGGACTTAGGAGGTGCGGGGGTGCCCAAGTGGGCCTCCCACCGTTGGCCCTCGATTTTGGAGCCAATCCACCAGGGATGGGCCCAAAACCTTTTAGGATTGGGGGGTCGGCGAATTGGTAGGTTCAGATGTCCATGCGTCGGATTTGAGTAAGGTTCGAGCTTCCAAAGGCCACCCAACAACCTCCCTTGCAAAAGAGATTGATGGATGTAGGAAGGTGAACCAAGGGGGATGCAAGTGAGTCTTCAATTCGGCAGCACTTCGTTGCTTGAACACTCCTTCAACCTGTCTATCTTGGGTGAGAAAAGTCCCACCTTTTATAGACCCAAGGGGTCTCTTTTGGGAGGGAAGCACCAATGCCAAGTGTTGGCCATAGGCGCCATGTGGCAGTCTTGTCTTCCCATGAGGGAGGGGAGTCCTCCATTGACTTGAACTTTGATAAATGCTTCTTGTAACAGTCCTCTAACGACCCCTCTGTCCACTTACACATGCGTGCAAGGTAGGAGCCCTTAATCGATCGTTTCGGGCTGCCACTTGGCACCATTTGCCTTTTTGCCCGTTGAGCTTAGAATTCGTCCCACCCAGGGACGGATTCAGAATTCGTCCTGGGGTGGGACGGATTCTATTTTGAATTCATCCCTGGGTGAGACGAATATCGGGGCAAAGTGTCCAAGTGTGCCAAATTGCTTCTTGACCTCACAAAATTGCTATGAAAGTGGTTAAGACCACTGTTTAACCTCTCGAGGGCTGCCCTGGGGGCTGTGTTTGTCAAAGCGATCAGTGTTTGCAGTCACATAATCGGATTGGTGCTGTTTTGGTGTCTACAGATGCCCCTTTTTGGGAAGCGCTCATGGTGATGCAATGATCGAGCAAAAATAGATAACCAAAGCACAAATGATTAGGGTTTCTTGGTAACCTAACCAACTTTTGATGCCCCAAGTATGGAAAGGGCATGCATTCTTGAATCCTTGCTTCTGACGAGCTAAGGAATTTGATTTCAAGTATTAACCTGTTTTGGTGAGGTGTGACTTGAACTTAGACATTGATCAATCATGAACAAGTGAAGGGCGTTTTTATCCTCAGGGGGAACCTTGTGTTCATGATTCACGAAATGCCAAGTGTTTGATTGATTTGATTGTTGCTTGTTTACCGCCCCAAGCAGGAGCGTGATTGTCTTTGTCAATGATTCTTTGAATGCATGTCGTTTTCCTTAATTGGGTGTGTGATTGTTGATTGGTGACTAAGTGTGACTACCCCCTCAAGCGACGAATCGATGAGGGAATGACCTTCGTGAGAGAAGCGACGAGTCGCTTGACCCAAGATGACTTGTGCAAGGTTGCCTTTAGAGGGTTTACCGTTAAGCGTGTGCAATTTTTCCAACATATGGACCTATTTTTGGTGGGTGTTAACCCTTTTGGTGATGTCATAATGAGGTGAAATCGTCGAAAACCTATTTCCCGTGGAGCGGTCCGGCTATGATAGCCTTCTTGGGGAACTAGGAGAGCGATAATTTGGACCTCGACATCGATTTTCTTTGCCTAGAGGTTAAGTGCATGAGCACTTATGCCCGGCAATGTTTTTGTTGTGTTTTTGTTGAATTTTGTACTGTTTTTGTTGTTTTTGTGACACCATTTTGTGATTAGATTGTCGGCAATCCGTCCTCCCGTGGAGCGGTCCGGCTATGGTAGCCTTCTTTGGGAGTAGGATAGTGACAATGCAAACCCCGACATCAATTTTGCTATGCCAAGAGGTTAAGTGCAAGAGTACTTATGTCTGGCAATGTTTATTGCTTGTTTTGTGTTGCATTTTTTGTTGTTTTGTTGTTTTTTGTGACACCATTTGGTGATTGAATTGTCGGCAATCCGTCCTCCCGTGGAGCGGTCCGGCTATGGTAGCCTTCTTCGAGAGTAGGATAGTGACAATGCAAACCTCGACATCAATTTTGCTATGCCAAGAGGTTAAGTGCAAGAGTACTTGTGTCTGGCAATGTTTATTGCTTGTTTTGTGTTGCATTTTTTGTTGTTTTGTTGTTTTTTGTGACACCATTTGGGGATTAAATTGTCGGCAATCCGTCCTCCCGTGGAGCGGTCCGGCTATGGTAGCCTTCTTAGGGAGTAGGATAGTGATAATTTGTGACCCCGATGTCAATTTTTCTATGCCCAGAGTTTAAGTGCAAGAGTACTTGTGTCTGGCAATGTTTATTGCTTGTTTTGTGTTGCATTTTTTGTTGTTTTTCTTGATTTTTTTTGTGCTGGCCTGAATTCGTCCCTGGGTGGGACGAATTCCAGCTGGAGAATTCATCCCTGGGTGGGACGAGCGCTGATCAGAGCGCTCGTCCCAGTCAAGGACGAATTCTAGTGCAAAGGGCCTATTTAAGGGCCAAAACTTGATTTTGGGCTCATTTGTGTCATTTTTTTCTTGCGATTTTGGAGCTCTGGGAGGAGGAGGTAATTCTGCGAAGCGAAGCACTGTTGGAATTCTCTCTGCCATCATGAGTGCACAAACTGGTTTGAGCGGCGGAGCCGAGGCGAGACCTATAAGTGACCCTAGGGTTTATTTTGCTTTAACTTAATGCATTGTTTTTGTGTTGCGCTTTTCAAAATTTTAAGATTTTTTGTGATGTTTTTTGTTTAACAACTAAGGTTAGAAACCCTAGAACTGAAACTTTTATCTTTTTCATTTATTTATTTATTTATTTTATTTTATTTTTTGCCTGCAGGTTGTTAGGAGCCGGTACCGTGTACCCACTGCATTTACTGAGGCGCGGTTGGCCTTGATTGATGGTGACTGGGAATGGCTTGATGCCCTTGGGCTCAAGCAGGTGGCTCGACTGGAGCCTGTGGTTTCGGATCAGGCCTATCTGACGGCCCTGATCAAGCTTTGGGATCCGTGGACCAATACTTTCCATCTCTCGACAGGGGAGATGATTGTGACACTTGAGGACGTCTATCGGTTGCTTCGGATTTTGATAGATGGTTTGCCTATTAGGACATCTCCGTTTGATCAGTGGACTGCTATACTCATGAGATGTTTTGGGCATGGGGGGGAGCTGGGTGTAGCAGACCCAGTGGAGATAGCCGAGGCGGATTGCCAGGCTGGCGGGATTTTGGTTGGCTGGTGGAAGGAGAGGGGGTGTTAGGAGTGAGGCACGCATTCCTGATGGGCCTTATTTCTAACATTCTTCTCCCTGATTCGTCAGGCGCGAGGTTCCCGTGGAACCTGCTGGATTTGGTCTGGAAGTTGGTAGAGTGCCCGATAGAGGCACCGTTGATCCTGAGATGGGGACATACTTTGTTGGCACAGCTTTACGGGGAGCTGTACGGGGTCCGCTGTCGACAGCGGAAGGGTGTCAGTTGTAGCTTTTTGTTGCAGTGCTGGGGTTGGCAGCACATAGCTGTTGAGAGGCCTATCGGGTTACCGTGGATGACTCGGGCGGCGATGGAGGATGATGAGATTGGTTATGCAGCTTTGTGGCGACGGTCTACGGAGCAGGGGCAGAGTCGGCGATGGGCAGGTGCAGTTGATCACTACATTGATGCCTTTTTGCGGCTCACTCCAGGGGAGGTGTTTTGGCGTCCCTATCGGGACTGTCCAGCTTGGCCTGAGGCTGGAGAGTGGCTCCGACGGGTACGGAGGGAGCAATGGTTGATTGGGCGGCACGGGACGGAGCATGAGTTCTTTCCGTACCGCCGGGTTACACGACAGTTTGGGGTGCGCCAAGGGTTGCCTGGTGATCCCGTTGGCTATCGCCGTCGGGGAGATGAGAGGGATTTGGAGCCACCTATCCTCGTGCCATTGGGCGAGGAGTCGGATGCGGTGATTGAGGTGTTGGATGTGGATGACGTAGGTACTACCACTGAGTATGACTCGTGGTGGGTTTTACGGTGCTGGAGAGGTGAGGGTCCACTGGGAGGCACGGAGGCGGAAGTGGAGGATGCTGAGGCGGTAGGGGGTGATTGGGGAGGGCCGTTGGATGATGCAGACATGGTGGATGTGGGAGATGAGGATGTGGACTTGGGTGTTCCGGAGCAGCCGGACATGCAGGATGTGGAGGAGCAGTTGGAGCCTGAGCAGGCTACTATCCCCGTGAGTCCTATGCATCCGACAGATACGGAGGGGGTGGGGTCGGATGTAGGCGATGAGGTTGCGCGGCTTACAGAGCTGCTACGGATGCGGGATCTAGAGAGGGATCTTCTGTGGGCTCAGTTGGCAGAGCGGGATAGAGTTTTGGCACAGCGCGATGATGCATTGTCTATCTATCATCGGCGGGAGGCAGAGTGGTGTCTGTACCGGATAGACTTGGAGATGGAGGTCATCCGCCTTGGCGGGTGGCTCCCTGAGCCTTCGATCAGCAGATCTTCTCGACGGACGAGGGATAGTCTGACTGAGCAGTCAGCATCATCTCGCCGCAGGCGGTTAGATGAGGGGGGTGGTAGTAGGCATGATGCGGGGGCTAGCAGTAGCCGCCCTGCAGGGTCCCGTAGGACCCACACCACGGGGGGTAGTTCCCGTCGCACCGATCCTGCGTGATCATGGTGGCCGACGCCTTAGGTTGGGTTTTGGATATGATTGCGGGGTCTGAGGACCTGTTTTGTAGCCTGCGGGCATCTTTTTGACTATATATATATATATATACCGGTTTTATTTTTGGATTTGTACATGTGATGATGTGATTTTTGTTATGCATGTTTATTTATTTGATGAATGCAGATGTTATGATGAATTGAATTGTTTTAGATGTCTATGTGATATGCAAAATGGATGAATGATATTTGTGGTGATTGCACTGTAGGTTGTTTAAGAAAATTTTTATTTATCTGGTTTTTCTCTGCTTTTTTTTGTATTTTTTGATGGTATCATAAGGATGATATGTAGCGCAGATGGTTTTGGGATGAATGTAAGATTTTCTGAGATTCAGACAGTTTTAACTCACTATCCATGACTGTACTTTATCTTTCAAGACTTTTGAACAAGGTATGAATCGGACTTGTTTTTGACCGAGTTATTTAACATCCCTGTGTGTGCAATTGAGTTCATTTAGTGGTATTTGTTAGGATACCGCCAGTGCCAGATGGGCTTTCAACCGAACCTGTACTGAGGATCACCTAATTAGCTCCACGAATTCCTTTGTTGTATGTACTAAGATTAATCTGCGGTGTAATCCAAGATGTCATAAGCTAGCTCATCCACATGCAAACATTGATCTGTACGCAAGTTAATGTGACAGATATATCGTCATGCGGGAGGCTTAATTCTGTTATCGATAGGCTATCAACCAAATTGGTACTGAAGCTTGCCTTATGACCTATCGAATGTCGAGAGTTCCAGGATTCAAGGTCAACTCCCTTCTTTTTTTCAATTGTATTGGGATACTTGCTCTTTTGTAGTGATAAGATCACTGTTTATTTTGATTTTTTTTTTTTTTTTTTTTGAGCAAGGGATTGGGGATATGGAGTGATGAAAATCACTGTTGTTTGTGCCTTTTGATGTGTGCACTATATTTTGTCAAATTTGGAGTTTTGACATTTTGCAAATTTTTGTGTTTTGCAATTATTGAGAACTTTAGGGATTCTTAGGGAATTGGGTAGGGAGGAAGCTTGTCCTTTTGCCAACTCTCAGCATTCTAGGGGTCATTCGCATAGGGGGATGAGCAAGATAACCGTTTCGCTTGTGGTGACCTAGATTATTTTGCAGTTTTCGTCTTTCGTTCACACAATTTTGGGAATTTTAGTGTTTTGATTTGTGTTGGGATGTCACGTAACAAGGTGTATTTCAAGTATGACTCTACCTTCGCAAAATCTGTTCGACTTGGTACACTACATGGCTAAAGAGGAAAATGATGACTGAATCACTGAAACTCTTGGTACATTCCCAGACCACTGACTGTAGTGTGGTAAAGTTATGCTTTGTGTTTTTGTTGTTTTTGATGAATTCGAGTATGCCTAGAATTGAGATGCAAATCTTTGTTGATTTTGTTGATTTTTGTTGTTTTGTTTTTGTTGAATTTATTGATTTGTTTGACCAAGAGATTGCGATAATCCTTGGAGCTTTTTGTGTTGACCAAGAGATTGTGATAATCCTTGGAGCTTTTTGTGTTGACCAAGAGATTGCGATGTTCCTTGGAGCTTTTAGGTTGACCAAGAGATTGCGATAATCCTTGGAGATTTTTGGGTTGACCAAGAGATTGCGATAATCCTTGGAGCTTTTTGTTGACCAAGAGATTGCGATAATCCTTGGAGTTTTTTGGGTTGACCAAGAGATTGCGATAATCCTTGGAGCTTTTTGGTGACCAAGAGATTGCGATAATCCTTGGAGCTTTTTGTGTTGACCAAGAGATTGCGATAATCCTTGGAGCTTTTTGGGTTGACCAAGAGATTGCGATAATCCTTGGAGGTTTTTGTTTGTTTGTTTTTATGTTTTTTTTTTTTTTTGGTACATGGCTTTCTTAGATATGAAATGGTCGCAAATGACTGATATTCAAGGGTTCTGTTTCCTTGATACCGTCAAGAGAAGCTAGCCTGTATGTTCTTGGTCCTATTTTGCTATCAATGACATAAGGACCTAGCCAATTTGCCACGAATTTGTCTCTCATATGGGACGACAAATTAGAGTTTTGTTGGTTTTCCTTCAGAACCAGATCACCAACCCGAAAGTCTCTTAGGTGAACTTTCATGTTGTAAGCTCTCTTAAGCCGCTCTTAATAGATACGTAAGTGCTCAAGAGCATTAATGCGCCTTTCGTCAAGCAACGTAAGTTGGTCTAACCGGGCCTGTCGTGCAGTGTCATCATCGATGAATTCTTGCATTGATATGCGGAGGGAAGGAATTTCCAACTCGAGAGGCATTACTGCCTCTGAGCCATACACTAGTGAAAACGGAGTTGCCCCAGTGGGCGTCCGAATGCTAGTGCGATAAGCCCAAAGGGCAAGTGGGATTTGTATGTGCCAATCCTTATGACTGTCTGCGATGGTCTTTTTAAGGATGGCGACTAGCGTTTTGTTTGACGCCTCTGCTTGCCCATTTGCTTGCGGATAATAGGGTGTTGAAAAGTTGTGCTGAATTTTGTACTTTGTGGTTAAAGCACACACGTCTTTGTTCTTGAATGATGGCCCATTATCCGAGATTATTTTGGATGGAATACCAAAACGACATATGATGTAATGCAAAATGAACTCCGCAATGTGGGGTCCTATTGTAGAGGTTAATGGAATTGCTTCCACCCATTTGATAAAATATTCTATGGTCATTATGATAAACGTGTGACGGCCTGACGATGCAGGGGAGATATTTCCGATTAGATCGAGGCCCCACTGTGAAAATGGCCAAGCAGACTGAACTGTCTGTAGGGCCTGGGAAGGTGCATGCATCAAATTAGCATGATGTTGACATTTTACGCACTTCTTGACATACGCGTAGCAATCTCGCTCTAAAAATGGCCAATAGTAGCCCATGCAAAGAATGCGCTTTGCAATGGCCATACCACTGAAGTGGTCGCCACATGTACCATCATGCGCTTGGGTGACTGCCCAAGTGGACTCTTGCTGGTCCAAGCAACGAAGAAGAATTCTATCGTAGCTGCGACGATACAGAATGTCTCCTATCAAGACATATTTTGCCACTTTCTATTTGAATGTTCATTTTGCGGCTTGCGTCAATCCAAAGGGTAGATTACCTAACTTGAGGTAGTCTCTTATGGGTAAATACCAGTCCTGTTGATCGGATACCTCGACAGTTTGAACAGCCAATCCCTTTTGGAGTTCTTCCCTAACAAATGTTGATTGGGATAGAACTTGTAAGAATAGCGTTGTGTTGCTATTAATGGGAGTGGGGGAGAATAAAGACCCCCAGTTGGCATGTATCAGATAGTATCGGATTCGAAAGAGTTTATCCGAAGATGGTTCAATCTGGATCATGTGGATTCCTGGCGTCAATTCTGAGCTTGCGCGCTCCATCACGGGTTGCGATAAGGTTTTGACCTGAATGGTTGTTACATCACCGGAAAGGTCTTGCGGGATTAGTGATCCTAAGGAGGCCATTATGTCCGCAAAATGATTCGATGATCGAGGGAGTGCCTCGATGTCATACCACTCAAGTTTTACCAAGAATTTATCCACGAGGGCTTTATAGGCCTTCAGAACTAGGCATTTGCATTGGTATACCCCTTTGACTTGATTGACGATTAACAGCGAATCGCCAAAGATGTTCAATCTTTTGATGTTCATGGCAATTGCTGTCTGAAGACCTAGGAGCAAGGCTTCATATTCTGCATTGTTGTTGGTGCACTGGAAGTTTAATTTAAATGACAGGAGCATTGGAGTGCCCTGCGGTGTGAAGAATACAATTCCTGTGCCACCACCTTGCTCGCATTTAGAACCATCGAAAAATAAGGTTATGTCGGCCTGAGACTCAGGATCTTCAGAATCTGGCGATTCTGAGACATGGAAGACCTCATCATCGGGTAGTTCTATGACCAGAGGCTGATCGTCTTCAAGAGGAGCCTCTTCTAGTTGATCGGCTATGACTTGTCCTTTTATAGATTTTTGCCCAATAAACTCAATGTCAAATTCCGTCAACAACATGATCCATTTCGCCGTGCGGCTACTATGATAAGTATGACTCATCATGTATCGCAATGGATTCTCCTTAGACACAACATACGTCGTGTTGCTCAACATGTAGTGGCGTAGCCTTTTGGTAGCAAACACCACTGCCAAGTAGAGTTTTTCAACGTATGCATAGTTAAGTTCATAACTGACCAGGGTACGACTAAGATAGTAAGTAGCCTGTTCTTTGTGAAGTTCATTATTCTGGGCTAGCATTGTGCCCAGTGTCACCTCAGTAGTTGAGATGTATAAGTAGAACGGCACACCTGGTCTAGGTGGTGCCAATACTGGCGGTGAAGCCAAGTATTATTTGATTTCGTCAAAGGCTGACTGGCACTCATCATCCCAATGAAATGTGACCCCCTTGTGCAATAATTTGTTCATTGGTCGGCATTTGTCAGATAATTATGCTATGAAGCGTTTGATCGACGTGACCTTTCCTTGCAGACTTCTGAGCTGCTTGATAGTGGTTGGGGGAGCCATTTCAAGGATTGCCTTGACTTTGTTTGGGTCCACTTCGATGCCTCTCTTGGAGACTATAAAACCCAAGAGTTTTCCGGATGTGACGCCGAACACGCACTTCTTGGGATTCAGTCTGACCTTATGCTCTATGAGGCGATCGAGAATCTTGCTTAAGTCACCGAGATGATCTGAGCGCAAGATAGACTTGGCTAACAAATCATCCATATAATCTTCCAAAGTTTTGTGCATGTAATCGTGGAAGATATAAGTCATAGCACGTTGGTATGTAGCGCCAGCGTTTTTAAGGCCAAAAGGCATGACCTTATAACAGAATGTCCCCCAAGGCGTTGTGAATGCCGTTTTGAGTTGGTCTTCAGGATTGATACGAATATGATTGTATCCTGAGAAACCATCCATTAGGGAGAGCATTTCGTGACCTGCTGTAGCGTCTACCAATGCGTCGATGCTTGGCAAGTGGAAATCATCCTTAGGACTCGCTTTGTTTAGGTCTCGAAAGTCGGTGCATATTCGAATCCTCCCATAGGGCTTCTTGACGGGAACCATGTTGGACAACCATGGCGGATAATCCATGCAGATGACAAATTGTGCATCCAACAGCTTTTGCAATTCGTCTTTGACCATCAAGGCCACTGTTGGGTGCATCTTTCTTAGTTTTTGCTTTACAGGCTTGATTTTTGGATCAAGCGTTAAGTTGTGCATGACTAGCTGTGGGTCTAGTCCTGGCATATCTTTGTACGACCATGCAAAAACCTCCTTCTTTTCTTTAAGAAGGGCAATGTAATCGGCTTGCTCTTCGGGGGAAAGGCTTACCCCCAGCTTGAGAATCCATGGATTCATTGGATCTATGCCAATGTCTACGTCAGTCGTCTCTTCGACTGACATGTGAGATCCGTCCTCCAACTGATGTGGAGTTGGGATTAAATGGATATCATCAGCTGAGTTAAGATCTACGTTTGGGACCTCGGGTCCCTCTTTAGCTTTAAAAATATCTTGAGTTGTCCTTGAGGTAAAATGAAGCATTTCACCAAAAGGCCAGTACTCTGAAGGTGACAATGGTGAATTGACGCGATCCCAGTCAATGGCATCCATGTTTAGATGCAATGACCAAGATGGATTGGTCGGATTGTGAATGGGTGTGGTCAAATCAATGGAGATCATGTGGATGGAATGAATTTGGTCTCCAGAACCACGGGTGTGATGACTCGATTTTCTCAGATTTTCCCTATACTCTGGATCTGGCTCTACGAGAACAGGCACAAATGGATCCTCTCTAGGTGCAAATTCGTCTCTATGTGTGAAAAGGAAGGCGGGGTCTTCTCTCGGTACTGTTGTCCTGATGGGATCTCGAGGTGGACAATGCTCAACTTGAATTTGGAGCCATAGGCCTAACACTTGGTCCCACCTCGTTGGGTCTACATGCCATTCATGTCCTAACCGTATACCCATTTGTCCCATTAGATCTTCATGGGTTAGAGCACGGTGATGTCGTCGCGCATGTCTGAGATAGTCCATCTCAGTCTCATCTTCTGAATCGCTTTCATAGATCCAAAATTGTTCATCCTCTTCAGCATCTGTTGCTTTCGACATTGAGGACTCTTCCTATTCCAGTGAATTAATCTGGTCCCATTGCGGTTGTTCCACTCTTAGTGGAGGGACCCGATTCTTTTGAGACTCGTGTTATTTCGTCCGGAACCTCTAAGGGGAACAGCTTTCAAAAAAATGTCCGGAAGCCGTTGTTGTTCTCTTTGATGATTGCTTCTCTGAAATTTCACCTCTCTCTAGCAAAGGAGAGGGATTATTGCTATTTCCAGGGGTGTTTGTAGACCATGGGAGATAATCCCCCAATGTGTATTCTATGTTTGGATTGGCGTACGGGTCTTGTGCCAATCCCCCCCTGTTGCCTATTTCTAGGCCTTACATGTTTTCAACCAAGATGTCTAATGGTAGGGGATGGTTGAATCCTACCCCTGACTTGTCATATGGCATCTGATACCTTGGTTGGCAAAGGATCCGCATCCCTTGCTCATATCTGCCTAACCCATACCCATGCCAATTGCATTGTTCGAGATATTTTAGGGCAAATTTTGGGTTCGACAGATAATTGATGTTTTCAACAAAAGGCTCTTCATCTATTTCCTTTTGTTTGCATGGTTCAGAACCATGATCAATGCCCCCATACACAAAATTCGTTTGGTTCGATGGGTAGCCTAGAGGGACGATTGTTCCAATGGGAAGGCGAGGTCTTCCCATGTCTTGTACTGACTCCAGTGTGGGGGTTGCCACAACATTTTGCACTATGTATTCTCCCAGGCCTGTACTGGCCATCTCAACAGTGATTGTTGAGGATTGGGTAGGAGGAAACGGTAGTCCTTCCTGAGTCCATTCCATGTTTGGTGGTTCAGGGATCTTGGTTTGTGTTATGTTGGGTGCTTCCTCTGTTGATATCATTGAAATTATGGGCAACCCCTCTTCTAGAGGCTTAACCTCTTCCATGATTTGCTTTCCCTTGTCCTTCTGTTGGGCCACGATAGGTGGCGTTGATGATGAAGGAGTCGATGATGAAGTCTCACCTGGCTGGGATTTTGCCTTATTTGCCACCAGTGGTGCCTGCGGTATCGGACCCTGTTTAGATGGATTTAATTGAAAATCCAAATGCGTTGATGGGAGGGTCGATTGAGGTATGAATTGTACCACATTGCAATACTTGAAGGGCTCTAAGTCCATTGGGACTACATGTATTTGCCCTTCATAGGCATATTTCAAGCACTGGTGTGCGATCGAGGGGACACACTTCATGTCCCTGATCCAAGGCCGCCCTAGCAGTATGTTATAAGCCATTTTGCCTTCCAAAGACATGGCACAGTGTGGGTATTGAATTTTGTCCTACCTGTATAGGCAGAACGACTGTGCCGACTGTCGAGCATATTGCATCGTTAAAAGCTCGCAATGTGTACGTGGAGGCGGTGATGTGAGAGGCTAGCAGTTTTAAATGCTTTAACGCTACAGTGGTTATGATGTTACTGGACGAGCCAGTATCTATCAGCACTCTCTTGTACGGGATCCCGTTGACCCACACGATAACGTGCAGGGGTGGATCCGGCATGTCATTCGATATTGTTTTGACCTCATTTTATTTGAATGTGATGACAGGCTTCGTACATTGTTTCACATGTCCCACAAAGGCGTTGAAAGAATTAGCTTCGTGGGGTTGTACTTCAATGGCTTTTAAGATGTCCATAAGAGCTTCTCTATGTGGAGCTGATTGTTGAATAAGCTCGTAGATGGACAGCCTAGCTGACGTGGTCCGCAAACTCTACATGAGTTTGGTTCGTATCATGACCTCGGGTCTAGGCGGAGGTAACTACGTTGGACGTTGTTGAGGCTATGATGTCGATGGAACTTCCCTCGCAGGTACCTCGGGGGCAACTGCTGGGTATTTTCTGTTCCTTGTTACAATGCTAATCATTCCCACAAATCCTTGCGCGGGAAGATCTTGTCGCACCTCATTAATTTGGAGCGGTTTTGTTTGTGCCTCGTGGGCAGGCAAGGGGTCCTTGAATACCCCCATTTTTTGGTTGTTAGGTGCGATGGGGTTGTCCACGACCAATGTTCGGTTGTTGATCAAATCCTGGACTAGTTCTTTGAATTTCTAGCACCCATTTAGGTCATGTCCTCTGCGTCTATGAAATCTGCAATACAATTCCTCCCTATACCCCCTAGGCTTGGGAACGTTAGGGTCAAAAATTTGGATTTCTGGCAGAGTAACTAAATTTGTCGCTGACAAGCGGTCAAATAAGGAGTCTCTAGACTCCGCATACGGGGTGAATTGTCACCTAGGGCAACGCTGCTGATACTGCTCCTATCTTCTGTTATCTCTTTCGTAAGCAGGAGGCACTGCCTGGTAGTTAGCCTTTTGAGGCTGCATTTCTTGCACAGGTGCAGGGAAATTTATCATAACTTGGTTGATTGCAACGTGTTGTGGTTGCATTGTCCCAGTTTTAGTGGTTTTATTCCACTCTTTCTTCTTAGGCTTGGCAATTGCGCCTTCGCCTATCTTAATCTCTTCTATGACTCTGGCTTGCGCCAAAGCTTCTTCTAAGTCGTCATATTGTCGCAACAACAATAGACCAGAGATTGATTTTAAACAACTTTTCATGAACATTTGCGTGAGGTCCGACATGGGAGGACGGTAGGGTAACTTAGAAAGCAAAGCTCTCCATCGGTTCCCGTACGCTGCCATTGTTTCCTCCTCAAATTGTTTAAGGCTAGCAAGATCACTAAGTGATGCCTTCTTCCTTGTGTTAAAGGCGAAACATTCAAGAAACGCATCTACTAGCTGATCTAAGTTGCTTATGTTGTGTTTAGGCAGCTGTGTGAACCAATCCGAGGCAGGGCATGCGAATGTGGTTATGAATGTTCTAAGCAATAATGCGTCATTATCTTGAATGCCGAAGCATTGGCTTAGAAACCATGTAACATGTTCCTGTGCGTCCTCTTCACCTTTAAAAATTGCCAATTGAGGCAACTTAAAGTGTTCGGGGTAAAGAGGTGTAGGCACTGAGGGATGCACCGGATTATTGCGGAGTAGACATAATGTGGGTTTTTGATGCCCAGTAGCTTTTGTCTCCAACGACTCTAAATGCTCCAATAGCGCTTGGTATGCATTGGAAGATTTTATTTCTTTCTCTCTTGTTCGCTCTTGTTGCAAGTTACGATAAACTGGAGGCCTATGGAGGGGTGGCCGAAGGGCATCCTTCCTGCCTTGATGGGGAGTTTCGATATACTCCTCTTCTGGTTCATACTCCTCGTAAAATTCTTGAGGAGTCTCAGGGTGAAACCTATGACCTTGATCAAGTTCTTGCTGAAGGTACCCATCATTGTTTCGGGGAGTTTCCTCCCTCTCGAATCTATGGGGTCTTGGAGGCAGAGCTTGACGAGGTCATGGAGACCTGTCTTGTGCCAACGGATTATGCCTCTCATACTGTTCAGCTCTTTGGATGCGAGGGGTTGGCCCCCTCTCAGGTATTTCATAGCGTAACTCATTCGCTTTGCATTGCATGCGTTCTTTATCCAAGTGGTATTGATACTCTATCTCTTGTTGACTTTGTTTAAGCCGCATGATTTGGGCTTGACGGGTGGTATATCTGGCGACAGCCGGATCAATTTGATCTACCCTATTTTTTTTAGAAGGTTCAAATGTTCCTCCTATGGGTTTACCTCGATTTTGATGCTCTAAAATCTCAAGGGGTCGCTTCCCTCTGTCGAGGTAGGCGGTATGTGCTCGAGGTTTTGGCCTCAAGGGGTGATCATGATATCCTACTGGTGCAGAAATGCAAGGTTCACGCATTGTTTGTTGCCCTCTAGGAATGTGATGGTTTTCCTCATACTCCCTTTCATGAGTGTAAATGGGATGGGCGGAGTTAGGTCGCCCTATGTAAGGAGCCCTGCGCTCCGGATTTGGTCTCTCTGTTCTGATGATAGGTAAAGAAGGGATGCCATATCCATGTTGCCCCTCTAAATGAACAAGCAGTGCTCGTTTAGCGCTTCATCGCGCGGTGGCCACTCATGCCTACCTTCAAGAGGTGATTCTCTATTTATGTCAAGGTCTACATGTAAGGCATATTCCCGAAAGGGGCTGCTTTGAATAGGCATACCCCACCGAGGATTCTAAATTGGATTCTTTTGTAGGTTTGACCTATAAGGCAGTATGACCAAATCCTCAGGACTGAAGTGAAGGTGACTTGCGCCTAATTTTTGTGTACCTTTCGGAGCTTCTGCCCTTGATTGGGCTTGACTACGGGTGTACACCATTGCGGTGCTTCTATGCTATCTAAATAAGTTTTTATCTCGTTTTATGATTTTATCTTTTTTTTTTTGTCTACACTAAGAAGAATTAAAAACACACATTCACAAAATCATGATTATCTCTTTTAAGGATTCTTGGTGTGCCCTAGACTGGTTTAGTGCATTTTGATGTTTTGTTTTGTTTTTGTAGGTTTTGTAGAACGTTTAAATGCATCATGTAGGCTCTTATAACTCTAAAAAGGTCGCCCCTTCAATATACCAGCCAGGTCGATATACCAACCTCTCTATATATCCGCCCTTATGAGAGGGAGACTATAGGTACGTGAGAGCAGAAGGTATGTGGTACGTAGGAAGTACGAAAGGGGGATTGTCTTATTAATGGCACCTACCATAGAAAACTTATCCTCGCACGCATGGGAATCACCCCAGCTACGCTCGGTCTATCTTCGTCAGGATTTATGCCTAACAACAGTTGACAATCGGGAAATGGATGCAAATCAATCCAAGGTGGTGATTAAATCCACCAATGGTCTTGATCAAGGGCTGGGGTCTTACGACCAGCTCCTTGGTTTAAAGTTGTTTTGTGATGTGTGTGGGATTCATTTTATCCAACAAAATGAAACTAGCATACATGAATTTCCCTAATGCAATGCAGGGTTAAATGAAAACAATTAACGAAACAGAAATAGAAACAAAAAATATATAACAGAGATCATGAAAATCCCTACCTCTTCTCTGCCTGCTCCTGTTGTCTTTGAATTTCTGCTCTGAAAATCCGTAGATAGGAATTCGTCCCTCTGGGAGACGAATTGCAGAATAGAATTCATCCCTCCCAGAGACGAATTTGAATTCGTCTCAGGGTCAGACGAATTGCAAAAAAGGATTCATCCCTGTCAGAGATGAATAGCAGTCTGCAACAAAAAAAAGATGTACCTATCAAGCACAAACACAAAACTTTGATCAGTTTTGTGATTTCAAAAACCAGGGAACAGAGTCCCACCGTGATCGCCACTGAAAGCACGAGATTCCGGTCAAAGGAAACACCAAGTGCAATTGCATTCAAAATTAAGTACGCTTAAGTCCTAGAGATGTAAATTGCATGAAACAAAAAAGAGACATGTTGGAAGAGACACAATCGAATAGATAAAAATAGCCCTTTCATTAATTTCCCTTAATCTTTGTTACAATAATGCCTCCTCCCTTTTCAGGGGCTAGGAGCGCAAATAGGGTTTTATTACAATCGCTGAATGATTCCTCTTTCTGCGTGCCCACGATTGCAATGGGCGGGCCAGGATGATGCCGCCGCTGATGTCGATGAGTTCTTCGCCTCTGCTACTTTTCCTGCGAACAAAGAAATGACCAAGACGTTAGTAGCACCTGCTGCAAATGAAAAGCGTTTGCTTTCTAAAACTAACAAAATATGCATATGAATATTTGCCTGAAATAGTGAAAACAGTGAATCCAAATTGATTCAAAACTTGACAGAAGGTAAGAAAAGTTACCAGAAGGCCACTGCCACTGAGGCCAATCCACCTTAAATTGGAATTCATCCCTGGGCAGGATGAATTCTGACTGTAATTCGTCCCTGGGTGGGACGAATTCTTCTGAGTAAAAGAAACCGACCTACTGCTGCTCCAATGTCGGATCCCGGGACCTGCAAAACACCTACAAACAGGGGGGTTAGGTAATTGGGTCCATTTTGGGATGACCCAGATGGTCGGATTTTCCCAATTTGGCCTCCACCCTTGGGAATTTGACCTTGACACCTGCAAGTTAGAGAAACGACAAAGCAATACAAAACACCCTAAAATCTGACCAAAAGTTACAAAATAGCAATTATGGACTAATCAGACCTAGTAACATAGAATGCAATCTAAAAAATAATCTAAAGTGCTCAAAAACTAAAATTAGGACTTAGGAGGTGCGGGGGTGCCCAAGTGGGCCTCCCACCGTTGGCCCTCGATTTTGGAGCCAATCCACTAGGGATGGGACCAAAACCTTTTAGGATTGGGGGGTCGGCGAATTGGTAGGTTCAGATGTCCTTGCGTCGGATTTGAGTAAGGTTCGAGCTTCCAAAGGCCACCCAACAACCTCCCTTGCAAAAGAGATTGGTGGATGTAGGAAGGTGAACAAAGGGGGATGCAAGTGAGTCTTCAATTCGGCAACACTTCGTTGCTTGAACACTCCTTCAACCTGTCTATCTTGGGTGAGAAAATTCCCACCTTTTATAGACCCAAGGGGTCTCTTTTGGGAGGGAAGCACCAATGCCAAGTGTTGGCCATAGGCGCCATGTGGCAGTCTTGTCTTCCCATGAGGGAGGGGAGTCCTCAATTGAATTGAACTTTGATAAATGCTTCTTGTAACAGTCCTCTAACGGCCCCTCTGTCCACTTACACATGCGTGCAAGGTAGGAGCCCTTAAATGACTGTTCTAGGATACCACTTGGCACCATTTGCCTTTTTGCCCGTTAAGCTTAGAATTCGTCCCACCCAGGGACGGATTCAAAATTTGTCCTGGGGTGGGACAGATTCTATTTTGAATTTGTCCCTAGGTGAGACGAATACTGGGCAAAGTGTCCAAGTGTGCCAAATTGCTTCTTGACCTCACAAAATTGCTATGAAAGTGGTTAAGACCACTGTTTAACCTCTGAGGGCTGCCCTGGGGGCTGTGTTTGCCAAAGCGATCAATGTTTGCAGTCACATAATCGGATTGGTGTTGTTTTGGTGTCTACAATATCTTGGTTAAATAAAATTTTCTATAAGGATTATTTTATATGGTATATGATATGTAGGATCATATTATATGGCATATGGTATCTAGCCTATGACATCTAAACATTAAAAACTATTTCATCTTTACAATTGTAATTTTTGGTATAAACTTTAACTTACATATAATTTTTTTCCAAATAAATAATAAACTGTTTCTTTTTCAATACTTAGATTTGTAAGCATTTTTTGAGGAGGATTTTTTTGTAAAATATGTAAACCAAAGCATGGTGTACAACTCTACCCATTTTGTGGAGGAAATTTTTGTAAAATATGTAAACCAAAGCATGGTGTACAACTCTACCCCTTATAAGATTCAAACCTTAAAATTAATAAAAAAAAATTCAAATTATTTACCATTAAACCAACTTAAATTGTCCTTAAAAAACTATTATTAAACTTTTCAAAGTTAAATTTTTTTCCATTCTTGTAGTCATGTTGCACAACAACCCCAATTTAAATATTTAACAAGATAAGAGTTTTAAAAATGAACCAAAAGTTCTATAAAACTCCATGGATTATTTACCAAATAACCATGATGCAAATTCTTTTATTAGTGGTTATATTCTCATCCTTATCCTTATGATTGAAATTTAAATCCATTGTAGTATGAAATTTAAAAAATAAAAATAATATTTACATTAATACATTTCATCTTAAATATTAAATGATACTATCTTAACCAATTAAATTTCAAAAATATATTTTAAATATTATTAAGCAATATATACATAATTATTAAATTATTATATTTACATTATATACTCTACATAAAATCATTTAAATTCCCTATAACCTATTCAAGGAAATAAATTTTATCTTTAAAAATTATCCTTACAAATAAATGATAAGGGTATTCTTTTAGCAACATGTTAAACTCTAGCGGGTGCGTGCGTCAAATAAAATAAATGTATATTAATGCTTTATGCATATGTTGCTCTTTTATTGAACTTAAATCACACGTAACTCCCTGAATAATCTCTTTATATTGCTAATAGTCAGAGTCGTACATTATTTTTATTTATCGGAAGATATAGTTGAAATTATAGCAACTAAAATAATTTAAAATTATTTATCGAAAAGATCATCTATAAATTTAAAAGTATTTTATATTTGAAGTTAGAAAATTGTTCATCATCCAATTTCATTCATCTTGCTAATATAAGATAATCAATATAAAAGTACCTAGCATATGAAAGTTATTATCATCACACTACAATTGACGAAAAAATAATATATTTTTATATATTTAAAAAATAATTTATTTTAGTTTTAGTTAGTTTTTTTTTTGGATTGAAATGGTTCTCATTTATATTATATTACTACCATGTAGTGGTATTAGAATAATTAGGATGTTATTCATACATTATTTGATAAGATTTAAACTAGGTCTCCTTCTTAAATGTTGAACAATATAAGCGATAATGATAATGTCATCTGTTAATTTATAAGGACATTTTATAACATACTTTTTTAATTACCATAATTTGAGGATATTAAACTTGTTGTGTTAGCAATTGTATAATATACTTAAAATCAAGGAATTTTCAAAAAACTTTCTTCTCATTAAACATTAAAATAATTTTTAAAATATATTTTTTTATTATGTCAATATATTTAACTTTTTGTAGGTGTATTTTGTTAGGATTTTTATGTCATTAAGAAAAGTATTAGGTAACGTGTGTTATTAACCACATTTTATCTATACACATGAATTTTATTATTGGTCATTATGTTAATTGATTATAACTTACTCAATCTTGTACCCATATGCTTATTATTTTCTTAATAATACAATTTTCTAGCATCCTATTAGTCCTAATATGATATAAGGAAATTCAATTTTAGAAGTATCCAAAGAAATGGAATTATATTACATTTAATTAATTGTTTTTTTATAGATATTAAGTTGTATGTACTCTTTCTTGTTGCTTCTTGATCATTTTGAAGAGACATTTGATTGATCATGTGTTTTAAAGAGGCATAAGAGATTCAATATTTCATGCCTATATTGACCTTTTTGAATGAGATGCAAGTGCTCTTCAAAATATTTTTTACATAATTTTGGAGATGTCTTGCTAACATTTTCATGAGATACTAGTTAATAAAATAAAATAAATTTCATACTAGGATATTTTACCTTAAGTATCAAATAACATTACCTATATAGATTAAATTTGTAGAGTTTCTAGAAGGAGACCAATTTTTGAATCTTGCTAAAACATACATACATAATTATAAAATTACATCAACACTATGTGGTAATAATGTAATACATGTGAATTTACCTTAAAACTTATTCTTACAAATAAATGATAAATATATTTGAAATAAAATCAATAGCGTTAGCAATCGAACAAGGTGCAAATACTTTTTTTTTATTGATGGAAGGGTTTTGAAAGGACCCAAAACCTTTTATAGAGCTAAACCAGGAATCCAAAAGGGACCACCAAAAGAAATAGAAACCAACAGGCTAGAAACCAACACAACTGAATAACAAACAAACAAAGGAAAAGCACTCCTAGTGTACCCTCCTAAATATAAACAACCACAAAATAAGCTGAAATTGAAAGAGAAAGACCTAAAAGCAAGATCCAAGATACTTATACCATCTGATCAGGATTAACATTTGCCTCTTCATTGCTGCCACCAAGATGAGAGTTTTTTTATTCTAGAAACTACCAAAAAGACCCAAAATACCACACCTTCCAAGATATAAAAGTGGAACATATTTGGATGGATAGTGGGCCTAAATAACTTATCAAGATTATTAACCATATTGAAGAAGATACATTTTCACTTTACTACTATCATCCATGATACCTGGTGGAAATTTGGTTCGCCACACATGAAAGGATTTCTCCACAACACCTTTGTTATCTAGTAGGTGAGACGCCTTATTACCTTCCCTATATACATTTTGAATGGTGACGCTCAAATATTTTTCCAGTATTTTGTTGCATTCACTGATGATGTTGCTTACGTTCCATGGTGGATGTTGGTTTCCCTTAAGCTAGTTAAAGGTAAGCAAGGAGTCTCCTTCAATAATGAGTTGATCAATATCAAGATCACTTAATAACATCAGTCCTTAGTAGAGGGCTCTCACCTCAATCATATTATTTTTTTAGATTTTGACATTCTCTATAAATACCATGAGAATTTCTCCTCTATCATTTTTGATAATACCTCTATTACCCGCCCTACCTAGGTTTTATTTCACTTTGCCATAAAAATTGAGCTTTGTTCATCCAGGAGGAAGGGAGGCCAATTTGATAATTGATATATCCACTTGGTATTTGGGGGACCTACTCAAAATGTGACTGAGTTTAAAGAAATAACACATACGAGTTTTAATACCAGGTCTAGGACACACTTCAGATTATACTATTTGATCATTTTTCTTACATAAAGAAAATGATATGGAAAAAACTAACTTATGGTCTCTACAATAATCATTAAAAATTTTGTTATTATGTTCCAAAGATACTTACCAAAGTGACGGGGGACCCAGAAAGAACACACGCAAACACACTCATGCAATTTCAAACTACTCTTCGATTAAATCTGAAAAATGCATACAAATGCAACCCGTAGGATTACAATAGCTAGCGCTCGGCTTAGCTCTTTCCTTCTACACTTCTACGTGCATTATTCCTAAATCCACCCATCCTGACCATTACATTAAACTGGGTTTTTATAGAGGCCCTGACCCTCTGAATCTACTCCCCGAAAAATGGGTCCACCAACCCGATTAATTACAAGACGTGAAAATCGGGACACAAACCCAATTTAATTCTCCACTCCACATGGTCCCTGTCATCGCCGATCCCGTTAGAAAACTCTGCGTTCCCATCCTCTTCGTTCCCAATACTTCTTTGTCTTTGTCTGCCTTTATTGCACTCTGGGTGCCATGTGTCAATTTGGAACAATTTTTGAAAATACTGCCTATCGCGGTTTTCCTGCCATCTCCTTCTCCTTATCCGTTGCCTTATCTCTCCGTCGCGATATCACGACATGTCGTGATATCACGACGTTCTGGCCACCCCGCACTTCTTGGCATTTTTGGTCATGATATCACGACATGTTGCGATATCACGACAATTTTTCCTCCAAGCTCTGATTTCTGAATCTTGTCATGATATTGTGACATCGCGATATCACGATGTGACGATATCACGACCATTTCACTGCTCCACCTTTCACTCTGAATTTTGTCACGATATCGTGACCGTTCTCTACCTTGCCCTACTTTCTCCTTTAACGTCATGATTTTACGACGTCACAAAATCATGACATCGTGATTTTGCTACAAAAACCTCTGCCTTCGCATTCGCCCTTCTGACGTCATGATTTCGCTGCAACTTTCCAACTCATTCGCCCTTCTGGTCGAGACGTCGTGATTTTGTGACATCGCAAAATCACGACGTCATGATTTCGCTGTAGTTTTCCACCTTCGCTTTTGCTTGGCCGAGACGTCATGATTTTGCGACGTCGCAATTTCGCTGCAGTTTTCCACCTCCGCTTCCGCTTGGCCGAGATGTCACGATTTTATGATGTCACGATTTCACTACAGTTTTCTTCCTCTGCCTTAGAAAAAAATTTCATGCCTTCTTCTTCTTCTCCATGAGCCGACTCTTCTAAAGTGGCTTTCTTGCAACTGGATGCCTCTACATCAAAGGTCACTAGATGATCCTGCATCAGACACCCGGGGTTAGTGGAGAAGTGATCTTCATTTTTAGATGGTCTGGTTGCTACCTCCTACAACACCTCCAGACATTATTCTATCCCTGTGGCCTGTTCCAACTCTGCCTCTTGACCAGATAAACTTTTGTCTTCTACCGGATAGATCTTGGCACTACTGCACTCTTTTATAGCCTTCTTCAGCTTCAGCTTTTGATGCACTCTCGCATCTCTCTTTCTCTATCTTTCTTCTTGCCTTTTACACTTCTCCTCTTGCTCCCACAACTTTATTCCGAGCCACTCCTCTTGTAGGGCTTTAAATTGCCGCTGCAATGCCAAGAATTCTTCCTTCGAAACCATATCGTTCTTATTGACATGGCTTCTTTGGGAATGCATCTTTCCTTGCTTTTCTTACAAAGATTTACCGATCCTGGTGTAGCTGCCTCACTGTCGATGATTTGCTACACGCTCGAGGATCTTAATCCTCTCTCTTAGAACCCTACCACAGATCCTGGTGCAAACTGCCTCATGGTAGACGATCTATTTATGCACTCAAAATCTCTAGCTCTAATACCATTAATGGGGGACCCAGAAAGAACACACGCAAACACACTCACGCAATTTCAAACTACTCTTCGATTAAATCTAAAAAATGCATACAAATGCAACCCGTAGGCTTACAATAGCTAGCGCTCAGCTTAGCTCTACCCTTCTACACTTCTATGTGCATTCTTCCTAAATCCACCCATCCCGACTATTACATTAAACTGGGTTTTTATAGAGGCCCCGACCCTCTGAATCTACTTCCTAAAAATGGGTTCACCAACCCGATTAATTACAAGACGTGAAAATCGGGACACCAACCTAATTTAATTCTCCACTCCGCACGGTCCCTGTCATCGCCGATCCTGTCAGAAAACTCTGCATGCCCATCCTCTTCGTTCCCTATGCTTCTTGGTCTTTGTTTGCCTTTACTGCACTCTGGGTGCCACGTGTCAATTTGGAACAATTTTTTAAAATATCGCCTGTCGTGGTTTTCCTGCCATCTCATTCTCCTTCTTCGTCGCCTTCTCTCTTCATCACGATATCGCGACATGTCATGATATCACGATGCTCTGGCCACCCCGTGCTTCCTTGAACTTTTGGTCACGATATCACGTCGTGATATCATGACCATTTTACCTTCGAGATCTGATTTCTGAATCTTGTCACGATATCGTGACATCACGATATCACAACCATTTCACCGCTCCACCTTTCACTCTGAATTTCATCGCGACATCGCAACATCGCAATATCGCGACCGTTCTCTGCCTTGCCCTGCTTTCTCCTTTGACGTCGCAATTTCGTGATGTCACAAAATCAGGACGTCATGATTTCGCTACAAAAACCTTTGCCTTCGCCTTCACCCTTCTGACGTTTCAATTTTGCAATGTCACAAAATCATGACGTTGCAATTTTGTGATGTCATGAAATCATGACGTTGCGATTTTGCTACAACTTTCTAACTTCGCTTTCGCTTGGACGAGACGTCACGATTTCATGACATCACAAAATTGTGATGTCGTGATTTCACTACAGTTTTCCACCTTCGCTTTCGCCTGGACAAGACGTCGTGATTTCGTGACATTGCGAAATCACGACGTCACGATTTCACTACAATTTTCCACCTTCGCTTTTGCCTGGTTTAGATGTCGAGATTTTGTGACGTCGCAAAATCGCGACATCGCGATTTCACTGTAGTTTTCTTCCTCTGCCTTAGAAAAAAAATTTGTGCCTTATTCTTCTTCTTCTTGAGCTGACTCTTCTGAAGTGGCTTTCCCGCAACTAGATGCCTCTGCATCAGATGTCCCTGGATGCTCCTGCATCACAAAGGTAATAATGGAGGAAAATAAATGAAATAAACTTGATATGGGATTTTACATATGGATTGGGCCATTCCTCAAAGAGGAGAGGAATGGAATGCGGTTGGACCCAAACAAAATTAACAATATCAAAAAGGGAATTTAAGATAGACTTGCAAAAGTGGTATTCCAAAAATAGATGTTGGATGGATTCCCAATTGGAGTTGTAAAGATAATAGTGATTTGGAATCAACATACATTTTTTATAAGGTTATTTGTAGTTAAAATTTTATTCTAGGATGTGAGCCATGAAAAAATGAGACTTTGGAAATCAACTTTTTGGGTCACATAAAATTTGCAAGGGGCCATTGAGCAACAAGAGGACTTTGGATGTAATATGATGATTTCATTGAAAATTGCTTGTCTTCAAAGGGATTCCAAACAACGATGTCTCTTAGTTGGTTTTTTGGGATCACATGCACTCTGATAAGATTCGCTAAGGTTACTACCATATTTTTGGCAAGTAATATTGATATTGTCAATTGGAATACATTTCCATCGCTAGACATTGGGATTTTGAGTGATGAAATTAGATACTTGGATGTCCAAAAAGTGGTCCATAAAAGGCTTTAAAATTTCTAAATTTTGGTCTCTTATGAGAGTGAAATACTTTAGCCATGGATCCTCCCAAAAGCTTATGCTTCTACCATTTTTGAATTTCCATCTTGGACCCTTTCTCAGAATATCTTTTTTTTGGACAACTGAATTCTAGAAGTATAATTCATTGTGAATTGGGACCTCATCCATGGCTAAAGGATTTTCCTAAATAACACCTAAATAATAACAATAATTTGGATTCAATTGTTAAAAATTAAAATATGTAATCATCCAAATTTTAATTCAAGTCAATACAAATACTTTAGCAATTAGATAGGTGCAAATAATAACACCTAAATAATAATAATTATTTGGATCCAACTTCTAAAAATTAAAATATGTAATCATCTAAATTCTAATTCAAATCAATACAAATCATGTATCAATTAGATAGGTTGAAGTCTCATAACCATTTGGAGAGGGTAAAGTATCATATGTGTTAAAGTTATGACTTAAATTTAAATATGAAAAGTGATTCTAAATACTATATAAATCTTCTTATTTATAGATTAAATCAACATTAACCCTAATACTAATCCTCAAGGACCAACTATTTAAACCTAGGACTTGAGCTAATAAAAATAAAGATAGTTGATATGGTTATATTAAAGCCATTACATGGTTCACCTCCTCTAAAATATCTATCCTCAAAGATAAAAACATTTGGAAAATACTCTTAGGATCCCATGTAGCATCTCCTTTTGGAAGGTCCTACCATTTGATAAGGAACTCCTAAAATTTTCAAGAACAAAGATTATGAACTCTAGATTGTAATAGTACTTTAGGATGGAAAATGATTTGATCTTCTTCATTAATTACTGGAAGCTCTATTTGAGACTATACCTTTTAGACAATAATATATTTAAGAAACGTTACACAAAATACAATATGAATGTATGAATACGGTGGAATATCCAAATGAGATACCTCTTCACAAATACGGAAAAACATATTGTAGGACCCATAAATTAAGGAGAAAACGTTTGACTAGAATTGGTTCTCAAGGATAATTGCTTGTATCTTTGTAGGCACAAAAAAACCATTTTTCCTATGGTAAATTATTGTTTAGAATTGTCTAACTTCTTTTTTATTTTATCTAGTTTTAGGCTTGGGTTAAATTAGTTTTAATAAGTTGAAGTACTAGTCATATTTGCTATAATAAATCATCTACATAGGAAACCTTGGAGGATCTTGGAACATAGTCTGCTGATAGAGGTTTTTGACTATACAATGCTTCAAATGGGAATATCTTGAAGGATGAATGGTTAGAATTATTGTAACACCATTTGAAAAATAAGATCTATTAAACCAATTGATATTGCTTATCTAGAGCAAAAACCAAAGGTAATAACCAAAATATTTATTAAAAACCTCTATTTGACCATCCAAATAAGTGTGATAAATATATATCATACTCAATGTGAAACCACTAATACAAAAAAATTCTTTCAAAAATTTACTAGTGAAAAGAGGATCCTAGTCACTCATAATAGTTTTTTGAATGAAAGGACCTTATATTAATTGGAAATAATCACTTTCATACAAAAATGTTGGGTGGAATTAACACACCCAGTGGCACACACCCAAAAAAAAATTACAAGATCACATGAATCAATTCAAAAAGCCAATATTTACATCAAAACTGAGTAAAAAAAATAAGATAAAACAGAGACAAGTGTATGTAGTTACTTGATCAATTGGAATCAAGTGAACATCCCATCCACTAGAGGTGATGAATTGGACTATAGTGGAGACCAATGATGCTAAGAATTTGGAGCAGATAAATGATCTCTATGACCACTGCGAGAAAGAGCTAAAGGTGAGCCTGTGCGAGAGAAGCCATGAGTTCTAGACACATGGTTGTCGAAAGGAAGCCGGCTAAAAGATCAAGGTGCATTAGCACAATGATCCAGAAGTGATCTAAGATATTACAACTCCACCTAAACTTTCTCCCCCTGAGTAAGGATCTGTAACCAACAATAATAGAAGAGAGCATATCTAGCAGCAACAGAGAAGGAGGTAGAAGCCTCCTGTCTCCCAAAGATAATATTATTTCTTGTTTTCCAAAGATGGTATAAAATACTAAGATGAAAAATATGCCAAACTTCATTGAGGGGAAGATAAAAATCTAGGGGATCCCCAAGTAGTGCATTAACCCAAGAACATTGCTCCAGTAAAAAGGAATTGAAAAAGAAAGAACCTAATCCCAATCATTTTTGGCTGTTTGAAAAGCCCAAAACACATGAAAAAAAATGTTAGGACCTCTAAAAAAAGCACAAATAGGATTAGCAACCCCCATATATTGTAACCTATGACCAAGGGAAAGGCCTTGATGTAATAAACTCCAGGCAAAAAAATAATGCTTAGGTTCAAGATAGGACTTCCAAACCATAGAAAAGTGAAGGCTCCATCTAGATTGAGAAGAAACTAGATCCCAACGGTGGTTTAAAGTATCAACCAGAGGAGAATGAGGGGACAACATATGATACCCTAAAGAAGGTTTATATTTCACCAGAGGAGTATGATTAGGCCAACACCAATTAGATGACCAATGTTGTTGAAAGTTCTTACCAAAATGTAGCCAAATAGAGAAAGGAGTGTTGTCGAGAACCACATCAAAAGTTGCTCGATCATCTGGCTTAAGATGAAACTTCTGGCAAAACTGGTCCCAAGAATATCAATGCTTGGTATGAGCATCAAAGAAATCTAAAAATGTTACAATACCCTTTTTGAAGAAGCGTAATGCTCTAACCCATTGAACTTGAGCCAAAGGTATGCCCTCTGAAGTGACTACAGGAGACCACCAAGGACTTAGAGTGGATATAGAAGCTCCGATAGATTTATCTGTACCCTGCCATTGGAGCCTGGGTTTGAAAGCTTCCCATGCCTTCCAGATACTTTGCATCATAAAAGAACCAATAATTTTAAATGGGGCTGGAGATTTCAAAATGGTTTGTAAGGTCAGGCCCTGCCACCCTTTCCTCCCAAAGGGCAGGCTATAAGAGATGCAGTGTCGTACAAGAACTTTCCAAGCTTCATCACCCTGAACTGCCCTAACAATCCATTTAGCACATAAAGCAAATCCCTAAAAATGACAGTTAAATAAACCCAGACCCCCTACCTTTTAAGGAAGACAACAAACATTCCATGCCACTCTATGAAACCCCTATTTTTGTTTATTTGAAGCCCAAATAAAATCTCACAAGAGCTTGTCCAGCTTCTGATAACAATTTTTAAATGGGACCCAATAAGAAGAGTAATAGACATGTGTAGAAGCTAGCACCTTAGAGCAAAATTGAAACTTACCAACCAAGGAAAGATTTTTAGTAGACCAGTAGCCCAACTTATTCTCAATTTTTTGGACAACCATATTCCAAAGTTGAGCAGGAGAAGCCTAGAAGGCAAAAGGAATACCCAAGAATTTGAATAATTCTCTTGGTTGGATCCAATGCCAAGAGTAAGAAGCTAACCACTCAAGAAGTGGCGTGTGAGCTTGTCTATAACAAGATGTTTTATTCCACTGAATGTTAGATCCAGATGCTAAACAAACAGTCTCAAGGCATTGTAAAGCTGCATTTACTGACTGCTCATCTTCATGTAATGTCAAAAAAGAATACCATGTAATTTAAAAATACAATCAAGAAATACCTTGGTTACATTGCTTGCTAAATAGGGATGTTGTAATGCATATAAATGAGTATGTTTGGAAAGGTGATCTAGTACCATAATGATTACCATTTTACCCTCTAATTTGGAAAGGCCCTTATTGAAATCCATGGATGTGTGCTTCCATTGAAGCTTAGGGATAGGAAAGGAATGTAACAACCTAAGAGATTTCACTAAATTTTATTGTTATGATGATACAACTCACACTTAGGAACAAACATGTTGATAATTGCCTTCAGTCCTTTTCAATAAAATGTTTGTTTCACCCACTAGTATGTTTTCAAGAATCATGAATGTCTATACAAAGGACAGGCATGCAATTCTTAGAGAATATTTGAATTGATAGAAAAATATTGTGGAAGATAAATACAAATTTTTTTAAAGTACTCAATTAGTATATAATAAATAAAATGCACTAATGATCCTACATTCTTTTCATGCATGATCTATGTAATGTCTATATTAAAAATCCAATCCTTCTAAATTTTAAAATTCCATTGTGGAAAAGGATTAAATATGGTACTAACAACAACAACATTCTTATATCTACATGACAAGGAATCAACAACCATAATATTCGTTCTTTTCTTGTATTTAGCAATAAAATTATAACCCAAGGGCTTTGTCATGCATTTATCTTATTTATAATATGAGATATGTTGCTATAAGAAATGCTTAAGGTTGCTATAGTTAGTGTTGAGATAAAGTGACACTCCAAAAAATAAGACCTCTATTTCTCTATGACATATAAAATAGCTAATATTTCCTTTTCATAGGTGGACCATCCCATGTTATTACCCAAAATTTGTCTACTTTCAAAGGCTAGTGGATGGTCATTTTACATCAAAATAACTCTAATACATATGCTAGAAGCATCACACTCAATGATAAAAGGTTCTCTAAAATCAAAGGTGGCCAAAATGGGATTGGTCCACAACTTATTTTAGGGTTTGAAAAACTTGATATATAGTTTTAGATTAAAAATAAATCTTTTTGAGTGAGAGTAGTGAGAGTAGCAATTTTTCATAGTTGTGAAAATATTGTAGTAGCCTATGACTCCTAAGAATCTATGAAGTTGTTTAATAGATTTAGATAAGGTCCACTCTTGCATAGCTATGATCTTGTGAGGATCTACCTTGAATCCTTCCTAAGATACTATATGTCTCAAGTTTTCTACATCTTGAGCCTCAAAGAAACATTTGGACCATTTGACACAATGTTTTTCCCTTTGTAATAGGTGAAGAACTTTATCCACATAAAATAGATGATACACCTAGAACATACTACAAATTAAGATAAAGTTTAAAGATAGATTTCATGAGGCTTTGTAAAGTAGAAGGAGCATTAATGAGATAAAGAGACATGGCTTGGAATTCATAATGACCATGTATATAAAAAGTAATCTTAGGGATATCTTCTTATCTAACACTAATTTGATGAAACACATAACACAAGTCTAGTTTTTCAATGTATATAGCAACCTGTAATTCATCCAATAAATTATATACAATAGGGATAAGAAACTCATCTTTGATACTGATATTATTGAGAGGATGAAAATAAGGACACATGTTCCATGAGTTATTCTTATATCGTACCATCACCACTCGAGTGGAGTATATACTAATGCTTTGGTGAATTATACCTTGCTCTAGAATTTACTGAATTAGCTTCTTAAATTCTAACTTTTGAAGATGTGGATAGCAATAAGAATACACATTAAGAGGTTGACCCCCTTATATTAATATATAATGTTCTATAAATCCAAAGAACTAGCTAGAAGAAGTGGCTCCAAGTATTGAACCTTTGTGAAATTGACATAAGCAAAAAATTAATAACCACCTTTTTTTAATGCAATGTGAACTAATAACCTTGGAAGGAGGCGTTGAAGATAAATGAAATTTTTATTGTCTTTCCACATAGTAACATCTCCTAGCTAAGATAGCCATTGTGCTTCTAAGATGACATCTAAACTACCTAGGTTCATGTCAAAGATATCATCCGATCAAGGATAATCTTGTATTTAGATGTTAACTTTAGTCATTTATCCATACAATGAGCAATATCACCATTTACAATTAAAACATAAAATTTATCCTAATTTAAATTATTGATATATAAGCCTAAACTATTTGTTGTCTTACTTTATATAAAGTTATATGTGCTACCTCAATAAATAAGCACAATGACATGTTGTCATTTAATAAATCCTTGTACCTTTTTAATATGGTGAGCTTGGATCCCCATAAGAGTATAGTAGAGAGAACCATGGATTCTCATGTTCTGCTTCATCTACTTTTGTTGGTTACTTCCATTGTCATATGGATTAGCTATCTAGGATGTGACTTTGTACACTTACAATGAGGATGTAAAAGGATGAAATGAAAATCTAAGTTTAATAGAAAAACTTATATTTTTTAATGATTATTTTGGTTAGTTGAAATCACAAGTATTTATAATATACATATCTTTGGAAGATTTGGTTTCAAAGGATGATGATGGTCTTGATTAGCTTACTATATTAATAATTTCTTATGAGGTGACCAAAATTAGAATGTATTCTATATATTAACAAAGCATTAGCACACAAAAAATGAAGTGACTACATTTATCAAAATATTTTGTCTAGCAAACAAGACATCAAAAAGTTCTAATCACAAAAGGATCACAATGGGAAAAGAATACACAAAGTATTCCCATACATAAGTTATTAGTTGAACTTGATGGGATTAATGACAAGATGTTAAAACTATGATAGAAAATTCATGGTTCAAATCGAATGGGAGATAATGCCTTAGTTTGGTTGGATAAAAATATATTGGGTAAATAACATCCTCTATGATGGTCGTGTCAATGGTCACATACACATTAAAAACTATTTTACCTTTAACTTTTAAATATATAAATAAAAACAACATAAACAACTGAATTATTATCTCTATGTTAAAATAATCATCCTTCCAGAAATAAAATTAATAATGAAAGAGAAAATATAATATATTTGCTAATAAAAGTTTAATTATTTGAATTTTTCCAGTTTAAATTTATGTAAAAATAAAGCATAAAAACAATTTAAAACGTTTTAAATCATATAAATTTTCTAAAACATTGTTGTATGGTTAGTAAATAAAAATAAAAAATAAAAAATAAAAAATATATATTATTCTTTTGGGTACTACCGTAAAAAGCCACTATCGTATAAAAAGTTATGAACAAAAAAATTTCTACAAGTGTCGACTGGTTTCTTCGCCATTCAAAATTTCTAAACTTTCACAAAGCTAACGAACACTGAAGGTGAACCCATATACTTCATCGTTAATACATTAAAACAAATTTGACCAAACTTCATTCACCTTCGTTGTTCTAACCGTTGTTAATTATTCCTTGTGTCTGACTCGCCCATCCTGTAGCTTCTTGTTAATTATTCCTTGTGTCTGACTCGCCCATCCTGTAGCTTCTTGTTAATTATTCCTTGTTTCTGACTCGCCCATCCTCTATCTTCTGGTGTCCCAAGCGGAAAATTCAGCGGCAGCTTTCTTTTTATTTTTTAATATTCTTTAAGCGAAGAGTGGTCCACATTATTCAATGTGCTCGCATTTAAATGCATCAAATGTTGTACAGCTAAAGAGATTCCTACGGGAGATGGTTATATTTGAATATTTTATGTCAACTATATCCATCAATATTGTATGCCCATTGATATTTATATTTAATATTACATGTGAAATATATCAACCAATATTGATATTTTTTTTATTAATAGAAAGGTTTTGAAAGGATCTAAAACCTTTTACAAACAAAAAAAAGTGTGAATTCAACTTGGATCTACACTGAAAGCTGAAAAAACAAAAAAAACATTTGGGAAAACCTAGACAAACCATCTAAAAAGATAAAAAGGGAAACCTAACAGTTTCCAATAAATTCACCAAACCCAAAAACTGAACAGAGAAATTGTTAAAACAAGCAAACCATGAAGAGGAACCATGCAAATCAGAACATGAATCAAATACCAGAAAGGGAAATGATAACTATCACTTGATTTGACACTGACCTGCATCTCAAAATTCTCATGACCGTAGGAAGTGATTACTTCCAGGCCAGAGGCAAGGGAGTATAATTTGGGGTCCAATAGGCTTACTTGACCTCCATACTTATTAAAGTAAACAAATTCCATCACCATAGTTTGTATCCATGAGTCCCATTGGGAAGTCAAGCTGCCAAATGCGAAGGGATTCTTCTATACAAGTGTTGAATAATGATGTGTGTGTATATGTCAAGTAAGCTTTTGCATTCATTAATCATATTGTGGACACTCCACAGTGGGACATGATTTCCTTTGAGCCAATTGATAGCAAACATAGAATAACCTTCAACAATGATGTAGTCACAATCAAACTCCAACATAATTGTCAAATCTTGGTACATGGCTCTCACTTTTGCAAGGTTGTTAGATTGAATCCTAATATTGTCTGCATAAGCAAAGATTATTTGACCCCTATATTTTTTTATAATGCCCACAACACTGACCATTCTAGGATTCTCTTTTGCTACACCATCAAAATTTAGTTTTAACCAACCAACCAAAGGATCCCACTTAATAATACTATCAATGCAGGTTTGGGAGGTGACAAAGGATTGCACTTAAAATTGAACATACTAAACAAGAGAGTTTCAAGGCTAGGTTTAGGGAATTCATATGTACAAACAAGTTGGGCATTCTCCGAGGCAAGAGCGATGACATGGTGGAAGAAAGACCAAGAATTTGCTCAAACTATTAAAAACTCTATTATTACGCTCCAACCATACTTACCACAAGTAATAATGCAGACAAGTGGACCAAAGGAACTTTAATTGGGGATTGGAAAAGGTATTTGGCAATTGTTCTAGTAAATGATAAATGGATGATGGTTGAACCCCCACAATACCAAAGAGATCAAAGAGGGAGTTCTCTTTTGCTACTTAATCTGAATATTGTCTGCATAACCAAAGATTATTTTACCCCTATCATTTTTTATAATTCCCCCAACACTGACCAGGATTCTCTTTTGCTACACCATCAAAATTTAGTTTAACCAACCAACGAGAGGAGCCCACTTAATAATATATCTATCAATGCAGGTTTGTGAGGTGACAAAGGATTGGACTTAAACTTGATCATACTAAACAAGCGAGTTTCAAGGCTAGGTTTAGGGAATTCAGATGTACAAACAAGTTGGGCATTCTCTGAGGCAAGAGTGATGACACGGTCAAAGATAGACCAAGGATTTTTGCTCAAACTATTAAACACTCTATTATTGCCCTCCAACCATACTTAGCATAGGTAATAATGCAGACAAGTGGAGCAAAGGAACTTTAATTGGGGATTGGAAAAGGTATTTGCAATTGTTCTAGTAATTGACAAAGGGATGATGGTTGAACCCACACAATACCAAAGAGATCAAAGAGGGATTTCAATATGTCAATGGAGAACGGATATTCCAAGAACAAATAAAATGTTAACTCTTAATTAGACTTATAGAGAACACAACAATTGGTGATGTACATACCTATTTTAATGAGATTATCAATAGTTAAAATTTTATTCTGAAAAATAAACCAAGAAAATAAACTCACCTTTTGAATTAAGTGTTTGATCTAGATAAGCTTTGCACATGCCCATGACTCTGGTGGAGGATCTTGAATGTGGTATGCAGTTTTGACTGTGAATTAACCATCCTTGTAATATTTCCATAAATAAGTGTCTCTATATTGAATGCTTGGAATGACATAGACCCTTAGTAGTTTTAATATTTCAATTGCAATATTTTTAAGTTCATTACCAAGGTTATTGGTAGGAATAATTTTCCATTGCCTGTAGTTGTACGTTTGAGAAATAAAATTAGCCACTATGTATTCAAATAGTTGGTTTGTGATAGGTTTAAAAATGGCAAGACTTGGCTCATTGATTAACGGATGGTCCTTCAACCATGAGTCTTCCAAGAATTTAATATTTCTACCAGATCCAAGTCGTCACCTTTGGCTTTTTTTGACAATTTCTCTGAACGACCAAGTTTGATAAGTGAGATCCATTAAGAATGGGGAATTCTTCAAGAAGGAATTATTACTAGCATTGATATTAGCTTTAGTGTAGGGATGACGATTTAAGAATGATTCAAAATTTTTATTATTTTTATTGTTTATAAAAATGGTTTAATTTTTGTTTTTTTAGAGGTCCACATGTCAAACCACCCATGTGTGGTTGTGTGTTAAATTTTCTATTTATAAGCTAAGATCATCCCTTAAATTTCCTATTGATAAGATCAATTTTCCCTCTTATCAGAGGTCACCATGGGATGGCGATGTCTATCGCTGAGCATCGGTAGTAATATTAAAGTTTATAATTATAAAGATATATATACAAAATTATAAAGATATATTATAGTTCATAATTATTTCTCTCCTATCATAATATTAACCAGATTAAATTTAATACATATACTATCCTATAATTTTCTTGAAAATAAATAATAGTAAAAAAATAAGTTCTTATTGATTTATGAAATACTTTTTCTATTATTTTTAAATATTAATATATCTAACTTTTTGTATTTGTGTCATAGTATTTATGAGAAAGTAAAAAGTTAAGGTTTATTTAAGGTCCATCAATGCATTGCATATATGCACTCATGTTGCGTCATCCATCTAAGGACATTAGGTCCTCTTATATAATACGTAAACCTTTATTATTAGGTTCAATTAGAATTTATATCATTTAGTCCATGATCCACACATCTAGTTTGACAAATACAAATCCCATTAGTAAAAAATACACTATTTATAATCTTTATAAAGATATTGGTGATGCCGGAATCATGAGGGATTAGTGCTTTATTGGGAACTGCAGGGTTTGGGTAGAGCCACAAATAATGAAGTAGAAGCCATTGCAATCAAATATGCCTCTATTTGGTTAGTTACTCAGGGTCACAGGAGGATAATTCTTGAATCTGATTCTCAAATTTTGGTTGGAGCTCTAGATTGCATGAGGAAATTTTTGTTGAACGATTGGAGGTTGAGGATTCTAGTCTCTCAAACCAAGAAATTATGGAGGGAATTAGATGATGTGATTCCCGTATATGTGAGCAGAGATTCAACAAAGCGACCAATTTCCTAGCAAAGATGGGTGCTGCGAAAGAGGTAGGGGTGCAACTGCACAGTGACATGCCTATTGCAGATGAGGTGATTAGGCAGGGCCTTGAAAGATCCTTGAGACAATGATCATTGAAAAAGCTAAGTATGGTTTTTGTCACGATTTTGCGACCTGTTGCGCCATCGTGGCCATTGGCAAAAAGCTGTCGCGATATCACGACATGTTGTGTTGTCACGGCTGCTGGAGAAAAGTTGTTGCGATATCGTGACATGTTGCGCTGTCGTGGCGGATGCGAGAAAATTGTCACAATATCGTGACATGTTTCGCCATTGCGACCATCGAGGGAAAGTTGTCGTGATATTGCGACATGTTGCACCGTTGCGGCCAAGGGAGGAATGTTGTCGTGATATCACGACATGTTGCACCATCACTACCGTCGAGGGAAAGTTGTCACGATATCATGACATGTTGCGCTATCATGGCCGATGTGGGAAAGTTGTCATGATATCATGACATGTTGCATCGTCGCTGCCACCGAGGGGAAGTTGTCATTGAAATATCCTTAAGACAATGATCAATGAAAAAGTTAAGTATGGTTTTTATCGCGATTTCGTGACCTATTGCGCCATCACGGCCATTGGAGGAAAACTGTTGCGATATCGTGACATGTTGTGTCATCGCAACTGCTGGAGAAAAGTTGTCACAATTTTGTGACATGTTGCACCGTTGCGGCCAAGGGAGGAAAGTTGTCATGATATCACGACATGTTGTGCTGTCGCGGCTGAGGGAGGAAAGTTGTCATGATATCGTGACATGTTGCGCCGTCGCTGCCACCGAGGGGAAGTTGTCATGATTTCATGACATGTTGTGCCATCATAGCCAAGGGAGGAAATTTGTCATGATTTTGTGACATGTTGCACCGTCATTGCCGCCAAGGGAAAGTTGTCACAATTTCGTGACATGTTGCGCCGTCATTGGTGCCAAGGGAGGAAAATTGTCGTGATATCGTGACATGTTGCACCGTCGCGACCAAGGGAGGAAAGTTGTCATGATTTTGCGACATGTTACATCATCACGACCGCTGGAGGAAAGTTGTCACGAATTTGCGACGTGTTGCGTCATTGTGGCTGCTACTGGATTTTTGTCGCGATATCGTGACATGTTGCTCCATCGCGGCCAAGGTTGAATTTTTTTCATGATTTCGTGACATGTTGCGATTTCGCGACAGTTTGACTTTTTTGCGGTCAAAGGAGTCTTGTGTCACAATTTCATGATTTGTAGATTTTTCGCGGATAGAGGTGAAGTTGGTGTTTACTACGTGTTTTCGTGATAAGTTGTTGTAACTGACCTATCAGCTCTCTCAGCTAGCTTGGTATTGGTTCAAGAGATTTGGATCCAGTGCAAATATTCCTCTTCTCTTGTAATCATGTGCTTTCATTGTTTTTGGCTGGGATGTATCTTATCCCAATTGTAACTGATCAATGTTTTAATACAAGTTTTTTTCAATTTCTTCAAAAAAAAAAAAATATATTGGTGATATTTATGTTTGAATATACAAATGAAAACAAAGCTTTCGAAGTTACAAGTTAATCAAACCTACGTAAAATTATATTTTTACTATATATTTTACACTAACCATAGGTGAAATTACCATCTCAATGGCTAATGTTATGGATGAGATATTTTTATCTATATTTATATAGTTTTTTCTATGTAAACATGCATTTCAATGATGTAGAACTTCATTCTAGCAATAGCTAATTTTCATCTACTAATTCTATCTCATATATACTTCCTAGATAACTCTTTGTCAAAATATATTAGGCATGCATATAAAATTAGGTTCAACAATATCCACATGGTGTGGTTTACTGGTAAGGACGCCACTTATATTATCGGTGATGTGACCCAGGTTCAATCCAAACGACGGGTATATATATGTATAAGAAGTATTTACTCAATAAAAAAAATTAGGTTGAACAATGTTAGGTTGAACAAAGGTATAATTAAGAGAGATATCTACCACTTCTATTAATTTTGCATCCTCATGTATATGAGTTTTTATATTATTAGCCACAAGAATAAATGTTCAACTATTTATCATGCATGTTCATATCGCGATGACAATTATATATTAAAAAATACTAGCACTACATAGACATTTCTTAAACATTGCGTGCTATATTAAAATAATATATTTTAATATTTTTGATGTCATAAGGTCTACTTTCCAAAGTCATGGTTGTTGGCATTAGATCCTTTACATTATAAAAATGTTCCAATACCTATTTTTTACTTAAATCACACATATGCAATAATTCCCACATACAATTAACTATGATGATATCAATATAGCTAGGACTTACATTCCTTTTGAAATTTTCTAAATCCATTTTACTAAATTATAAAGGAATATCCAATGAATTTACAACTTTTATAACCTTCTTCCTATATCTTTGCACCAACATATTGAATGATTATTTTATTCTATTTAGCTATTGTAACTTAACAAGAACCAAATATAAGAGATTTTGGTAGCATGAAATAAAGTCCCATGTAATCCATTTTTTAAAGAATTAAAATATTACATGTAATTTCAAGTCTACATGTGAAACATAAAGAGGTTCATAAATTTTTTAAGGATTATAGTTGTTAAAGTTAAAGAATAAGTATGTGTAAAGAAGTTTACATATTCAATTTAACAAAGAATTTAACTTCTTTAATTTGAATAATTATGTCTATGCAACTTGAAAAGCCATGTCTATGTATTTGAAGAAGACAACTTATGCAATTTAAAGAAAAAGTCCCTCTCATTTTTTTTTGAAGTAGATTATATCATTTTTTATTTGAATCAATCCATGTATTTTTTCCATTTAAAGTAGTTCATGCTATTTTTTTTTATAACTCACATATTTAATTGTTATTGTTTAAGTTTATGTCATTTGATGTGAAAACCATTACTTTTATTGAAGTTTAAATTGAAATCTCTATGATGATATATATGAAGACCCCCAAATATCTTAAATAGTACTAAAATTCAAAGTCCTTGAGTGATTGTCTCATATGAAGTTCAATACTAAAGGTATACAAAATTAATAATTAAATATCATTTTTTGGTGTCTACTTTTAAGGGTTGAGACTAAAACTACTTTTTATGGGTAGTGATCCAATTTTCATACAATATTTATTTCAAATCATGGCTTGAAGTAATAATAATTTGATGTCGATTGGAAAATTATATGTCATAAATTATTCTTTTTTGAAAAATACATGGAATTGATTTTGTAGATGAAACATTTATGGGATGTTGTTAAAAATTTGTAAACCACAAGATGCTATTAAAAAACCAATAAGTGATAAATGGTGTATAAGTGGGCTATAAGTTCTAGACCAAGAGTTATTGGAAAATTTAAAATAGGAATTAGGCCACACAGTTAATATTTCAATACTAGAAAATAAGTCTACAAAACCTTGATAAAAATACACCAAAGACCAAGTATGCTAATAATTATACATCTCAAAAGGTAGGTAACTCATCTTATGATGCAATATGGTTATAGTGTGAGTAGTCCTATGACAAAGTTAAGTAATCTAAGCAATCCAATTGGAGTGATGAATTTCAAATATGATAATTATGATATCATAGAATTTTTGGTTTAGATATTACCTATTTATTATAATAACTTCATACTTACCTTTGAATTGATAATAAATTTAGAAACAATGTTTTTAGGGAAGATAAATTGGTCCTTTACTATGTGAAGAATAAACACTTTAAAAATTTAGTGGATAATAAATAAGATGTAAGATTTGATGGTCAAACTAAATAACAAGCATTTCAACTATGGAAAGAAAAATTAGAATAAGCCAAGACAAGAGCCCTCTAAAAAATAAGAAAATTGATAATACAACAAAGAAAAGCAACAATATAGGCAGTAAAGAAATATTGATCAAATAAATTACATGATTTATAAACGTAACAACAAATATAAAATACATAACTTTAAGGTAATTTATTTCAATTATAGAGAAGAAGGACATAAAATTCACCAATACATAAAGTATAAAGAAGGAGTTGGTCATTGAAGAATATTTTAGCCAAGGATTTAACCAAAAAATATTTAAGAGGAAGAGATTCAATCACTTGTCTTGTGAGTCAATGATGCTTCAATGATGTATGGTTTATTGATTTAGGTGTATGTCAATATATGTATTACTTTAAGAAGTACTTTGATTATTTTTTTAAATATGATGGTGGATCTCTAGATATAATTTTGATGATGGTTATTCTAATGATGTTTAAGGAATTTAAATAATACACATGAAGGGTTTATTTTTTAAATTTGGATAAACATTAATGTTACTAATGTACCAAATTCAAAGAAATGTTTATATCAAATAATTCATATATAGATAAATAGATATATAAAGGTTTGATTTACAATTTCTATCAAAGTCATGTCTCATAATATATTTGCTAATAAAAGTTTAATTATTTGAACTTTTCCAGTTTAAATTTATGTAAAAATAAAACATAAAAACAATTTAAAACGTTTTAAATCATATAAATTTTCTAAAACATTGTTGTATGGTTAGTAAATAAAAATAAAAAATAAAAAATAAAAAATATATATTATTCTTTTGGGTACTGCCGTAAAAAGCCACTATCGTATAAAAAGTTATGAACAAAAAAATTTCTACAAGTGTCGACTGGTTTCTTCGCCATTCAAAATTTCTAAACTTTCACAAAGCTAACGAACACTGAAGGTGAACCCATATACTTCATCGTTAATACATTAAAACAAATTTGACCAAACTTCATTCACCTTCGTTGTTCTAACCGTTGTTAATTATTCCTTGTGTCTGACTCGCCCATCCTGTAGCTTCTTGTTAATTATTCCTTGTGTCTGACTCGCCCATCCTCTATCTTCTGGTGTCCCAAGCGGAAAATTCAGCGGCAGCTTTCTTTTTATTTTTTAATATTCTTTAAGCGAAGAGTGGTCCACATTATTCAATGTGCTCGCATTTAAATGCATCAAATGTTGTACAGCTAAAGAGATTCCTACGGGAGATGGTTATATTTGAATATTTTATGTCAACTATATCCATCAATATTGTATGCCCATTGATATTTATATTTAATATTACATGTGAAATATATCAACCAATATTGATATTTTTTTTATTAATAGAAAGGTTTTGAAAGGATCTAAAACCTTTTGCAAACAAAAAAAAGTGTGAATTCAACTTGGATCAACACTGAAAGATGAAAAAACAAAAAAAACATTTGGGAAAACCTAGACAAACCATCTAAGAAGATAAAAAGGGAAACCTAACAGTTTTCAATAAATTCACCAAACCCAAAAACTGAACAGAGAAATTGTTAAAACAAGCAAACCATGAAGAGGAACCATGCAAATCAGAACATGAATCAAATACCAGAAAGGGAAATGATAACTATCACTTGAGTTGACACTGACCTGCATCTCAAAATTCTCACGACCGTAGGAAGTGATTACTTCCAGGCCAAAGGCAAGGGAGTATCATTTGGGGTCCAATAGGTTTACTTGACCTCCATACTTATTAAAGTAAACAAATTCCATCACCATAGTTTGTATCCATGAGTCTCCTTGGGAAGTCAAACTGCCAAATGCGAGGGGATTCTTCTATACAAGTGTTGAATAATGATGTGTGTGTATCTGTCAAGTAAGCTTTTGCATTCATTAATCATATTGTGGACACTCCACGGTGGGACATGATTTCCTTTGAGCCAATTGATAGCAAACATAGAATCACCTTCAACAATGATGTAGTCACAATCAAACTCCAACATAATTGTCAGATCTTGGTACATGGCTCTCACTTCTGCAAGGTTGTTAGATTGAATCCTAATATTGTCTGCATAAGCAAAGATTATTTGACCCCTATAATTTTTTATAATGCCCGCAACACTGACCATTCCAGGATTCCCTTTTGCTACACCATCAAAATTTAGTTTTAACCAACCAACCAAAGGATCCCACTTAATAATATATCTATCAATGCAGGTTTGGGAGGTGACAAAGGATTGCACTTAAACTTGAACATACTAAACAAGCGAGTTTCAAGGCTAGGTTTAGGGAATTCATATGTACAAACAAGTTGGGCATTCTCCGAGGCAAGAGTGATGACATAGTGGAAGAAAGACCAAGAATTTGCTCAAACTATTAAACACTATATTATTACGCTCCAACCATACTTACCACAAGTAATAATGTAGACAAGTGGACCAAAGGAACTTTAATTGGGGATTGGAAAAGGTATTTGACAAATGTTCTAGTAATTGATAAATGGATGATGGTTGAACCCCCACAATACCAAAGAGATCAAAGAGGGAGTTCTCTTTTGCTACTTAATCCGAATATTGTCTGCAAAACCAAAGATTATTTTACCCCTATCATTTTTTATAATGCCCCCAACACTGACCAGGATTCTCTTTTGCTACACCATCAAAATTTAGTTTAACCAACCAACGAGAGGAGACCACTTAATAATATATCTATCAATGCAGGTTTGGGAGGTGACAAAGGATTGCACTTAAACTTGATCATACTAAACAAGCGAGTTTCAAGTCTAGGTTTAGGGAATTCAGATGTACAAACAAGTTGGGCATTCTCCGAGGCAAGAGTGATGACATGGTCAAAGATAGACCAAGGATTTTTGCTCAAACTATTAAACACTCTATTATTACCCTCCAACTATACTTAGCACAGGTAATAATGCAGACAAGTGGAGCAAAGGAACTTTAATCGGGGATTGGAAAAGGTATTTGGCAATTGTTCTAGTAATTAACAAAGGGATGATGGTTGAACCCACACAATACCAAAGAGATCAAAGAGGGAGTTCAATATGTCAATGGAGAACGGATATTCCAATAACAAATAAAATGTTAACTCTCAATTAGACTTATAGAGAACACAACAATTGGTGATGTACATACCGATTTTAATGAGATTATCAACAGTTAAAATTTTATTCTAAAAAATAAACCAAGAAAATAAACTCACCTTTTGAATTAAGTGTTTGATCTAGATAAGCTTTGCACATGCCCATGACTCTAGTGGAGGATCTTGAATGTGGTATGCAGTTTTGACTATGAATTAACCATCCTCGTAATATTTTCATATATAAGTGTCTCTATATTGAATGCTTGGAATGACATAGACCCTTAGTAGTTTTAATATTTCAATTGCAATATTTTTAAGTTCATTACTAAAGTTATTGGTAGGAATAATTTTCCATTGCCTGTAGTTGTACGTTTGAGAAATAAAATTAGCCACTATGTATTCAAATATTTGGTTTGTGATAGGATTAAAAATGGCAAGACTTGACTCATTGATTAACGGATGGTCCTTCAACCATGAGTCTTCCAAGAATTTAATATTTCTACTAGATCCAAGTCATCACCTTTGACCTTTTTTGACAATTTCTCTGAATGATCAAGTTTGATAAGTGAGATCCATTAAGAATGGGGAATTCATCAAGAAGGAATTATTACTAGCATTGATATTAGCTTTAGTGTAGGGATGACGATTTAAGAATAATTCAAAATTTTTATTATTTTATTTTTTATAACAATGGTTCAATTTTTGTTTTTTTAGAGGTCCACATGTCAAACCACCCATGTGTGTGGTTGTGTGTTAAATTTTCTATTTATAAGCTAAGATCATCCCTTAAATTTCCTATTGATAAGATCAATTTTCCCTCTTATCAGAGGTCACCATGGGATGGCGATGTCTATCACTGAGCATCGGTAGTAATATTAAATTTTATAATTATAAAGATATATATACAAAATTATAAAGATATATTATAGTTCATAATTATTTCTCTCCTATCATAATATTAACCAGATTAAATTTAATACATATACTATCCTATAATTTGCTTGAAAATAAATAATAGTAAAAAAACAAGTTCTTATTGATTTATGAAATACTCTTTCTATTATTTTTAAATAGTAATATATCTAACTTTTTGTATTTGTGTCGTAGTATTTATGAGAAAGTAAAAAGTTAAGGTTTATTTAAGGTCCATCAATGCATTGCATATATGCACTCATGTTGCGTCATCCATCTAAGGACATTAGGTCCTCTTATATAATACGTAAACCTTTATTATTAGGTTCAATTAGAATTTATATCATTGAGTCCATGATCCACACATCTAGTTTGACAAATACAAATCCCATTAGTAAAAAATACACTATTTAATATCTTTATAAAGATATTGGTGATATTTATGTTTGAATATACAAATGAAAACAAAGCTTTCGAAGTTACAAGTTAATCAAACCTACGTAAAATTATATTTTTACTATATATTTTACACTAACCATAGGTGAAATTACCATCTCAATGGCTAATGTTATGGATGAGATATTTTTATCTATATTTATATAGTTGTTTCTATGTAAACATGCATTTCAATGATGTAGAACTTCATTCTAGCAATAGCTAATTTTCATCTACTAATTCTATCTCATATATACTTCCTAGATAACTCTTTGTCAAAATATATTAGGCATGCATATAAAATTAGGCTCAACAATATCCAAGTGGTGTGGTTTACTGGTAAGGACACTACTTATATTATCGGTGATGTGACCCAGGTTCAATTCCCACAACGGGTATATATATGTATGAGAAGTATTTAGTCAATAAAAAAAATTAGGTTCAACAAAGTTAGGTTGAACAAAGGTATAATTAAGAGATATCTACCACTTCTATTAAGTTTGCATCCTCCTGTATATGAGTTTTTACATTATTAGCCACAAGAATAAATGTTCAACCATTTATCATGCATGTTCATATCGCGATGACAATTATATATTAAAAAATACTAGCACTACATAGACATTTCTTAAACATTGTGTGCTATGCTGTAAAAAAATAATATATTTTAATATTTTTGATGTCATAAGGTTTACTTTCCAAAGTCATGGTTGTTGGCATTAAATCCTTTACATTATAAAATGTTCCAATACCTATTTTTTACTTAAATCACACATATGCAATAATTCCCACATACAATTAACTATGATGATATCAATATAGCTAGGACTTACATTCCTTTTGAAATTTTCTAAATCCATTTTAATAAATTATAAAGGAATATCCAATGAATTTACAACTTTTATAACCTTCTTCCTATATCTTTGCACCAACATATTGAATTATTATTTTATTCTATTTAGCTATTGTAACTTAACAAGAACCAAATTTAAGAGATTTTGGTAGCATGAAATAAAGTCCCATGTAATCCATTTTTTAAAGAATTAAAATATTACATGTAATTTCAAGTCTACATGTGAAATATAAAGAGGTTCATAATTTTTTTTAAGGATTATAGTTGTTAAAGTTAAAGAATAAGTATGTGTAAAGAAGTTACATTTTCAATTTAAAGAAGAATTTAACTTCTTTAATTTGAATAATTATGTCTATGCAACTTGAAAAGCCATGTCTATGTATTTGAAGAAGACAACTTATGCAATTTAAAGAAAAAACCCTTCTCATTTTTTTTTGAAGTAGATTATATCATTTTTTATTTGAATCAATCCATGTATTTTTTACATTTAAAGTAGTTCATGATATTTTTTTTTATAACTCACATATTTAATTGTTATGGTTTAAGTTTATGTCGTTTTATGTGAAAACCATTAGTTTTATTGAAGTTTAAATTGAAATATCTATGATGATATATATGAAGACCCCCAAATATCTTAAATAGTAATAAAATTCAAAGTCCTTGAGTGATTTTCTCATATGAAGTTCAATACTAAAGGTATACAAAATTAATAATTAAATATCATTTTTTGGTGTCTACTTTTAAGGGTTGAGACTAAAACTACTTTTTATGGGTAGTGATCCAATTTTCATACAATATTTATTTCAAATCATGGCTTGAAGTAATAATAATTTGATGTCGATTGGAAAATTATATGTCATAAATTATTCTTTTTTGAAAAATACATGGAATTGATTTTGTAGATGAAACATTTATGGGATGTTAAAAATTTGTAAACCACAAGATGCTATTAAAAAACTAATAAGTGATAAAAGGTGTATAAGTGGGCTATAAGTTCTAGACCAAGAGTTATTGGAAAATTTAAAATAGGAATTAGGCCACACAGTTAATATTTTAATACTAGAAAATAAGTCTACAACACCTTGATAAAAATACACCAAAGACCAAGTATGCTAATAATTATACATCTCAAAAGGTAGGTAACTCATCTTATGATGCAATATGGTTATAGTGTGAGTAGTCCTATGACAAAGTTAAGTAATCTAAGCAATCCAATTGGAGTGATGAATTTCAAATATGATAATTATGATATCATAGAATTTTTGGTTTAGATATTACCTATTTATTATAATAACTTCATACTTACCTTTGAATTGATAATAAATTTAGAAACAATGTTTTTAGGGAAGTTAATTTGTCCTTTACTATGTGAAGAATAAACACTTTAAAAATTTAGTGGATAATAAATAAGATGTAAGATTTGATGGTCAAACTAAATAACAAGCCTTTCAACTATGGAAAGAAAAATTAGAATAAGCCAAGACAAGAGCCCTCTAAAAAAGAAGAAAATTGATAATACAACAAAGAAAAGCAACAATATAGGCAGTAAAGAAATATTGATCAAATAAATTACATGATTTATAAACGTAACAACAAATATAAAATGCATAACTTTAAGGTAATTTATTTCAATTATAGAGAAGAAGGACATAAAATTCACCAATACATAAAGTATAAAGGAGTTGGTCATTGAATAATATTTTAGCCAAGGATTTAACAAAAAATTATTTAAGAGGAAGAGATTCAATCACTTGTCTTGTGAGTCAATGATGCTTCAATGATGTATGGTTTATTGATTTAGGTGTATGTCATTATATGTATTACTTTAAGAAGTACTTTGATTATTTTTTTAAATATGATGGTGGATCTCTAGATATAATTTTGATGATGGTTATTCTAATGATGTTTATGGAATTTAAATAATACACATGAAGGGTTTATTTTTTAAATTTGGATAAACATTAATGTTACTAATGTACCAAATTCAAAGAAATGTTTATATCAAATAATTCATATATAGATAAATAGATATATAAAGGTTTGATTTACAATTTCTATCAAAGTCATCTTGTCTCATAATACATGACATGACTAGTAAATTATTGAATTTTTGGACATATTAATTATCAAATCATACAATCATTGCAAAAATTTGATATGGTACATGTCCCCCCTTGGATAAAATAAAATACAAGTGTTTTTAAAGGTTGTTTTATTGGAAATCAAAATAGATATGCATTTATAAGAAGCACCCTATAATCAAGAGAACCTTGAATTTTGTGCATAATGATTCATATAGGCCAATTATTCCTCAATTTCAAAGAAGAGAAACATTTCTTGATAATCATAATATGATACTCAATAAACATTTGTGGTTTTTTAATTTTAAAAAGATGAAGTTCTAAATAAGTTTGATATTTTTGAGGAGCTAGTGGAAATTCAAATTGATCACAAAATCAAGAAGAAAATGATATATGATGGAGGAGAATATGTCATATGAAATATTTTAAGATGTTTTTTGAAACACATGTTATGCGTAAAGAAATAACAAATAGATATACTCCACAACAAAATTGAGGTTTTGAAATATATATAAATTGAAATGGCTAGCCACATTATTCAATCCAAGAACTTGTAATGATTTCTTTGGGCAAAAGAAGTGAATTCAAGAAAGCACAATTAAAATATGTCCCCAATATTTATTCTTAATAAATATTATCCCTAAAGAAGCATGTAGTAGAAAGAAGCATATAATGAATTATTTTTTGACTCTTTGGTTCTAGGTTTATGTACATGTACCAAATACGATTACACTAAGAAATTTTGATACTAAAATTCTAAGGAGTATTGTTTTAGATGTGATAATGAAAAGGACTATAATTCATATGATCCATATTTTATGGAAACCTGCATCTGGAAGCACGAGGATACGAAAACAAAAAGGAAAATCCAATATGCGATGTAAACGAAACAAAAGATAACACTAAATCCTATGAATTGAAAGTGCATGAAAGGAAAGAAGCATAAACGAATCGAAACCAAATTGAAAGCCAATATGGAAGACAACCCTTTTTATTAATATGCTTAAAAACTTGATTACAATTTGCATCCTCCATTTTTTGGGGCTAGGAGCCTTAAATGTGTTCTTGTCACACCAATGAATGTTATTCCTTCTTCCACGTGCCCACATGTAAAATAGGTGGACCAAACATCGCTGTCACTTGTGTTGATGAATCTTGAATCCTTGCTGCTCCTCTAATGTCCAAATCCTATGTTCAAGGAAACATAAAACAGTCAGTAGCACCGGTAGATAAAATGAAATATGCAATCCCCATGCCTTCAATTAGCACATGCAAAATATGAATAAAACGATAACTAAAATAGATCCAAATGAACTAAAAACTTGACAGGGGAATAAAAACATCACCAGGAAGGCACTGTAAAAAGAATAGTGAGAAAATTCACCACAGATTCGTATTCTCTCTAGGGCGGGATGATTAGACCTACAACAAAGCGTCAAAAGGCACTATCCCAAATGTCACATCCGAGAAGCTCCAAATCACCTACAAAGTTGGGGGTTAGCTAAAAGGGGGTAATTTGGGAAGACCCAAAAGGTCATATTTTCCCAATTTGGCCACTATCACTAGGAATTTGATGATGCTACCTGCATGTTAGTAAAGGCACGAAATGAAAAAAAACATATTAAAAAATGCTCAAAACGATGTGAAATTTGAATGACAACCTATCTAAGAAGCATAGAATCAGATGCAAAAATAACAAAAAGGAAATCTGCTACAAATTTCTAATCACTTCAGGGCAGGGCGATTAGAACTACAACAGTGCGGGGGGTGCCCGAGGGTAGGACGCCCACCGTTTAGGGCCCGATTTTGGCACCAATCCACTTGGGATGGGTCCAAAATATCTTGTGGATTGTTTTCGGTAAATTTGGTAGGATGCTATGGCCAAATGTCAGGTTTTTGTTGCGGATTTGCCCTTCCAATAATCACCCAATGACCTCCCTTCTAAAAGAGATCAAGGATGTGAAAGGCACAAATCAAAAGCTATGAGGATATAAAATGATAGCACTTCATTGCTTAAAATGCTCCTTATCCCTCTCTTTTTGGGGTGAGAAGACCCACCATTTTATAGACCTGACGATCTCTTTGGATGAGCATGTATAGGCGCCACTTGGCAATCATGCCTTCAAAGGGGGAAGAAGATTCCTCCCTGGTTAGGGGCTCCATGACTGCCCCTGTAACTGCCTCTAACTATCGAAAATGCTCACTCACACTCCCATGCAATTAAGGAAGAGTTAAGTGGCAGATCTGAGCTGCCATTTATCAAGATTTGACTTTTTTCTCGTCAAACTTGCTATTCACCCCACCCTGGAGCAAATACTGCTAATCGTCCCTAGATGGGGTGAATAGTAGTTTGTAATCATCCCTATGTGGAACGAGTATGAAGTAGAGTTCCTGAAGGTGCCAAATTGACCTCTAACCTTCCAAAACTACTGTGAGAGTGGTTAGCACCACTGTTTAACCTCTAGGGGCCCTGGGGGTTGTGTGTGTCGATGCGATCAATGTTTACAGTCACATAATCATATTGGTGCTATTTTGGTGTCTATAGATGCCCTTTTTTGGTATGTGTTGTGCATGGCATAGTGCTGAGCAAAAAATAGATAACCAAAGCACTAATGATTAGGGTTTCTAAGTAATCTAACCAACTTTTGATGCCCCAAGTATGGAAAGGGCATGCATTCTTAAATCATTGCTTCTGACGAGCTAAGGAGCTTAATTTAAGTGTTAACCTTTTTTGGTGAGGTGTTACTTGATCTTGGACATTGATCAATCATGAATAGGCAAAGGGCACAATATTTTGTCTGTCGAAACCTTGAGTTCATGATTCACGAATGCCAAGTGTTTGATCAGGTTCTGATTATTGCTTGTTTACTACCCCAAGCAAGGGCGTGATTGTCTTTGTCAATGATTCTTTGAATGCATGCCATTTTCATGATTGGGTGTGTATTTGTTGATTGGTGACTAAGTGTGACTACCCCCTCAAGCGACGAATCAATGAGGGAATGACCTACATGAGAAAAAGTTACGAGTCGCTTGACCCAAGATAACTTATGTAAGGGTGCCTTCATATGTCTATATTTGAATGTGTGTGCAGTTTGCCGACATTTAGACCTATTTTTTGTGGGTGTTAACCCTTTTTGCAACACCCCTTGGGGTTGAAATTATCGACAATCTGTCCTCCCGTGGAGCTGTCCGGCTATGGTAGCCTTCTTGGGGAGTAGGATAATGACAATTTGTGACCCCGACATTGGTTTTGTATGCTAGTGAATGTCTAGTGCAAAGGCGCCTTTGTTCGACAATGTTATTGTTATTTTTTGTTGGGTTTGGACCCTTTTTGGGATGCCATTTTGGGATGAAATTCTCGACAATCCGCCCTCCCATGGAGTGGTCCGGCTATGGTAGCCTTCTTAGGAAGTAGGATAGTGAGGATTTGTGACCCCGATGTCGATTTTGTATGTACAGAATGTCAAGTGCAAAAGCACTCTTATCGAATAATTTTATTGCTTGTTTTTGTTCATTTTGGTGCAGTTTTTGCTATTTTTGAAATTTTTGCTCTGTAATCGTCCCTGGGTGGGGCGAATACTAGTTTTGTATTTGTCCATAGCTAGGAAGAGCACTAACTAGAGTGATCATCCCAGGGTGGAATGATTACAGGCTTAAAAGCCTATTTAAGGACCAAAACTAGGGTTTGGGCTCATTTGCATTCAAATTTTTTGGCGATTTGGAGCTTTGAGGAGGAGGAGGTCGATTCCATGAAGTGAAGCATTGCCAAATTTTCCCTACACCATGAGTGCACAAACTGGATCGAGTGGCAAAGCTGAAGCAAGACCGGTAAGTATTCCATATCATTATTTTCTTTTGTTTTATGTTACAGTTTAAATCCGCAATGTGTCTCTTTTGTATTTGGTTTTCCGAGTTTAAAAATGAAACCCTAAAAAAAAAAAAAAATTGTTTTGTTTTGTGTGAATTTGTGTTTTGTATGGCTTCATTAGAACTTAGGTTGAAACCCTAGTGGAAACCATGTTCATTTTTTTTGCATTTGTAAACTAAAAGAAACCCTAGTTTAACAAAGATCAAAACGTAGCTTAAAAAAACTTAGTTTAAAACTTAGCTTAAAAACTTAGCTTTAAATCTAGTTTAACAAAGATCAAAACTTAACTTAAAAACTTAGTTTAAAACTTAGCTTAAAAACTTAGTTTAAAACTTAGCTTAAAAACTTAGTTTAAAACTTAGCTTAAAAACTTAGCTTAACCCTAGGTTAACTGAAAAATGTTTTTGTTTTGTTATTTTTTTTTGTAGTTATTTGTCAGTGTATACTAAGTGTAAACTCTAGGTTAACTGAAACATGTTTTTGGTTGTTTTTTTTTTTTTATTTGTCAGTGTAGACTAAGGGTAAACCCTAGGTTAACTGAAAAATGTTTTTGGTTGTTTTGTTTGTTTTTTTTTGTTTTTATTTGTCAGTGTAGACTAAGGGTAAACCCTAGGTTAACTGAAAAATGTTTTTGGTTGTTTTGTTTTTTTTTTGTAGTTATTTGTCAGTGTAGACTAAGGGTAAACCCTAGGTTAACTAAAAAATGTTTTTGGTTGTTTTGTTTTTTTTTGTTTTTATTTGTCAGTGTAGACTAAGGGTAAACCCTAGGTTAACTAAAAAATGTTTTTTTTTTGTTTTGTTTTTTTGTTTTTATTTGTCAGTGTAGACTAAGGGTAAACCCTAGGTTAACTGAAAAATGTTTTTGGTTGTTTTGTTTTTTTTTTTTTTTTTTGTTAGTGTAGACTAAGGGTAAACCCTAGGTTAACTGAAAAATGCTTTTGGTTGTTTTAATTTTTTTTTTAATTTGTCAGTTTAGACATATAGTTTAAAACCCTATGTACTGACAGACTGTTTTTTGAATTTTTTGAATGTTTTGTTTTTTAGTTATTAGTTTAAACGTAGAGTTAAAAACCTAGGTAATGACAACTATTTTTTGAATTTTGTGTATCTTTTAGTTATCAGTTTTAAACGTAGATTTAAAGACCCTAGGTACTGACAAAGTGTTTTTGAGTTTTTTTTTAATGTTTTTCTTTTTAGTTATCAGTTTAAATGTAGAGTTAAAACCCTAGGTACTGACAACTATTTTTTTTGAATTTTTTTAAATTTTGTTGATTGTTATTTGTCTATTTTTAGTTGTACACTGTTTTATGCATTGCTATATATTCATGTTATTGCTTTAAATTTTATGATGTTTTTTGATGTTTTTGTTTTGTTTTCATTGCAGGTTGTGAAGAGTCGGTATTGTGTGCCTACTATTTTCTCAGAAGCATGGGAGGCACTGACTTTTGCTGACTGGGAGTGTCTTGATGCCCTTGGGCTCAAGCATGTGACTCAGCTGGAGCCGATGGTTGGGGATCAGGCCTATATGATAGCCCTAATCAACTTATGGGATCCCCAGACCAATACCTTCCATATCCCAATAGGGGAGATGATAGTTACTCTGGAGGATGTCTATTGGATTCTTTGGATTTTGATAGACAAATTTTCGATCAAGATGACACCACGAGATTAGTGGACAGCAGTGCTGACACACTTCTTTGGGCATGGGGAGGAGGTGGGTGTGGATAGCCAAGTGGAGATGGTAGAGGGCGACTGTCGGATTGGTGGCATTCTGGTATAGTGGTGGCTTGAGAGGGGCATGTTGGGAGTGAGGCACACATTACTAATGGGCCTCATTTCCAACATGCTGCTGCCTGATTCCTCAGGTGTGAGGTTCCCATGGAACCTGCTGGAGGTGGTATTTCAACTGGTAGATTGTCCGATGCATGAGCCCTTGATTATGATGTGAAGGCAGACACTGCTGGCATAGCTCTATGATGAGTTGTATGAGGTTCGCTATTGGAGGCAAAAGGGGATTGGCTACAGCTATCTATTGCAGAGTTGGGCTTAGCAAGGAGAGGTTCATGGGGTTGTCATGGACTACTCAGCAGAGATGGTTGACAGAGATATAGGATACGTGGCTCTATGGTGGTGGTCTGAGGAGCAGGTGAAGAGTCTACGGTGGACAGGTGTCATAGGGAACTATGCTGATGCCTTCGCTTGGCTTGCTCTAGAGGATGTGTTTTGGCACCCATATCGGGATTGTCCAACCTGGCCTAAGGATGGAGAGTGGCTCCGATGGGTTCATAAGGGAATGTGGTTGATTGGGTGGCATGGGACCGAGCAAGAGTTCTTCCCATATGGTTGGGTGACACGATAGTTTGGGGTGCACCAAGGGTTGCCTGGTGAGCTCGTGATCTATATATTTCGAGGGGATGAGAAGACCTTGGCCTAGTCAATCATCGAGCCACTAGGGGAGGAGGAAGATACAGTTATTGACATGCCTGACATTGATGACATCGGGGTGATGGCTGAGTATGAGCAGTAGTGGAAACTATGATGATGGCAGGGAGAGGGGCCACTGGGAGGCGAAGACGTAGCAGCAGCAGGTGGGGAGGTTGGAAAGGCACTAGGAGAGGGTTGGGGAGCTCCACTAGAGGATGCATAAATGGTGGAGGTGGATGATGTGGGTGTGGATTTTGGGGTTTCAGATCAGACAGAGGTGCAGGACGTCCAAGAGCAGTGGGAGCCAGAGTAGGCTTCTATTCTAGAGATGTCAATTCCTCAGGTAGTCATAGAGGACATGGACGCAGGGTTGCACATTGAGAATGCAAGATTGGATGGGCTGCTTCAAAGGTAGGATGAGGAGCTTGGTGATGCGTTGCGGGAGAGGTATCTCCTACGAACACAACTAGTAGAGCGAGAGAATGCATTAGCTACATACCACTGATGGGAGGGGGATACTAATGCTTCATAAGAGATGGATCTCTTATGAATGTAGCTGGCATAACATGATGATAATTTGGTGATGTACAGTCAGTGGGAGATGGACTTGGTGCAGCATCGATTAGAGCTAGAGGCAAAGATTATCCACCTCAATGGGTGAGTCCCTGCACTTAGTGGAGGCGGATCATCACGTCGCTCGAGAGGGAGCGATACTGAGCAGTCAGCATCCTATCGGTGCAGGTGATTGGATGAGGGAGGAGCTAGTAGGTATGATGCAGGGGCTAGCAGTAGCCGCCCTGAGGGGTCCCATAGGACCCACACCATGGGGGGTAGTTCTCGTCACACCTATTTTGCATGATCATGGTGGTCGATGCCCTAGGCTTGGGGGTTTTTGAGTTTTTGCTTTTTGTGCGAGGTCAGAGGACCAATTATTGTAGCCTATGGGCATTTTTGATGATATATATACATATGACTTTATTTTATTTATGCACGTGTTGTGATTTGATGTTATGCACAATGATTGATGAATGTGTATGTATGCATGTTAATTTACATTATGTATGGATATGTGGCAATGAATGCTAATGTTTCTAATTTATATGATATGCAAATGGGATGGATGAATTGAATTTGTGATTTTTTGTGATGGCACCATAGATTGTTTAGAACTTATGGCTTTTTGTCTTAGGGGATTACTATGGTAAATGACTTTTTATGTATACATGTTATTTTTGTATTTTTTGATGGTGATGCGAAGATGAAAGATAACACAATTGGTTTAGAATGTAGTTAAGGTTTTCTGAGACTCAGATGTTTTAACTAACTAGCCATGACTATACTTTATCTTACAATACTGTTGAACAAGGTATGAATTCGACTTGTCTTTGACCAATTTATTTCACATCCCTATGTGTTCAATTGAGTTCGTTTATGTGGTATTTGTCAGGATACCACTAGTGCCAAATAGGCTATCAACCAAACCTGTACTAAGGATCACCTAATTATCTCCACTAACTCCTTTGTTGTATTTAGTCATATTAATCTACAGTGCTATCTAGGATACCATAAGCTAGCTCATCCACATGCAAACATTGATTTGCACACAAGTTAATGTGACAGATATATCATCATGTGGGAGGTTTGCCACCAGTTACTGATAGGTTATCCACCAAACCAATACTAAGGTTTATCTCATGACCTACTGAATGCTGAGAGTTTCGGGGATTCAAGTTTGACTCCCTTCTTTTCTTCAATTGTATTGGGATACTTGCTCTTTTGTATTGATAAAAATCACTGTTTATTTTTGTTTTTCTTTTGAGAAATGGATTTTATATGGAGTGATGAGAATCACTATTATATGTGCCTTTTGATGTATGCACTTTGGTGGTGATGTCAAATTTTTGGAGTTTTGACTTTTGCAAACTTTTGATGTTTTGCAATTTTGTGAGAACTTGGGATTCTTGGGTAATTGGGTAGGGAAGATGCTTGTCCTTTTGCCAACTCTCAGCATTCTTGGAGTCATTCGCACAGGGGGATGAGCAAGGTAACCTTTTCACTAGATGGTATCCTGGATTGCTTTGCAGGTTTCATATTTCGTTCACACAACTTGGGAATTTTTAGGTGTTTTAACTTGTGTTGGGATGCTTCGTAACAAGGTGTGATCCAAGTAGAACTCTACCTTTGTAAAATATTTTTGACTTTGTACAGTATTTGGCTAACAAGCTGGATGAATGACGAAAACTCTAGATACATTAGAAGACAACTATCTATGATGTGGTAAAATAACGTGAATGGCGGTTATTTGCGATGAATTATTTACAAAGTGGAAAAATGTGGAAAATGATGGTTTTGCCAAGTAATTACAGTCTATGGTGCCTTGACCTGTATGACCATAAATATGTAATGTATGGATGTGATGCTTAATGCAGCTATTATTTTTGTGTTTTTGATGGATTGAATTTTGTGAGTAGGAAGATGAGATGCAAAAAGAGCTCTTTATTTTTGTGATGATTTTGAGCATGTATGGAAATGAGATGCAAATTTTTGTTATTTTTGATGATTTTATTGTTTTTGAATTTTCTTATTTTTGACCAAGTGATTGTGGGAACCCTTGGAGCTTTTGGTTTGACCAAAGGGATGATGGGTACCTTTGGGGCATTTGGGGATTGACCAAGTGATTATGGGAATCCTTGGAGCTTTTGGTTTGACCAAAGGGATTATGGGTACCTTTAGGGCGTTTAGGGGTTGACCAAGCGATTGTGAGAATCCTTGGAGCTTTTTGGTTTGACCAAGTGATTATGAGAATCCTTGGAGCATTTTTGGGTGACCAAGCTATTATGAGAATCCTTGGAGCTTTTTGGTTTGACCAAGTGATTACAGGAATCCTTGGAGCATTTTGGTTTGACCAAGAAATTATGAGAATCCTTGGATCTTTTGGTTTAGGCTATTATGGCTCTTTTAAATATGGAATGGCCTCAAATGACTGATGTTCAAGGGTTCTAGTTCCTTGATTCCATCAAGAGAGGTGATTCGGTATGTTCCAGGTCCTATTTTACTATGGATGACATAAGGACCTAACCAGTTTGCCGTGAACTTGCCCTTTATATGGGGCAACAAGTTAGAGTTCTGTTGGTTCTCTTTTAAGACCAAGTCACCAACCTAAAATTCCCTTAGGTGAACCTTCATGTTGTATACTTTCTTAAGTCTCTCTTGATAGATATGTAAATTCTCGAGAGCATTAATGCATTGTTCGTCGAGCAACGTAAGCTGGTATAACTGGGCCTGCCACGCAGTGTAATCATCGATGAACTCTTGCATTGATATGCACAGGGAAGGAATTTCCAACTTGAGAGGCATGATAGCCTTAGAGCCATACACGAGCGAAAACAGAGTTACCCCAATGGGTGTCCAAATGCTAGTGTGATAAGCCCACAGGGCAAGTGGGATCTGAATGTGCCAATCCTTATGATTGTCTACAACTATATTTTTGAGGATGGCAATTAGCATTTTGTTTGACGCCTCTTCTTGCCCATTTGCCTGTGGATAATAGGGTGTCAAAAAATTGTGCTGAATTTTGTACTTTGTGGTCAAAGCACACATGTCTTTGTTCTTGAATGACGTTGCATTATCCAAGATTATCTTGGTTGGAATACCAAAATGACATATGATGTTATGTAAAATGAACTCTGAAATGCGGGTTCCAGTCATAGAGGTAAGCGGAATTGCTTCCACCTACTTGGTGAAGTACTTTGTAGCCGTTATAATGAACGTGTGACGACCCGACAATGGAGGGGAGATATTTCTGATTATATCTAATCCCCATTGCAAAAATGACCAAGCCGATTGGATCGACTACAAGGCCTAAGAAGGTACGTGTGTCAAATTTGCTTGGTGTTGACACTTCACGCACTTCTTTACATATGCACAACAATCTCGCTCTAAATACGGCCAATAATATCCCATGTGAATAATGTGCTTTATGATGGCCATACCACTGAAGTGGCCACCACATGTACCATCGTGCACTTGGGCAATCGCCCAAGTGGACTCTTGTTGGTCCAAGCAATGAAGGAGGATTCCTTCATAGCTACGACGATACAAAATGTCTCCTAGCAATACATGTTTAGCCGCTTTCTATTTGAATGATAATTTTGTGGCATGTGTCAATCCAAGTGGGAGGTTACCTAACTTGAGGTAGTCCCATATGGGTGTATACCAATCCTGCTAATCAAAAACTTTGACGGTATGAATAGCCAATCCTTCTTGAATTTCATCCCTAGCAAAAGTTGAGCGGGAAAGAACTTGTAAGAATAACATTGTGTTGCTATTAAGGGGAGTAGGGGAGAACAAGGACCCCCATTTGGCGTGATTCAGACAATCATGGATTTGAGAGAAATTGTCTAGGGACGGTTCAATCTAGATCGGGTGGATTCCTGTCGTTAATTCGGAGCTTACACACTCCATCATGGATTGCGATAGTGTTTTCACTTGAATGGTTGTCATTTCACCATATATGTCTTGCTGGATTAATGATCCCAAGGAGGCCATAGTGTCTACAAAATGATTTGATGACCGAGGGAGTGCCTCGATATCGTACCATTCAAGCTTTACCAGGAATTTGTCTGCAAGGGCTTTGTAGGCCTGCAAAAATGGGCATTTACATTGGAATACCACTTTGACTTAGTTGATAATTAATAGCGAATCACCAAATATTTTTAATCATTTGATGTTCATGGTAATTGTTGTCTGAAGACCTGTGAGCAAGGCTTCGTATTCTACATTGTTTTTTGTGCACAGGAAATCTAATTTAAATGATAGAGGCATTGGATCCCCTTGTGGTGTGAAGAATACAATTCCCACACCACCCCCTTGCTCACATTTAGAACCATTGAAAAATAGGTTTATGTCAGCCTGTGACTTGGGCTCATCAGAATCTGGCAATTTTGAGCCATGGAAGACCCCATCATCAAGTAGTTCTATGGTCAGAGACTGATTGTCTTCGAGAGGAGCCTCTACTAGTTGATCGGCTATGACTTGACATTTGATGGATTTATGTCCAATGAACTCGATGTCAGACTCTATCAACAGCATGATCCATTTCACCATGTGGCTACTATGATAATTATGACTCATCATGTACCACAATGTATTCTCCTTAGATACAACATGTGTCTTGTTGCTCAGCATGTAATGGCGTAGCTTCTTGGTAGTAAGTTCATAACTGACCAGGGTGTGACTAAGATAGTAAGTAGCCTATTATTTGTGAAGTTCATTCTTCTGGGCTAACATGGCACCCAGTGCCACCTCAGTAGCTGAGATGTATAAGTAGAACGACACTCCTGTTCTAGGTGGTGCCAATACTAGCAGTGAAGCCAAGTATTGTTTAATGTCGTCAAAGGCTAACTGGCAATCGTCGTCCCAGTGAAATGTGACCCCCTTATGTAATAATTTATTCATGGGTCGACACTTGTCAGATTGCTACGCTATGAAGCGCTTTATTGACGTGACCTTTCCCTATAGGCTTTTGAGTTGCTTGATGGTAGTTGGGGGAAGCATTTCAAAGATTGCCTTGACTTTGTTTGGGTCTACCTTGATGCATCGCTTTGAGACTATGAAACCCAAGAGTTTTCTAGATGTGATGCCAAATATGCATTTCTTGGGGTTTAGTATAACTTTATGTTCCATGAAGTGATCGAGGATCTTGCTTAAGTCATTGAGATGATCTGGGCACAAAAGAGATTTTTCCAACAAATCATCCATGTAATCTTCCAAAGTTTTATGCATGTGATCGTAGAAGATATACGTCATGGCACGTTGGTAGGTACCACCATCATTTTTAAGGCCAAAGGGCATGACCTTACAACAAAATGTCCCCCAAGACATTGTGAACGCCATTTTTAGATGGTCCTCGAGATTGATATGAATCTGATTATATCCCGAGAAAGCATCCATGATGGAAAGCATTTTGTGGCCTTCTATAGCGTCTACCAATGCATCGATGCTTGGCAAGGGGAAATCATCCTTAGGACTCACTTTTTTTAGATCTAAAAAATTAGTACATATGTGAATCCTCCCGTCAAGCTTTTTGACGAGCACCATGTTGGATAGCCATGGTGGGTAATCCATGCAGATGACAAAATGTGCATCCAAAAGCTTTTGTAATTCATCTTTGACCATTAAGGCCATTGTTGGGTGCATCTTACATAGTTTTTGCTTAACTAGCTTGAATTTTGGATCAAGCATTAGATTATGCATGACTAGCTATGGATCTAGCCCCAACATGTCTTTGTAGGACCATGCAAAAACCTCCTTCTTTTCTTTGATAAGGGCAATGTAGTCGGTTTGCTCTTCAGGGGATAGACTTACCCTCAGCTTGATAATCTGTGGATTCATTGGTTTCGAGCCAATGTCTACATCAGTCATCTCCTCGATCGACATGTGGGATCTATCCTCCAATCGATGTAGAGTCAAGATCAAGTGGATATCATCTGTTGAATTAAGATCATCGTTAGGAACCTCAAGTCCCTCTTCGGCATGGAAGATATCCTGAGTTGGCCCTGGGGTGAAATGAAGCATTTCACCAAAATTCCAGTACTCTGATGGGGATGGTGATGAATTAATGTGATCCTAGTCTATGGCATCTATGTATAGATTCAATGACTATGTTGGATCAGTCAGATTGTGGATGGGGGTGGTTAATTCAATGGAGATCATGTTGATAAAATAATTTTGGTATCCATTACCATAGGTGTGATGACTCAAACATTCTGGGTGATCTTTGTGCTCTGTATCTGGCTCTATAGGTATTGGCATGAATGGATCAGCCCTATGTGCAGATAGGAAGATAGGTTCTGCCCTCGACACTGATATATATATAGGGTCTTTGGGCGGTAGGTGTTCTCCGTATGCCCAAAGTGGTGGATTCAACACTTGGTACCACTACACTGGGTTTAGGTGCCACTCATGCCATGGCCTTATGTTTAGTTGTTCAAATATGTCATCAATATCCAAGGGATATTTTTACTGCATCTATCGCATGTTATTGAGATATGCCATCTCAGTTTCATCTTCATAATCACTGTCAAACATCCATAGGCCTTCGTTCATTCTAAAAACTATTTGCAACATTAGGATCTCATCTTGTTCAAGAAAATTGATCTGGCCCCATTGGGGTTGTTCTGCTCTCTACGGGGGGACCTGATTTTCTTAAGGTGGCACTTGTTCAATTGGAGCATCCAAAGGGAACATTTCCAAGAGGCTTTCTTGGTAGTCATCCATAGGGGTCACTTGTGAGTGATTGCTATCCGATTTGAAAGGGTCCCATGGTGCTACCTCATATTCTGACTCATCTTCCAAAGATCCTTCCTAATATTGTCTATATCTCTCTTGTAATGGAGTTCTCAAACTTTCTCCTCTCTCGAGCGAAGGGAAAGTGTTGTTGAGGTCAACAAGGTTGGTCATCAACAATGGGAGATAATCCCCTAGTGTATATGTCATGTAAGTGTTGCAATATGGATCTAACGCCAATCCCCCTTTGTTGCCTATCCCTAGAACTTGCATGTTCTCTACCAATATGTACAAGGGCAGGGGGTGGTTGAACCCTATTCCTGACTTATCGTATGGCATCTGATATCTTAGTTGGCAAAGAACGTGCACTCCTTGCTCATATCTGCCTAACCCATAGCCATGCCAATTACATTGGCCAAGATATCTCAAAGCAAAATTTGGGTTGGACAAATAATTGACATCTTCTGCAAAGGGCTCTTCATCCTCATCCTCTTGCGTGTAAGGTTCAATACCATGATCAAGGCCCCCATACACAAAATTTGTCTGATTCGGTGGGTAGCCTAGAGGAACAATAGTACCGATGGGGAGGCGATGTCTTCCCATGTCCTGCATGGACTCCAGTACGGGTGTTGCTACAATATTCTACACCAGATACTCCCCCATGATCATATTGGCCATTTCAACGGTGATTGTTGGTAATTGACGGGGAGGGAAAGAAAGTTCTTCCTGAGTCCACTCCATGTCGGGTGAACTAGAAGCCTCGATTTCCATTCTGCTAGGCATCTCCTTAGTAGAGATGGTTGAGACTAATGGTGGTGCCTCTTCTAGAGGTTGCACCTCTTCCATAGGTTTCTTACCTTTTTCCTTCTATTTGGATACCATATGTGGCATCGTTGGTGAAGGACCAGACGATGAAGATGGACTCGGCTAAGATTTCTATGGACTTGTCAATGGGGATGCCTATGGAATTGCACCCTGTTTAGATGGATTCAACTAAAAATCCAAATGCATTAATGGAAGGGTTTATTGTAGAATTAGCTACATCGTATTGTAATACTTGAAGGGTTCTAAGTCCATCGGGACTACATGCACCTGCCCTTCAAATGTATACTTTAAGCACTGATGAGCTATCGAAGGGACACACTTCATGTCCCTAATCCATGGCTGACCCAGGAAGATGTTATAGGCCATATCACCCTCCAAGATGTGGCACAATGTAAGTATAGTCTTTTATCCTCGACGACGATGTTTGGTCCACCTATTTCACATGTGGGAACGCAGAAGAAGGAATATCATCCACTGGTGTGACAAGAACATATTGAAGGCTCCTAGCCCCCAAAAATGGAGGAGGTGAATTGCAACCGAGTTCTGAAGCATATTAATAAAAAGGGCTGTCTTCCATATTTGCTTTCAATTTGGTTTAGATTCGTTTATGCTTCTTTCCTTTCATGCACTTTCAATTCATAGGATTTAGCATTATCTTTTGTTTCTTTTACATTGCATATTGGCTTTTCCTTTTTTTTTTTGTATCCTCATGCTTCCAGTGGTGATCATGGTGGGACCTTGTCCTCTATTTTTGAGATCATAAATCTGATTAAAAATTGCTTATTTTTGCTTGTAGGTACCAAGTTTTCAAATGTTGGACTGTTGTTCGTTCCAGCCTATGGCGAATACAGAGCTAGAATTCGTCTTACCCAGGTATGAATGGGCATTTGCCCAACTTTGTGATGAATATAGTTTTGTTATTCATCCCACCCAGGGATGAATAGCTCTCTGTGCTCAAGACAAAAACTCATAACCAACCGATTTGGGCAGAGAAGGGGTAGGGGTCCTAAAAACCTTATGTTATTTTATGCTTTCTGTTTTCTATTTTCTAGTTATTTGCTTGCTTAGGGAAAGTTTTTTTTACTACATGTTGCTTTATTTTATGCAAAAATAATAATAACCCCACACATCACGTGGCAATTTAAACACCAAGTAGCTGGTCGTAAAAACCCAACCCTTGATCAAGACCAACGGTGGGTTTCATCACCACCTTGGCTTGAATTTTTGCATTCACAACCCCGATTGCTACTGTTTCTAGATGTAAATCCTGATTAAAGCTGACCAAGTGTATCTAGGGTGATTCCCAACGCATGAGGATAAGTATTTTAGGGTAGGTGTAAAAAATAGGGTGATTCCTCTTCTATACTGCCTACGTTCCATGTACCATCTGCTTTCACGTACCAATAGTTTCCCTGATGTAAGGGCAGGTATATAGAGAGGTTGGTATATCAGCCTGACAATGGTATATCGAAGGGGCAACCATTTTTGGGAGTCATAAGAGCCATCATATTACATTTGCTACAAAATATTATTTACAAAAATTTCAAAACAAAAATCAAAACACACTAAACTAGGTTTAGAGCACACCTTTAATATTTAAACGAGATAACAATTGCTTTGTGTGTGTGTGATATTTTATATTTAGTGTAGCATAAAAATCATCAAAAAAATAAAAATTTACGCATCTTGTAGGAAAACACCGCCATGGTATACACTCGTAGCCAAGCCCAATCATGGGCAGGAGCTACAGAGAGTGTACAAGGGGGCACAAGTCGCCTTTGCTATAGTCCCAAGGACTTGGTCATACCACCTTGGTGGCCCGACCAATAAGAGAGTCCACATCATGCCATTTCATAATGGGACTATATAGGCACCCCTTCGAAGGAAACTCCCGTACAACATAGACCCTTTTAGGAGGAGTCCTTACACGTGGCACTCAATATAAATAGGAAGGCTCCATTAGAATCTTGGTATAAGTGGCCACCGTGCGATGAAATGCTAGAATAGCATAGGGTCCATGAGGAGAGGCCACATGATTATGTCATCCCTCCTTTACCCCCCATCACTGTTAGAAATAAGAGGCAAAATCTAGAGCGTAGGGCTCTTCAAATAGGGTGAGCCAACTATGCCTACCCCTTTCACATATACGAAAGGGAGCATGAGGAAGACCATTACATTCCTCAAGATCAACATACAACATGGGAGCAATGCACATCCACACCTTCTATCTACCAAAATCACCTACTGAGGCCAGATCCTTGAGTAAATACTGCCAACCTCGATAGAGGGAAGCAACCTATAGAGATCTCGGATCATCACGACTGAGATAAATGTGTAGGAGAGGCATTTAGGCCTCCTAGACTCAGTATGGAGGAACAAATCAACCTAGAAATATCTAGACATGCCACCCTCCAAGCGTAGATCATGCATCTTGAGCAAGACCAACAACAACTAGAGCATCTATATCGCCTTAGCAAATAGCGCATTCGGTGTCAAATAGACGAGCTTCTCCATAACCCTGTGCCTGAGAGGGTTCCAACCCCTTGCATCCAAAGAGTAGAACCATATGATAGGCACAACCCCTTGGTGTGAGATAGGTCTCCACGACCTTACTAAGAGCTACCTCTGAGACCTCCTAGACCTGAGCGGGATGCCACTCCCAGAAACAACGATGGGCACCCTTCATGGAGACCCACCCATGGTTATAGGTCTCATCCAAGAACTCCTCAAGAAGCCTATGAGGAGTATGAGCAAGAAGAAGAGCAGGCTTAAATGCCCTACCAAGGTAGAGGGGGTGCTATCCAGCAACCCCTCCATAGGCCTCAAGTTCCTCACAACTCGCAGCAGGAACAAACCAAGGAGGAAGAAATCAAGTCTTACAATGCATATAAAGCACTGCTAGAGTGCTTGGAATCTATGGAGACCAAGACTTATGGGCCCCAAAAGCCCACTTTATGCCAACTCCATAGTCATCCTATGCATCCATTAGTTCCAGCACCCCCTTACCCTAAACACTTTAAACTACCTCAGCTGGCAATCTTTAGAGGCAAGTAGGATGCCCAAGAGCACGTGACTAGATTCTTGAGCTAATGCTTCAACATTTAGGACAATGATGCTTTGCTATTAAGAACATTTATAACCATGTTCGCAGGCCCTGCCTTGGATTGGTTCACTCAATTGCCAAAGCACAACATTAGTAACTTAGACTAGCTAGTGCATGCATTCCTTGAACGCTTTGCCTTCAACACCAAGAAGAAGGAATCACTAAGCGACTTAGCCAGCCTCAGGTAATATGAGGAAGAAACCATGGCGGCCTATGAGAACTAGTGGAGGACTTTGCTTTCAAAGCTGCCCTACCTCCCTCCTATGTCCGACCTCACCCAAATGTTCTCAAAGAGCTATTTGAGATCGATCTCCGTGCTATTGTAGCTACAAAAATATGCCACTTTAGAGGAAGCTCTGGTGCAAGCCAGAATAATTGAGGAGATCAAGATTCAAGATGGCAAGATAGCCAAGCCAAAGAAGAAAGAATGGTCTAAGAGCACCAAAATAGATACCATGCAACAAAAACCCATTGTGGTCAATCAAGTTGCTATAAACGTCCCTAAGCCTGCACAAGAAACACAACCCCAAAATGCTAACTATCAGGTGGTGCATCTTAAAAGTATGACAGAGAAAATTAGAGGCAAGAACAAATTTAGTAGTGTCACCCTAGGTGACAATTCACACCTTACACAGAGTCTATAGACTCCCTGTTTGATCACTTATTAGCGGTAAACTTGATCAACCTACCTGAGATTCAACCCATAGACCATAATTCACCAAAACCTAAGGGCTATAGGGAAGACTTGTACTGTAGGTTCTATAGATAGAAGGGACATGACCTTAATGCATGTTGTAAGTTTAAAGGCTTAGTGCAAGACCTAATTGATAACAAGACATTAGCGATGGATAATCTCGTGGCACCAAGCAATCAAAAAATGGAGGTCTTCAAGGACCCCTTGCCTGCACATGATACGTAGAAAAAAACCCTACAAGTCAATGAGGTAACACATAATTACCCCATGCAGGGGTATGTAGGTATGATCAGTATAGTGACTCAAAATAGGAGGTACCTGAGCACAACTACCCTTGTGACAGCTACAGGAGAGGTGCCAACAATGTCACAATCACAACACCTTGCACCACCTCCTTCGCCTAGACCAGTGGCCATAATTCGGACCAAACTCACCCAGAGTTTGAGGACCATGTCGGCTAGACTCTCCATCTACGATATCATACAAAAATCAATGCCCCATTGGGAGGCTCTAATGGAGATACTAAAATCCATCGAGTTGCAGCCCCATGAAGCAAACTCCAACAACTTCGTGGGACATGTCAAATGATGCACTGAGCCAGTCATCACCTTTCAAGAAGATGAATTAAAATTAGTGGCTACTGACATGGTGGATCCACCCTTGCATGTCATCACATGGGTCAATGGAATTCCATACAAGAGAGTATTTTTGGACACTTTCTCGTCCAGTAATATCATTACAACAATGGCCTTGAAGCACCTAAAGTTGCCTATATCTCACATAGTGGCCTTCACCTATACACTGTGAGCATTCAATGATGCAATATGATCGATAGTTGGCACAATTTTCCTACCCATCCAAGTGGGACAAAATACTATAGCTACATTGTGCCACATCTTGGAGGGTGAGATGGCCTATAACATCTTGCTGGGTCAACCATGGATCAGGGACATGAAGTGTGTCCCTTCGATATCTCATCAGTACTTAAAGTATACATTTGAAGGGCAGGTGCATGTAGTCCCGGTCGACTTAGAACCCTTCAAGTATTGCAATATAGTGTAGTTAATGCCACAATCAACCCTTCCATCAATGCATTTGGATTTTTGGTTGAATCCATCTAAACAGGGTCCAAATCCACAGGCATCCCCATTGACAAGTCCATCAAAATCTCAGTCAGGTCCATCTTCATCATCTGGTCCTTCACCAGTGATGCCACCTATGGTGGCAAAATAGAAGGGCAAAGGGAAGAAACCTCTAGAATAGGCACAACCTCTGGAAGAGGCACCGCCATCACTCTCAACCATCTCTACTGAGGAGATGCCTAGCAGAATGGAAATTGAGACTCCTAGTTCACTCGACATGGAGTGGACTCAGGAAGAACTTTCATTCCATCCCCCTCAATCACCAAAAATCACCATTGAAATGGCCAATACAGGCCTGAGGGAAAATCTGGTGTAGAATATTTTAGCAACACCCGCACTAGAGTCCATGCAGGACATGGAGAGGCCTCGTCTCCCCATCGGTACTGTTGTTCCTCTAGGCTAACTGTCAAATCAAACAAATTTTATGTATGGGGGCCTTGATCATGGTATTGAACCTTACACACAAGAGGACGAGGATGAAGAGCCCTTTGCAGAAGATGTCAATTATTTATCCAACTTAGATTTCGCTTTGATATATATTGGCCAATGCAATTGGCATGGATATTTGTTAGGCATATGTGAGCAAGGAGTGCGCATTCTTTGCCAACCAAGATATCAGATGCCATACAACAAGTCAGGAGTAGGGTTAAACCACCTCTTAACCTTGGACATCTTGGTAGAGAACATGCAAGTCCAAGGGATAGGCAACAAGGGGGGATTGGCATTAGATCCATATGCCAACCCTAACACGACATATACACTGGGGGATTATCTCCCATTGTTGACGACCAACCTTATTGACCTCAACAACCCTTTCCCTTCGCTCAAGATAGGAGAAATTTTGAGAAATCACTTACAACATAGATATAGACAATATTAGGAAGGATCTTCAGAAGATGAGTCAGAATATGAGGTAGCACCATGGGACCCTTTCGAATCGGATAGCAATCACTCATAAGTGACCCCCATGGATGACTACCAAGAAAGCCTCTTGGCAACGTTCCCTTTGGTTTCTCCAATCGAACAAGTACCACATCAAGAAAATTAGGTCCCTCCATAGAGAGCAAAACAACCCCAATGGGGCCAGATCAATTTGCTCGAGCAAGACGAGATTCTAATGTCGCAAACAATTTTTGGAATGAACGAAGGCATGTGGATCTCTAACAGTGATTATGAAGATGAAATTGAGATGGCATATCTCAATCACATGCGACATATGTAGCAACAATACCCCTTGGATATTTATGACATATTTGAAGCACAAGGATACGGAAACAAAATGGAAAAGCCAATATACAATGTAAATGAAACAAAAGATAATGCTAAATCCTATGAATTGAAAGTGCATGAAAGGAAAGAAGCATAAATGAATCAAAACCAAATTGAAAGCCAATATGGAATACAACCCTTTTTATTAATATGCTTCAGAACTCAATTACAATTTGCCTCCTCCATTTTTGGGGGCTAGGAGCATTAAATCTTTTCTTGTCACACCAATGGATGCTAATCCTTCTTCCATGTGCCCACATGTAAAATAGGTGGACCAAACATCTCCACCACTTGCATTTATGAATCTTGACTTCTTTCTGCTCCTCTAATGTCCATATCCTATATTCAAGGAAACAAAAAATAGTCAGTAGCACTTGTAGATAAAATGAAGAATGCAATCCCCATGCCTTCAATTAGCACATGCAAAATATGAATAAAATGATAACTGAAATATATCCAAATGAATTAAAAACTTGATAGGGGCATAAAAACATCACTAGGGAGGCACTGCAAAAAGAACAGTCAAAAAATTTGCCATAGATTTTTATTCACTCTGGGGCGGGACGATTAGACCTGCAACAAAGCGTCAAAAAGCACTATCCCAAATGTCACATTCGAGAAGCTCCAAATCACCTACAAAGTTGGGTGTTATCTAAAGGGGGTATTTTGGGAAGACCCAGAAGGTCATATTTTCCCAATTTGGCCTCTATCACCAAGAAATTGATGATGCTACTTGCATGTTAGTAAAGGCGGGAAATGATAAAAACATAATAAAAAATGATCAAAACGATGTGAAATTTGAATGACAACCTATCTAAGCAACATAGAATCAGATGCAAAAAATAATAGAAAGGAAATATGCTATAGATTTCTAAACGCTCTAGGGCAGGGCGATTAGAACTACAGTAGTGCGGGGGGCGCCCGGGGGTAGGACGCCCACAGTTTAGGGCCCTATTTTGGAACCAATCCACTTGGGATGGGACCAAAATCTCTTGTGAGGTGTTTTCAGCAAATTTGGTAGGATGCTATGGCCAAATGTCAGATTTTTGTTCCGGATTTTCCCTTCCAATAATCACCTAATGACCTCCCTTCTAAAATAGATCAAGGATGTGAAAGGCACTAATCAAAAGGTATGAGGATATAAAATGGTAACACTTCATTTCTCAAAATTCTCCTTCTCCCTCTCTTTTTGGGGTGAGAAGACCCACCATTTTATAGACCTGACGATCTCTTTGGATGAGCATGCAGAGGTTCCACTTGGCAATCATGCCTTCAAATGGAGAAGAAGATTACTCCCAAATTAGGGGCTCCATGACTGCCCCTGTAACTACCTCTAATGCTCAAAAATGTTCACTTACACTCCCATGCAATGAAGGAAGAGTTAATTGGTAGATCTGAGCTGACATTTGTCAAGATTTGACTTTTTTCCTGTCAAACCTGCTATTCGCACCACCCTAGAGCGAATACTGCTAATCATCCCTGGATGGTGTGAATAGTAGTTTGTAATCGTCCCTAGGTGGAATGAGTATGAAGCAGAGTGCCTGAAGGTGCCAAATTGGCCTCTGACCTTCCAAAACTACTGTGAGAGTGGTTAGGACCACTGTTTAACCTTTGGGGGCTGCCCTGGGGGCTGTGTGTGTCAATGCGATCAGTGTTTGCAGTCACATAATCGGATTGGTGTTGTTTTTCTGTCTACAACATCAACAAGTATGTAATGTTTAAAGAAGAAATTTACGAAGAGCTTTCAAATAATTCTCTACAAATTGTAAATGCATATTATGATCAAAAATGAATTTTTGACATTGGTTATAGTTCATAAATAGATATATATTATAATGATAGTGAAAAAAAAACCCTTTTACCCCAAAAATAAAATAAAAATAAAATTAGAAACCATTGAGGATATTTACAAGCAATGTAAACAATTTGAAGGCAATAATATTCAACATGATAACTTTGCATTTATAACAATCACCATGAGGAATAAATATTCATATTATAGTGGTGAAACTAAGGGTCAAAAGTAATGGAAATAATCCATGGTAGATAGGTATAACACCTAAGTGGAAAATTGATCTTAGGATGTAGTTAAACTTCATTTAGAAAATAATCATTATTAAAAAAAAGGGTACACAATATAATGTTCAACTTTGATGGATGTATTGAAATATATAAGGCTATACTAATAGAAACATGGTATTTTTAGGAGGAAGACACATACTATGAAGAAACATTTGCTCCAACATCCAAGATCAATATAGTGAGATAGTTTTATGGAAATACATTTCAAGTGACAAATGTATTATATGGATGCCAATAATGATTTTCTAAATGGTAATATTGAAGATGAAATATTTATTATAAAATAATAGAAATTTGTAGAATGAGGATAAAGATCATTTGCTATACAATCTAAAAAATGTGATTTATGGGCTACAAAATGCATTAGTGACTTGGTATATGAAGATTAATGAATACTTTAAATCAAAAGGGTTTAAGAATAATTTATATGATCAAAAACTACATATGAATAATTATAATGGAGGTGGACTAGTCATCATTATATAGATGGCCTTATTATTCAAGGCAATTATATGTGTAGTTTTAAAAAAATAAAATTAAGATTATAGAAAAAAATTGACATAATAGATTTAGGATTGCCTTATTACTTTCATAGCTTCAGAGAATTCCAAACAAATAAATAACATTCTTATTTTATAAAAAAAGTATAATAATGGTTTTTTAGTCAAGTTTAAGATGCAAAATATATATCAAAATAAATATATATGGTATTGATGTTGACATAATGTTAAATATCAAAATCTTGTTGAAAGCCTGATATATCTAATGATTTCTAGACTTTATAATTATTTTATTTGTATAGTATCTAGATTCATGTGATCTACTAAGGTTCCATGTTAGGGAATTTCTATATATATTTTTACATGTTTGTATGTTGGAATTCATAATATTTTATAGAAATAAATGAAAGAAAAACATCTACTCAAATATTATATAGAAAAAAATGGATAAAAACGATTTAGGGAACCCATAGACACCATAAATAATCACTATCCATAAATATTGCACAACACTCTAAAAAAAAATGATAAGTGTGAACGGGTATGTATAGTAATATCAAAACCCTAATTACATCATAAAATTTAACCTAAGGAAACATAAAATGAGGGATTTAAGTTATTATAGGTCATACATAGGTTTTAACCATAACAAGGTTAACCACAACCCATAGGGTTTAACCCTACAAGTCATAAGAGATTTTGGGTACCTGCAAGCACCATAGATAATATTCCATAGTGATCTAATAAAAATAAGTATCGTGAGAGGGATATTTATAAAAACACTAATTCCTAAATTATATCATAGATTTTAACCTAAGATGATATAATGAGAGGGATTTAGGTTAGTTAAAAATCATAAATAATTTAACCATAACATGTTTAACTACAACCCATATGACTTAATAAAATATTATAAAATAATTAATACATTATACAATTAAATACCCTTAGGTCAATCCAGTACATCACATAATGTTGGATCTTGTTATAATTTTAACAAACACCATAATATGAATTGAGGATACATGAAGAGGAGATATTAGTAACAATAATATCACCCCATTAATCTAAAATGATAATCCATGGAGAGGATATATTGGTAACAATAATATCACCCCTATAATGATGCTTTAGTGGACCTCCACATTTTGAGGTCGATTCATTTAGACCCTCTCCATCATCTAAAATATGTTGTTCTAAAAATACTTCCTACACAAAATTTTCCTTAGGATGAATCTTAGTCACCACTACCATTATTAGACACTCTTCTACACAACCACAAAATATTGTTTTTATAGGAGATCAAAAAAAGAAAATTTAAAATCATCACCTCCTACCAACCCAAAAGAGATATTTTATTTTAAACATAAGTAAGGTTCACCAAATATGTTCCAGATAAATTCAACATAAGCTTGTACCACATTCTGGGTTCCATATGCTACAACATCCCTTGGGTGGATAGGAGTGGCTAAACTCTTTCAACCATTTTGGGGTTTACCTTGTACACTGCCCATACAGCTTAAATTACATCTTTGAGTGGTCATCCATTTTCCTTTATTTATTTTGAAGGAATTTTTGACCACAGTGTGTGGGTTAACCCTATCTCATTAGTTTGAGAAGAGGGGTACCAAATCCTTTACTAGTATCAATTATACCTTACTAGTAGTTAGGCGTAAGCTTCCTATAGTTTTAAACACACATCATTTAGTATAAAACTATTATACATAATTAATCTACCCTCATGATAGATTAATGGTGGTTACTACAATTCGTGTGGTATCTTCCATTTTTTCACCCATCAGTTAATGGGGGTTTCCAATGACTACCACACCAAATGACATCCCTCATACGAATTCTTCCTTTATCATTCAAGTTCCTATGATTATCATTTGCATGACATCTCTCACATGGGTATATCATTCTCTATTGAAGAATTCATCACAATATTTTAGTTGCAATGGAATTATAAGCTCACCATATTTCAGAGCACACTTCAGTGATCTATTACTAAAGTGCCCATTGTAATCCTAAGGGATTGTCACATCACATCTTCCTTAGTTCTAGTCCTAACCTTAGGGGTCAAATTAGGTTGGAATTCTATGGAAAAATCCTCTTAAGGAAGAATCCCCAAACCCTAAGGTGAATCTAAGAAATAACCTTATCCTTTTATTTCATTCATTTAAAATTTAAAAGCCACAATTGTATAATCCATATTCTATTACTAGAAATAAAGGAAAGATAATCATCTATATTGATTAACAAAGTTAATCTCCATAAAAATAATAATAAAATAAACAAATCCATTTCTTATTCATATATAATTAATAGCAATAGATCTATAGGTGCATATTATAAATCCATAACAAGTTCTCCAAAAGATACACAAATGACACACCATGTATCCTAGGAAATCCTTTTGGAAAAAACCTAGCTTTAAAATAGTCCATATTTATTTTTGATCCAAGCATATTAACCAATCTCAAAAAAAGAATCCATTATTCATTTTAACACAAATTCAATCTATTGCGTAGGAATCTCCATAATTTTTATGTACTTTCATTACAAGAATATGTAAATTCATTTGTACAAAAGCGAGGGAACCCCATAATTACCTCTCATAAAACCCAATTCACTCATCCATATAATAATACTCAAGAGTCCTCTCCTAGAGTAATTTATTACAAAAGAGTAATTGTGGAATAATCATAATTTCCTTTATATTTTTTCGGTCTCATGCCCAATCCTTCATTCATTTATATATATCAATATATTTCTCTTTTCATAAACAAAAATACCATTTTCAATATAAATAAAAATATAAATATTCGTATCATAAATGATTCATAATTCCATTCAAAAAATCCACAAGCTATTCAAATTATAATAGTGAATTGAACTATTTATACAAAATCCACAAATCATCACTTAACTTTCTCATAAATGATAACCCAATCTTACAAAAAAAAGTTACATCTTTTAATCATCTAAGTATTATCATTGTTGGGATTTATTACATGCTTTGTCATGTGTACTCCACTATGTTAGTGGACTAGTAGTTTATTATTTGTTTTTTATCTTCATATAGGCTCTTAAGCCTATATATGCAACTCATTTCTCATATCAATACAATGAAATTATATCTTATTATAAACATTTCGTATCAGAGCTCAAGAACTCTCCTGCCCTTGTAAGTTTGAGGGGGGATTGCCATCCCCTTATATTTTTCCTCCCACATTTATAGTGATGCCCTTCCCTCAATTATTGGAAGAGATTATCCTCTTTCCCAAGGCTATTTTTCGTTCAGACGGGAAAAGAAAAATTTTCCATTGATAATGTAGTGGAAATCCCTCTGTTTACTCATGAATGGAAGAATATTTGTGTATGATTTTAAAAAATATTCCTATTTTTATTTTGTGTCACAATTTTTTTTTAGGGGTTTATGGTAGGCCATCATAACATCCGTCATCTTGCAGATTCTCCACATAGTCTATTTCTTGTAATGTGCTTATACTGTATAAAATAGTGGATTGATCATCTCCTACATTCAGTGATCCCAAACCGAGAAACAACTCTGATTTGTTATTGTTATTGTTATGGCTATAATTTATTTTACATTAGACAATAGTACAACTAGAGAACAAAAACTATGTGTCCTCTCTGAAAGAGATATACAAATATGTCATATAATCAAATAGTCACTATGGCAATCAACTCAAACCAAATGTAAGATTAAATTCATAAATAGAAATGAAATTCAATTAACTCTCTAGGGTTGGGGATATCGATAAGAATGACCATTAGGTGGAAGACATCTTGGAATAATGTGTATGGCATGGTCATGGGATATTTTGGGAGGTAGTCCTTTAGGTTCTTGGAAAACCTCATCATAGTTGGCCATAATATTTTGAAGATCTTCTAATTGGATGTCTAGTATATCTTGTGCTTTAATTTCCATAAAATTAATTTTATCAATGAATCCATAACTACCTTTCCTTAATATTTTTTCCATGTTGTGCGAACTTACTATATTTGATGGAGGTGTTGGAATTACTTGGAGGTAAATGGTATTCCCATTTTCTTTCCATTCAACAAAGCACTGCTTGTAATTAAAACCGATCGTGGTTTCCATTTGTTCTAGTCATGCAACTCCCAAGATAAATTTTGAACTGCCTAAATTCATAACAAAAATAGGACCCTACGAAGTGTGTTTTACCTATACATTGAGCACTACTCCTTATTTGTAGTTCTAACTTGAAATTTATCTTGATTGGAGGAGTGGATGTGCAAGTTTAATGCCTTCACAAGCCTTGTGTCAATAAAGTTGTGAGTACTACCTAAATTAATTAATACAATTACCTTACTTTTCTGAATTAATCCTACCACTTTGATTGTGTGGTGAGCTAATAACCCCATAAGAGCATGTACTAAAATTACCATAGTATATTCCTCAGCCACAAACTCCTCATATTCAATATGGTCTTCATCTATGGGATCATTAGGAAAGTTTTTATCCTCTATTTCTTCATCTTCCTTGTTAGTGTATTCAATTTGAAAATTATGTAATGGTACACATCCCTGATCTTTTGGATGGTGATTGCGATATTTATAGAAGAAATATCTTGATGGTTGATCATTTCTACAAAAAGAGTTGTTGCGGTATTGATGATATGAATCACGTCGTGTGGATGTTCCTATTTGTACCTTCTTTTCTGCCAACTTGTTAATCCTTATACACTCATATATCTTGGATGGATCTTGTAGATCCACTTGGAATTTAATATTCTCTTTCAAACCATTTCTAAAAGCAACTATCATTACCTCGATTTTCAAATTTTTTACATAGGAAAGAAGGCTAGTGAATTCTGATATATAATTCCTCACCGATCCTGTTTGCTTAAGTGATAACAACCGCACTGTGTAATAAGATGTGGATCCTTCATAAAATATTTAAAAAATATATTTTGTGAAATCATCCCAGTAGATGTTGTTAATTTGCTCGCATTTGAGCCATACAAACCATTTATGAGCTTCAGTACCGAGTTTGGAGGAAACAAAATGATCTTTTTTTTAATCTTGAATTTTGTATAAGTTTAAAATTCCTTCCATTTTGGTTATCCATCCACATGGATCATGACCCTCAAAGGTAGGAATATCAATGCATGCCCAATTGACCCCACTAGACCCTCTAGGTTGTTGGTAAACTTCATATCTATGTTGGTATTCATCGTGCCTATGTCGATGGAAGCAATTTTGGGTAGGACCTCTTTGTTGTTCACAAACTTCCTCGTTTCCTAAATCCTTGTTATTTTTTTATCAATTACAGATATTTGGGGAAGGATCATTATGATCTCTTTGGTGTGTATAGGCATCATACTTCTACTAAGTACTCCAATGGTTTGGGCTAGGAGGATTTGGTTGGATTTGTCTGTCCAATAGTTGGGACATTTTGTCATTCATGCTCTTAATACTATCTACTAAGGATAGTAAGACCTCGTTAGTGATCATGGGGCTTCCTGTTTCCTCTTGTGTGAGGTTCTCATGGGAGGAATTTGGGGAGGGATTGGATGTCATTTTGTTAAACAATGGATGACCTAGGTTAAAGATAGTAATACCTAAAGGAGAAGAAGAATTTTGTCTACATTTGCTTCGGGATCATGGACCAATGATGATACGAAGGACCAAGACGTGGGAGCATGGACCAACGATGATACGAAGGACCAATATGTGGGACAACTAGACAAATGGTACAAGACATGGTGGATTGGTTAATGAAGAGGATGCCAACAAGTCTACGAGTGGTGGAACCACCAACGTGTGATCGAAGTCACATTGTAGAAGGTGATACTTATGCATATTAAACCACTCCATAATATTTACACACTAAATGTGGGATAATTATCCAAACCACAAAAAAATATATATAACTGATGAATGTACGTTAGAAAAACATTGATAATTATTTTTTTCCTCGCGTGCTAATTTGGCATGATTGCGGATGGCAAGGGTGAATGTTTTAGTGTGTGGTTGCGAGAGATTTGATTAGCAACGAAGCATTCCAATTGTGCAAGCTGCCTTATAACCTTTGGTTCATTGGGAATTTGTGGAGGATAGATATGCTTGCTACAAAAAAAACTAGGTATGCTTCACTCAACACACAAGCACACATATTGAAACAAGGATCACTACGAATAAAACCAGGCATACGTTTACTCAACACACGGTCTGGGAAAATACAGTAGTTATATAGTCATTAAGTGTTTTTGGTGATCAACATAAGCACTGTATTTTCAAATATCAAATGCAAGCTTGGTACTGTCAGATGCCAATGACTATTGATCATGTGAGAACAACGATCTACAAATTTCTTCAGAGTCGAACTACTATGATACCACTTTGAGAGCAACAACTATGTGTCCTCTCTAAAAGAGATATACAACTATGTTGTGTAATCAAATAGTCACTATACCAATAAACTCAACCTGAATGCAATATTAAATTCACAAATAGAAGTTAAATTCAATTAACTCTCTTGCCACTCAAGGAGGGTAGATCCCCACTGCTTAGGCCAAATATAATGTGAGTATGCAGATAAATATGAATAATAGATGATACAATAAAATCAACTCTTGGATAGTTATATACTAAGTATTTAAATTTTTCTTTAATATAGCTGACACTATATATTTATTGGAATATAACAATAGCCACCACTATCACCCCATCACTCATAGACAAAATACTTCTGGTGTGACATGTTTCTTCATGACTTGTGGGTATGTGCATCACTGGGAGGTTTGAATTTGACCATACCTGCAATTAGTTTCATAATGCTAGGTGCTACTCCAAAGTTGTAACAAGGATTTGGGCCATTATAGTCCTACATAAAGAGGCCCCACATCTTATGAGGTTTGGAGTAGCTTAAATATTTAAATGATGAAAGTAATCCCAACAATAAATTGAATATTAAAACAGTTAATCTACCACTAGTTTTTCCCTTCAGGACAAACTCGAGAAAGTTCTTGGCATGATAAAATGAAGATGGTGTTGATGAAGTTCACATTTACCGTGGTCAGGGTCTAAAAATCCTAGAATTTATTAGCCTACTTGATACTTGCAGACTTTGTTATTGGAAAGATTGGTGATGTTCTTCTCTAATAAATAACCAATGATACATCCTTAGTCTTCAACTTCATGAAGGACATCATTTTATAATGCAAATGATATCTTCCTGAGGCCATTCACCGTGCAACTGTAAAAATATGTAAACTCAAAATTGAATCTACTCAGCCTAAAGTCTGCCACCTCCTGCTAGTGATCCCCCAATGGTCCCATAGCCACCCTCGTTAATTGTGGCCCCTATTTGTTTTTTCATCATCGTATACATACCTTGATGCAGTCTTGAATAGTAGAGGCATTGTTTTCAATATAACTGGCACTCTCGCAAGTCGTAATGCACCTTGTTTTGCATGTGTGTACCTGTGTGAAGACTTATTTCATGAAATATCCTCTCCTATTGCTGAAGAATTTGTTTACTTTTCATTGTTATAGCTATGTTGAATCATACTACACATCCAAGAATTTTAGGTGGTGATCTATGTGGTTTCCTATTCATCATCCTAATGGGCCTACTTCTAGTGTATACAATACTTTCTGCATGGATCATGACAAGCAATTTTTTTTGTGAATATCAAATATTCGAGAGATCCCACAAATTTGGAAAATCTTACCTCCTATGACCATGCCTACATAGCTAGTCATCTCCCATATGCCACTATTTTTTTGTTGCCTAATTTGGTACTATCAAATATGTTGGTGGTGATCATCAAGTGTGCACAGACACACCAGCAGTGGGTGCATTCTGAGCAACAACAACACTCTTCTAGAATTTGACACATGTGGACCCAAGTCTATTTGAAGGTTGTATGGGCATATTGCACGCATATGGACATAGTGCGAGGGATGACATATTTTAAAAAATGTTTTTTTCATAAATGATGGGGCATTTTATTCAAATGTAATTTTTGGTGAAGTTCATCATAATCCGCATGAGCTATTTAAGCCCTTTTGGAAACATCAATAATGTTTATGCATCCATATCCCATGCCTGTTGGATTATACACCTCTTGCCACATGGTGACTATTGCTATACCTGCCTTAGAATCTGTCATCTGCTGCACCCACCCTATGGAGGCCAAAAATATTTTCTATGCAAACAAAATATCCAACAAGGACCACTCAGCCCACATGGTGATATCAGCAAGTGGTTGACAATATGGTCTCCAATTACATTTTTTAAAATGTATTTTTTTTTATCGTTTCTCATGTAAGACAAAAATGAGGAGGACCACTTTAGTTTTAATTGTATGGGGATAAGAAGGGGAGTGCTCATGAAAAGTGGCTAACAATATGGCTTCATTGGGTAAATTTTTTATCCCACATGGATAGTGGGTGGGGTGTATTAATTTTTAAGCATGCATTTTTAATTGGAAGTTATGTTTAGAACTTTTCTGTGGTTCAACAAGTGGTCTAGTGCCCACATGACAACCACATAATGCAAATTCTAAACATGGTCAATCAAATATTTTTAAAATACCATTTTAATATTGTTTACCCACGTAGGCCCATGTAATACTAATCTAGGGACTACATAATCTTAACACCCTAGAATCTATAAATATATTTTTAGATTAATTTCTGAAGACTATAGACATAGACACTTCAAAAGATTATTTTTTTTCTTCTTCTCCTCTATATTTTGCATTCTAGTCTATGGATCACAATATTTTTTATTTCAAGTGCATTTTTGACAGAGAGCGATACTCTCATATGGATCAATTCTTTGTTTTAAGGTGCATTTTTGGTAAATCCTAACACCTTATAGAGGAATATTCACCATGAGGTGGGATGATATTCATGGTGAACCTAGTCAGTGACATATAGAGGTAATATACCTAATGAAGAGACTGACCTTGAAGCGCTAAGACAAGGTTGACCTAGAGGTAACATAACCAAGGATGTGGTTGAACCTGAGCTAATAGACCTATATGTATACACTGTTGATCTAGTATCATTCTTCATAGGTGAAGATCCAAGCACAAAGAAGCACGAGCCTAGACCTTATTCCAAATCTTGTAATAAGGGGGGATGTTAGGATTTATTACATGCTTTGTCATGTGTACTCCACTATGTTAGTGGACTAGTATTTTATTGTTTGTTGTTTGTCTTCATATAGGCTCTTAAGCCTATATATGTAACTCATTTATCGTAGATATTACATCTTATTATCAACAATCATAACTTTAGCAGTATCTCATTAATATTATTAAATAATATTATTTTAGTTCAAACAAAAAGGTGAACATAAATAGCTTTTAAAGTATCATACTAATATTTTCTATATTTAATTAGAAAACACATGACCCAAAATAGTTATTTCAATTATCTATTATTAAATCATTCATAATGAAAACTTGTTTCAAAAATAAATCAACCATTACTCTAGGAAATATTCCATAATAGATCATCTTCAATTCCAAGAATGATTCAATATAAGAATAATTATTTTAATCTATAAGTGATTAATCATTCTTTATAGATTAATACATCCTTTCCTAAAGTAGATCATTTTTAATCTAAATATTATTTTCTAATAGTATTCAATAGATTAATTTTCTAATATTAGATTAATTCATTCATACCTTTCTATTTTAAAATAATGAAACCAAAGAATTATCTTTCTGTGTTAAAATTAGATTTATTTAAACTATATAACTTATTGTAGATTAACAACATGAACTATTATTAATCCAAAAGGAAGGGACATTATGTTCATTAAATATCTTCATGTTTCATTAATATGCATCACTTGCTTAATTAAAATATTTGACTCTCTAGACATTCATATCAGAATATTTGATAGGTCTTCCTATGTATCACCCACATACATGATAGTATTTCAATCCTTTAAGGATATATCAAGCATTTGTCAAATATACATTATTCTAAGTGTGATAATGCAACCAGATATTTTCATGATAGTCAAATATAGAAGACTTAAAGTATCAAGTAATATGCACAAGGGGGTTGGTTCAACCACCCATGTTGTACTTAGTATGGCACTGAGAGGGGGGGTGAATCAGTGTAGCATTCCAAAACATGAATTAACAGCTCTAAAAACCGTAGCAGTTAAAACTTATAAATAGATATAATAAGTACAGCAAGAGAACATCACACAACACAAATTTTTAACGAGGTTCACCAAAATGGCTACTCCTCAAAAAGAATGGCTGCTTGGACTACCATCCAAATCCAGCCTCTTGCAAAGCACCAACTTTACAATTTGTTTACTAGCACCAACTGGAAGGAGCACCAACCCCTTATTTATCTACACCAACAGAAAGGAGCACCAACCCCTAATTTGCCAGCACCAACTGGACTTCAATTTTGAATGAAAATGTTTGATAGATACCTTCGTTATTGCAAGACTCTAACTGGTCTACTTCACCTTTGCAATCTCTGTGCACTCTGCTCTCTCTCTTGCGCAATCACTTCACATAATCTGCTGCACTGCTACAGCCAAACTTTGCAATCAACTTTGCCCTTCACGCTCTCTGCACACTCTGCTTTCTCTGCGCATACGCTTCACACACTCTGTGTCATTCCACACTCTGCTCTCTATTTGCAATCACACTTTGAACAACTCAACACGACTAGCTCACATTATGCACTTTGCTATCATCTCACTGGTTCTGCACTATCTACGCTTTTAAGGCTGCATATCACACGATGATACTCATATCGATCAATATTTCAAATCTCCAAATAGCCCCACTTATATACTTGAGATTTCGAGATGAAAACCCTAATAGTAGTCGACTGATTATGCAAATGCAAACCCTAATCTTGGTCGGTTGTAAACCCTAAAATTGGTTAGCTGCAAACCCTAGAAATTGTCGACTACAAACCCTAGAAATTGTCGATTACAAACCCTAGAAATTTTTGGCTGTAAACCCTAAAATTGTTGACTGCAAACCCTAAAATATGTCGACCCAGATTCAACTTTGTCGGCCTCAACTGCTACTGCCACCTCTGTCACCTTCCTGTAACTATTGCCATGAAATAGAAACATGTCGCGATATCGTGACACTTTTTGTAGCCGTACACCTTCTTGTCCTTGCTATCACGAAATCGTGACCCTTTTGGCCTTTGATAGCTTTGCCACCGTTCTTGTCATGAAATCATGACACTTCAAACTTTTGCTGATGTCATCCTCATTCTTGTCGTGAAATCGTGACGCTTTCGGCTTCTAGAGGCTTTTCTTGCAACCTATCATGAAATCGTGACACTTTCAGCTTTCACTGACATCATCCTCATTCTTGTCACAAAATCATGACGCTTTTAGCTTCCGTACATTTCTCGCTTCATGCACTAGCAAAATCAAGACATGTAGCGAAATTGCTACAACTTTGTGCCTTATGCTTGAGCCGTGAAACTTTGACTTGTAGCGAAATCGCTACACCTTTGTGCCTTGCACTTTTTACTTGTAGCATAATCGCTACACCTTTGTGTTCTGCACTTTTGACTTGTAGCGAAATCGCTACACTTTTGTGTTCTGCACTTTTGACTTGTAGCGAAATCGCTACACTTTTGTGTTCTGCACTTTTGACTTGTAGCGAAATCGCTACACCTTTGTGTCTTGCAGTTTCGACTTGTAGCGAAATCGCTACAACTTTTCCACTTAACACTTTCTCCTTGCTTTGGCCAGTGAAATTTCAACATGTAGCGAAATCGCTACAACTTTTCCACTGAACGCTTTCTCCTTGCTTCGGCCAGTGAAACTCCAACATGTAGCGAAATCGCTACGGTTTCTTGACTTAGCTTCTTGGCCTCCAACATGTCGCGAAATCATGACAGTTTGCCTTGCGCCTTCTCATTGTTGCCAGAAATTCCGTGACATTATTGAGCATGTTGCAAATTTCTCATTGTTGTCAACATAGGCCTTCTCTCTCATCATGCAATGGACAAATATTCAAGATCATTCTGATGCAAAGACGAACTCAAAGATGTCGCGATTATGTAAATGCAATTCTTCAAAATGTGCCCATTTTCAAAAATTCAAGAAAGAGAGAATGCGGTCACTTCTATTTTCCAGGAATTACACTTTACATAATCTGACTATCCTTTGAACTTCTATCCTCTGCATCCGAATGACTCTCGAACCTGTCTGTCCACTGCATCATTAGATCTAACTGCCTGTGTTGACAACAATGACAAACCTCTTGCAACACCTTGCTCAACAATCTCCCCCTTTGGAATTGTTGGCAACACCTATGTACATTCCTATAACTCTTCTCCCCCTTTGTCAATAATACCAAAGGGCTGCTGCAGACTCCCCCTGAGTCCATCCTCACAATTCTCAGGCACAATTTGTTGCATCTAGCACAAATTATGATCATGAGCAAAAGAATAGGCAAATACTCAAATGCTCCCCCTGAGAAGGTGATCCCTGTAGCTAGTCAATAGTCTCACACAGAATCTGTTCAACAAGCTCACATAGAACTTGTCCAATGCTGAAACACAAGTTCATACAAAACCTGTCCAAATCTGCTCCACCAAGCTTACTAAGAACTTGCCCATATCTGCTCTAAAAACCTGTCCCAGCATTGTCCTCAAATATTTCCCAAGGGCCTTCTTAAGGGCTCAATCAAATCACCTCAACCAATCATCACAAGGAACAACTCTCTCTCACATAACCCCAGTCCAAGTATGTATCAACCAACTCAATGATTCCAACATGCTCAACCACAAATATCATATAACCATGATACTCATGTTCTTTTCTAACACAAGTTCCTTCACAACCAATGGGCTTAAACCACTATGCTTATAACACACGGTTTAAACACAGCTCTCTATTCAGAAAAACTGATGCATTCAACCAACCCCTTTCGAAGAAGGAAACCACAAACAATCATTTTCCCTTCAATGATATTTCAAAAATTCAACCACCATAATGTTTTGACCAATACTGTATCAACACTACAATTTTACCGCCAACTTTGTGCAAGCATCAAACACTGTACCATAACACAAACCAAATCCCTTTTTACTTTTTCAGCTTGGTCTATGTTTTCTGCAGTCACCGTTGGTCACACCTTTCTGTCAACTGTTCGAATCAGAAAACAAAATTTTGTTAACCATTTCACGGCCAACTATAATGCACCTTACTCACCCTCAACCTTCTTAACTTTGGATTGGCACTTTATCAACAGTCTAAAATGAAACTGTCTGTGAATTAAATATTTTTACCAAGCCGTCATGAAAAGATCTAACAATCTTCACAACAAACTGATATACGTTGTTTTTATCAAAACACAAATACGCAGCTAGGGCAAATATCTTTCACTGACCAAATTCTCTGAACTGAGATATTCCATAGTTTTGAACAGTGGTAATAAGAACCAACAACAGAACAATAATGACATAAATTCATACTGCCGATGGTGACACCTCTCAATTTAATATTGATCCTTTACGACACTACCACGAACAACTACAAGAACTGAAAAAGACACTTTGTCAACTGAACAACAACTTCCCTGACTACTGTCCTTTCATCCTCAGAAAACCAAACAAACATCGAGGAGCATTAAAATAAAACCTTTTAAGATTGCTCCCCCTGAGGATGTGCTTCCTGGAGTTGCTTAGTGCAGTAGAGGAGCAGTCTCCTTCAGTTCAAGGAGACACGATTTCCTCTCTTCTTTCTTTCTCCAGACTTTCTTGACCTCGGGCTTGGATTTTTCAACTGCATCCCTATTTTGCACCTTTGCGTGAACTCGAATATTTCTCTGGTGTGGTTGTCTCTTATGCATCCATGATGAATGATTATTTTCCTTTCTTCTATGTACCTGATTTACTCCCTGTCTGTGTTGCGTTCTTTGCGTCTTATGAAATCTACTGTTTTGCCTTAGATTTGATACAGAAGCGCTTGGACAAAACCTTGCTATGTGCCCATGACCATTGCATTGAAAACATTGTACATAGTGTTCGCTCAGATATGCAGAAGTATTTCTACCAGCATAATTCTTTGATTTATTATTCAATCCACAATAAGTTGCCTTGTGACCATACTGGTTACATCTGAAACAATAGCCATTAAAAGTGTTAGTATGAAAAGAGTGAGAGTGGTAGAACCTCTTTTGTTGTGGTTGCTTTGCTATAAATCTCCTTTGATATTTTCTTTCTTTTGAAGATACAGCTTTAACCTTTTCTTGCTCTGACCCTTCAATAGTGAAATTTTTCTTCTCTGTAGAGTTGGATGATGAAGGTTGTTCAGCTTCAGACTTTTTATGCTTTGATCCTTCAACGGTGAGCTCCTTTTTCTCTGCATATTTGGACGATGGGGGTTGTTCAGCTTCATATCCAAGACCATGCTTATCCGTGGAGCTTCTCTGATAATTTATCATTTTATCTAGCAATTTTGTGCTCTTCTCAAATTTAAGATTTGTATTGGCCTCTTCCAGTTGTTTCTTCAAAGAAACAATCTCTTCTTCTTGTTTGTAGCAAATAGTCTCTTTCTCATTGATCTGAGACCTGAGAGTTTCTTCAATCCTTTTGAACTCTTCTATTTGCAGCTTCAGATTGCTAACAATTTTGTTGGAATCTTCTTCATGTTTGCTACATACATTAACTTTCTTATTCATCTCTTCTGTCTGTATTCTTAGACCGTCTATCTCTTCTTCTAGCTTACTGCAATACTCTGATTTCATGGTTAACTGCATTTCGAGATTTTTAGAAATTTTCTTGTAATCTTCTGTCTGTACTTTCAAACTGGTGATTATATCTTCTGCATCCTCAACCTTTTTAACCAGAGCTGAAATTAGTTTATGTTCCCAATTTGCTTCTGCATCACTTTCTTCTTCATCATATTCCTGTTCTAAATCTGTTTCTTTACCAATTTTGAATGGATCATCTTCAACTTCACTGCTATTAGAACCATGGCACTGACATTCATTATGACCGAGTTGACCGCAAATAAAACATTCTGTACCTAGTGAACCTGCATCATGATCGAGTTGTCTCTTGGCCTTTTCTCCACTATTTGATTCATCTTCATTTTCTTTCATGACCCTGTGTGTTCTTTTCTTCTTGTGTCTCATGGTTCCACTTTTGCCTTTCTTTGCCATTTGTGTAATAATCCAAGATCAACCTAGACTGATTAAGCCTGAACTGGGAACTTGGCTCTGATACCAATTGTTGTACTTAGTATGGCACTGAGAGGGGGGGTGAATCAGTGTAGCATTCCAAGACATGAATTAACAACTCTAAAAACCGTAGCAGTTAAAACTTATAAATAGATATAATAAGTACAGCAAGAGAACATCACACAACATAGATTTTTAACGAGGTTCACCAAAATGGCTACTCCTCAAAAAGAATGGCTGCTTGGACTACCATCCAAATCCAGCCTCTTGTAAAGTACCAAATTTACAATTTGTTTACCAGCACCAACTGAAAGGAGCACCAACCCCTTATTTATCTCGCACCAATAGAAAGGAGCACCAACCCCTAATTTGCCAGCACCAACTGGACTTCAATTTTGAATGAAAATGTTTGACAGATACCTTCGTTATTGCAAGACTCTAACTGGTCTACTTCACCTTTGCAATCTCTGCACACTCTGCTCTCTCTCTTGCACAATCACTTCACACAATCTGCTGCACTGCTACAGCCAAACTTTGCAATCAACTTTGCCCTTCGTGCTCTCTCCACACTCTGCTTTCTCTGTGCATACACTTCGCACACTCTATGTCATTCCACACTCTGCTCTCTATTCGCAATCACACTTCGAACAACTCGACACGACTAGCTCACATTATGCACTTCGCTATCATCTCGCTAGTTCTGTGCTATCTACGCTTTTACGACCGCATATCACATGATGATATTCACACCGATCGATATCTCAAATCTCCAAACAGCCCCACTTATATACTTGAGATTTCAAGATGAAAACCCTAATAGTAGTCGGTTGATTATGCAAATGCAAACCCTAATCTTTGTCGGCTATAAACCATAGAAATTGTCGACTGCAAACCCTAGAAATTATCAGTTGCAAACCCTAGAAATTGTTGACTGCAAACCCTAGAAATTATTGGCTGTAAACCCTAAAATTGTTGAGTGCAAACCCTAAAATATGTCGGCCCAGATTCAACTTAGTCGGCCTCAACTGCTACTGCCACCTCTGTCACCTTCTTGTAACTATTGTCACGAAATAGAAACATGTCATGATATCGTGACACTTTTTGTAGCCGTACGCCTTCTTGTCCTTGCTGTCACGAAATCGTGACCCTTTTGGCCTTTGATAGCTTTGCCACCGTTCTTGTCACGAAATCGTGACACTTCAAACTTTTGTTGACGTCATCCTCATTCTTGTCATGAAATCGCGACGCTTTCGGCTTTTAGAGGCTTTTCTTGCAACCTGTCATGAAATCGTGACAATTTCAACTTTTGCTGACGTCATCCTCATTCTTGTCGTGAAATCGTGACACTTTCGGCTTTCGTACATTTCTTGCTTCATGCACTAGCGAAATCAAGACATGTAGCGAAATCGCTACAACTTTGTGCCTTATGCTTCCAACATTGCTTCGACCCGCAAAACTTTGACTTGTAGCGAAATCGCTACACCTTTGTGCCTTGCACTTTCATCTTGTAGCATAATCGCTACACCTTTGTGTTCTGCACTTTTGACTTGTAGCGAAATCGCTACACTTTTGTGTTCTGCACTTTTGACTTGTAGTGAAATCGCTACACTTTTGTGTTCTGCACTTTTGACTTGTAGCGAAATCGCTACACCTTTGTGTCTTGCAGTTTCGACTTGTAGCGAAATCGCTACAACTTTTCACTTAACACTTTCTCCTTGCTTCGGCCAGCGAAATTTCAACATGTAGCAAAATTGCTACAACTTTTCCACTTAACGCTTTCTCCTTGCTTCGGCCAACAAAAATCCAACATGTAGCGAAATCGCTACAGTTTCTCGACTTAGCTTCTTGGCCTCCAACATGTCGCGAAATCGTGACAGTTTGCCTTGTGCCTTCTCTCTCCTCATTTTTGTCATGAAATCATGACATTTTTGGTTGTGCCTTCTCTCTCCTCATTTTTGTCATGAAATCATGACATTTTCGGTTGTGCCTTCTCTCTCCTCATTTTTGTCACGAAATCGCGACATTTTCGGCTGTGCCTTCTCTCTCCTCCGACCTGTCGCGAAATCGCGACAGAAAACATGTCGCGATATCGCGACAGTTTTCTAACTTGTCTTTTTCTTTGAATTTTTGAAACTGGGTCACTTCTGTTTTCTAGGAATTGCACTTTACATAATCTAACTATCCTTTGAACTTCTATCCTCTGCATCTGAATGACTCCTGAACTATCTGTCCACTACATCATTAGATCTAACTTCCTGTGTTGACAACAATGACAAACTTCTTGCAACACCTTGCTCAACAACCCACTCAATTAATATGGTTTAACAAGGATGCAAATTATTCCAAAAATATTTTAATAATAAAATTAATATCATACCATCAAAACACTACACTTTAGAACCAGACATATTCCAAAAACTTGCAGCAATACCAAGACACTACAATACCTGAACAAGTGATATGCAACATAGAAATGTTCACCTTATACAAAACTATAATACCAAAATTCACACCAATGCAAGGTTTCTTTGTAGAAAGGGGTTTAAATATCCACTTTGATATTCCAAAACTATCACACACACAATGCACTCCACCAATCCATGCAATGCTATGAAGGAAGAAGGACAAATAAGAGTCAAAAATATATGTTTTAACCCATCAAAACCTATGTAAAAATCAATATTTTAATGAAATATTGCATGGTTAGCATGGTGAAGCTAGTGATGGTTCATTATAAAATTAATCCTTATAAAATAAATCTACAATCATATTTCCATATCACATGTTTGTAATGGTTAATTTAAGATCAAATTACCTTCTTGAAAGCAATGGATCCCTATTTTGGAGAAGAAAACAATGTATACTGAAGGTTGTTACTTGCTACCTCCTAGTCTTCCAATAACTTCCATAGCTTTTCTACTCCACACATTCACTGTTAAAGTATATATCCACACAGAAACCTTTATTTTGACACTTACAAGTTTTAAATAACCCCAAAGAGTATCTATTCAAAGAAAACCAACTCTCAACTACCCATAAATCGCTTTGTACTAGGTTGGGTATTTAAATTTAAAATTATGTGTCATATCATTCTGACTACTAGCCATCAATTCTCTACCCATTTTCCAATATGTCTATTCCTGCAAACACATACATCCATTAGTAAAAATTATCCTTTCATCATTTATGCATCATAAAGCAATATAGTCAATCTCTTAAAACAATCACAAATTTCATAAATCAATCTATGAAAAAGTTGGCCAGGGGTGGGTCATGACATACCCCCCTTGGACTAAACACAATCCTCTGTGTTTCACCAACATCCTGCAATAAGACCAACATTACATTTTATTCATTCAAATAAATATGAAAAATATTTTTGCATATCAACTACTTTTTCCTAAGTAGCATTCTTTTTTGAGTACCAATCCTATTGGAATGTACATTGCTCCGGAGTTTAGTTTCTCATCTGTTTGAAATGGAATTCAATAATATTTATCGGTTTTAATTCAATTATTATAGGGTAATTTATCTACAAGTTAGACAAATTCTATACATGGTCAGGGTCAGCTACATACTTCCCAGGGTTATGCATAAGGGGTTGGAATCAAAATATACTTGTAAAAAAATGGTAAATCCTAATAGAAATCAATGTGAATCAATACGAATGCTAAGAAAATCAAATCAATCATATTCACACTAAAATTTGGCACATTTGAAGCCATAAAAATTAAGGCCATATTTGGAGCCTATTTTGACCTATTAAATCACCATTTAAATTCATACAAAAACCACCATTAGATCAGACTCAAAAAGAGCTTTCCAATGAGTACAAATATACCTATGTTTGGATATATATTGTGGCAAATTGACCCTAAGAAAAAATTGGTTATGATAATTTTAGGTGAATTGGACGAAATCAAAGGTACTCATATTCACCAATTTCCAATTTTGAAAATCCCATTATTTTCTCAATTTGTGAATATTCGCCACTCTGCATAACCCTAATACTTCCTAAGGAGAGATACATAGAAAGTATCACGAATCTTGGATAACTTGGGTGGTAATACAAGATGATAGGAAACTAAACTTATCTTCTTGATGATATCAAAGGGTTCAACACATCTAGGATCCAAATTGATTGATTTTATGGTGCTCTTACTCTTAGGAATACTTTATCCCCCATAGAGAATTCCTAGGTATGCATTTTCTATCGACATAACTCTCTTGACAATTAGAGGCTTCTTTTAGCCTCTATCAGATCATCTTTAGTTACACCTCCATATCTCGAACCATGTGTTAGAGTATATCACATATTTTTGGTCATGTAAATGTACCATCTTTGGTACATAACTAGAGTAATGTTAGTTAGTTACTTCAAGTATCAATGTGCAAGTTATAAATATGCATGTAGTCCATATGTACATTAGCCTTAGGTAGATTAATGGCCAAGGAATCTATCTTCCTATATAAAAGCCTCATAGTGAGTGATTTTTGAGTAGCAGTAAATATAAAGAGTATGTGGTATAGTTTAGTAGTATGAAAAAATGTAGTCCTTTCATATTTGTTCATGGAGTGTTCATGTCCTCCATTATATAGCATTGTACTATTATGGTCACTCTCATTAATGGTATATTTTTTAGTTATTTGCAGATGTTTATATCATTATTTTCCTATATATTATTGTACCACTAGCTTATAGTTATTTCATATTAGTTATCTTAAATCTTGTGGTTGTACTACAATCCCATCAAAAGCTCACAATGTTATCAGAGCACATGGTAGATCATATAGAAAATAGAGAGAGCCATAAGTGATACTAAGATAAATCTAAAAATCTCATTAACAAATTGTTTAAGATTACATTTGGCTAGAGTCGTTCCATAGGGTTATAGGAAAACTCGTGAAGACTAGGACTTAGACTAGATTCCACTAGATTGACAAATCAACTAGTGAAGACTCCTCATCTCTAGATTTAGAGTTTATTACATTTTAGTTTTTAAATATTTTACTACAAGGAAATGAGATTCAAAGTAATTTGGGAAGCTTCCTACACAAAGCTAGGAATAATATCTTCCTTGGAATTAATCCAAAACCAAAAGCAACAAATAAAAGAATGAATATTTGGAGGCCTAAATAAAATGCCCCATTGCCAGATATTGTAGACCAACACAACTTAGAAGGAGAAATTATCAGACCACATGGTAGATCATATAGAAAATAGAGAGAGCCACAAGTGATACTAAGATAAATCTAAAAATCTCATTAACAATTTTTTTGAGATTACATTTGGCTAGAGTCTTTCCATAGGGTTATAGGAAAACTCGTGACTACTAGGACTTAGACTAGATTCCACGATATTGACAAATCAACTAGTGAAGACTCCTCATCTCTAGATTTAGATTTTATTACATTTTAGTTTTTAAATATTTTACTACAAGGAAATGAGATTCAAAGTAAGTTGGGAAGCTTCCTACACAAAGCTAGGAATAATATCTTCCTTGGAATTAATCAAAAACCAGAAGCAACAAATAAAATAATGAAGATTTGGAGGCCTAAAGAAAATGCCCTATTGCTAGATATTGTAGACCAACATAGCTTAGAAGGAGAAAAGGTGATAGGAGCATTGTTATAGATTCAAGAGAGAAGAAGACTACAATAAAGAGTCCCTATGAAGATAGGAGATTGGTGATCTCTAGTGTAGATTAAAGACTTCATCCTAAATAAGTTAAACAAAATCTTAGGATGTCTAGTTACAAAACTTCCAATTATGGAATATTGGAGGTTGGTGATCTCAATTAAAGCTGGTAGATTACAAAAGTGAAGGACTAACGAGATCCTATTTCAAATTGTAGCAGTAATAGATTTCAGATATCCAAGAGAAAGATTTCATTATCAACACTTCCATATTAGAATATTGAATAAAATGTCTCATTTGGAAGACCATAAGAGATGCGAGATTGAATACCTTGGTGAGGTCTTAAGGAGAAACAATGGGAATACTTGGAGAGCCTTATTTTAGAATTTAGATAAGACCATTAAAGGAGTTCCTAGGAGAAATCATTGTACAAAATTACCACCAAGGAGAATTTCCTGACAAAGGAAGAATTTGGGACAATTGTTGCCATCTGATAAAAAGCCTAAGGGAGAAGGATTTGGCACGAAGATTGCCAAATTTTGAATGATATTAATGAAGACCTCAAAAATTTAGATTATTAAGAAGAAGACATAGAATGAAGTCAAAATTCAACAAGGAGGCTAATGGAGAAAGGAGCCAAATATTACTACCAAACCTAAAAGGTTTGAATACTATGTTTGAAGGCTACAAGGCTTATCTAGAGATATGATTTTTTTGAATTCTTGAAAAAAATCATCTACAATTTGGGGGAATTCCCTACCAAGTTTTTGAGTTTCAAGGATATAATTTCAATATAAAAATTGACTGCAAAACGGTAGCAATCAAGACAACATTACTAAGCTTCAAAACTTTAGAAGTTACAGATTCCATCCTAAATTTTAAACAATTCTCCTAGTACATTTAAAGGACAAAAAGTTAGACGGTTTTCGAAGCTACAAGTTCATACAGTTAAACACAACAATAAGATGAATCTAATCACCTAGGAATCCTTATTATTTATATATCATTAAGGTAAGCAACTTGGGTGCAAATAGGTTCATTAATTGAACATTAATTTAATTCATTATCAACTTCCATTAAGCACCATAAAAGAGTTTTAAGAAGTTGCAAAGAGAAGGTTGCTTATTGTAGACACCAAAATCCAGCCACTTGCAAGTCATCTATAACTTCTTGTTAGCCACGTGTCGGTCATCCACCTTCCCGCCATTATTTGGCCCAAATCCACACTTTCCCGCCATTATTTGGACCAAATTTATTTAAATTAATATTTATATTTTAATATTTTAATATTTTAATATATATATTTAAATAATAGTTTAAGTGATTTAATCTGAGTCGTCCGTCCTTCATTTAATCTCATCCGTCCATCCATCTTAATCCATTTCACAACCTAGATTTATTCTCTACCCTTAGATCCACTTTAATCTTAGCCACACGTTCAAAGTGTCGTTAAAACCCTAAAGTGTGCCCTAAGAGTAGATTATAAATTGAGTCACCTTGATGGCTCAAACCCTATGTCTTTTGCTAATTCTATCCTGGATCTTTTCTATCTTCTTAACTTCTTCTATCTCTTTTTATGATCCCCTCTATCTCTCTTCTGCTACCTTTTCGTCGCATCCATCGCCGCATCCATCGCCGCTTCCGTCGCTGCTTTCACCGTCATCTCTTCTGCAGCATTCTGCAGAATCCCCCATTCTTTTTGCAAGTTCCCACAGGCATTTACCCCTTTAAAAAGTGCCCAGGGGCGTTTACCAAGTGCCAAGGGGCATTTACCAAGTGCCCACGGGTGTTTACCAAGTGCCTACGGGCGTTTACCCACAGCCATAGACTCAGACCAACGTCTGAAACCTTAATCCAGAAGCACGCGGGCATTTAGTGAGTGCACTAGGGCACCTTCCGCAGCTGATTTGATAGCCACATTACTTCCAGGTGTCTCCTGGTCTAGCTGCGTTAACAGAGAACAAGTATAAATTAGTTTAAAGAAAGTAACTTCTTTTCTTTTATTGATCTGTTATTGAATTCCTGCATTTTGTTTTTCTAGGGTTTTAGATTGTTTCTGAGGGCTCACACAGTGGAGCCCTCTTATTAATTTCTAACTCCTTGACAGTGTTAATGTGTGCAGGTTTTTGACAGTAGATCCGGTTTATTGATGGCAGCTGATTAAGCTGGAGTGGTCCAAGCAAGGGATACAACAAAGCCCACTCACTCTGTTGGGATTGAAGATACATTCTTCGGAAGCACCACCATTTGTGCCAGCTAGGGTTTCGGAGAACCCTAGCATGAATTGTAATCTTGTATCACAAATAAAGGGTTACAGGCCCAGTTGTATTCAAAAAAGAGTTTTTAAACTCCATCGATTAATAGAAATCTTTTGTTTTTTTGTGCAACTATTATGTACTCTATTATTGTGATTTTATTTATTTTTGTTTTGCGTGTATTTTTAATCTACACTTATTATAATCTTCAAGAGAGTACAGAAGGAAGTTTCTTTTAAAGGTTATTACCTACATATTAAATAGGAGTTAAATATTTTTTGATAGAAATGAAAACATCATCTTCCTATTTTTTAGTTGAAACAAATAAGACTACATTAAGCTACATAGATTACTAGTGCATGATTTAAGGTTCATCAGAAAGAGTGATAAGATATGAGATCAATATTACACTATACTAATTGTTTTAAAAATTTCTTAAGGTGCACTAAGTATTTTAATTTGCAATGAAAATTAGTGCATATTTTGAGTTACTTTAAGGGTTCATTTACAAGAGTAATAAGGAGAAACTATTATTGCACTATATTAGTTATTCAAAGTTCACTAAGGATTTTTAGTTAAAGTGAACATTATTTAAAAATAGCCCTCTAAACTTAGTTGCATGGTTAAGATTTTGGATTTATTGGTGCTAAAGTTATCCAAGTAAAGAGTTAGAGGTTAGTGTTGTCTAGTAAGGAATATAACATTGAATCTTCCCTTGCATAAAAAGAATTCATCTCATCAAAATCAGAAATAAATCTTGCAAAAGGAAATTGAAATATCTTAGATTTAGGTGCAAGTTCAAGTATTCTATTATAAATATTGTAAAACTATTTACATTAGTTGCTTACACCATTAATCCTCTTGTCCTACAAAGAAAAAATAAGTACAAAGCTTGAGTATATTAGTGACACCTCAACAACCAACAATATGTGTTACAAAGTTACCAAGATAAGAGTACTATTTGAGCAAGATAGATATCCACCAAGGGGCTCAAATAACACAAGCCTTAAGGTTTCTAAATACACCACATATTCCAGAATCACTAGATAAAGTGCTCAAAAAATGAGCCACTCAAAATGGGCTCAACATCCATCATTTGTGAAGAGTAAGCACTAAGTTAGAGTGCTTAAGAGGAGCCACTCAAGAAGGGCTCGATATCCATCGTTGGTGCTTGAATGTAGATTAATCCAAAGGTTCAAAATATAGCTTTTATTAAGGTGTCCAATACAATCCATCAGTCATCAAATCAAGTGTTCTCAACAACATATATCTAAAGGCATCATAGACAACTTAAGCAACCCATATCCATGTAATAAGGATAGCATAACAAGGTAACTATAATCTATTATAAGGACAAATCATTATAGTGAAAATAAGGAAGCCTTAACTAAAAAAAAGGTGCATTACAGTAGAATGAACTTCCAACCAAGAGTAGCACCATAGAACCATCTCTGAACCACCCTACTACTGCCATTGAACTAGAGCCAAACTCCTGCAAAAATAATAGGATCATCGTTCACAAAAGGGAAGTGTTGAGGATAAGATACAGTCATGCATCTATTGGAAATAAGAGGTTATAATGTTGATAGATTTTGGAGAAATATCTATATGCAAACGTGAAGGTTACCACTTATCACAATTGATAGATCACCCTATATTCTATAATGCTTACACATAAAGCAAACACTCAGAGTAACATTTATTTCTTCAGTTTTGAATACATAATTTAATCATATTCATTATTTGAAGAAGTCAAGAGCATTAAAAGAGTGTTATTCAAGAATGTAACACAATTCACGATCATAATGACATGTGGATGCAACTCTAAAGAGAATTGAAGCTACATAAGCGTCCAACCAAGCTGGAGAATACATTGAAGTGCAAGCGAAGTAAAGGAAAGTTAAAATGCATAATTTAAGTATATCATTCAAATTCAAATACTACTGAGAGACTATTATATACCAACACCTTCATATAGAGAATTCAATGCTCAGGTTGTGAAGAAGAAATCAACATCATTTGAGTAGTGAATATTAGCGATGAAATACAACATTGAATTCTTGGGTTGATAAGGGAAGACCATAATTATTCTAAAGTAGAAGACCAACATTATATAGAGAGCATTGAATGCTCATATTTTATATTGGAAATCAGCACCCGATTTAGAACACTCACCGTCATCCAATCAACTTGTTCACTATACATTGAAGGGAGGTAAATATGTATATCTTCTAATTACTTAATTTCCTTTAATTTAGGAGTTATAAGGTGTTTAGTATAATGTTGAAATTTGATTATTATTTCATTGAAATATCAACCTTAGAAAGCAATTTTAACAAAGGTAGAAGACATTATAAAATTGCTTGATATTCAAACAGTGAAATATTTCCAAATAACCAAGTAGGAGATATAAGGTTTTTAACCATGGTAAATTGGAATATTAATTTAAAAATACTATTATTATTTTCTACCATTCCAAATTAGGGAGTCATAAGGTATACTACATCAAACATTGATTATTTTAATTTAGAAATATTAAATTATAGACACTAAAATCATGTAAATCGGATAATACTACTAAGGTGCCACTCTTATTGACACCATATTGCCCCATTGGGCAATCATCAGGGGTTAATTAGGGGTCCTAACAACTTTTGGAACGGTTTACCCCACTTTGGGAGGTTTTGGGCCATGTAGCCATGGTCATCCCACCCTTGGATGACCACAGTTCATGGCCATCCCACCCAGGGACGACCACAAGAAACCATCCATGGGTGAGATGACCATGGTCTAGACCCCCAAAAAATTCAAATGTGGGACAAGTGGTAATCAATTTCTGCCATTTATCCTACCCTATCACTCATGACATATTGGGAGACTATCATAGTCGTTAGGGATTGCAAATTGGAGGCCCAAATGGGAAGCCTCTTCCACCCTATGCATGGTAAAGTGGTGGTACTTGCCTTGCATGCTATAACTTGACCCTTTTCCCCCTTTGCCCTCTTGGGCTATAAAATGAAGTGTTTTCACTCAATTTCAAAGACATACTTTTGCAATTATTATCCATGAAGTGCTACTAATATTTAACCTCATATTTTGCCCTCATATGTCCTTGGAAACCTCATCAATCGAAGGTTTCTTTAAGGCATTCCCAAATAAGCACATCCTCTCCAAATCCTTTAAATTCCTATGAGTTAATTCACCAAATTTGGAAATAACACCCTTAGGAGGATTCTAGACCAAATCCAAGTGGAATTGATGGTAAAAACCACCCTATTTTGTGGTCGTCCCCACCTGGGATGATTAATAGTCCCAATTGGAATCCTCAGGGATGGCCATGAATTGGCCAACAATTTTTATCCAATTTTAGTATAGATCAATTTAATAGCATTATATTAGTATCATATTCAATTTTGATAAATTTTGGAGTGGTTTTGATTTGGTAATGATGGTTTTTGTGAGTAAAATCCTAGTTGGACCTCTCAAGTATGGTCACAAGTTCTACTCATAATATCACTTCAATTTCTATTCAGATATTTAGAAAATCATATTATGTACATCATACTAATTTTTCATGTCCTTGGGAGTAGTTTAGACAGGTCGATTACACATTTTACATCCAATACTGCATGCATTTCATGGATTTTGTCATCATATGCATATGCTATTAACATATTTAAGTTCCTTGTGTGTAGGTATAGATATTCTAGTGCATGAGTGAGGAGCTAAATATTATAATAAATATATCTTAAAGTAGTTGTATTGCAAGCCCACTCCGCAATCATGAATGCGAGGGGAACATTGAAAGCACGTCATAAGTTCATGGAGGGATTGGGTCCTTCAAAATTTTTAACTTGAAATGTATCAAATTGAAAGCCCTCAAGGAGATGTATTGTAACCTTTTATTTGGTAAACTAATAAATATAAGGAGAACCCCCCATTTTCTTAACTTATTTATCACTTATTTTCTTACTTTATCGTCTCTTTTGCATGCTAGAATAGAACATTAGATGCATTTAAATTTCATTTGTTAGGTGCATAATTTTTCACACTCTTCATAAAATATTGGACACTAAGGGCTATAAAAGGAAGTTCACTATTTAATTAAAGAAGTTAGAATTATTTACTTACACTTGCATCATACTTAAACTAAAGGGACAAAAAATATCCAACCATAAAGAACTTCAAATTGATAAGTGCATAGTTCATTAGGATATATAAGGTGAATTAGGATTTGATAATTGTTATTTACAAAATATTACAAAATCAATACAATAGGTGAGCTATTACTTTCTAAGCACTTTATGAAACTTATAGCACATTCCAATCACTAGGTAGACATAAGGAGTTCTACAAAAACTATGTTTTGGAAGTTTCTTCTCAAAACTAAATTAGGGAGATATAAGGTAGTCAACAAGGATCATCATGACAACAAATAAATTCATACTTAAAAAATATCAACTACTTAAATGTCCAAATTACTCTTCATGTAAAAATAATGTGAGGACAATTTTAATAGTTGATAAGCTTTGGGAAATTCTCAAAGAAATAACTACTAAACCTAATTTAGGTGATACAGAGATTCAAAAATATATTGCTGCAAAATCATTATTTATAATAACTATTGTCATCATAGATGAAATACAACCTTACATTAGTTCAGTAGGAACATTACAGAAGATTGGAAAACCCTAGAAAAAATATTTGAAGAAAAAAATAAAGCTACTATCCTAAATCTTCAAACTCAATTATATTCCCTGAAAATGAACAATGGTGAAAGTGTAGAACTATTTCTTAGGAAGGTAGCAAATAATAAAGGAAAATTATTGACCATAGGAGAAGAGGTTAAATATAAATTTCTTATTCAAGTAACCATGATATCTCTTTGAGACAACTAGAAACATCTAGTTATATATTTATAAGTTCTAAGTAAAGATATATAATTTGATGAGCTAGTTAACATTCTTCAATAATATGTTGTGGAAAATACAGTGAAGGGTAAAATGACTAACAATGCATTTGTTTTAAAAGATACTCCATAGGGAAATATTTCCTCATCCTCAAAAGGATGAAGACCATGTAATAAATAATATTGTCATGTATGTAGGAGAAAAGGTCATAGCACTAATTACTGCAGATTCAATCTCAAAAACAAAAATCAGGAAAATCATACAAAATATGGAAGCCAACCAAACAGGGCATTCCAACCAAGGAAATATCAAGCTTAAAATAATCCTCATCAGCAATAGTTTTACCGACCATAGAATTATCCTCAATTGGAATATCAATAAGGAAAATAAAAGGGACACATAGCTCAAAGGATTCAAGAAATTTAAGGACTAGAATATCCTCTATATGATCATGAAGTTAAATATCTCTCAATAAAGATAGCATTTTATGAAGACACTAACTAATTTCTTAAACATGACATAGATAGTAGAAAGGGAGAACTCAAACTCCAGTACCAGATAAAAGATCCATATTAAAGACTAAAATTTTCAATATCCAAATAATGTAATACAAGGGAGTTGTAGAGTATATTACATCATTTACGTCATGTAAATGTACCACATTTGGTACATAACTAGAGTAGTATTTTACTTTAAAATAAAGTTAGTTAGTTACTTCAAGTATTATAATAAATGCACAATTGTCAATGTGCAAGTTGTAAATGTGCATGTAGTACATGATTCTTAGGTATATTAAGGGCCAAGTAATCAATCTTCCTATATAAAGACCTCATAGTGAGTTATTTCTGAGTAGTACTAAATATAGAGTGTGTGGTATAGTTTATTAGTATGGTACAATATAGTCCTTTCATATATATTCATGGAGTGTTCATGTCCTCCATTATATAACATTGTACTATTTTCATCACTCTCATTAATGGAATTTTTTTGAATTATTTGTAGATGTTCATATCATTATTTTATTGCATATTATTGTGCCATTAGTTTATAGTTATCTCATATTAGTTATCTTACAACTTGTGGTTGTACTCCCATCCTATCAAAATCTAACATCACATTTGGTCTGATGGCAATCTAATTTTTTGGATTATCCTATGAGAGATGTGTTCAACATCATCTACCATATAGTGCTTTGAATGGAGTCATTCCAAAAGAAACATGATGACCATTATTATAAGAAAATTTAACTAGGTGTATAAAATCTTCCCATTTATATTTTTGATTCATGCAATACATGTGAAGCATATCCTCCACAACCTGGTTGAATCTCTCAATTCCACCATCAATATTTATATGGTAAGTAGAATTGATATTCATTTTTATGCCTATACCCTGATATAGGTATTACCAAAATGTAGATGTGAATCTGGAATCTCTATTAGATATAATTACTTTAGGGAATCCATATAGCCTAAATATTTCCCTAGAAAATCTATTAGCCACCACAACTACATCATCCTGTGTACTTCCTACAATGAAGTGTGAAATATTTGTCAATTTTTCCACTACAAAAAGAATTATATCATGCTGGAATCTATTATTAGGTAGTCTCACAATAAAATTCATGGATATTACCTACCATTTTTGAGCAAGTATATTATGTGTGTATAATAAGCTTGTTGGATGTCGATGTTTAGCCTTCACCTTTTGAGATTCCATATATCTAGAGATAAATTCATTGATGTCCATCATCCATATCCAAAATAAGGTCATTTTCATATTTTACCTCATTTTGACCCCTCTAGGATGAGTAGAGTAAGAAGATCTATGCACCTCCTACATAATAATTCTCCTTAAATTAATTTTTTGGTATGACAACCCTATATTTAAAGAATAAGAGTCCATCCTCAATTCTAAAATATTTATTTTATTCAGGAGCTCTTGCCATTTTTTTTCCTGAATATCATTGCAAAACTAATCTTGGGATTGCATCTCTTTGACTTGGTCCATCAAGTCTACATGGCTACATGTTGTACCAGTTATATGCCTTCATCTGCTAAATGCATCTGCAACTTTATTCTCCTTATCCTTGATATACTCTATACCAAAGTTGTATTGTACCTGGAACTCCATCCACCTTCTTTGTATTACATTAAGTAGTGATTGAGTGGAGATGTACTTCAAAATCTAGTAATGAGTCCTAAGCTCAAATGGTTTACCTAACAGATAGTGTCACCATATCTTAAGGTTATACATCTCTACTGCAAGTTTAAAGTCATGAGTGGTGTAATTAACTTCATGTTTCTTGAGTTTTCTTGAATCGTACACAACCATTGATTCCTCTTGGGATAATACCCCTCATAATCCCTCTAATGATGCATTTGTGCATACTGATAAGTTCCCTTATGGGTCTAAAATTTTCAAAATAGGTATTGTAGTTTATTTCTATTTTAATAACTCAAAATATATCTTGCACTTATTTGTCCATTTAAATTTTTTTTCTCTTCTCTAAATATTGGTTATAGGGTAGGCAATATTAGAGTATTTTTTCACAAAGTGTCTATAGTAGCCTATGATTCCCATAAATATTTGTACTTCAGACACATTGGTTAGTAATGGCCAACTCAAAATTTCCTCTATATTCTTTTGGTCGACTGCTATTTTGTTAGCAGAAATAATATGCCTAAGATATTGTACCTCAAGGATATAAAAGCCACATTTCAAGAGGTTACCATAAAGTTGGTTTTCTCTTAATAAATCAAATACTATCCTTAAATGCTTGTCATGCTCTTCCTTATTCCTAGAAAATATTAGAATGTCATCCAAAAATATCAAAATAATTTGATCTAACTATCTTCTAGACACAATGTTCATCAAGTTCTTTAAGTTCTTTGGTGCATTAGTCAACCCAAATGGTAGCATTGTGAATTCATAGTGCCCATATTAAGTATTGAAGGTAATTATATGAGTATCTTCCTCATGAATTCTCAATTGGTGATAACCTGATTTTAAGTCAATTTTGGAGAATATGATTGCCTCTTTCAATTGGTCAAAAAAAATCCTTTATTTTGGGCAAGGGGTATCTATTCTTGATGGTTGCTTTTTTCAACTATCTATAGTCGACACATAATCTCAGCAATCCATCCTAGTTTACAAAAATAACAAGTGTAACCCATGGTGACACACTGGGTTTTATCAAGCCTTTACTTTAACAACCCTTAGAGTTGTACCTTCAATTATTGCATATCTATAAGATTAATCCTATATGGTATTCTATGTATTGCCTCAATTCTAGGTATCAATTTTATAGTGAAGTCAAATTCTCTTTTCGATGGTAATCCAAAAAATATTCAAGAAATAGATCTCTATATTTTTGCAATATTGGATGTTTACCAAACACCTCTTCCTTTTTATCTATCTCTACTTTATTAAAATTGACCATGAAAATAATTACTCTTTTCTTCATGGTCTTCTTTAGTCATTACTAAAATATACTGAGATCAAAAATATCCTTGCTTGCTAACAATTTGTTATTTTTGTTTATCACTATCAGTATCATCAATTCATCTATCATGAAAACTGATTATAGCCTCCTAGGGTTTTAACCAATCCATCCCTAAAATTATATCAAAGGAATGTAGTAGAGCTACATATAATTGTCTATCCTCAATACCCATCATATGTTACTCCATAATGGTTCCTCTAGGTATAATGTCTTTATGTCTATATAGTTTCACCTTTGTGGTGAACTACTAGCCTTTTGTGCTTGGATATTCCTTAATCCTTTCTAAACCACTTTTGGGAGTATGCTACAACTCTTTCTTATGTATTTAACCATACCTTTTTTATTTATCCCTTTTCAAAAAGTATCATCTCTTATCCATTAAAAGGATTCCAAATTGCACCTATGGTTAGTTATTTTCATTTTTCCATGGACTAATTTAGACCATTATCATTTCTTGATAGAAGTCATGGCCGTACTTGTCTTGCAATAAGGTACCACCTTTATGATTGTCATAAAATAGTAATTATTGTCACACTTATCTACCCATAAGGTGCTATATCTAATAGGATCATTATCACTTAGTTTATAATGATCAGGGTCTCTCTTGCCCCTTCCTAAAAAGTACCCATTTTTCCTTAGCCACAAATAAATTTGAGGTAGGTTACAATTTTATCCTCAAATTGCACTTGTAACCACTATCTAGTTATATCCTTCATATAAACTAATGACTAGTATCATCATCCATTGATGATATCAATAATCTCACTTACCTCTATGTGAGGTATTATTTCAAGAGTATTATCAGTATTTCAATAATATTATTGGTCACACTTACTCCATATAAGGTGCCCTACTAAGAGTATATTCAATCATTCAATTAATGGATAGCTTTACTCTATTGAAACTACCATGCCCTTGGGAAGATCCTTTATTTCTAAGTTTCACATCAAATCTAGTCATGGTTGGGTTCATTCCTAGGAAGTCTTCCAACCCTATACCTTAGAGTTTGACCTAGGAAATATCAAAGTCCTATGACCATGCTCTGATACCAATTGTAACAAACCCAAATATAACTAACCCAAGAGAGGTATTTTTTTTTAACATAAGTAAGTTTCACCAAATATACAGATAAATCCAATAGAATATTCTACCAAATTCTAAGTTTTAGATGCTGCAACATCCCTCATGTAGATAGGAGTGGCCAAAATCCTACAACCATTTTGGGGTTTACCTTATACACTGCCCATATAACTTAAAGGACACCATTGAGTGATCAACACATTTTCTTTATTTCTTTTAAAAAACATTTTTACCATAGTGTGTGGGTTAACCCTATCTTGTTCATTTGAGAAGAGGGGTTTCAAATCTCTGACTAGTCTCAATCATACCTTACTAGTACTTATTAATAAGTTTCCTAAAGTTTTACACACACTTCATTTCGTATAAAACTACTCTACACCGTTAATCTACCATTTTGATAGCTTAATGGTGGTGATTATCACCCATGTGGTATCTCTCATCTAGTCACCCATTAGTCAATCAAGGTTTCCAATGACTACCACACCAAATGACATCCCTCATAGGAATTCTTCCATAGTCATTTGGGTTCCTATGACTATATTTTACATGAAATATCTCACATGGGTATATCACTATCTATTAGAAAACCCATCAAACAAATTTAGATTCAAAGTAATTTTAAGCTCACCATATTTCAAAGCACACTTCAGTGATCTATTAATAAAGTAATCATTGTAACCCTAAGGGATTATTACATCACATACCCTTAGTTATGGTTCTAACATTAGGGGTCAAATTATGTTGGTATTTTATGGACAAATCGTCTTAATGAAAAATCCTTAAAACCTAAGGCAAATCTAAGAAATAACCTTATCCTTTTATTTCATTCATTTCAAATTTAAAATCCATAATTGCATAATTCTATATTCTATTGCTAGAAATAAAGGAAAGCTAATCATCTATCTTTCTTTACAAAGTTACTTTCCATAAAAAGCATAATAAAATAAACAAATCCATTTCTTCTTTATATACAATTTATAGAAATAGATATATAAATGCTTATTATAAATCCATAACAAGTTCTACAAAATATACACAAATGACACATCATGTATCCTAGGAAATCCTTTTGGGAAAAACCTAGTCTTAAAATAGTCCATATTTATTTTCATTGCAAGTCTATTAGCCAATCTACAAAAGGAATACTTTATTCCTTTTACCATATTTTAAATATATTAAATAAGAATATCCATAATTCTTATGTACTTACATTAGAAAAAAATGTAAATTCCTTTTTTAAAGAATGGAGGGAACCCCATAATTCCTGTAGACACGGAAAATTGATCGACTAAGGTGAGTAATTTTCCCTAGATCCTTTGTTTTCTCCTTGGCAAAGAAGGATCATACTTGAACCAAATTTTCCCCTTTTAAATATTCTCCTTTCCTCTTAAATCCTATTTCATTCGATCAGGATCAAAATACGTTTCCAATGGTATATGATTTGTATTCTGATATCGTTTGGTCCCCCAAAGTGTAGACAAAATGCATAGGGGTCTAGTTGTTACAAAATAATTGTCCACTTTTGACGGGCATGCTTTTGCATATGTGATATCATGGTCGACCCTCACGGGGTGTGATTTCATATTTCTAGATTTTTCTCTTACGAAAAACCCTAATTTTTAAAGTTGACATATTTTTGGCATTGACTTGTCTTAGTTTTCCACACATTATTCTTTGAAATCCACTATAAAAGGAGGGTTTGATATCTCCTTTTTCCCCATGCAAGTTCACAATAATTTTTTAATACAAGTTCTATTTCTTGAGATCTTCTCTTCTACAAGCAAGCTAGCTGACAAGGTTGAAAGTGCTCATTATGCAAGTGTTAAATATATTATGTTGAAGATCTATTTTTTACTACATTGGATTGTGTGTTGTTGCTTTTGGTGGACAAGTGTTGATGCCCTAAGGAGAGATTGAATATATGGAGGTTTTCACCCTTTTGTCTGCATTTTCACTATCTACTAGGTTATTTTCACTTATTTGTATTTGTATATTAGCTTATTATCTGTTGCGCAATGCTAATTCACATTTTCTAGATTTTAATGTCATATTAAATGAAATCACTCTCGTTCATCCCGAGGCACAATTTTACTAGTCTACAAAATCATGATCGCTCCATGAGAGGTACAATTTTGCACAAACCATATTTTGGGGTAACCTGCTACCCCCAAACCCTAGATCTATGTTACATGTTGCATTTAGACCATATTATTGCATTTGGTGCTTTGTTTCGTCATTATGTTCTATTGCATTTTATTGTGCTTGTTCAACTTCCAAAGGTCAACTTTAACTTATGTTTTCAAAGGTTAGCTAAAAGGACCTATGGGGCTAGACTACTATACCTCTGAGCATTTTTATATAGAAACCTAAACAGACCATCTAATGTTGATCATATTTTTTTAGTGTTTGTGAAGTTACTAGGAATTATAGGAATCTATATTAAGGGATATTGTTGGATGAAAGATAAATATTGGATCAACCATTATATGAGATAAGTTCCCTAATAATTTTTTAGGCTATTTGTCGTGTTATTTTCATTTTTTGTTCAAAACCCTAGCTTATAAATAAAAGGGCAAATATTTCATTAATCTTCAAGGCAATGAAAAGATAAAAGCATATAGTGTGCACTTAGGGTGTAACTTTGTTTGCGCATATTCTCTTGGATCCTTGCTCAAGAATATTGTTTGCTTCTTGTGGTTATACATCATTCAATAGAAGAATCATTTGAATTCATGCATTCTCTGTTTTCTATATTGTTCTTTCATTTTCATAGTTTAGCTTAGAAAGGCCAAATTTAGATGATTATATTTAATTGAAAACATCAAATATTCTTAAACCGTCAAATTTGGAGCGAGTCCTAAAACTTTTCCTAGTGAACCCTTCCTCCTCTTTTACACCAAAGTGTAGAGAATAACATACCTCCACAGTCACCTTGGCTTCCTAGCGGATTCAACCAAGAATCATATGCATTAGAGCAGTTTTTACCCTCTACAATTTCCTCTCATAAAACCCCATTCATTTATCAATCTACTAATACTGAAGAATCCTCTCCTTGAGTAATTTCTTACAAAAGAGTAATTGTAGAACCCCCATAATTTTTATTCTATTTATTGGATCCCATGCCCAATCCCTCATTCATTTACATAAATCAATAGATTTATCTTTTCATAAAAATAATACCATTTTCAACATAAATAAAAATATAAATATTCATATCACAAATGATTCATGATTCCATTCAACAAATCCACTAGCTATTCAAATTCTAATAATGAATTGATCATTTTTACAAAATCTACAAATCATCACTTAACTTTCTCAAAAATGATAACCTAATCTTACAAAGAAAGCTACATATTTTAATCATCTAAGGCTTATCATAACTTTAGAAGTATCTCATTAATATAATTCAATAATCTTATTTTAGTTCAAACAAAAAGGTGAACATAAATAGCTTTTAAAGGATCCCACTAATATTTTCTATCTTTCATTAGAAAAAACATGATCCAAAATATTTATTTCATTTATCTATTATTAAATTGTTCATAATGAAAACTTGTTTAAAAAACAGATCAACCATTACTCTAGAGAATATTCCATAATAGATCATATTCAATTCCAAGAATGATTCAATATAAGAATAATTCTTTTAATGTATAAGTGATTAATCATTATTTACAGATTAATATATCCTTTCCTAAAGTAGATAATTTTTAATCTAAAGAATGTTTTCTAATAATATTCAATAGATTAATTTTCAAATATTAAATTAATTAATTCATACATTAAATGAATTATCATTATTCTATAGATTGTTCCTTTCTATTTTAGAATAATGAAACCAAAGAATTATCTTCATTTGAATTAGATTTCTTTAAACTATATAACTTATTGTAGATTAAATTTATTGTAGATTAGATTTCTTAATCCAAAAGGAAGGACATTGTTTTATTTAGATATCTTTATATTTCATTAATACACATCACTTGCTTAATTAAAATATTTGACTCTCTAGACATTCATATCAGAAGATTTGTCAGGTATTCCTACATATCACCTACGTAGATGATTGTATTTCAATCCTTTAAGGATATATCAAGCATCTGATAGAGACACTTTATCCTTAGTGCAATAACATAGGCAGACGTAGGTTTGGGTTTATAATAGTAAAATGAAGAAGAATTAAAGCATCAAGACATATGCACAAGGGGGCTGGTTCAACAACCCACTCAAATAATATGGTTTAATGAGGATGCAAATTATTCCAAAAATATTTTAATAATAAAATTAACCTCATACCATCAAAACACTACACTTTGGAACCAAACATGTCCCAAAACCTCACAGCGATGCTACCACACTACAATACCTAGACAAATGATGTGCAACATAACAATTTTCACCTTAGACAAAACTATAACACCAAAATTCACACCCATGCAAGGTTTCTTTGCATAAAGGGGGTTCAATATGCACTATGATGTTCTAGAACTATCACACATACAACACACTCCACCGAGCTACGTAACACCATGAAGGAATAAGAACAAATAAGAGTCAAAACTCTATGTTTTAGCCCCACAAAACCTAAATAAATATCAAGCATTTAAATCAAGATTGCATGGTTACCATAGTGAATCCAATGATGGTGCATTATAAAAGAAATCCATAATCATATTTCCATATCACAGGCTTGTAATGGATACGTTAAGAGCAATGTATCTTTTCCAACACAATGGATACATATTTTGGATGAGGAAACAATGTACACTGAAGGTCATTCCTTGATACCTGTTTGTCTTCCAATAGCTTCCATAGATTTTCTATTTTGCACGTTCACTATTGAAGCATATCCCCACAAAAAAATCATTCATGTATCCCTTACATATTTTAAAGAAACTTGGAGAGTGTTTGTTCATAGAAAACCAACTCTCAACTACCCACAAATCACTTTTTACTAGGTTGGGTGTTTCAATTCAAAATTAATGTGAGATAACTTTAAAAAATAAAAAATTCAACTTATTCTAATATTCATTTCCTTAATTTATATTTTTCTTTTTTTAATAAGTCTTTCTATCAATATAACTTATTAACTATTCCTTTCATAATCCAACATAATATTTTTTAGAAATGCAAATATATTACCAAATGGAGATACAAAGGCTGAAAAGACATCAAATTGCAAGGACATGTGGCTAGATCTATTATGGAAATATTATGCATCATATCATTCTAACTAATAGCCATTAGTTTTTTGCCCATTTGCAAAGATATCTATTCCTACAAACACATACATCCATTAGTAACAATTTTTTTTCATAATTTATACATCATAAAGTAATATAGTCAATCTCTTAAAACAATCACAAATTTCATAAATCAATCTATGAAAAATTTGGCCAGGGGTGGGTCATGACATACTACCCCCTTGGACTAAACATAGTCCTTTGTGTTTCACTAGTATCCTACAATAAGACCAACATTACATTTTATTCATTCAAATAAATATGGAATTTTTTTTTGCATATCAGCTACATTTTCCCAAGTAGAATTATTTACTGAGTAGCAACCCCATTGGACTTTACATTGCTCCAAAATTTGGTTACTTATCTATTTAGAATAAAAATCAATAATATTTATTGGTTATACTTCAAGTATTGTAGGGTCATTTATCTACAATTTAGTTAAATTCCATACATGGTTAGGATCAACTACATGCTTTTGAAGTAGGGATACATGGAAATTATCATGGGTCTCGGACAGGATGGGTGGAAAGGTGAGACGATAGGCAATTGGAATTATCTTCTTGGTGATCTCAAAGGGTCCAATATATCTAGGATCTAACTTTATTGATTTTATGATGCTCTTAATGGGATTTAATCTTAGTAATACTTTACCCCTCATAGAGAATTCCCTAGGTATGCACTTTCTATTGGTATAACTCTTTTTATGATTACAGGCTTCTTTGATCCTCAAATAAATCATCTCTAGCTACTCGTCCATATCTTGAACCACATCTACTTTGATGCCAATCTAGTATTCTGGATTATCCCATTAGAAAGGTGTTCTACGTCGTCTTCCATACATCATTTCGAATGGAGTCATTCCCAAAAAAGCATGATGACCATGATTGTAAGTAGATTCAACCAGGTGTAGAAACTATTTTCATTTATATTTCTGATCCATGGAATACATGTGAAACATATCTTCCAAAAAAAATTTGACTCTATCAGACTGACCATCAGTATCTCAATGATAAGAAATATTGGTTTTTAATTTTATGCCTATATCCCGATGTAGGGCTTGCTAGAATACAAATGTGAATCTAGAATATCTATCAAATATAATTACTTTAGGAAATCCATGTAGCCTAAATATTTCTATGGAAAATCTATTAGTTGTCATAATTATATCATCCTTTGTACTTCCTAGAATTAAGTCTGCAACCTTGGTCAATTTGTCCACTACAAAAAGGATTACATCATGTTGGAATCTATTCTTAGGTAGTCCCACAAAAAATTCTATGGATACGAACAAGTATATCATGTGGGTATAATAAGCCAGCTGGATCTTGGTGTTTATCCTTCACATTCTAAAATTACATACATCTAGCTATAAATTTATTGATGTCCTTCTTCACACCTATCCAAAATAAGGTAATTTTCATATTTTCCTTCATTTTAGCCCCTTTAGGATGAGTAGAGTAAGGAGAGTTATGCACCTCCTACATAATAATTCTCCTTAAGTAACCAATTTTTAGTATGAAAACCCTATCTTTAAAGCATAAGAGTTCATCCTTAATTCTATAATATTTATTTTCTTTAGGAGATATTTCCATATTTTTTTGAATATCATTGCAAAACCAATCTTGGATTTGCATCTCTCTAACTTGGTCCATCAAGTCTATATGGATACTTGTTATAGTAGCTATATGCCTTCATCTACTCAAGTCATATACAACTTTATTCTCCTTGACTTTGATATACTCTATACCAAAGTTATATTCTGATAGGAACTCGATCTACCTTCTCTGTCTTGCATTCAATATTGGTTGAGTGAAGATATACTTCAAACACTAGTGATAAATATTAAGCTCAAATAGTTTACCTAATAGATAGTGTCAGTACATCTTAAGAGTATGCACCACTATTGCAAGTTCCAAGTCATGAGTAGCATAATTCATTTCATATTTCTTGAGTTTCCTTAACTTGTACAATACCAGTGATTCCTCTTGGGATAAGACACCTCCTAACCCTTCTAATGATGCATCTATGCATACTAAGAAATTCCCTTGTAGATTTAGAATTTTTAAGATAGGTTCTATAGTGAGTTTATTTTTAATATCTCAAAATCTACCTCGCACTTATTTGTCCATTTAAATTCTTTTCCCTTTCTCTAAATATTGGTTATAGGGTAGGCAATCTTAGAGTAGTTTTTCACAAAGCATCTATAGTAGCCTATGATGCCCATAAAACTTTGTACTTTAGTCACATTGGTGGGCTATGGAAAAATAAAAATGGCCCCTATCTTATTTGGATCGATTGCTATTTCGTCAGTAGAAATATTATGTCCAAGATATTTTACCTCAAGGACATAAAAGTCACATTTCAAGAGGTTACCATAAAGTTTTTTTTCCATTAATATATCAAGTACTATCATTAAATACTTGTCATGCTCTTCCTTATTCGTGTAATATATTAGAATAGCATCGAAAGTGATCAAAATAAACTGATTTATCTTTTGTCCACATTTTTCATCAAGTTCATGAAGACCACTAGTGCATTAGTTAGCCCAAATGGTAGAATTGTGTATTCATAGTAATCATATCAATTCTTGAAGGTAGTTTTATAAATATCTTCCTCATGAATTCTCAACTAGTGATAACCTGATTTTAAGTCAATTTTGGAGAACATGGTTTCCTCTTTTAATTGGTCAAATAAATCCTTTATTTTGAGCAAGGGGTATCTATTATTGATGTTCACATTTATCAATATTCTATAGTCGATACATAATCTCAGTGATCCATCCTTCTTCTTTACAAAGAGAATAGATACACCCCATGGTGACACACTGGTTTTAATCAACTCTTTCTCTATAAATCCTTGGAGTTGTACCTTCAACTCCTTCATATCTATAGGATTCATCCTATATGGGGTTTTGTGTATTGGCTTCATTTTGGGTATCAATTCTATAGTGAATTCAAATCCCTTTTTAATGGTAATACAAGAAAATATTTAGGAAATACATCTCTATATTCCTACAATATTGGGTGTTTATCAAACACCTCTTCCTTTTTATATGTCTCTAATTTTTTAAAATTGACCATAAAAATCATTCCTATAATTTTCATGTTCTTTATTTGAATTTCTAAAAGTAAATAAGATTGAAAGGATCCTTGCTTGCTAATAATTTGTCTTCTTTGTTTGTCACTATTAGTGTAATCAATCCATCTATCATGAAAATTGATTATAGCCTCGTGGTCTTTCAACAAATCCATCCCTAAAATTATATCAAAAGCATGTAGTAGAGCTACATATAAGTGTTGATACTCAACACCCATCATATGTTACTCCATGATAGTTCATCTAGACATAATACCTTTATGTATATATAGTTGCACCGTGAACTACTAGACTTGTAGTTCTTGGTTATTCCTTCATTATTTCTAGACTACTTTTGGGAGTATACTACAACTCTTTCTCATTTAGTTAACCCTACATTTTTTAATGATAATTTTCAACAAGTATCATCTCTTATCCATGAAAAGGGTTCCAAATTGCACTTATCATAAGTTAGTTTCATTTCCCCATGAAGTAAACTAGACCATTGTTGATAGAAGTCATGACCGTACTTATATTTTCATAAGATACAACCTCTATTATGGTCATAAAATAATAATTATGGTCACACTTATCTACTTGCAAGTTGCAACATATAATAGTATCATTATACCTTAGATAATAATGATCAGGGTCTCACTTGTCCCTTCTTGTGAAGTACCCCTTTTTCCTTAGTCACAAAGGAAGTTAAGTTAGGTTACAATTTCATCCTTGAATTACACTTGTAACCACTAGTTAGTTATATCCTTCATATAAACTAACAACCAGTATCATCATCCATTGATGATATCAATAATCTCACTTACCTCTACATGAGGTGTTATTTCAAGAGTATTATCAATATTTCAATAATATCATTGGTCACACTTACTCCATGTAAGGTGCCCTACTAAGAGTATATTTAGTCATTAGATGAATGACTAGATTTACTCCATGTAAACTACCATACCCATCGAAATATTCCATTCTTCTTGAGTAGCACATAAAATCTAGTCATGGTTGGATTTACTCCTAGGAAGTCTTCCAACTCTATTGGTTAGAGTTTAACATAGGAAATATGAGAGTCCAATGACCATGATTTGATACCAACTGTAATAATCCAAATCTAACCAACCCAAGAGATAATTTTATTTTTAATATAAGTAAGGCTCACCAAAGATGTTCCCGATAAATTCAATAGAAGCTTCTACCACATTCCGAGTTCCAGATGTTGTAGAATCCCTTGAGTGGACAAGAATGGCTAAAATATTGCAACCATTATAGGGTTTACCTTGTACACTATCTATACAATTTAAAGGACACTTTTGAGTGGTCACCTTATTTCCTTTCATTATTTTGAAGGACAATTTGACCATATCATGTGGGTTAACCCTATCTCATTCGTTTGAGAAGAGGACCAGCAAATATCTTACTAGTATCAATCAATCCTTACTAGTACTTAGGTGTAAGCTTCTTGTATTTTTACACACACTTCATTTAGCATAAAACTATTATGCACCATTAATCTACCATCTTGATACCTTAATGGTGGTGACTATCACCCATGTGGCATATCTCATCTAGTCACCCATCAATAAATCGAGGTTTCCAATGACTATCACATCAAATGTCATCCCTCAAGAAGTCTTCCATAGTCATTTGGGTTTCTATAGGAGAACCCATCACAAGAATTTAGTTACAATGGAATTCTAAGCTCACCATATTTCAGAGCACACTTCAATGATCTATTACTAAAGTACCCATTGTAACCCTAAGGGATTATCACATCACATCTCCCTTAGTTATAAGCTTAACCTTAGGGATCAAATTAGGTTGGCATTCTATGGATAAATCTTCTTAAGCAATAATTTACAAACCCTAATATGAATCTAAGAATAACCTTATCCTTTTATTTAATTTATTTCAAATTTAAAAGCCACAATTGCATAATTCTATATTCTATTGCTAGAAATAAAGGAAATCTAATCATTCTTTACAAAGTTCTTTTCCATAAAAGAATAATAAAATAAAAAAATCCATTTATTCTACATTACAAATTCATACCAATAGATATATAAATGCTTATTATAAATCCATAACAAGTTCTACAAAAAAAATACACAAATGACATCTCATGTATCCTGGAAAACTCTTTTGGAAAAATGCCAGCCTTAAAATAGTCCATATTTATTTTTGTTGCAAGTCTATTATCCAATCTACAAAAAGGAATACATTATTCCTTTTACGACAATTTCAATCTATTACATAATAATCTCCACAATTCTTATGTGCTTTCATTAGAAGTATGTAGATTCCTTTTTTACATTTTTTTTACAAAAAGCAAGGGAATCCCATTATTCCCTCTCATAAAATCTCATTCATTCATCAATATACTAGTACTCAAGAGTCCTCTACTTGAGTAATTTCTTACAAAATAATAATTTTGGAATCCCCATAAGTTCCTTTCTATTTATTTGACCCCATGCCCAATCCCTCATTCATTTACATAAATCAATAGATTTCTCTTTTCATAAAAAGAATACCATTTTCAACATAAATAAAACTGTAAATATTCATATCACAAACGATACATGATTCCATTCAACAAATCCACTTGCTATTCAAATTCTAATAATGAATTGAATTATTTTTATAAAATCTATAAATTATGACTTGACTTTCTCAAATATGATAACCTATTATTACAAATAAAGGTACATTTATTAATCATCTAAGTCTTGTCATAACTTTAGAAGTATCTCATTAATATAATTCAATAATATTATTTTAGTTCAAATAAAAAAGTGAGCATAAATAGCTTTTAAAGGATCCCACTAATATTTTCTATCTTTCATTAGAAAAAACATGATTCAAAATAGTTATTTAATTTATCTATTATTAAATAATTCATAATGAAAACTTGTTTCAAAACAAATCAACCATTACTCTAGAGAATATTCCATAATAGATCATCTTCAATTCCAAGAATGATTCAATATAATCAGGGTTATGCATAGCGGTTATTTATAGCCAAATTGGATAAAATTAGGATTTTTAAATTTTGGAATTGGCTAATATTTGGAACCATTGACCAGCACCTATTAGCCAAAATAACTTGGGCGATTTTTTTTTTTGGGTCGATTTGCCCCAATTTTATAATAATTTGACTATTTTAAGTTTAAATTTCCAACATTTCCCCTAATAATAGTGAACCTTCTACATGTGTTTGGAAACTATTCATCTATATTTCAAAACTGATTCACCAAATTTTTATAAATACATTTTGGGGCCGATCCCTTATGCATAACCCTGAATATAAGAATAATTATTTTAATCTATAAATGATTAATCATTCTTTACAGATTAATATATCCTGTCCTAAAGTAGATCATTTTTAATATAAATATTGTTTTCTAATAATATTCAATAGATTAATTTTTAGATATTAAATTAATTCATCCATACATTAAATGAATTATCATTATTTTATAGATTATTCCTTTATATTTCAGAATAATGAAACCAAAGAATTATCTTCCTTCGTTGAAAATAGATTTCTTTAAACAATATAACTTATTATATATTAACAAAATAAACTATTATTAATATAAAAAGAATGGATATCATGCTCTTTAGATATATTCATGTTTTATTAATATGCATCACTTGCTTAATTACAATATTTGACTCTTTGGACATTTATATCAAAATATTTGATAGGTCTTCCTAGGTATCACCCATGTAGATGATAGTATTTCAAATTTTTAAGGATATAGGGAGCATCTGATAGATATACACTATCCTAAGTGTGGAAACACATCTAAAAACAGGTTTAGATTTAGGACAGTAAAATGCAAGACTTAAAGCATCAAGGCATACGTATAGGGGGTTTAGTTCAACCAACCACTCGAATAATATGGTTTAAAAAGGATGAAAACTATTCCAAAATGGTTTTATTAATAAAATTAACCTCATACAATCAAAAAACTACACTTTGGAACTAGACACACCCAAAAATATTACAACTATGCCACTGTGCTACAAGACCTAGACAAATGACACACAACATAGTAATGTTTCCCTCAAATAAATCTATAACACCAAACTTCACATTGATTTGAGTTTTCTTTGTAGAAAGGGGGTTCTAGATGCATTGTGACATTCCAACACTATCATACACACAACCCGCTCCATTGAGTTGCACATCACTATGAAGGAAGAAGGACAAATAAGAGTTAAAACTCTATATTTTAGCCCATCACAACCTATGTAAAACTTAGTATTTCAAAGGAATATTTCATAGTTACCATGGTGAAGCCAATGATGGGTCATTATAAAATCAATCCTTATAAAAGAAATCCATAATCATATTTCCATCTCATATGTTTGTAATGGTTACTTTAAAAGCAAAATACCTTTTTGAATGCAATGGATCCCTATTTTGGAGGAGAAAACAATATACACTAAAGGTTATTCCTTGCTACCTCCTAGTATTCCAATAACTTCTATAGCTTTTATATTATGCACATTCACTATTAAAGCATATCCCCACACAAAATTCTTTATTTTACCTATTACAAGTTTTAAAGAAACCCAAAGAGTGTTCATTCAAAGAAACCAACTCTCAACTACCCACAAATTATTTTTTACTAGGTTGGGTGTTTCAATTCGAAATTAATGTGAGATCAATTAATAAATATCTTTTATTTTCATTTATTCTAATGTTCATTTCCTTAATTTATCTTTTTATTTTTTTAATAAGTCTTTCTATCAATATAACTTATTAACTATTCCTTTCATAATCTAACACAAGATTTGTTAGAAATGCAAACATATTACCAAATAGATATACAAAGGCTATCAAATTGCAAGGACATGTGGCTAGATCTATTATGGAAATATTATGTCATATCATTCTGACTAATAGCCATCAGTTTTCTACCCATTTGCCAAGATGTCTATTCCTGCAAACACATACATCCATTAGTAAAAATTCTTCTTTCATCATTTATGCATCATAAAACAATATAGTCAATCCCTTAAAATAGTCACAAATTTCATAAATAAATCTATGAAAATTTTATCTAGGGGTGGATCATGATATTTAAGGATAAGATATTCCAATCTTCCATTGTCACATAATATCTTGAAGGTATGGATTTCCCATTCATGTGATCCATTACCCTGTTTGAATACTTCCTATTGCCCATGAAACACCTAATTTTAGTCACCAAAAGGGGCTTTGCCTAAACCAAATTAAAATAAGAGTTGTTATAAGATTCCAAGAGTGCCTAGACAAAGAATAGAAGAAGGAATATATCATGAAATATTACATATTTATAAAAAAATAAATAAATTTCCCAAATAAGGATGACGAATTGACTAAAGCACACCATAAATACTTTTTCTACAAGTCTCAAATAGGTCAAAAAATTATGACAACTATCACAAATCCATTTGCATATCCTAGTAAAACATACCAGAGATCCTAGTTACATGAAAAAAAGTAAAATTTTCCTTTAGAAAAATAGGCGATGAGAATAATTTCAAACAATATTAACATACAAATAGGTTTGTAAACTAGTTCCACCAATGTGTAGAGATCAAAAAATCATGTAATTAAAAAAGTATGCTCAAATTTCTTCTATAAGCAACACTTATGACCTCTATAAGTTTTGTCCTAATAGCCTTCAAAAATATAAAAGTTAAAAGCTCAAAATTTAGTATTGTAATAACAAATCATGTCCTTCCACTTGGAAAAATCTAATTTATTGACGTAATCCTACCATTTTTCACCATTTTAGCTACTTTGATTCACCTAGTCATTGAAAATTTCATCATTCATAATAGATAAGAATGCAAACATGCTCACATGCACATACACAAATACATTCATACACATGTGTGTGTATGTTTAAAGGTGTTTAATGTTTTGCTATAGAAATACACATCAACTGCCATGTTGGCTAGGGATATGAACTACTCTAGATAAGATAAAACTTATCTTTGTGGGGTTTGATAATGAGCCCTCTTAATGCTAAGCACATTGGTATAATGAAGATAGAATTATTTCCATTGATAAGGGGAATCCAAGGCATAACACTTATCTTTTAACTCAAAATTATATTCAATAAATAGATTATGTGTAAAGAATCGATCTTGTGATCTCATGGTCCTGAATGCACTATAGAGGAATGACATGATAGTAGATCACAAGCTCCTACTATGAAGAACCTATAGATAACACTCTAGATCATGAATAGAGAGAAAAATATATTTTTGGGTCTTAAACATGATTATTTTCCTTTCAAATCTTATTCAAATGCCTTGTTGGATATAATACAATGATATGAGATAGGAAGCTAGAGATCCATAGAGCCACTTATTCCCTACTACTTATCCCAATGTGAAAACCTAGGTCACGTAGGAAAGTAACCCCCTAACCCTCTAAATCTAATACTACACTTCATCAAAACTTTTAATAATTATGTGACCCCTCACAAAGGGTCTATCAAACATGTGAAAAGTAGACGACACTAGATATAAGGAATGTGTGCATGAACATGCATATGGAATACAAATTTTAATTAAAAATTAGAACAAATAATTATATCCATTTTGCAATTGGATTGAGAGGAGAGCAAGCCATAGCCTTGAATTTAAATTTAAAAACTAGTTGAAGAGGCATTAAAATTTTGATCACAATGCAGTAAGACACAAATATAGAAAAAAATGGAATTGCTAAAAAAATAGAAGTAAATAAATGCATCCTATAGATTAAAATAGCCATAGGATTTATTTGCATGACCAAGCAATGCCACTTCAAAATTTGATAACATGTTATAGTTCATAATATTTTCCATAAATGAATTAAAGCAAAACATTTACTCAAATCTTATGTAAAAAGCAAAAATAGACAAAAGAGATTTGGGATAGTCTTATGCACCATAAATAATCACTACCAATAGATAATATTGCATAACACTTTGATAAGAAAATGATAAGCATGAGGGGTTATTTATAGCAATACCAAAATCCAAATTACATCATAAATATTAACCTAATGTAACAACCATCCAAAACTCTATTTCCTTAAACGCATAATTTGTCTATAAGGATGAGATACTGCTAATGTATATATGGTTGCAGGATATAGGTAATTGTTACTAGTAGGTCAATGCAAAGGAAAGAGGTCTCCTAAATAGGCAAAAGGATTATTTCGATGCAAGGTAAGTCAAGGGATATGATGAGCGATGGTGTATTCGCCAGTTGATAAAGGAAAATAACCCTAGAGATGATGCATTCACTAGCAATCCATGTAGAATGCATATCATGTAGTTGCATTTGTAGGGATGTTTGATGTTTGATAATTTGTGAATTGTGCTATTTGTATGGCAATGAAAGTGCTCAATGCATGGGAGCCATATTTTAAATTATTGGAAGGCAATGAAAGTGCTTAATGCATAAGAGTCATAGTTTACAATTAATGAAATAAAACTAGAACAAAAAAATTAAATTAAGTAGTAGTATTCAAAGTTTTTAAAAGGAACATGTGTGTTATGTTATGGAAATTGACTTATTTAAAATTGACACACACACACACACACATATATATGTATGTATGCATTTATAAAAAATATACTAATTTCATAAATACTAAGATATAATTGCATTGAAGTAAATAAACCTTAATGTTCTATGGATGCTTTGGAGGTAAGTAAAATAAAGGAATTTAAATAAGTGTCATATTAAAAATATAAAATAAAATAGTACGTAGACCATAGAAGTATTGTTGAGGCACTCTTTGAAGAAGTCACATAGGGAATTGTCGACATTATTTTTATGGAGGTTTTTAAGGTTGTTGAACGTGGTGAAGTGGATTCCACCTGGCATTTTATTAGAATGGATAGACTTTAAACCAATGTTGGATTATGTGTGTGAAGAGTAGGCAAAAAACCATCTTTATATGGTGGACATAGAGAGAAAAAGGATGTGTAGTATGGTATGCATGGTGTCTTTCGGTGAAGAGGGAACCAAGCATTGAAGGAAGAGAGAACAGAGTGGGTGAACTAGACATTAGAGGACAAGAGAACAAAACATGGCAAAAGAAAAACAAGTGCTATTTATATGGAGAAAATACTAAGCCCATTCTGATTTTAAAATCTTAAGGAAAAGCCAATGGAAAATAAAATATGTTTGTATGGTAAAAAAAATATTACGATGGTGCTCTCTGTGCATTCCCATAATACCATACGTATTAGAGAAAAAAATATAAATATTATACCTTGTGTGAATTGTATATGCTTATATTTCATGCATTAGTTGGAGAGTTGTGTGACAGGTTGGCTGTGAACCAAGGTCGATATTATCCTTCATTAAATCATATATTGTTGTATGCCATGTTAGTATTAAGCACCAATGTGTTATTGGGTGTCTGGTTGGTTGTGAACCAAAATTGAGTTCTATTTTAAAAATATTTTATGTTGCATGCTGAGTTAAATTATGCTAGGATATTGTGATTTATGTTGGAAAATGTTTGAAGCTCTGCATACTAAATTAAATATGGAAATGATGTATGTATTTTAGGGTTAGATGCACTTCATTATAGATGATAGTTCTGACCCTTGGATAACACCGGATAATTTATGTAACGAGGAAGACTACTGTTGAAAACTACAAAAAAAAATAATGCATGATATCATTTAATTATTCTGATAGCGTTCGGGTTCAAAATATGCACATACAAATGGAAGAGAAATGTTTTATATTTTGTGTACTTTGTAACTCTACTGACGGGGCACCGGAAAACACCCTTCTACACAAACCCTGCCTTTTCATTAAAAACAACTAAAAAAAAAATATACATGCAGAAAAATTACAGCCCGCAGGCTTACAATCACCGGCCCTCGGCTCGGTTCTCCGCTTCCTCACTCCTAGGCTCTAAGGGTATTCTCGGGTCCACCGTCCCGATTAAAACAAATAATGGGTTTTTTATAGAGGTCCCGACCCTCTCAAACTTCAATTTCCCGCCTAAACGGGTTCAACCACCCGATTAATTAAAATTTTGAAAATGGGTTCACCAACCCGAAATTAATTCCCGCACGGTCTCTGTCACTGCAGAATCCATCAGAAATCCCTGCGTGGCCCATCCTTCTCGTCTTCTGTGCTTCTTGGTCATCCCCCGCTTTAACTTCTGCTTCTGCCACGTGTCAAATTTGAACAGTCCTCGAAAACACCGTTCCCGCCATATTTTTCTCTTCCTCCCGTGCCATTTTCTCTCTCCATCATGATATCGTGACATGTCGCTATATCGTGATGTTTCTGGCTCCTTGTGCTTTTCTGCCATTTTGGTCGCGATATCGTGACCATTTTTCCTCCACACCCGCTTGTCCAATTTGCGTCGCGATATCATGACCGTTTTGTCGCTCTTTCCTCTGCTCTGAAACCTGTCATGATTTCATGACATGTAGCAAAATCATGGGTCACAATTTCGTGACATGTCGTGAAATCACGCCCCCTTCTGTGCCTTCGTCCCTCTCCGGAAAACTGTCATGATTTTGCGACACGTCATGAAATCGTGACCCCTTCTGCTGCACTTCCTCCTTGCCAATTTTTGTCATGATTTTGTGACACGTCGTGAAATCACGAAGGTTTTCAGACTTGGCCATTTTTTCTTCCTCCTTGATTCCTACTTCTTCTTCTCCCGACTCTTCAGCACGGTTTTTTCCAAACCTTGCTGCTTCTGCTACTGGTGCTGCCGGATGCTCCTGCATCAGATAGCCGGGGTAAGTGAAGAAGTGATCTTCACTTCTGTTGGGTCTGGTTGCTGCCTCCCGCAACACTTCCGAACCCTTCTCCGTCTCTGCAAACTGCTTCGACCTCGGCTCCGGGCCCACACTTCTGTCTTCAACCGGACAGATTTCTCCACTGCTACAAACTTCTGCTGCAGCCGACTTTAACTCTTCCTCTTGCACAGAATAATCTGTGCTTTCTTTCGGGCAGGTCTTGGTACTGCTGCTCTCTTCCTCTACAGCCTCCTTCATCTTTTCTTCCTTTTTTCTTCGTCTCTCTTCTCGCATTTTCTGTCGTTCTTCTTTCTCCCGTAATTTCATTGCGGACCATTCCTTTTGCAAGGCTTTTAATTGCCGTTGCAAAGCCAAATATTCCTCTTTCGTAACCACATCTTCCTGCTTGTCCCATCTTCTTCGGGAATGCATGTTGCTCCCTTTTCACAAGCTTGAACGGATCTCGATGTAGCTGCCTCTCGTTCGGCGGTCTGCTAACACGCTCGGGAATCCTCAACTCTCCTTTTCTCTCAACTCTCCCGTAGGTCTTGGTGCAACTGCCTCACTTTCGGTGGATCTACTGCACTCTCAGAAACTCCCGCTCTGATACCACTGACGGGGCATCGAAAAACACCCTTCTACACAAACCCTGCCTTTTCATTAAAAACAACTAAAAAAAAAATATACATGCAAAAAAATTACAGCCCGCAGGCTTACAATCACCGGCCCTCGGCTCGGTTCTCCGCTTCCTCACTCCTAGGCTCTAAGGGTATTCTCGGGTCCACCGTCCCGATTAAAACAAATAATGGGTTTTTTATAGAGGTCCCGACCCTCTCAAACTTCAATTTCCCGCCTAAACGGGTTCAACCACCCGATTAATTAAAATTTTGAAAATGGGTTCACCAACCCAAAATTAATTCCCACACGGTCTCTGTCACTGCAGAATCCGTCAGAAATCCCTACGTGGCCCATCCTTCTCATCTTCTATGCTTCTTGGTCATCCCCCGCTTTAACTTCTGCTTCTGCCACGTGTCAAATTCGAACAGTCCTCGAAAACACCGTTCTCGCCATCTTTTTCTCTTCCTCCCGTCTCCATCGTGATATCGTGACATGTCGCGATATCACGACCATTTTTCCTTCGCACCCGCTTGTCCAATTTGCGTCGCGATTTCACGACGTCGTGATATCACGACGTCGCAATATCACGACCATTTTTTTGCTCTCTCCTCTGCTCCGAAACCTGTCGTGATTTCACGACATGTAGCAAAATTGTGGGTCGCGATTTCGTGACATGTCACGAAATTGCACCCCCTTCTGTGCCTTCATCCCTCTCCGGAAAACTATCATGATTTCGCGACACGTCACAAAATTGCGGGTCACGATTTCACGACATGTCACGAAATCGCGGCCCCTTCTGCTGCACTTCCTCCTTGCCAATTTTTGTCGCGATTTCGTGACACGTCGTGAAATCGCGACGGTTTTCAGACTTGGCCATTTTTTCTTCCTCCTTGCTTCCTGCTTCTTCTTCTCCCGACTCTTCAGCATGGTTTTTCCTAAACTTTGCTGCTTCACTGCTGCTGGTGCTGTCGGATGCTCCTGCATCATCTACTCAGGGGTATATTGAGGCCTAAGACATAATAGAGCTATAGATAAATTGTTACATGCAGTAGTAATAGAATATATAGTTATTTTGATATATGTAGAGCAAAGTTGTAGACTTTGCATTGACTATTGAAACATAGCTTTGGAAAACATGAATGGTTGAATTATGGATGTAAGATGTAAATCATGTCAATTGCAATTTTAAATGAGTATGCTGCTACTTTCATTTATAACTCACTAATTGAAATGGAGTGCAATATTGTGTTATATGTTTAGAAGAGCTATTGATTTGTATGTAACTTTGTGGCAATCAATAAAATTTTAATTCCTATGAAGTCAATTTGAGCATGTGTTCAATATCGTCGAGTATGGCTATTTTGAATTATGAACTTTATTAAATTAAAATGTGTTCACTTGTTTATGGAAGCCTTGAAGCATAGGATATGATTGTCTTAAACATGAATCAGTAATTAAGTGGTGATTGTTATCATTAATAGGGATTTATTTTATTTTAATAATAAAATATGGTTCGTAAACTTAATCAATAACCATACAATTGCATGCAGTGAATATAGTCTTTAAATTTATCTCTCTAGGTACATATATCACCTAGGGTTCATGATAGCTCATATGAATGTTAGTACAATTCATATGTAAAATGTTTAAGCTTAAAAACATCCTAATTAGTTGACATGGCGAGTAATACGTTGTGTATAAAAATAGATCTAATTTTGATAACTACTTTAAGGATTTATTATACCTATTTGCATGCTTTAAACCAAGTTTAGAATGTGAAACATAGAGGTAAATTAGTAGGATAGTCATAACATAGTTAGTAATTATAGATTTATCCTCAGAATTAAATAACATCCAACTTTGACCAATATTAGGTCCAAGAGATTTTTGGGAAAACGTAGCTAGTGATACCTCCACATAAGTTTGAAGAACTCGATGGACAAAGACATTTGTATGAAAATTATATGTCAACTTTACTTCAAAGTTTTCCTCATGCATTGTCTTACATGAATATGGATGGAACTATTCTTCTTATTTATAATAGAATGAACTAAACTTCTATTAGTTTAAATAACATGGAGCATTGACAATAACACCTATTCTGACTAAAGTAGACTGTTTAATCCTTTATTTATGTAGCCTAAATTTTATAGATTTTTTACTAATAGAAAATGTCTTCCTTTTACTCATTTGAGAGGTAGTTTTTTTTTGTTTAATTAAATAATTTAAAAGGAATCTTAATAAAATTGTGTGGAACATTTATAGATATTTTAACATTGATTTCAATGTTTTCAATGTTTACTGATTTCTATTCAGCTTTAGTGGTAAACCTATATTACATAATGGTGGAAAATAGACAACTTGTGTTACTTTACTAAATATCAAAATCATAAGAAAATGGAGAATGCTAAACCTTTTAATAGTTAAAAAATTGCTTTAGACAATTCAAACCGTAGCTAAGTAAATATTAAAAAAAATACTATTAATATTGTGGGATAGGCAATCTTAAATCGTAATCTAAGGTTGTGGGTAGGACAACCTTGATTGAAATTCAAGATTGTGGGTAGAAAATCTGATGATACAAATATTGATGATGTTTATGGGAAGGCAATCATCATGGAATAGGGCTCTAACTATACTTCTAATAGAAAGAGGTGAGAATGGGAGGTAACAAATATTTGTATGGGTATCTCTTCTAGGTTATCCCTGCTAGTGATGAGTGGTAATTTTTGTTAGACTAGGTGAAACCGACAACATGATGGTATGGGATATCATGTTGGTTAATCTATACAATTCACCGGGTGGTTACCAGGGTATTGGTAAGACCCTATATGATGCTCCATAAAGAATGATTGATCTTCTAACTCGAGCATTTATGTGCTAAGTCTTACATGATTTAATTTTAAGATATGAATTTATGTATTCATGTAAGGACATGGAAAAGTTATACGTCACACCTCTAGGTTTTATGGACCCTAGAGGAAAATAAACCCACTACCAAAACTTAGAGTCTTGGGTGGAGAGTGAAGTTCAAAATAGGCAACTATACGAGGCCAATCTCGATCTCATGAGTATTTTGACTGTAGTAGAATGGCACTCATTAAGATGAATTTAACATGCTCATACTATAAAATGAAACAAGAGACAAAAAAATGTTCTCATAATGATACCTCTAACATTAGACAACCATGTGGGAAGACTTGGTGTGATTAGAAAACCAAGTACACTTACTTGGGGTGTTACATTTGGTATTAGAGCCAAGGTTGCAAATATTTTAAGTGATAAAATTTTAGAAAATCTATGACAAGTCTAATTTAAATCTACCAATGTGTTCACCTAAGACTCAAAAATCTGACAATGCTCTTGATTTACTGGGCAGGCAATGGTATCCAGACAAAAATCTATTTCCTCAAAAATAACTATGATGGTTTATCAGGAAGGGCTGACCGAGAACCCTATAAGGATCATTCTAAAATTCATGTGGATTGGAGCATCTGAGGAAGCCATAAAATATCCTCGAGAAAATAGGAATGAAAAAGAAATAGTTAACAAAGAGGATAAAATGATCTGAATGGTGCAATTATTGCGAAAGCAAGTGAGCCAATAGAAAGAGAAAATGTAGCAATCAAATAGCTGAACACATGGCACAAAAAAATGCTCAAATGATAGTGCATATGGAGCAAAAAAAATCTTAGTTGGCTAAACAACAAGAAATGATTTCCAATCAACAAAAAATAATAGAAAATCTATCCAAAGGAAAAGAATTGATGATGGTTGAGGATGAAATAATTATTGAGCCAATAAGGAAACAAGTAGGTTCAGAGTTGGACAAGGATATGAGAAAATTTGATTTAGCAAAATTTGATGGCAAAGGTTATGGGGAAGAAGCTAAAAGATGGTTGAATAGTGTGGAAGTATACTTTGCAGTTAGGACCCTTTCATCTAAATTAAAAACCTCATGGGCCGTATTTTGATTGACTGGAGCTACCGCTAACTGGTGGGATACATATAGGAAAACTCACAATGTGGAGGTTGTTGATGTTAATTGGTACACATTTATTTTGGAATTTAACGATAGGTTCCTAATATCACAATTTTACCTTGAAAGGAATACACAATTTTCAAGGTTGACATAGGGTAATATGTCCATAATTGAGTACTACTAGTGATTTATCCAATTTCTCAAATACATGCCCAAATATGAGTAGTATAATGAATTTAAAATTCAAAAATTTCTCCTAGGGTTACATCCAAAAATTGGGCACCTAATTCTTATGTTAAAACCTGCCACCCTAACTGTTGCTTGTTACTTGGCTTGACAAGAAGAAGATAATTTTAAGGCCAAGAAATCTTATTATCAACAATATTAGGAAAAATAAGAACCAAAGAAGATGAAAAATGTGGGTCCACCAAAGGAGACATAGGTTGGAACAAGAATCATGGAAATAGAAACAAAAACAACTTTGATAAGAATAAGAATAGGTACCAAGGAAACAGGGGAAATCAAAATTATTGGGGTGGCCAAAGAAATTTTAGGAATAGGTATGAACAAAGAGATAATGTACTAAAAGCTAGTACACATGAATATAATGAGGAAATTTTGAAAGAAAGGACACCATAGACTAGTTGTTGGATTTGTAAAGAACCTCATTATCCTGATAAATTTCCTTTGCGAGTAGATAAGAGAAAATAACCTATAGAACCTACTCATAAGATATATGCAGCAACAGGTAACTCTAAACTCAATGGTCAAGAAACACATTTTATATTGAAAGCTAAAATTTATAAGAGAAATGTTTATATTTTGGTTGATTTCGGAGCAAATGATAGTTTTGTTTCACCAAATATTTTGAGGGACATACCAGAAACACCTCGATTTATGGCTAATGGGTGGAAATTTTAGTATGGGTCTGGGTAAACTTATACAGTTAACTAATGTCTATTTGATCCTCAAATAATGGTAAATTAAAGTCAAACCCATTGGCACTTATATTTAGCTCCTTTACATACCTTCGATATAATTTTAGCTATGTACTGGCTTAAAGAATATAAAGCATTGTTAAATTTTGAAGAAATATGGATAGAATTCATTGATGACACCAAGTAAATGCAGGTTCACTATTGATGTGAATTAGTGGAACCACATATTTTGACTGTAATGCAAGTTAAAAGAACTCTAGGGAAGGGTAGTAGAGCCTTTGTGGTTAAACTTAATAAAATGGAAGAAAATGAATCTGAAGCGAGTCTTTTCCAAACACGTCCAGTGTTAAATGACTTTTGAGATGTTTTTCTTGAATAATTACCTAGTCTTCCATCCCAAAGAGATTTTTATTTTACTAAATAATTTTTTTTGGGAGCAACGCCAATAGCTCAAGCCTCTTATAGGATGACCACAATAGAGTTACAAGAACTTAAGACTCAGCTTCAGGAAATTTTATAAAAATGATATATTAGACCTAGTGCTTCACTATGGGGTGCAACAGTGTTGTTTGTAAAAAACAAATATGGGACACTAAGATTATGTATTGATTACAGAATGTTAAATAAGATGACTATTAAGAATAAGTACTCTCCACCCAAAATAGATAATTTTGTTTGATCAACTGGAAGGAGCCACACTTTTCTCTAAAATTGATGTTAGATTTGGTTATCATCAGTTGATAATTCAAGAGGAAGATACCCACAAAACTACTTTCCAAATCAGATATGGTCATTATGAATTCACAATGTTGCCTTTTGGATTGACCAATGCTCCAACAACTTTTATGAATTTTATGAATAGTGTGTTTCAAGAATAATTAGATCGATTTGTGTTGATATTCCTGGATGACATATTGATCTATTCCAAAATCAAAGAAGAGCATGATCTACATATGAGGACTATTCTTGAGATACTTAGAAAGAATCAATTATATTGAAAAATGTCCAAATGTGAGTTTTATGTAACCTAGGTACAATATTTGGGACATGTAATTTCAGCTGAAGGGGTATTTGTTGATCCAAGAAAAATTGAGGTTATCATTGATTCACCTACTCCCAAAAATATTTCTAGGGTGAAAATTTTTATGGGAATGGACGGATATTATCGTCATTTTATTTAGATTTTTTCTAAGATATATTATCCAATAACCAATCTCCAAAAGAAAGGAAAAGCTTCTAAATGGATAGAACGATGTGAATAAGCTTTAAAAATTCTTAAATAAAAGCTAACAATAGCACCTATTCTCAAAATAACAGATCCTAGGCCACCATTTTTTGTATGTACTTATGCCTCTTTGGAAGGATTAGGTGGGTTTCTCATGCAATAAGATGGTGTTATTACTTATGAGTCCCGAAAACTTATGAAATACGAAGTAAACTATAACACACATAACCTAGAATTGGTTGTGGTTGTGCATGCTCTAAAAATGTGGTGTTAATATCTACTCGATAAATATTTTGAGCTCAAAACAGATCATCAAATTTTAAGATATATTTTTACTCAACCAATGCTCAATGCTAGACAAAGGTGTTGGATGGAGTTTCTGGCAGATATGATTTTCGCATAGAGTGCATTAAGAGAAAATAAAATAAATTAGCAGATGATTTAAGTAGAAGAAGGTATATCAATGCTATGTCACATTGTCAATCTGCTATAATTGAACAAATAAGAAAATTACAAGCTCAAGATGAATATTCTCAGAAGTATCGATAATTAGTTCATCAAGAATATTATAAAGCGAAGGAATTTGGAATCTAGAAGGATACATTGTTCTTCAAAAATATCATAGTGGTACCTGATGATTAGTGACTAAGAAATGTGATCCTACAAGAAGCACATAGTGCTCCATATTTTGCTCATCTAGTCTATATGAAGATGTACAAAAATTTGAAAAAATAATATTAATAGTCAGGAATGAAAAAGGACATTGTTGAATTTGTGGCTAAATGTTTAGAATGAAAAAAGGTGAAAGCGAAACATCTACATCTAGCTGGACATTTATTTTTACATGACATTCCACAATATAAATGGCAGGCTGTAACTATGGATTTTATTGTTGGACTACCTAAGAATCATTTTCAACATGATGTCATTTTGGTAGTAGTGGATAAATTAACTAAGGTAGCACATTTTCTACTTGGAAATATAAAATATGGAACTCCCACTATAGCCCAAAAATTTTCCATGGAAGTGATACGACTACATGGATTCCCTGAAACCATTATATTATATAGGGATTCTTGATTCAAATAGAAGTTTTGGTAGATACTACACCAGACATGGGGAAAAAAAATCAATATTAGTACTACCTATCATCCAAAAATAGATGTACAAATTGAAAGGCTAAATCAAGTCTTAGAGGATATGCTTTGTGAAAGCACGAGATTTCGAGCGAAGGAAACACTAATTGCGATGCATTCAAAATCAAATACGCTTAAGTCCTAGAAATGTAGACTACATGAAATGAAAGAGACGCATTAAAATGAGATACAAGCAAATGGAGAAAACACAGCCCTTTCATTAAACTCTCTTGATCTCTGTTACAAAGATGCCTCCTCCCTTTTCAGGGGCTAGGAGCATTGAAAGAATTTGATTACAATCACTTAATGTTCCTCTTTCCACGTGCCCACACTTGAGATGGGCAGGCCAAGACGATTTCGTCGCTGATGTTGATGAGTCCTTAGCTTCTGCTGCTCGTCCTATGAACAAAGAAACAACAAATATGTCAGTAGCACCTACTGCAAATAAAAAGTGTTTGTTCTCTAAAATCGCCAAAAGATGCATGTAAACATTTGTATGAAACAGTGGGTAAAGTGAGTCCAAATGGCCTGAAAACCTGACAGAGGACAGAAAACATCACCAGAGGGCCACTGCCATCGAGACAGTCTACCAATATGCCTTCAACTAGAATTCGTCCCTGGGCAGGATGAATTTTGACTGCTATTTGTCCCTGGGTGGGACGAATTCTTCTGTGTTGGAAAATCCGACCTGATGCTGCTTCAATTTTGAATCCCGAGACCTCCAAAACACCTGTAAATAGAGGGGTTATGTAATTGGGGCCATTTTGGGACGACCCAGATGGTCGGATTCTCCCAATTTGGCCTCTATCCTTGAGAATTTGATATCGCCACCTGCAAGTTAGTGAAACAACAAAGTGACACAAAGCGTGATAAAATCTGATCAAAATGTTATGAAATTGAAGCTATGAGTTAACTAGACAAATAACACAATATGCAACCTGAAAAAATAATCTAGAATGCTTTAAAATAAAACTTAGAAAAGTGCGGGGGTGCCCCAGTGGGCCTCCCACCATTGGCACTTGATTTCGATGCCAATCCACTAGGGATGGGCCCAAAACCTCTTAGGATTGGGGTGTCTACGAATTGGTGGTGTAAGGTGGTCAAATGTTGGATTTGGGTTGGATTCATGCTTCCAAAATCCACCCAATAACCTCTCTTGCAAAAGATATTAGTGGATGTGAGAAGATGAACCAAAAGGATGCAAGTGGGTAATCAATCGGACAACACTTCGTTGCTTGAAATCGCCTCCAATCTATCCTTTTGGGTGAGAAAAGTCCCACCTTTTATAGACCCATGGGGTCTCTTTTGAGAGGGAAGCACAAATGCCATGTGTTGGTCATAGGTTCCATGTGGCGAGTCATGTCTTCCCATGAGGGAGGGAGTCCTCCATTGACTTGGGCTCTCATAACTGCCCTTGTGACAGTCCTCTAATGGCCTATCTATCCACCCACACATGTGTGCGAGGCAGGAGTCATCAACTGACTGTCCTGGGCTGCCACTTGGAACCATTCTTATTTTTGCCCATTAAACTTGGAATTCGTCCCTGGGTGAGACGAATTCTAGTTAGTATTCGTCCCTGGGTGAGACGAATTCTAGTTAGTATTCGTCCCTAGGTGAGATGAATACTGAGAAAAGTGTCTAAATGTGCCAAATTGATTCTTGACCTTACAAAATTGCTATGAAAGTGGTTAGGACCATTGTTTGACCTCTGAGCGCTGCCCTGGGGGTTGTTTTTGTCAAAGCGATCAGTGTTTGCAGTCACATAATCGGATTGGTGCTGTTTTGGTGTCTCTGATTCCCTTTTTGGGATGCGCTGTGCATAGCGCAGCACTGAGCAAAAATAGATAACCAAAGCACTAATGATTAGGGTTTCTTGGTAACCTAACCAAATTTTGATGCCCCAAGCATGGAAGGGGCATGCATTCTTGAATCTTTGCTTCTGACGAGCTAAGGAGTTTGATTTCAAGTGTTAACCTATTTTGGTGAGGTGTGACTTGAACTTGGACATTGATCAGTCATGATTAGGCAAAGGGCACAACCTTTTATCCTTAGGGGAACCTTGTGTTCATGATTCATGAAATGCCAAGTGTTTGATTGATTTGATTGTTGCTTGTTTACTGCCCCAAGCAGGGGCGTGATTGTCTTTGTCAATGATTCTTTGAATGCATGTCGTTTTCCTTAATTGGGTGTGTGATTATTGATTGGTGACTAAGTGTGACTACCCCCTCATGTGACGAATCGATGAGAGAATGACCTTTGTGAGAAAAGCGACGAGTCATTTGACCCAAGATGAATTCTACAAGGGTGCCTTTAGATGGTTTATCATTAAGCATGTGCAATTTTTCCAACATCTGGACCTGTTTTTGATGGGTGTTAACCCTTTTTGTGATGCCATAATGGGGTGAAATCGTCGAGAACCCATCTTCCCGTGGAGCGGTCCGGCTATGATAGCCTTCTTGGGGAAGTTGGAGAGTGACAATTTGAACCCCGACATCTATTTTCTATGCCAAGAGGTTAAGTGCGAGAGCACTTGTGTCCGAAAATGCTTATTGCTTTGTTTTTATGTTGCATTTTTTTTTTGTTGTTTTTTTTGTGACACCATTTGGGGATTAAATTATCGAAAATCCGTCTCCCGTGGAGTGGTCCGGCTATTGTAGCCTTCTTAGGGAGTAGGATAGTGATAATTTGTGACTCCAGTTTCTATTTTGTATGCCTTGGATGTCAGGTGCAGTAGCACTCTTATCGGGCAAATTTATTGTCTGTTTTTATTGCATTTTTGATCATATTTTGATGTTTTTGAAGTGCTGGTTTGAATTCGTCCCTGGGTGGGACAAATTCTAGTTGTAGAATTCGTCCCTGGGTGGGACGAGTGCAAACCTGAGCGTTCGTACTAGTCAAGGACGAATTCTAGCTCAAAAGGCCTATTTAAGGGCCAAAACTTGCATTTGGGCTCATTTGTATCATTTTTTTCTTGCGATTTTGGAGCTCTGGGAGGAGGAGGTAATTCTGCAAAGTGAAGCGCTGCTGGAATTCTCTTTGCCATCATGAGTGTACAAACTGGTTTGAGCGGCGGAGCTGAGGTGAAACCTATAAGTGTCCTCTAGAGCTTATTTTTGTTTAAATTTGCACTTGTTTTATTTAATTGTTTTTGTGATGCTGTTTTTCAAAATGTGTTTTAAAACTTAAATCCTAAAATTGGATTGAAGACAACTACTTGTATTTTATTTTTATGTTGTACAGTTCTTTTCCATGATTTTTAATTTTTTTCTTTTGTTTAATTGTTTTTTTTTTTTTTTGCAGGTTCGGAGCCGGTACCGTGTACCTACCGCATTTATTGAGGCGCGGGGTGCACTAACTGATGGTGATTGGGAATGGCTTGATGCCCTTGGGCTCAAGCAGGTGTCTCAACTGGAGCTTGTGGTCCCGGATCAGGCCTATCTTACTGCCCTGATCAAACTTTGGGATCCTCGGACCAACATGTTCCATATTCCGACAGGGGAGATGACTGTAACTTTGGAGGATGTCTATCGGTTGCTTCGGATTCTGATAGACGAACTGCCTATTAGGACATCACCGCGTGATCAGCGAACTGCTGTACTTATGAGATTCTTTGGGCATGGGGAGCGGTTGGGTGTAACGAACGCAGTGGAGACAGCTGAGGTGGACTGCCAGACTAGCGGGATTTTGGTTGGTTGGTGGCAGGAGAGGGGGGTGTTAGGAGTGAGGCACACATTCTTGATGGGCCTTATTTCTAACATGCTTCTCCCTAATTCATCAGGCGTGAGGTTCCCATGGAACCTGTTGGATTTTGTATGGCAGTTGGTAGAGTTCCCGATAGAGGCACCACTGATTTTGAGATGGGGACAAACATTGTTGGCACAACTCTAAGGGGAGCTGTATGCGGTCCACTGTCGGCAGCGAAAGGGCGTAAGTTGTAGTTATCTACTGCAGTGCTAGGGTTGGTAGCACATAGCAGTGGAGAGGCCGACCGGGTTACCATGGACGACTCGGGCGGCGATGGATGACATAGAGATAGGCTATGCAGTTTTGTGGCGGCGATCTGTAGAGCAGGGGCAAAGTCGGCGATGGGCAGGTGCTGTAGAGCACTATACCGATGCCTTTTCTCGGCTCACTCTAGGGGAGGTGTTTTGGTGCCCTTATCGGGACTTCCCAACCTGGCCAGAGGCTGGAGAGTGGCTCCGTTGGGTACGCAGGGAGCGGTGGTTGATTGGGAGGCACGGGACGGAGCATGAGTTCTTTTCATACAGCCGAGTTACACGATAGTTTGGTGTGCACCAAGGGTTTCTTGGTGATCCCGTGGTCTATCAGCGATGGGGATATGAGAGGGATTTCAATCCCTCGATCACCGTTCCATTGGGCGAGGAGTCAAATGCGGTTATTGACATCCCGGACATAGATGACGTCGGGACTACCATTGAGTATGACTCGTGGTGGGTACTACGGCGATGGAGAGGAGAGGGGCCACTGGGTGGCACGGAGGCGACAGTGGAGGGTGCTGAGGTAGCAGGGGATGATTGGGGAGGTCCGTTGGATGATGCGGACCTGTTGGGCACTCCGGATCAGTCAGACATGCAGGACATGGAGGAGCCATGGGAGCCAGAGCAGGCTGCTGTTCCAGAGGGTCTTGTTCGTCAGGGAGACACAGAGGAGGTGGAGTCTGAGATACGCACTGAAAATGCACGATTGACAGAGCTTCTACGGATATGAGATCTAGAGTTGGGGGATGCGAGGCAGGAGCTGGGGGACGCAATACGGGAGAGGGATCTCTTGCGGGCTCAGCTAGCAGAGCGAGATATGGTTCTAGCATAGTGCGATGATGCGATGTCATACTATCATCGGTGAGAGGCAGAGTGGTGTCGGCATCGAATAGATTTGGAGAGGGAGGTCATCCGCCTTGGTGGGTGGCTACCTGAGCCCTCGGTCAGTGGATCTTCATGATGGACGAGGGATAGTGCGACTGAGCAGTTAGCATCATCTCATCGTCGATGATTAGATGAGGGAGGCGATAGCAGGCATGATGCGGGGGCTAGCAGTAGTCACCCTACAGGGTCCCATAGGACCCACACCATGGGGGGTAGTTCCCGTCGCACCGATCCTATGTGATTATGGTGGTCGACACTTTAGGTTGGGTTTTTGGATATGATTGTGGGGATTGAGGACCAATTTTGTAGCTTGCAGGCATTTTTTTTTTTTTTTGATGATATATATATATATATACCTTTTTTATTGTGGTTTTTTACATGTGATGATTTGATTTTTGTTATGCATGATGGCTAATGGCTATGGATGTATGCATGTTTATTTATTTTGATGAATGCTTATGTTATGATGAATGCAAATGTTTTTGATTTCTTTTTGATATGCAAAGTGAAATTGATGAATGATATTTGTGGTGCTTGGTTACGACACCATAGGCTGTTTAAGACGCTCTTTAATTCATTTTTAGGCGATTGCTATGATGTATGGCTCTTGTATGTATACATGTGGTTTTCTCTTTTTGTATTTTCTGATGGTATTGTAAGGATGAAAAGTAGCACAGTTGGTTTATAAATGTAGCTAAGGTTTTCCGAGACTCAGACATTTTAACTCACTAGCCACGACTGTACTTTGTCTTACAAGACTTTTGAACAAGGTATGAATCAGACTTGTTTTTGACCCATCTATTTCACATCCCCGTGTGTGCGATTGAGTTCATTATTGTGGTATTTATCAGGATACCACTAGTTCCAGATGGGCTTTCAACCGAACCTGCACTAAGGATCACCTAATTAGCTCCACTAACTCCTTTGTTGTATTTTGTTAGATTAATTTGCGGTGTTATCCAGGATGCCATAAGCTAGCTCATCCACATGCAAACATTGATCTGTACGCAAGTTAATGTGACAGATATATCGTCATTCAAGAAGTTTATCGCCAGTTACCGATAGGCTATCAACCAAATCGGTACTGAGGCTTGCCTCATGACCTATTAGAATGCTGAGAGTTCCAGGGATTCAAGTTCACTCCCTTTTTTTCTTCAATTGTATTGGGATACTTGCTCGTTTGTAGTGATAAGATCACTGTTTATTTTGATTTGTTTTTCTTTTGAGCAAGGGATTGGGGATATGTAGTGACGAAAATCACTATCGTTTGTGTTGTTTAATGTGTGCACTGTATGATGTCAAATATTTGATTTTTGACATTTTGCAAATTTTTGATGTTTTGCAACTATTGAGAACTAGGGATTCTTAGGGAATTGGGTATGGAAGATGCTTGTCCTTTTGCCAACTCTCAGCATTCTTGGGGTCATTCGCATAGGGGGATGAGCAAGATAACCGTTTCGCTTTTGGTGACCTGGATTACTGTGCAGGTTTCATCTTTCGTTCACACAACTCAGGAATTGTTTTATGTGTTTTTAATTTGTGTTGGGATGTTACGTAACAAGGCGTATTTCAAGTGTAACTCTACCTTCGTAAAATCTGTCTGACTCGGTACATGACGTAGTTAAAAGCAAAATGATGACTGAATCATGAAAACTCTTGATACATTAAAAGACCACTGACTCTAGTGTTGTAAAAGCAATGCTGGTGTTTTTGTTGTTTTTGTAAAATGAAACAGTGTGGAATAAGATGGTCTATCAGAGCAATTACAGCCTATGGTGCCTTTGACCTATACAACCACAAATATGCAGCGTATGGATGCAATGCTTAATGCAGCTACATGTTTTTGTATTTTTGATGGATTGGTTTTTATGAATATGAATATGAGGTGCGAGAAGAGCTCTCGATTGATGAATTTTAGTATGCCTAAATATGAGATGTAAATTTTTGGTTGTTTTTGATTATTATTTTTTTATTTTGACCAAGTGATTGTGGACATCCTTGGAGCATTTTGGTGACCAAGTGATTGCGATAATCCTTGGAGCTTTTTGGGTGACCAAGTGATTACGATAATCCTTGGAGCTTTTTTGGTTTGACCAAGTGATTGCGGTAATCCTTGGAGATTTTTGGTTTGACCAAGTGATTGCGATAATCCTTGGAGCTTTTTGGTTTGACCAAGTGATTGCGATAATCCTTGGAGCTTTTGGGGTTTGACCAAGTGATTGCGATAATCCTTGGAGATTTTTGGTTTGACCAAGTGATTGCGATAATCCTTGGAGCTTTTTGGTTTGACCAAGTGATTTTACGGATCCTTGGAGCATTTTTGGGATATGGCTCTCTTAGATATAAAATGGTCGCAAATGACTAATATTCAAGGGTTCTGTTTCCTTGATACCATCAAGAGAAGCTAGCCGGTACGTCCCGGGTCCTATTTTGCTGTCAATGACATATGGACCTAACCAATTTGCCGTGAACTTGTCCCTTAGGTGGGATGGCAAATTAGAGTTCTATTGGTTTTCCTGCAAAACCAAATCACCAACCCGAAATTCCCTTAGGTGAACTTTCATGTTGTAAGCTTTATTAAGCCGCTCTTGGTAGATACGTAAGTGCTCGAGAGCATTAACGCGTCGTTCGTCCAGCGACGTAAGTTGGTCTAACCAAGCCTGCCGTGTAGTTTCATCAACGATGAACTCCTGCATTGATATGCGAAGGGAAGGAATTTCTAACTCGAGAGGCATTACTGCCTCTGAGCCATACACGAGCAAAAACGGAGTTGCCCCAGTTGGCGTCCGAACGCTAGTGCGGTAAGCCCAAAGGGAAAGTGGGATTTGTATGTGCCAATCCTTATGACTGTCTGCGACTGTATTTTTAAGGATGGCCACTAGTGTTTTGTTTGATGCCTCTGCTTTCCCGTTTGCTTGCGGATAATAGGGCATTGAAAAGCTGTGCTAAATTTTGTACTTTATGGTCAAAGCACGCACGTCTTTGTTCTTGAATAATGGCCCATTATCTGATATTATTTTGGACGAAATACCAAAACGACATATGATGTTATGCAAGATGAACTCCACAATGCGGGGTCCTTTCATTGAGGTTAACGAAATTGCTTCCACCCATTTGGTAAAATACTCTATGGCCGTTATGATAAACGTGTGACGACCTAACGATGCAGGGGAGATCTTTTCAATTAGATCGAGGCCCCACTGTGAAAATGGCCAAGCATACTGGACTGTCTGTAGGGCCTGGGAAGGTACGTGCATCAAATTGGCATGATGTTGACATTTCACGGACTTCTTGACATATTCACAACAATCTTGCTCTAAATATGGCCAATAATATCCCATGCGGATAATGCGATTTGCGATGGCCATACCACTAAAGTGACCACCACATGTACCATCGTGCGCTTGGGCGACTGCCCAAGTGGACTCTTGCTGGTCCAAACAACGAAGAAGAATTCTGTCATATCTGCGACGATAAAAAATGTCTCCTATCAAGACATACTTAGCCGCTTTCTGCTTGAATGTTCATTTTGTGGCGTGCGTCAATCCAAAGGGAAGATTACCTAACTTGAGGTAGTCTCTTACGGGTAAATACCAGTCCTGTTGATCGGAAACCTCAACAGTATGAACAACAAATCCCTTTCGAAGTTCTTCCCTAACAAATGCGGAATGGGATAGAACTTGTAAGAATAACGTTGTGTTGCTATTAGTGGGAGTGGGGGAAAACAAGGACCCCCAGTTGGAATGTTTTAGATGGTCTCAGATTCAAAAGAACTTATCCAAGGATGGTTCAATCTGGATCATGTGGATTCCTGGTGTCAAGTTTGAGCTTGCACGCTCCATCGTGGATTGCAATAAGGTTTTGGATTTAATGGTTTTCATATCACCAGAAAGGTCTTGCAGGATTAATGACCCCAAGGAGGCCATTATGTGTGCAAAATGATTCGATGATTGAGGGAGTGCCTCGATGTCATACCACTCAAGTTTTGCCAAGAATTTTTCCACGAGGGCTTTATAGGCCTTTAGGACTGGGCATTTGCATTGATATACCCCTTTGACTTGATTGACTATTAACAGCGAATCACAAAAGATATTCAATCATTTGATGTTCATGGCAATTGCTGTCTGAAGACCTAGGAGCAAGGCTTCATATTCTGCATTATTTTTGGTGCAATGGAAGTTTAATTTAAATGATAGGGGCATTGGAGCGCCCTATGATGTGAAGAATACAATTCCCGTGCCACCACCTTGCTCGCATTTAGAACCATCGAAGAATAGGGTTATGTCGGCCTGTGACTCAGGCTCATCAGAATTTGGCGATTTTGAGACATGGAAGACCCCATCATCGGGTAGTTCTATGACCAGAGGCTGATCGTCTTCAAGAGGAGCCTCTGCTAGTTGATCGGCTATGACTTGTCCTTTGATAGATTTTTGCCCAATGAACTCTATGTCAAATTTCGTCAACAACATGATCCATTTCGTCGTGCGACTACTATGATAAGTACGAATCATCATGTATCGCAATGGATTCTCCTTAGACACAACATACATAGTGTTTCTCAGCATGTAGTGGCATAGCTTCTTGGTAGAAAACACCACTACCAAGCAGAGTTTCTCAACGTATGCATAGTTAAGTTCGTAACTGACCAGGGTGCGGCTAAGATAGTAAGTAGCCTGTTCTTTGTGAAGTTCATTCTTTTGGGCTAGCATGGTGCCTAGTGCCACCTCAGTAGCTAAGATGTATAAGTAGAATGAAACTCCTGGTCTAGGTGGTGCCAATATTGAAGACAAAGCCAAGTATTGTTTTATTTCATCAAAGGCTGACTGGCACTCGTCATCCCAATGAAATGTGACCCCCTTGTGCAATAATTTGTTCATGGGTCGGCATTTGTCAGATAATTGCGCTATGAAGCGTTTAATCGATGTGACCTTTCCTTGCAGACTTCTGAGCTGCTTGATGGTAGTTGGGGGAGCCATTTCAAGGATTGCATTGACTTTCTTTGGGTCCACTTCAATGCCTCATTTTGAGACTATAAAACCCAAGAGTTTTCCAGATGTGACGCCAAATACGCGCTTCTTGGGATTCAATCAGACCTTATGCTCTATGAGGCGATTGAGGATCTTGCTTAAGTCACCGAGATGATCTGAGCGCAAAACAGACTTGGCTAACAAATCATCCATGTAATCTTCCATAGTTTCGTGCATGTAATCATGGAAGATATATGTCATGGCACGTTGGTAGGTAGCACCAGCATTTTTAAGGCCAAAAGGCATGACCTTATAACAAAATGTCCCCCAAGGCGTTGTGAACGCCGTTTTAAGTTGGTCTTCAAGATTGATACAAATTTGGTTGTATCCTGAGAAGCCATCCATTAGGGAGAGCATTTCATGACCTGTTGTAGCGTCTACTAGCGCATCGATGCTTGGCAAGGGGAAATCATCCTTAGGAATCGCTTTGTTTAGGTCTTGAAAATCGATGCATATGTGAATCCTCCCATCGGGCTTCTTGACGGGAACCATGTTGGACAGCCATGGTGGATAATCCACGCAGATGACAAACTATGCATCCAACAGCTTTTGTAATTCGTCTTTGACCATCAAGGCCACTGTTGGGTGCATTTTTCATAGTTTTTGCTTTACGGGCTTGATTATCGGATCAAGCATTAAATTATGCGTGACTAGCTACGGGTCTAGTCCTGGCATATCCTTGTACGACCATGCAAAAACTTCCTTCTTCGCTTTGAGAAGGGTGATATAGTCGGCTTGCTCTTCGGGGGAAAGACTTACCCCCAGCTTGATAATCTGTGGACTCATTGGGTCTAAGCCGATGTCTACGTCAGTCATTTCCTCAACTGACATGTGGGATCCGTCCTCCAACTGATGTGGAGTTGGGATCAAATGGATATCATTAGCTAAGTTTAGATCTACGTTTGGAACCTCGGGTCCCTCTTTAGCCTAAAAATATACCGAGTTGTCCTTGGGGTGGAATGAAGCATTTCACCGAAAGGCCAGTACTCTGATGATGATAAAGGTGAATTGACGCGATCCCAGTCGATGGCATCTATGTCTAGGTGCCATGATTGTGATGGATCGGTCGGGTTGCGGATGGGTGTGGTCAAATTAATGGATATCATGTGGATGGAATGAATTTGGTCTCCAGAACCATGGGTGTGATAGCTCGATTCTTTTAGATGCTCCCTATACTCTGGATCTGGCTCTATGGGAACGGGCACGAATGGATCTTCCCTAGGTGCAAATTTGTCCCTATTTATGAAAAGGATGGTAGGGTCTTTTCTCGGCACTGATGTCATGATGGGATCTCGAGGTGGACGATGCTCATCTTGAATTTGGAGCCATGGATCCAATACTTGGTCCCACCTTGCAGGGTCTACCCACCATTCATGTCCTAACCGTATGCCCATTTGTCCCATTAGATCTTCATGAGTTAAGGGGCGATAATTCCATCGTGCATGTCTGAGATAGATCATCTCAGTCTCATCTTCTGAATCACTTTTGGAGACCCAAAAATGTTCATTCTCTTCAGCAACTGTTGCTTGCGATGTTGAGGACCCTCCTTGTTCCAGTAAGTTAACCTGGTCCCATTGTGGTTGTTCCACTCTTGGTGGAGGGACCTGATTCCCTTGACACTATATTGTTTCATCTGGAACCTCTAAGGGGAACAACTTCAGAAAGATGTTCGAAAGTCGTTGATGTTCTCTTTGAGGATTAATCCCTGAAATTTCACCTCTCTCTAGCAAAGGAGAGGGATTACTGCTGTTTCCAGGGGTGTTTGTTGACCATGGGAGGTAGTATCCCAATGTGTATTCTGTATTTGTATTGGCATACGGATCTTGTGCCAATCCCCCCTTGTTGCCTATTTCTAGGCCTTGCATATTTTCAACCAAGATGTCTAAGGGCAGGGGGTGGTTGAACCCTACTCCTGAATTGTCATATGGCATCTGATATCTTGGTTGGCAAAGGACCCGCATCCCTTGCTCATATCTGCCTAGCCCATATCCATGCCAATTGCATTGACCAAGATATTTTAGGGCAAAGTTTGGGTTTGATAGATAATTGATGTTTTCAACAAAAGGCTCTTCGTCTGCTTCCTTTTGTTGGCATGGTTCAATACCATGATCAAGGCCCCCATACACGAAATTCATCTGGTTTGGAGGGTAGCCTAGAGGAAAAACTGTCCCTATGGGAAGGCGAGGTCTTCCCATGTCTTGTACTGACTCCAATGCTGGTGTCACCACAACATTTTGCACTAAATATTCCCCCAGGCCCGTACTGGCCATTTCAACAGTGATTTTTGATGATTGGGTGGGAGGAAACGGTAGTCCTTCCTGAGTCCATTCCATGTTTGGTGGTTCAGGAGTCTTCACTTCCGTTGTGCAAGGTGTTTCTTCTGTTGATATAATTGAAATGGTGGGCAACTTCTCTTCTAGAGGCTTAACCTCTTCCATGATCTGTTTTCCCTTGTCCTTCTGTTTGGCCATAACAGGTGGCATTGATGATGAAGGAGCAGATGATGAAGTTTCAACTGGCTGGGATTTTGCCTTGTTGGTCACCAGTGGTGCCTGCGGTATCGAACCCTGTTTAGATGGATTTAACTTGAAATCAAAATGTGTTGAAGGGAGGATCGATTGAGGCATGAATTGTACCGCATTGCAATACTTGAAGGGCTCTAAGTCCATTAGGACTACATGTATTTCTCCTTCATAAGCATACTTTAAGCACTGGTGGGCGATCAAAGGGACACACTTCATGTCCCTGATCCAGGGCCGCCCTAGTAGTATATTATAAGCCATCTCGCCTTCTAACACATGGCACAGTGTAGGTATTGATTTTTTTCCTACCTGGATAGGCAGAACAACTATGCCGACTGTCGAGCATATTGCATCATTGAAAGCTCACAATGTATATGTGGAGGCTGTGATGTGAGAGGCTGGTAGCTTCAAATGTTTTAAGGCTGCAGTGGTAATGATGTTACTGGACGAGCCAGTATCTACCAACACTCTCTTGTACGGGATCCTATTGACCCTCGCGATAACGTGCAGGGGTGGATCTGCCATGTCATTCGATATCATTTTTACCTCGTCTTCTCTGAATGTGATGACCGGCTCCGTACATTGTTTCACATGTCCCACGAAGTTGTTGAAAGAATTTGCTTCGTGAGGTTGTAATTCAATGGCTTTTAAAATGTCCATAAGAGCTTCCCTATGGGGTGCTGACTGTTGAATAAGCTCGTAAATGGACAACCTAGCCGATGTGGTCCGCAAACTCTGCATGAGTTTGGTCCGTATCATGATTTCGGGTCTAGGCGGAGGCAACTGCGTTGGGCGTTGTTGAGGATGCGATGTTGTCGAAACTTCCCTCATGGCTACCTCGGGGGCAATTGTTGGGTACCTTCTGTTCCTTGTCACTATGCTAATCATTCTCACAAATCCTTGCATGGAAATATTTTGTCGCACCTTGTTAATCTGGAGTGGTTTTGCCTGTGCCTCGTGGGTAGGCAAAGGGTCCTTGAATACCCCCATTTGTTGGTTGTTTGGCGCTATGGGGTTGTCCACGGCCAATGTTCTATTGTCAATCAAATCTTGGATTAGTTCTTTGAACTTCTAGCATCCATTTAAGTCGTGTCCTCTGTGCCTATGGAATCTACAATACAATTCCTCTCTGTATCCCCTAGGCTTAGGAGCATAAGGGTCTATATTTTGAATTTCTGGCAGAGTGACTAAATTTTCCGCTGACAAGTGGTCAAATAGGGAGTCCTTGGACTCCGTGTAAGGGGTGAATTATCGCCTAGGGTGACGCTGCTGATTCTGCTCCTGTCTTCTATTATCTTTTTCATAAGCAGGAGGCACTGCCTGGTAATTAGCCTTTTGGGGCTACATTTCTTGCACAGGCACGGGAACATTTATCGCAACTTGGTTAACCGCAGCATGTTGTGGTTGCATTGTCCCAATTTTGGTGGTTTTATTCCACTCTTTCTTTTTAGGCTTGGCGATTGTGCCTTCACCTATTTTAATCTCTTCTATAACTCTGGCTTGCGCCAAAGCTTCTTCTAAGCTATCATATTATCATAGCAACAATAGACCAGAGATTGATTTTAAGCAACTTTTTGCGAACATCTGCGTGAGATCAGACATAGGGGGATGGTAGGGTAACTTAGAAAGCAAAGCTCTCCATCGATTCCCATATGCTGCCATTATTTCTTCCTCAAATTTCCTGAGGCTCGCCAGATCACTCAGTGATGCCTTCTTCCTTGTGTTGAAGGCAAAGCATTCAAGAAACGCATCTACTAATTGATCTAAGTTGCTTATGTTGTGTTTAGGTAGTTGTGTGAACCAATCCGAGGCAGGGCCTACGAATGTGGTTATGAACGTTCTAAGCAACAATGCGTCATTATCTTGGATGCTGAAGCATTGGCTTAGAAATATTGTAACGTGTTCTTGTGCGTCCTCTTCACCTTTAAATATTGCCAATTGAGGCAATTTGAAGTGCTCGGGGTAAAGAGGTGTAGGCACTGAGGGATGCACCGGATTACTGCGGAGTTGACGTAATGTGGGTTTTTGATGGCCAGTAGCTTTTATCTCCACAGACTCCAAATGCTCTAATAGCGCTTGGTATGCATCGAAAGATTTTATTTCTTCCTCTCTTGTTTGCTCCCGTTGTAAGTTATGGTAAACTAGAGGCCTATGGAGGGGTGGTCGAATGGCAATCCTCCTGCCTTGATGGGGAATTTTAGCATATTCTATTTCTGGTTCGTACTCCTCATAAAGTTCTTGAGGAGTCTCTGGGCGAGACCTATGACCTTGATCGAGTCCTCCCTGAAGGTACCCATAATTGTTTCGGGGAGTGGCCTCCCTCTTGGGTCTATAAGATCTCGGAGGCAAAGCTTGACGAGATCGTGGAGACCTATCCTACACCAACAAATTGTGCCTCTCATATTGTTCGGCCCTTTGGATGTGAGGGGTTGGCTCCCTCTCAAGTAGTTCGTAGCGTAACTCATCCGCTTCGCGTTGCATGCGCTCTCTATCCAAGTAGTGTTGGTACTCTATCTCCTGATGACTTTGTTTAAGCCGCATGATTTGGGCTTCACGGGTGGCCTGTCTAGCAACTATCGGGTCAATTTGGTCTACCCTATTTTGCTCAAGAGGTTAGAATGTTTCTCCTATGTGTTTGCCTCGAGTTTGTTGATCTAAAGTTTCAATGGGTCACTTCCCTCTGTCGAGGTGGGCGACATGTACTTGAGGCTCTGGCCTTGATGTATGATTATGATACCTAGCAAGTGCAGAAATGCAATGTTCCCATGTTGTTTTTTGTCCTCGAGGAATGCGATGGTTTTCCTCGTACTCTCTTTCACGGGTTTGGATGGGGCGGGCGGAGTTAGCTCGCCCTGTGTAAGGAGCCCTGCACTCCGGATTTTGTCTTTCCGTCCTAATGGGAGGTAAATAAGGGACGCCATATCCACGTTGTCCCTCCAAATGGATAGTGTGCCTCTCTAGCACTCCATCACGCTATGGCCACTCATGTCTAACCTCAGAATGCGATTCTCTATTTACATCAAGGTCTACATGTAGGGCGTCTTCCCGAAAGGGGCTGCTTTGAATGGGCATACCCCACCGAGGGTTCTAAATCAGATTATTTTGTAGGCCAGACCGATAAGGCGGTATGACCAAGTCCACAAGACTGAAGCGAAGGCGACTTGTGCCTGCTTCTTATGTACCTTCCAGAGCTTCTGCCCTTGATTGGGTTTGGCTACGGGTGTACACAATTGCATTGTTTCTATACTATCTAAGTATATTTTTATCTTGTTTATGATGATTTTTCTTTTTGTCTACACTAAGCAGAAATAAACACACACATGCGCAAACCGTGATTATCTCTTTTAAGGATTATTGGTGTGCCCTAAACTGGTTTAGTGCATTTTGATGTTTTTTTTTGTTTTTGTAGGTTTTGAAGAACGTTTAAATACATTATGACGGCTCATATAACTCCCAAAATGGTAGCCCCTTCAATATACCAACCAGGCCGATATACCAACCTCTCTATATACCCGCCCTTAAGAGAGGGAGACTATAGGTATGTGAGAGCAGAAGGTACGTGGTACATAGGCGGTACAGAAGGGGGATTGTCCTGTTAATGGCACCTACCATAGAAAACTTATCCTCGTGCATGGGAATCACCCCAGTGACACTCGGTCAGCTTTCGTCAGGATTTACGCCTAACAACAGTTGACAATTGGGAAATGGATGCAAAGCTAAGCCAAGGTGGTGATGAACCCACCGTTGGTCTTGCTCAAGGGCTGGGGTCTTACGACCAGCTCCTTGGTTTAAAATTATTGCGTGAAGTGTGTGGGATTCATTTTATTTAATGAAAATGAAACAAGCATAAATGACTTTTCCTAATGCAATGCAGGATTAAATGAAAATAATTAAAGAAACATAAACAGAAACAAAAAATTTAACAGAGATCATGAAAATCCCTACCTCTTCTCTGCCTGGACTGGTGGCTTCTAAAATTCTTCTTTGAAAAGTTACAGACAAAAATTCATCCCTCGATGAGACGAATTACAGAAGAGAATTCGTCCCTCCCAGAGACGAATTTGAATTTGTCTCAGGGTCAGACGAATTTCAGTAAAGCAATCGCCACAGCCAAGGACGAATAACAGTCAAAAACCAAAAAGGTACCTGTCAAACACAAAATACAAAAATTTGATCAGTTTTTGTGATCTTAAAAACCAAGGAACAGGGTCCCACCGTGATCACCACTGAAAGCACGAAATATCGAGTGAAGTAAACACTAATTGCGATGCATTCAAAATCAAATACGCTTAAGTCCTAGAAATGTAGAATGCATGAAATGAAAGAGACGCATTAAAACGAGATACAAGCAAATGGAGAAAACACAGCCCTTTCATTAAACTCTCTTGATCTCTGTTACAAAGACGCCTCCTCCATTTTTAGGGGCTAGGAGCGTTGAAAGAATTTGATTACAATCACTTAATGTTCCTCTTTCCACGTGCCCACACTTGAGATGGGCGGGCCAAGACGATGCCGTCACTGATGTTGATGAGTCCTTAGCTTCTGCTGCTCCTCCTACGAACAAAGAAACAACAAAGATGTTAGTAGCACCTGCTGCAAATAAAAAGTGTTTGTTCTCTAAAATCGCCAAAAGATGCATGTAAATATTTGTATGAAACAGTGGGTAAAGTTAGTCCAAATGGCCTGAAAACCTGATAGAGGACAGAAAACATCACCAGAGGGCCACTGCCATCGAGACAGTCAACCAATCTGCCTTCAACTAGAATTCGTCCCTGGGCAGGACGAATTCTAACTGCTATTCGTCCCTAGGTGGGACGAATTCTTCTGTGTTGGAAAAACCAACCTGATGCTGCTTCAATGTCGAATCCTGAGACCTCCAAAACACCTAAAAACATAGGGGTTATGTAATTGGGGCCATTTTGGGATGACCCAGATGGTCATATTCTCCCAATTTGGCCTCTATCCTTGAGAATTTGATATCGCCACTTGCAAGTTAGTGAAACAACAAAGCGACACAAAGCATGATAAAATCTGATCAAAATGTTATGAAATTGAAGCTATGAGTTAACCAGACAGAATAACACAATATGCAACCTAAAACAATAATCTAGAACGCTTTAAAATAAAACTTAGAAAAGTGCGGGGGTGCCCCAGTGGGCCTCCCACCGTTGGCACTTGATTTCGGCGCCAATCCACTAAGGATGGGCCCAAAACCTCTTAGGATTGGGGTGTCTGCGAATTGGTGGTGTAAGGTGGTCAAATGTTGGATTTGGGTTGGATTCACACTTCCAAAATCCACCCAATAACCTCTCTTGCAAAAGAGATTAGTGGATGTGAGAAGATGAACCAAAAGGATGCAAGTGGGTAATCAATCGGACATCACTTCGTTGCTTGAAATTGCCTCCTATCTGTCCTTTTGGGTGAGAAAAGTCCCACCTTTTATAGAACCATGGCGTCTCTTTTGAGAGGGAAGCACAAATGCCATGTGTTGGTCATAGGTGCCATGTGGTAGTCAAGTCTTCCCATGAGGGAGGGGAGTCCTCCATTGACTTGGGCTCTCATAACTGCCCTTGTGACAGTCCTCTAACGGCCTATCTATCCACCCACACACGTGTGCGAGGCAAGAGTCATCAACTGACTGTCCTGGGCTGCCACTTGGCACCATTCTTCTTTTTGCCCGTTAAACTTGGAATTCGTCCCTGGGTGAGACGATTTCAAAATTCATCCCTGGGTGAGATGAATTCTAGTTAGTATTCGTCCCTGGGTGAGACGAATACTGAGAAAAGTGTCTAAATGTGCCAAATTGCTTCCTGACCTTACAAAATTGCTATGAAAGTGGTTAGGACCACTGTTTGACCTCTGAGGGCTGCCCTGGGGGCTGTGTTTGTCAAAGCGATCAGTGTTTGTAGTCACATAATTGGATTGGTGCTGTTTTGGTGTCTACACTTTGCATGTATTGTATGGACCATTAGATGAAATAGGAAGATTATCATTTCCTAGTTGATTTTGTTTACAATAGTTATCATACTTCTTTAGGTATAGCTCCATTTAAGGCTCTATACGGGAGAAGATGCAGAATACCATTGTCATGGAGTAATCCAGAGGATCGGGTGATGATCAGGCTAGATATGGTCAGGGAAATGGAAGACCAAATTAATGAAATTCATCAAAGGCTCAAGGAAGCCTCAGATTGACAAAAGAGTTATACGGACATAAAGAGAACACCAAGGAAATTCACTATGGGAGATACAGTATTCCTAAGAGTTAAACCTACTAAAAGTTCTATCAAATCCTCTAAGCTTAGTCCATGATTTGTAGGACCTTTTGAAATTATTGAAAATTTGAACCCGGTTGCCTACAAATTAGACTTGCCATAAAATTTGTCAAAACTTCATGATACGTTCCATGTGTCCATTATCAAGAAATATGTTCCTAACCCCTCACATGTTTGAAATTTTGATCAATTGCAGATGGACGATCCCCTATGCATTAAAGTACGACCAGTTAGGATCCTTGGATATTGTACAAAATAGTTGAGAAAAAAAACATTGAACAGTGCAAGGTCCAATGGGATAAGTTCTCAAAAAATAGTGCCATGTGGGAAGATGTGACCATCATGAAAATACAATTTATGTTCTTTTTTTAATAGTATTTGGACATTGATATCATCATGATATAGTTTTATTTTGGTTGAGCATTAATAGTATCATATCTTGGTTTGTGAAGTATAATACACATACTTCATATTTGTGCATGTTTCATGTCATGGTTTTATTTAAAATATTATAATATCTTGGTTTGTGAAGAATGATGCATGTATTTAATATCTATGCATGTTTTGGATGATGAATCAAATTGAGAAGAATGTAAATTTGATGATGTGTTGAATTGATTTTCTATTATCATGGCATTATTTTTCTTTTTATGCTTTTGATGGTAAATGCAAAAATAGGGAATGTGTTTAATATTAGGAGGGAAGCATGTAAAAACCCTCCAAAACTCTATTTTCTTATACGCATAATTTATCTGTAAGGATGAGATATTGCTAATGTATCTGTGGTTGTAAGAGAGGTAATTTTTACTGGCAACACAATGCAATAAAAAGAGGTCTCCTCAACAGACAAAAGGATTATTCTGGTGCAAGGTAAGTCAAGGGAGATGATGAAAGGTAGTGTATTTGCTAGTTTATAGGGGCAAATAACCCTATAAGCGATGCATTCACCAACGGTCCATGTAGAATGTATATCATGTAGTTGCATTTGTAGGGGTGTTTGATGTTTGATAATTTGTGAATTGTGTTGTTTGTATGGCAATGAAAGTGCTTAATGCATGGGAGCCATAGTTTAAATTATTGGAAGGCAATGAAAGTGCTTAATGCATAAGAGTCATAGTTTAAAATTAATGAAATAAATCTAGAACAAAAAAAAAAGTAGTAGTATTCAAAGTTTTTAAAAGGAACATGTGTGTTTTGTTCTGGAAATTGACTTATTTAAAATTGATATATATATATATATATATGTATATGTATGTATATATTTATAAAAAATATACTAATTGCATAAATATTAATATATAATTGCATTGAAGCAAATAAACCTTAATGTTCTATGGATGCTTTGGAGGTAAGGAAAATAAAGGAATTTAAATAAGTGTCATATTAAAATTATAAAATAAAATAGTACGTAGACCATAGAAGTATTGTTGAGGCACTCTTTGAAGAAGGCAAATAGGGAATTGTTGGCATTATTTTTATGGAGGTTTTTAAGGTTGTTGAACGTGGTGAAGTGGATTCCACCTGGCATTTTATTAGAATGGATAAACTTTAAACCAATGTCGGATTTTGTGTGCGAAGAGGAGTGGGGAAAAACCATCTCTAGATGGTGGACATAGAGAGAGAAAAGGGGTGCGTAGAATGGTATGCATGGTGTCTTTCGATGAAGAGGGAACCAAGCGTTGGAGGAGGAGAGAACAGAGTGGGTGAGCTAGGTGTTAGAGGAGAAGAGAACAAAATATGGCAAAAGAAGAACAAGTGTTGTTTGCGTGGAGAAAATAGTAAGCCCATTCTGATTTAAAAATCTTAAGGAAAAGCCAATGGAAAATAAAATTTGTTTGTATGGTAAAAAAATATTACGATGGTGCTTTGTGTGCATTCCCAGAATAGCATATGTATTATAGAAAACTAAAAAAAATTATTATACCCTATGTGAATTGGATATGCTTATATTGCATGCATTCGTTGGAGTGTTGTGTGACTGGTTGGATGTGAACCAAGGTCGATATTATCCTTCTTTAAATCATCTGCTGTTGTATGCCATGTTAATATTAAGCACCAATGTGTTACTGGGTGTTTGGTTGGTTGTGAACCAAGACCGATTTCTTCCATTTTGGAAATATTTGATGTTGCATGTTGAGTTAAATTATGCTGGGATATTGTGATTTGTGTTGGAAAATGTTTGAAGCTCTGCATGCTGAATTAAATATGGAAATGATGTATGCATTCTAGGGTTAGATGCACTTCATTGTAGATGACCGTTATGACCCTTGGATAACACCAGATAATCTATGTAAGGAGGAATACTACTATTGAACACTACAAAAAAAATAATGCATGTTGTCTTTTAATGATTTCGACAGCGTTCAGGTTCAAGATCTGCACATAGAAATGAAAGAGAAATGTTGTATATTCTGTGTACTTTGTAACTCTACTCAGGGGTATATTGAGGCCTGAGACATAAGAGAGTTATAGCTAAACTGTTACATGCAGTAGTAATAGAATATATAGTTCTTTGGATATACGCAGAGCAAAGTTGTAAACTTTACATTGACTATTGAAACATAGCTTTGGAAAACATGAATGGTTGAATTCTGGATACAAGATGTAAATCATGTAAATTGCAATTTTAAATGGGTATGCTGCTACTTTCATTTATAACTCACTGATTGAAATGGAGTGCAATATTGTGTTATATGTTTAGAAGAGCTATTGCTTTGTATGTAACTTTACGATAATCAATGAAAGTTTAATTCCTCCGAAGTCAAGTTGAGCCTGTGTTCAATAGCACCGAGTATGGCTATTTTGAATTATGAACTTTATTAAATTAAAATGTGGTCACCTATTTACGAAATCCTTGAAGCATAGGATATGATTTTCTTAAACACGAATGAGTAATTAAGTGGTGATTGTTCTCATTAATGGGGATTTCTTTTACTTTAGTTATAAAATCTGGTTCCTAAACTTAAATCAGAAACCATACAATTGCATGCAATGAATATAGTCTTTAACTTTATCTCTCTTAGGTACATATCTTGCCTAGGGTTCATGATAGCTCATCTGAATGTTAGTATAGTTCATATGTAAAACGTTTAAGCTTAAAAACACCCTGATTAGTTGAGATGGTGAGTAATTCACTATGTATATAAAATGGGTCTGATTTTGATAACTAGTTTAAGATTTTATTATGCATGTTTGCATGCTTTAAACCGAGTTTAGAATGTGAAACATAGAAGCAAATTAGTAGGATAGTCATAACATAGTTAGTAATTAAAGCTTTATCCTCAAGATTAAATAACATCCAACTTTAACCAAGATTAGGTCCGAGAGATATTTGGGAAAACATAGCTAGTGATACCGCCACATAAGTTTGAAGAAGTCGATGGATAGAGATATTTGTATGAAAATTATATGTCAACTTTACTTCAAAGTGTTCATTGTGCAGTGTCTTACATGAAATATGGATGGCACTATTCTTCTTATTTATAACATAATGAACTAAACTTCTTTTAGTTTAAATAATATGGAGCCTTGACCACAACACCTATTCTGACTAAAGCAGACCGTTTAACCCTTTATTTATGTAGCCTAAATTTTGTGGAGTTTTGATTAATAGAAAATGTCTTCCTTTTACTTATTTGAGAGGTAGCTTCTATTTGTTTAATTAAAGAATTAAAAAGGAATCTTAATAAAATTGTATGGCAGATTTATAGATCTTTTAACATTGATTACAACGTTTCCAATGTTTAGTGATTTCTATTCAGCTTTAGTGGTAAACCTATATTACAGAAAGGTGGAAACTAGATAACTTGTGTTACTTTACTAAATATCAAAATCATTAGAAAATGGAGAATGCTTAACCTTTGACTAGTCAAAAATTGCTTTAGACAATTCAAACCATAGCTAAGTAAATATTAAAAAAAATACTATTAAGATTGTGGGATAGGCAATCTTAAATCACAACCTAAGGTTGTGGGTAGGACAACCTTGATTGAAATTCAATATTGTGGGTAGACAATCTGATGATACAAATATTGATGATGTTTACGAGAAGGCAATCATCATGTAATCGGGATCTAACTATACTTTTGATAAAAAAATGTCATAAAAGGAGGTAACTGATGCAGGAGCATCCAGTAGCACCTGCAGCAAAAGCATCCAGTTGTGGGAGGGCCACTTCAAAAGAATCGGCTCAGGAAGAAGAATGTCACGATTTCGCGACGTGTCATGAAATCGCGACAGAAAAATGCAAAGTAGGCACAGTGGGAAAATTATCGTAATTTCACGACATGTCATAAAATCGTGACATGTCACGGAATCGCGATAGCGGAGCGGTGGTGCAGCGAGGGCAATGGAGAGGTCACGATTTCGTGACATGTCATGAAATCGTGACTATCGCGAAATCACGACCAATGCAGGCGGACGAGGGGCAGTCGAAGGCAAAGGTCACGATATCGTGACCTATCGTGATATCATGATAGAAATCGAAGCAGAAGGATGGAAGGCAGAACGGTAATGATATCACGATGTTGTGATATCGCGACGTCGCAATGTCACGACAATTTTCAAAGCGAGGGAGTGAGCGGCAGAACAGTCATGATGTCGCGATATCACGATGTCACGATATCGTGACATAAACAAAGTAAAAGGGGTTTTGGCAAAATTGGTGGCGCTATCGTGACCAAAAAAAAAATGAAAAAGAGCGCAGAGGAGCAAAAACATCACGATATCACGACATGTTGCGATATCGCAACGGAGAGAGAAGAAGGCATGGGAAGAGAAAGAGATGGCGGGAAACACAACAGGCGGTATTTTTGAAGGTTGTCAAGGACGACACGTGGCGTAATGTGCAGTTAAAGCGGGTGATTACCCAAGAATGTGGGAAACAAAGGGGATGGGTCACACGGAGTGATCTGACGAGAACAGCGATGACAGGGCCGTGCGGAGTGGGGTTTTAAATCGGGTTGGTGTCCTGATTTTCATGTCTTGGTAATTAATCGGGTTGGTGAACCCATTTATGTGTAAGTTGTCTCAGAGGATCGGGGCCTCTATAAAAACTCAGTTTGATGTATTAGTCGGACGTGGTGGATCGGAGAATGCACTTAGAGCATAGCAGAGAGAAGAGAGGAGACCAAGCCAAGTGCTGGTCAGTTGTAAATCCTGTGAGCTATTTTTTGATGTATATTTTTGGCATATCTAAATGAAAATTAGGGTTTGTGAAAGTGTGTTTTCTCGGTCCCCCGTCAATGGTATCAGAGCTAGAGATTCTGAGTGCGTAAACAGACCACCGATCATGAGGTAGTTTGCGCTAGGATCTGTGGTAGGGTTCTGAGAGAGGAAGGAGAGTTTAGGATCCCTAAGCGTGTTAGCAGATCATCAAACATGAGGCAGCTACACCAAAATCGGTTGAGCTTTGTGAGTAAAGCAAGGAAAGATGCATTCTCGAAGAAGCCGTGTCAATAAGAATTTTGATATGGTGTCGGAGGAAGAATTCTTGGCATTACAACGGCAATTTAAAGCCCTACAAGAGGAGTGGCTCGGAATAAAGTGGTGGGAGCAAGAAGAGTGGTGCAAAAGGCATGAAGAAAGACAAAGAAAGAAAGAGGAGAAGCTGAAGAAGGCTGCGGAGGTGTGCAACAGTGCCGGGACTTGCCCGGAAGAAGACAGATTTTTTTGTGCAAGAGAAGGAGTGCAAGAAGGCTACAGAGGAAGTATGCAGCAGTGACAAAATCTGTCCAGTAGAAGATAGAAGTTATTCAAGCCAGGAGAAGGGGTTGGAGCAGATTGCAGAGGCAGAAGAATGTTTGGGGTTGTTATAGGAGGCAGCAACCAGACCTTGTAGAAGTGAATATCACTTCTCCACTTACCCCGGGTGTCTGATGTAGGAGCATCCAGCAACACCTATAGCAGAAGCATCTAGTTGCGGGAGGGCCACTTTAGAAGAGTCGGCTCAGGAAGAAGAACATCACGATTTTGTGACATGTCACAAAATCGCAATAGAAAAATGCAAAGTGGGAAAATTGTCGTGATTTCATGACATCGTGAAATCGTGACATGTTGCAGAATAACGACAGAGGAGCAGTGGCGTAGCGAGGGCAATGGAGAGGTCATGATTTCGTGACATGTCACGAAATCGTGATTGTCACAAAATCGAGACAAGTGTAGGTGGATGAGGAGCAGTCGAAGGCAAAGGTCGCGATATCGCAACCTATAGTGATATCACAATAGAAATCAAAGCAGAAGGTTGGAAGGCAGAACAGTCGCGATATCACGACGTCGCAATATCATGACGTCATGATGTCACGACAATTTTCAAAGTGGGGGAGTGAGCAGTGGAACCGTCACGATATCACGATGTCACGATATCATGACATAAACAAAGTAAAAGGGGTTTCGACGAAATTGGTTGCGATATCGCAACATGTCACGATATCGTGACCAGAAAAAAAAATAATGAAAAAGAGCGCAGAGGAGCAGAAACGTCGTGATATCACGACATGTCGCGATATCACGACGGAGAGAGAAGAAGGCGTGAGAAGAGAAAGAGATGGCGGGAACCATGATAGGCGGTATTTTCGAAGGTTGTCAAGGACGACATGTGGCGTAATGTGCAGTTAAAGCGGGTGATTACCAAGGAATGTGGGAAATGAAGGGGATGGGTCATGCGAAATGATCTGACAGGAGCAACGATGATAGGGCCGTGCGGAGTGGGGTTTTAAATCGGGTTGGTGTCCCGATTTTCACGTCTTGGTAATTAATCGGGTTGGTGAACCCATTTATGTGTAAGTTGTCTCAGAGGATCGGGGCCTCTATAAAAACCCGGTTTGATGTATTAGTCGAAGGTGGTGGATCGGAGAACACACTTAGAGCGTAGCAGAGAGAAGAGAGGAGACCAAGCCGAGCACTGGTCAGTTATAAAGCCTGTGGGCTATTTTTTGATGTATATTTCTTGCATATCTGAATGAAAATTAGGGTTTGTAGAAGTGTGTTTTCTCGGTCCCCCGTCAGTAACAAAGAGATGTATGGGCATCTCTTCTAGGTTATCCCTACTAGTAATAAGTGGTGATTTGTGTTAAACTAGTTGAAACCGACAACACGATGTTATGGGAAATCATTTTGGTTAATCTATAAAAGTCACCAAGTGGTTACCAGGGCATTCGTAAGACCCTAAATGATGCTCCATAAAGAATGGTTGATCTTCTAGCTTCAGCATGTATGCGCTAAGTATTACATAATTTAATTTTAATATATGAATTCATGTATTCATGTAAGGACAAGGAAAAATTATGTGTCACATCTCTAGGTGTTATTGGCCCTAGAGGAAAATAAACCCACTGTAAAAACATGGAATCTTGGGTGGAGAGTGAAGTTCAAAATAGGCAGCTATACATGATTTGGCCAATCTCGATCTCATGAGTATTTTGACGATAGTGGAATGGTACTCATGAAGATGAATTTAACATGCTCATACTAGAAAGTGAAACAAGATATAAAAAAATGTTCTCATAATGATACCTCTGACATTAGACAACCAGGTGGGCTGACTTGGGGTGTTACACCTAATCTAACATAACTATAAGGCTTTAGGTTAATTACAAGTCATAAATAGACTTTAACCATTACAAGGTTAATCATGGCCCATAGGGATTACATAATAAAATATTATAAAATAATTAATATATTGTCTAATAAAATGCTCTTAGACCTATCCAATACATCACCCATTGTGGTATCTTCACCATAAATTAGATTATAATTTTAACATTACATGCCATTCTAAATATGGGTATTTATTACTCATCTCATTGGTAACTAGTTTTTGCAAAATACTATTTTAAATTTGGTATGTTGTCCATATGATGATATTTCTACCATATGATATGTTTTGTCTCTTATTTCTAGAAGTATTTCTATATCAAGATATGAGTAGACTATCATTGCCTTGTCCACCATAGAGGTATATTATATAATTGTAAATGAGACAACCAAAAAGACTAAATAGTTCATATCAATTCTTGTAAAAATATAACAATATCAAATGGGGCTTAATATACTATATTGTGATAATCAATGTACCATGCAACTTGTGAATAATATAGTATTTTGTGCTTGCACAATTACACATTGACTTACAATCATCATATCAAGTAATGTTTTAAGCAAAAGGGAAGTGGAATTGAATATTGTGAGAAATATGAGGATGAGACATTAGATATATTTATAAAATATTTAATAAAAACTAGATTTGTCCATCATATATATTTTAAACATTGGATTATCACTCAAGAGGGATAATCATCATATCAAGTAATATTTTAAGAAAAAAAGAAGTGGACTTGAATATTGTGAAAAATATGAGGATGAGATATTAGATATATGTATAAAATATTTAATGAAAACTACATTTATCCATCATATAAATTTTAAACATTGTATTATCACTCAAGAGGGATAATCATATCTTGATATTTTTGTAACTTCAAGTATTAAAGGGGGATTCCAAATATATATATTGTTAGAAGCAATGAGTAGTGGCTTATTTTCTATTTTTTTATTAAATACATTAAAGACAACTCTATCTATTTAGACTATTTCCTATTAGTTTTACAACATAGCTTATCATATTCCTATCTTTATATGTGTGTTATAGTTACCATAAGGGTGTTCTAGTTGGGATGGTAAGTTGTATTAGTTAGTAATATATACATGCTTGTAATTAATTTAAAACCTTATCACTATAAAATGGTAATTCTATATAAATCATGAGGAACAAATAATAAGATAAAGTATGGGTCATAAGCCTCATTATTGTATAATTCTTGTATTGGATTATAACACATGATGGATAATGTACTTTGTGTAATTGAATTATGCCTATGTAAATTTATTTACCGTTTGAGAGTCTATAAATATTTAAGTTTTAAAAATGTTATTGATATTTTATTCATTACTATATTTACTTCTTATATATGATTGAAAAGTAAAAAATCACTAGCTATATTATCTCATGCTTTTTTATCCCGATTAATAAGTAATGTGAAGAAATTCATCATATATACAAAGGTATTATTGTATTCAAATCATTATAAATTCTATTTCTATATTTGATTCTTTATGAAACTTAGTGTTATATTGGTTTATGGGTGGCAATATTTGTGAACTAATGAAGGAATGATTATTGAGGTCCCCATAATTGTAATTGAATAATAGATGATTGAGATAATGAAAATATGCTATGCCATGTAGAATTAAGACCAATTCTAGAACCTTCAATGCAAACTTCATGGTAAAATAGAGGTTTGTATGATATGTATAATGTATATGATATGTAAAATCACCATTTATGTGGATAATTTTAACATAGTATACTTATAGTGAATGCATTTTTTTTATTATTTTATGGATGTAAGAACCAACTAAAGAGGCACCATCGTAAATAGAACTATTAAATGATAGTGCAATGATGACCATGATCTCATCAAGTTATTTTGTATGAGGTCAACCTCTAAAATTATCAAGGTTTCAGAATTTTATCAAAAATAATATTAGAAATACCTAGAAGATTATATGACTTGCAAAAAAAGTGAACCCTTCCAAAAGAATTTATCTCCATTATATTGATTCAAGAAATACAACCTCTAGTTTACCATCTTAAGTATGGGATAATATTGCTAATAAATATTATTTGGTGGTAACTATTTTGGGGGCTATTTAATGCATACAAATACAAGGGAAAGGGATTAAACATGAATTGGTCTAAGCATTATATCAAGATATTATATGAAGCAAGTGAAAAAAATTATGAAAACAATGACTAAAAATTCATTCAAATCATGAGACAATGAAGTTCATGCAAGTTTGTGTCACTTTTTATTTCTATAAACAAGAATATGGATATAATTTTGTATAGTTATAACAAAAACCTAGAACATATTGTTGCTTGAGTTATTCTTTCCATACATGTATAAGGCTAACTTTGTTATTATAGCTAAAAAATTAATATTTGGATGAGGTGATTCAACCAACTTGAAGAGGTGATTCAAGTGACTATTAAGAATATGGATGTCCCTATTCACTTCCTCATCTCTTGTATCCTTCTTCACATCATCCAATGATTGATTTAAGTGAACCATCAAGGCTTTCACCAGTTGATGATATAAAATGGATTTATTTCCTTGTTCGAGAGTGAATAATCCTTGATCTTATCTAAATTTTACTATAATATGATCTCCATACTTTATCTTGAAGTATTTTCAATACCAAATAAATTTATCCATTTTTTCTTCATTTTCATTTTATAATCTCTTTTTCTGTGTTCAATATTATAAAATTTGTGACTTAAAAATATAATGTTTCCATGATTAAATTATTAATTACATTTTCTTGAATCATAGTTTACTTAATGTTTAATAGGCTATAAGTTATACGGTTTGGGCTTTGGCTCTTCTTCAAGAGGTCTAAGGTTCAAACCGTAGCATGGAATGTTTGAGGGGGTGGATGTGTAGTGGCTTTGTGTTAAATTCCCTATAGGTCATGGAGGAGACTGCTCAGCCCTCTACGTGGGTCATAGGGGTTTCTCACAATAACCAAATTAAAAAGAAAAATAAAAGACTCTTGTTTTACCTAATATGATTACCCAACCATATTCCTAATACTAAAATATGGTATACAATTATCCCTAAAAGATTCTAACCTTAATTTAAAATTTCAAAGTCAATAATAAAATATAATTGACATTGTTCAACCGGTGTGACCAAAAAAAAAATTGTTCATGGCTCTCAACGATAATATTAAATTTTAAAATGAAGAGTGGAATAGGTGGCAAATGCGTTCTCTTACGTGAAATGTCGCATTGATGCATTCGCACTCGGAATAGAAGTTGTTATCGCGTGCTTATGTATCGTTATGCAAGTTGTCTGGCTCATGAACCAAATCCTTATATCTCTTAGTTAAAACGGAGTTTCCAAATTCCGAAGCTTTTAAAGAAACATTGTATTAAATAACCAAAGATGAGAGAAGCTTTGAATTTGACTACATTACTAGGGAGCTCTTTGCTAATATTCATTTGAATTATATAGTCTCTTTCGTCACTATTTTAAATTTTACTACTTTAAATATGTGGAATAGTTCTGTTAAAGTTAGAATGCCAGCGAAAACTTGTCTACGGGGGCGATAGATTGAGCATGTTTAGAATCCCCATTGCGAGAGGTTTCATGATAAAATTTTACTCTACCCAATGTAAGTGACTTGGCAACAGCAAATAAATGACAGCTTGTCACGTGGGAAAGCGAAACCAGACAAAGAGAAAAGTGATGTGTTGGTTGGCAACTTGGGAAAGAACACTGTGGAATCAAATGGAAAATTGTCAGTAAATTCTCGCAGGAAGCAGACAAAGAGAAAAGTGATGCGTTGGTTGGCAACTTGCCAAAGAACACTGTGGAATCAAATGGAAAAATTGTCAGTAAATTCCCGTAGCAAACATCATGTGGTTTACAAATCTGAATAACCTTCTGTGACAGGGATTCACAATCCCGACCAGTGCATCGATTATGCCAATGGCGACAGTTTTAACTCCACCGATAACTAAAAGAAATATATAAATGACAGTGATGGTTAGTACGATCTGCGAGAGTGTCCTTAAAGATTCGACCTGATATGTTTTTTTTTTCTTGCTTTGATCGACTCAAATATCAACACTTGTTTGAAGGGTAGGGTAGTGATATGTCCCGTCATATTGTCAGGTTTCTGTTTTTAATTGGCAGGAAACAGTTTCATCATTGTGTCGTGGGATGTTGGAAGAAAATATCTGACAATTCGTATAACAAGACTTCTCTCGCCGGCTTTGGCTGCATCGATTTACGATTTTCATGTGTATTTTACATTGGAGGAACGTGCTATATGCAGATGCACCTTGGTAAACTCATCCCTATACAAAATAAAACGAGAAAAAACCAGCATACAAGACCGTCAGCAATGGAAATTGTAAAATTGAGCTTTAAGAATTTGTGGACTGGTAAGTGCTAGTTTGGTTGGGTACTTATCAAGAGGAGTCCCAGGTTCAAATTTTGGTGGTGCCTGTAAGCAAAGGTAATAGTCTGTTTTGAATCCTTTAGGTGCGCACGTACGAACCTGACGATGGTGGTCTACATCTCACATCAGTTAACCTTAACCTTACGGATAGGTTTGTTGGGTGCAGTCCCTGTGGTTTGAATCTTGACCGGTTACTAAAAATAGTGGTTGTTACCAACTCTTCTATGTAACCAACAAAATGTAAATTATAAAATTCTTGGCTCTTGGAACATCTTTTAACAATGTTTTAGAAAGTTGTTGGATTTGTAAGTGCCTGTCTGGTTAGGTATTTAATAAGAAGACACCTAGGTTCAAACCTAGGGTAGCCTTTTTGCAAAGGTAATAGTTTGATCTGAATCTTTTAAGTGCATGTTAGATTGACGACGGTATGAGTCCCGAGCGACCGATGGTTTTTTCACCTGGTCAACCTTCATCGGGTCAACAATAATGAGGTAGGATAGGTTTGATAGGGGCAACCTATAATTTGAACCCTGGGCTTGCTTGCTTGTGAGTTACTAAAAGTAGTGTGGTTTTGACCAACTATTCAAACCGGGGTAGCATGTTTGCAAAGGTAATAGTTTGAGTTGAATCTTTTGAGTGTATGTTAGAATGAGGATAACGGTGCAAATATCGAGCGACCAGTGGTCCCCTTCACCAAGTCAACAATAATGAGGCAGAATAGGTTTGGTAGGGGTAACCGTATAATTTGAACCTTGGGCTTGCTTTCTTGTCAGTTACTAAAAGTAGTGTGGTTTTGACCAACACATCTATGTAACGAGCAAAAATAACATCTTTCAACCGCATGGCAGGGCTGACTATTGGATTGCTTAATTCTTATATCTGATAAGAGGAGACTTAGATTCAATCCTTGAAGGGAATGTATGCTTGCAGGTAATAATTTGACGTTGATCCATTGAGTGCACTAGCCTGACAATAGGGTACCAATCACTAGCCCTATGATGGGGTACTAATCACTTATGGTCCCCTTCGTGCTCCTTCACGTCAACAAAAAAAAGGAGGAATAGGTTTTATAGGGGCCAACCCCAAGATTTGAACCCTAGGAATGGAGTGTGGATGTAACCTATTCTCTCAAGTATTATTTTTTTTATTTTTATTTATATTTTATTTATTTAATTATCTCCGTTAATGTGTGTGAAACACTTATGATCACTTATTATTGATGCTCACGGTTGGGCATCCCCCAACCTTACCATGACCTCTCATAAGGGTGAAAACGGAACTTATTAATAGGGACCAAATACACACCCGTCACACATCCACCCCTCACACGCTCACCCACTTAACTCTTGGGCTGTCCCCTGAGACATAAAAAATAAATAGATAATGTGATAAACCCTTGGGACAGAAGGAGCAGTCTCCTTCCAGCCATAACCCCTCTTAATACAAAGGGCTACACTTATCAATAAAAAACAAAACCTAAAACCTAGGTTTGAACCTTGAACCTCCTTATATATTAAAAAGACAAACATCTAAAAATTGTAAATGTAACCTATTCTCCTTAAAACATACTTTTTAACCCAAAAACATCACAGCAAGCACACCAATCTCAGTTGTTATCACATAAGCAATCCCACGTACGGATGAAGTATAAATAATAATAATAGAGGTATCTATATATTGATAACGGAAAAAGCATGTGTAATATGTACATTATGCGTAATATTCTTTTGTTTTCTTTCTGTGATTAACCCTTTTGCAGACCCACCCTGCAATACATAGAAATTATAATTAATATTTTCTGTGTTCATTAAATTTTCAATTTCCCTCTTCAGCAAGCATGATAGTATGACAGTTTTATATTCAGCATGTACCAAGTCACAAAATCTTCAGCCTATCTATATATATATATATTTTAAACTATAACGCTAGGGTTTATAAAAGCAGCTCGCAGGAAAGTGGTGTAGTTGGGAGTTTTGGCAAGAACCACCGTCTGGGTTTTCAGAAATTCAACCTTTATTTCGACTGGGATATTGATAATTTTTGTGTCTATTTCTAGTGTAAGTTGCCAATAGCTTCAGGTAATCCCTGCTCTCGAGCTCTCTTCACCTTTTAAACATATTCGAACTGTAAATGGCATAAACATGAAGCATTTTCCATCTGTTAATCAAATCTCCGCTACGTTTTAGTATATCCATTTGGCTATTGGATATTGTGAATTGAATATCATATAAACGTTTTGGGAAGCCAATGTTTCTACGAAACCAGCTAATATTGGTAGTTGTGTAAAATGATATGATAGATGGGTCGCGAGTGTTGAAAACAGGAACTGCAAGTTAAAGTAATTAGAAAAGAGAGCACCAAACGAATAACAGCTATTTACATAAACAACCAGATATCTTAATTATAGGTTGTTAACAAAATTGAAGGAGGATGATTATTTTCATGATTTTATTTTCAAAGAATGTTTTTACATTTAATAGAAGAATTACAAAACACTTATGAGCAGTTTCTATAATGATCATATAATTAGCCGTTTGCACATAACTAGCTTCTTAATATCTAGTTGTTTCTGCTTTAGTTTATATAAATCAACTTGTTTATCTTGAGCATTATAAATAAAATGATTGTTTAAAATTTTTCAACATTTTCTTCCTTTTGAATTTTTTTAGTTTAGAAACAAATCTATTTTCTTAAGCATTTAACTTCATGTAAAAGTAACATATCCAAATTCTAAACTACCACATCCCAAGACATTAACTTGAAATTTATTTTGTATCAAGGCAAGGAAATAGTGTCTCTGGTTGACATCCCAAACCACCCCAAATGAATTTCAACAAACTATAAACAACACCAACATGCAATTTCTAACAAATTCACTCATTTAACATAAGATATAGAATAAATATGCCTAACTGAAGACTTAGAACATAGTCTCACTAAAAAAAAGGACATTAACTGATTAACCAACCCATTAAGAAATTCACAACCAGTTTTGACTAAACAAAAAAAATCCCTTTGTTATCACTCGTCATTTTTCCTTAGGGTATATTCTGATTGATGTTCTTTCTCTTCTAAGGTAGCTTTGCATATATTGTCTTTTTATTTTTAAATTTGATTACTTCAATTCTCATACCCTATTAAAGGTATGAACCAACTAGGAGCTTTTGATTCATCTTTGAACCAACCTATGATCCAAATTCAAGAGTCTTACTCATTGCTCCAACATCCCCCTAAGCCACTCTACAAGTGCTTGGGACTCCAGCTTCAACACCAACACTCACAAATTGTTGAAAATATGATCTACAAAATAAAACAACAAAAAAGAGAGCACCAAATATTTTATTGTAGGTTGTTAACAAAATTGAAAAGGAAAGATAATTTCTTATGATATTATTTTCAAAGAATGTTCCTACATTAAATTAAAGTACAATACAATTATGAGTAGTTTCTATAATTAGCACATAACTAGTCATCTTAGTACCTAAATATCATTGCTTTAGCTTATACAAATCAACTTGCTAGTCCTTAAGCATTACAAATAAATGATTACTTAACATTTTTCAACATAGGGAAGCAAGAAATGAAGAGATTAAGAATGGAGCAAATTGAAAGTTAAATGTTGGAAGTCTTGGTTTTATTTCTATTGTTCCCAAATATTAACATACATGAATAGTTAAATATGCATTGAAGCTTATTATATTTTAATTTTAGTTCATAAAAAGTTATTTTAGATTTTTTGTTCACAATATTTTAGATAATGATTTATTGGTTAAAGTTTATTTTTATTTAAGATATCTTAAAAATTTGCACATAGCTCTATACTATAGTTCGTCTTATTGGGAGTTATGGTTTTATTTTTTATTGTTCCCAAATATTAACCTACCATAATAGTTAAATATGTATTGGAGTTTTTTTTTTTTTTACATGGTGGAATCGGTAGCTGCCACAAATTGGAGTAGGTTTTTCGGCTTTTATGGTCGCCACATTATTTTGTGTTGTCTGCCCCGAAAGCCATCACATAGATCTTTACATAGCCCGCCCCTATAAACACCATGCCACAATCATTTTAAACCTTTCACACCACTGAAAGAACATAGAAAGGGAGAAGCATTCAGTCCAATGAGGCCCGAGATTTGAACCTTGGACCTCCACCCCCCTTAAGGGGTTTGGTCGAACCAATTGGTCTACACCTCAGACCTCTTTTTTTTATAATTTTTTTTTGAGTAATACTTCTTATACACATATTCCATGGGGATTGAACCCAGGTCACATCATTGATATTGCAAATGGTATCCTTAAAAGTAGACCACATCATGCGGATATGTATTGGAGTTTATTATATTTTAATTTTAGTTTAGAAAAAGTTATTTTAAAATTTTATTCACAATATTTTAGATAATAATTTATTGGTTATATCTTATTTTTATCAATATATCTTGAAACTTTGCACAAAGGTTTATACTATACTTCCTCTTAGCTAGGAAAAGATATTAAAGAAGTCCATCTCTAAACACGATCTTCCAAATTTTCTTAATATATTTTTGGGATGCTAGAGACCAATTCTTGACATTAAGTACCCATTACATGAATTTATCAAGCTAAAATATGATGTAATTTGTATATTTACATGAGGTAAACTCTTCTCTCAAATTTTTTCTTTATCCAAATCCACAAGTTCTTTACAAAGTATTGTCTTACCAACCATAACATGGATTCCATTTTCCATGAGGAAAAGTAAGAATTGTTACATTAATTTTTATCAAATATAAACCATCTTAAAAGCTTTTGGTTACTAAGGTATTGATATGCATCTATGTCACTTTATAGTTTAATTAAAAAAAAATGTGCTTAGATTCTATTCCCCAATGCATACCAAACTAACACAATATTTGTCTCTATAGCTATGAGGAGTTTTCTCAAGGTTTCTTAAACTATGTAAAGAGAAAAGTATTCATGTCATTCATGAACTATTAAATTTCATTAAAATACAATTATGGATTGAATTTTATGAATCCTTTTGGCTAGGTATGCATGTCCATCAAATTATGTATCTCATCATGTAACTTAACTTATCTTCCAAGCATACCATCACCCTTCTAATTTATATTCAACTAGTCTTAATAAAGTTATGTGAATTGCACATCATCAATTCTCCTTTTCATTATTTACTTCAAAAAGACTTTAGATTATACATTACTTATAACATTATTACTAAAGGGTTTGGAATTTGGAATATATCTAAATGTGCATCTAGTTACTTCTCATAATTGGTATTTTTACACACCATGTGGACCTCCCTTTCCATAGCCATGGACATCCATGTCATATATCTCTATTAAAAATATTTTGGGATCTTGATGAGGATTTATATTGTATCCACCATTGTATTAAGATAAGGAGTTGTTGTCAAATAGCTTTTGAGAACATTGACACCAAGTGAAACAATTCTACTAATAATTATTGGAGAAATAAAATATATTAAGGAGTTAGAGTGATTGATTGATGGGTTCATTTATATCCCATGAATAAATAATTAAAAATAGTATAGAATAAAACTTGGATTAAGCTTTTGCTTTCAAGATAGGAGTGTCAAGTAATAATGGGGCTAGCTCAAGCTCCAATTTCGAAGATAAGAAAGGGGACTAATAGAATCAAAATTCTATAAGAGGAAGAGGATATGGTAGAAGAGAAGAGTATAGTTTAAGAGGTAGAGGAAAATTTATTGATAAGAGGAATATCCACTATCACTATAAAAAACGGTAGGGCCACTATGAAATAGAGTGTACAATAAAGGTAAGCAATGAAAGAGAAAAAGGTAAAATTTTAAATTCAAGAATGTGAGATGTCAAAATTTGTTTTTATCACATAATATAGTTGACGTTTAAACTAAATTATTTGTACTCATTTTTTAGTTCTTCAAATTATATGATTAATAACGAGTATTTTCTATAGTTAGATGAATATTCCAAAAAAATGGTAAAATTTACAAGGACAAAGCATTAGAGGTTGAAGGAAAAGAAAAACATACAAATTGACACAAAATAAAGATTAAAAGTGTCCCTAATACTTGATACCAATATTTAAGTATAATTTTTTAAGTGTGAAGAAGATTATAGAGAAAAATTATGAAGTGGAATTTGGTAAAAAGAAGTGCAATAACTATAACAAAGCAAACATGAACCATATAGTTTTTGGTATACTTATGACAAAGAACATAATATTTCCCTTGATGCTTGGAATAGAAGAGAGTAATTTGTATCATATAACCATTGAGGACAATAACTGGTTATGGATGGTGTAGTTAGATGAATCATACAACTAAAAGGTGAAATTCAAAGACAAAAACACATTTGAGGTTGAAAGATAGGAAAAATTACAAATTGATAGAAAATATGTAAAGTGAAATATCCAAAATACTTCATACTATGATTAAATCATAATGCATTGACTATGGAGTACCTTCTATGGAAAAATTACCAAGTGATGTTTTAGAAAATGAAGTGCAATGTCCATGAAAAAGTAGATGGGAAAAAAGTAATGGTTCTTGCACCTAGGAGAAATAATAAAATATTGTTCTTGATGCTTGAAATAGAAGAGAGTTGTGTCATGTAACCATTGAAGAAAACAATTGGGTATGGCACTATGCTCACCTAGGTTTTTAAAGATTATATTTATTAAAGGTTAAAGCAGTGGCCCATGTACTTCCTCATGTAGAAGCAATAAGTGAAAATTTTCAAGTTTGCAAATTGAAATAACATCATAGATATAACCTTCTAAAAAGAAACAAATGAATATGAAAAATATCCATTACAATTGAGTCATTTAGATATTTGTGGACCAATATACACACCATATGTTGGTAAATTGTTTAGCACAAATCCAACACTGCACATAGGGTGGGGATAGTGGATCGATGCCAAGCAGCATAGAATAACCACTACATCAGGAGATAGGGCGAAGGTCACTTCCTTTGTGGGTGATTCCAGCTACTCTACACTACAAAATAAGGGAAATAAAAAAGAGAAGGAAAGAAAATAAAGGAAGTTCATAGCCAAAACTCACAAGTATGGGTAGAGTAGTATCAATACATATGCATGCGTGATACCCTGTATGAACATAGAACCTACATCTAAAGAATCATCCAAATGTTCCTTAGTTATATCTCCTTTCAACGGTGGGTTGGAGGTGAATTCTAAAACCAACGAACATGTGCATGAGATCCAATATGCATAATAAGAGTGCTCCTATATGAATGGCATTAGTAGAAATAAACCGCAAGATCATATTTGGAAACACATGCTCCTGAGTCACTCAAGCGAACCCCATAGAATCCAGATAGTAGAATAACATAGGACCACTTAAACGATTGAACAAAAATGAATATTTATGCATTAAGTAAAGAACAAGAGGATAAATCTAGAGATCAAATAGTGTATAATTTATATTTACATAGGAGAAACCACACATAAGAATTATAACGGTTAAAGAGTCACCCTTAGGAATGATCAGGATTCCACTATTTATAACTATATTTACATGGATTTCAAAATTTAGACATTAATGGTGATAGGTAGAAATATAATCATTACAACAAACAAACATCGTGCTAGTACACTATTTCATTGGATAGCATCAATCTTCTAGAAGGAGGTAGATGTACTTGGTTGAATTTGGGCCTTTAGATATTCTAATTCTTCTACCCAACTAATCAAATGTTATCTACCTCATCCTTCTCCTCGATTGACAATCCTCTGATTGAGGTAGTGGATGATAGACAATAGAGCACCTTGGGAGTATCACATCAGAAATCTGTCACTTCTGCATACATTGTTAGGTACATGGTCCATTACAATAGCAAGAGGGTCTTCCTTTAGGTTTTGGATGATGGTGATATTTTTATGCATTCAATGGGTTCTTCCTTCTGCCTATGGGGGTTCCAGAGAATGTGGGTGTTTCTCATATGTTTTGCCCCTATTTCATTCTTAACTTCTCGCTCAGGCTGGGAGAGAGTTTTTCTAGTTGCTTAAAAATGAGATTTTATAATTTTTTTACCCATGCTTGCCACTTGAAATTTCTACCCAATGAGTTGGGCAGGACTTTTAGGAAGTTCTACCCAAAGTTAAGGGTGGGTTTCCACTCTTTATTGGATCGTATTTCTTGATTCTATCCTTTACCCATCGATTTTGTCTATACCACTACCGCTGCTACTACTTTGAGATATTTTACCTGTCCATAAATACCTTCAAAATTTTATGGGCTTATCAAAGAGAACTGTAATATTTGCAAAAAGTATGGGGTTCAAAATTGCATGCACACTCTTGGTGACTCACAAGGAATTTTTCCTTGAGGGAAAGGTGGATCCTAAACATTATATTCTAAAATACACAAAATAAAAGGAGGAAAGAGAATCAAGAGGGCACAAAGAAACTAACATGAGGGAAGTTGCATGCCAAATAAGGCCAAAGGTGGAAGGAAAAAAAGGGAAAGGGGGTGATAGAGGAGAAGAGGAAGGGGACAACCTGCACAACCAAACCAGAAAAACAAGAGGGAAAATAAGACGAGATGAAAATGCAAGAAGCAACAGAGACAAGAGGGAGGGCCTCAATATCAAAAAAATTTAGTGAGGTAGAAAAGCAAAGCAAGGAGAAATACAAATAAGAGATAAAAAGGTAAGAGAGACAACAAGGGATGCAATCCATGGGACACCGCTAGAGATCGCACTCCCATCAATAAAGATTGTTTTCTTTCATGTCAACTATTACATGCATATAGCACAATATTAGTCTAATAAGTCTTCTCAAATTATCCATTTCAAAGTATTTTCAACCTAATAAAATCATAAAGCACAATATTATTCTAATAATTATAAGTTAAGATATACAATAAGGGTTAGCAAAAACCCATGGGATAAGTGCCAATGAGTTCAAGTGTTCTTAAAAAACTCAATCTAGATCATAATATTATTTTCTGTGAAACATATGACCTACATAGTTTAACACATGCAAAAATAAATAATTCCCTCAATAAAACATATAGGTCATTTATGTGAATTATAAGTTTTTTGCATATCTAGTCATGAAATATTCAATAATTTCACCAATAATAAGCATTTCATTTTTCATAAAATATATGTTTTTTATAACTAGTCATAAATATTCATTCTATCCGTCAACAAAATAACACACTAAAACATAAATCCACCCACATAAAAATGTTTACCAAGGGAGGATCATGACATCCTCCCCTCCTTAGGCTTAACACAATCCTTTATGTTTTTATCATATTTTAAACATAGGACAATAATTACATATCATTCAAATATAAATGGATAATGTATTTGCATGTCTGTCACTTCCTTCCAAGTAGCATTTCTTTTGGAATAAAGGTCCCACTAGACCTTCCACTACTCCAAAGTCCCTTTCCTCATCGATTTGGAATGAAAATCAAGGATTTTTACTAGTTAAACCTCTATACCCTATGTATTTGCTATTTACAATTTATAAAAGTCCCACACATGATTAGGATTAGCTATATATTTTATGAGCAATGATATGTGAAAGGTGTCATGAAAATTTGATAAATTGGATGGTAAGGCAAGTTTATATGCCATAAGATTGATCTTATCTATAATTTCAAAGGGTCCAACAAAATGAGTATCCAATTTTGTGGAGTTAATGGCACTCTTCTTTGGTTGCACCATCATAAATACTCTATCACCTATAGCAAAATATTTTGCTGACCTCTTTATATTAGCATAGCATTTCTATAGATTTGCACCTTCCTTAAGCCTTTCCTTGATCATCATTAATTGTTGCTCTCTCTCTAACCATGTTAGGTCCAATCACAACCCCATCCTCTAGATTTTCCAAAGACAATGGTGTCCTATACTTCCTACCATATAGATCTTCATAGGGTGTCATGCCTAAGGTTGAATGGTGACCATTGTTGTAGGAAAATTCTACCAAGTGCAAGTAATATTCTTTTCAATTTTTTTTATCTGTAAAATACATGCAAATCATGTCTTCTAATACCTAGTTTACCCTTTTAATTAGCACATCAATTTTTAGATGGTATACAAAACTAGTATTCAATCTAGTTCCAATGAAATGATGTAGAGCTTGCCTAAATTTGAATGTGAATCTTAAGGATGTATCCAATATGATCACTTTCAAAAAACCATCAAGCCTAATATTTTCTTTGGAAATTTTGTTAACCACAACCATGGTATTGTCCTTGTTGTTTCTGGGTATAGATTATGCAACCTTGGTTAGTATATCAACCACATCTAATATTACATCATGTTATAATATGGTATTTCGCATTCCTACAATAAAATTTGTTGAAATAAACTACCATTTATATGCTGCTACATCATAAATTTAGTTATGTCCCTCTTCATTCCTAACTAGTAGAAAGTTTTGTTCATATTCTCTCTTAGTTGTTTCCCTCTTGGATGAGCAGAATATGGAGATCTATTTCCTTCTTTGATGATCATTTTTCTTAGGTTATCAGTATCAAGAATTATTACCCTATCCTTAAAGCACAAGAAACCTTCCTTGATGCTAAAATCCTTACTTTCCTTAGGTTTATTTTCCATTTTTATTGAACATGGTTGTAAAATACATCCTAATGTTGCATTTTCATAACGTGTTCCATAAAATTGATATGGATGTGTGTTAAATCAACTATGTGTCTTCTCCTACTTAGTGTGTCAATGAATTTATTTTTTTTACTTTATATATTGAGTGTCAAAATCATATTCGATGAGAAATTCTACCATTGTCTCTACCTACATTTACTAAATACTGATTAAATATGTATTTTAGGCTTCGATGGTTTATTCTCAACTCAAAAGGTTTCCCTAACAAATATTGTCACCAACTTTTAGCTTCCTTGAACCATAAGCTATCACTTCCTTATCCTAAGAGATCACTCCTCCCAAACCTTCCAATGATGCATTTGTACATAGAAAAATACTACCTTGAGGGTCTAGTACTTTTAGTATGGGATATTTAGTAAATTTTTGTTTGAGGAGATCAAAATCTACCTTACATTTGTCCATATATTTAAAATATTTTTCCTTCCTCTAAAGGTTAGTTATTGAAGCAGTTATCTTGGCATAATACTTCACATAATGCTTATAATATCTGATCAAACCCATGAAACTTTAGACTTCCATCACATCCATGGGTGGTGACCTATTCAGTATGGCTTCTATATTCTTAGGATCCATTGCAATCCCTTATGTTGATATAATATGCCTTAAATACTAAAATTTTGGCACATAAAATTTATACTTCAACATATTTCTATACAATTGATTCTTCCTTAGCAATACCAGAATGTTGAACAATGTGCAGTGACAATATTGTCATTGTTGTCAACACACTCATATGTACAGGTTGATGCAGTGGAAAGTTTTTTGGAGGTTATTAGAAGTATGTATAGTGATGTTCAATGCTTATGAGGATTTTTTTGATGTTTGGGTGAAGTTGTTACAGGTTCGTGCAAATTTGCAAAAGTTGAAAAAATCGTTAGGAAGTTGTCAAAAATTTGCAAAAGTCATCACGGACGCAGTTCGATAGGATGGATCAGTTTGGAACATGATAGAATGTTAGTAAATATTCCATAACAACATTTTAGGTGTCATCATAGTGTTTGTATTGATCTATGATGTTTTCGGTATCTTGGCAGATGATTTGACAAGTGGTTGTATAGGCCAAAAGATGATAGTTTTGTCAGAAGCACTGCGAGAAAACCAAGAAGAATTTGATAGAAAAATTTGAACTGGATGTGGTAATTATCTTAAATAAAATGTGTTCCAAATTTCCACAAAATAAGAGAAACAAAACAAATGTTACAAGCATTGTAATATTGTCACAAAAATGGTCTTTTTGGAAAAACTGTGTCAGCAACATTTTTCATGGAGATGGTACAGGTGAAACATAAGGAGTTATACAACGAGATTCATACTAGATGCATTTAGGATTGTATATATTCTACAGTTCATATTTCAAATAAAATAGAGTTATGAGATGAGAGTTATGATTGTTTCAAAAATGGTACATGTCACTTTATGTCAATTTGTTCCACTTGTGCAAAATCTTTCAGCTGGCCATTTCGACCTTACAAAGTCGCCATAGTTTGGCTTTCAGTGTTGTTATACCTTCAAGGCATTAAATAAAGAATTTTTTTTTTTGGTTTGAGGTGTCACGTGGCTCTAAAGTAATATAACGAGTAAGGTGTCAATTATTTGCATGTGACGTGTTTGACAAAATGCCTTCTCAAAATAAAAAAAGGAAGTTATATTGTTTTAAGAAGCTTCATTAAAGAAAATATTTTTAAAAATTGAAAAGGGAAAAATAATTCAAGTGTGTGCTTTTTAAGTGAGAAGGGATCTTATTAAAAAGTGGGGACTTTATTTTGTGAAGAGAGAAGTGTTTGTGAAGAAAAATAAAGAGTGAAAATAAATGATTTTTGGAGTGGTGAAAAAAGTCACTTAATTATTTTGGGCATAACTTTCTCATATGATATCTATTTTGGCTGAAATTTTTAGAGGAGTTCGTAGACAAAGTGGTGCGCAATACCCAGAAATATTTTACCAATTAGAAAAACGAACTAAGAGGAAAATTAGTTTTTTTTTGTGAGAAGAGAATATTCAAATTCTGAGTAATGTAGAGAGAGGGATGTTATACTGGGTGAAATAGAAAGTTTTATATTTTGAGCTTACATACCATAGAGGTTTCTGGTTTTAGTGAAGAGATTCATATATTTCATTTTATTATCAATATCAAAATCAAGTGGGTGCTTGGTAGAGGGGTTGGTGCTCCTTTCTATTGGTGCAAATAAATCAGGGGTTGGTGGTCCTTCCAGTGGGTGTAGGTAAATTGATTGTAAAGTTGGTACTTTGTAAAGGCTGGATTTGGATGGGAGTCCAAACTATCATTTTTGGGGATGTAGCCAAATCGGTGAACCTCGGTACATCTTGTGTTGTGTGATGTTCTCTTATTATACTTGCTTTATTTGGTTTTATGTTTTCATTGTTTTGGATTTGAGTGTTGAATATTTAAGTTTTAAAGAGCTACACTAATTCACCCCCCCTCTTAGTGTCATTGTGAGACTAACAATTGGTATCATATTGAGGTTCCTAAATAGGCTTAACCGGCTAGGGTGATCTCAAAAGTGACATAATGGTAGGTGGTGAAGGCTTCTCATCAAACAAAGCACCATTATTTCATGAAACTAATTACACATCTTGGAGACTTAGGATGCAGAAATATCTTTGTGCTTTGGGATATGACATTTGGGATTCAATATATAGTGGATACACAATACCCACCACTTCTCCAATCGATGTTGTCGGTAAGAAACTATTTAAGAATGACTCAAAAGCAAAGAATGCTATCATGTGTGGATTAGTGGACATCAAACTGGTAAAGATTATGGGTTGTAAAATGGTAAATGAAATATGGGAAAAACTGAAGAGCATTCATGAAGGAGATGTTAATATCAAGGAGGCCAAGTTACAAACACATCGAGCTTAGTTCAAAGTATTAAAGATGAATGACGATAAGAATATAGAGGCATATATGCTGAGAGTTAATGAAGTCATTAATGTGATTAGAGGACTCGTCGAGGAAATAAAATATTATGTCATCATGAAAAAGGTATTAAGATCCCTTCCCCAAAGATTTAATTCAAAAGTTTTAGCTATAGAAGAAGCTAAAGATCTAAATTCTTTTAGTATGGATGAGATGCATGGTTATTTGACTACATATGAGATAAGAATAGGAATATCTAAACCCATAGACAAAGAAGCTATTTTTAAAGCCCATAAAAATATGAAAGCAAAATAAGAATCTAAGGAATAAGATACATCAGATGAAATGGAAGCAAACTTTGTTCGAAAACTAAAAAGGAGAAAAGGAAAATATAGAGGAAATTTATCGTTTAAATGTTTCAACTATGGAGGAATTGGGAATTTTGTAGCTAAATGTCCACTTAATGAGAAGAACAAAAGTGATGAAGGATCGCACGAAGAAAGAAGTGACTGGAAGAAAAAAAAATCAGAAAAGGCAACTTGAAGAAGAAAAGTTTCATCTCCAAGAATGTTAGTTCATTAGAAGATAGCTCCAGTGAGGATTATAAAAATGAAATATGTGAAGCTCTTTTCATGGAACTCAAAGAAGAAAAAAGAAAAAATAATACGAATGTGATGAAGAAGAAGTTGACACAGAAGTGAATTTGGAAGAGGAACTAATTGTAGCTCTATATGAATTGAAGATAGAAATAAAAAAGAATAAGAAAATTTCAAGAAAGCTTGAGGATGCAAATGAAATCATAACAAATTTGAAAGTACAGATAGAAGAATTCAAGAAAATCTCTGAAGATCTCGAAGTGCAAATAACCATGAAAATAGATTATTGCAACAAGCTAGAAGAAGAGATTGTTGGTTTAAGAATGCAACTAGAAGAGATGAATCAGAAAATTAGTTGTTATCACAAATGTGAAGAAAGTTCTATGAAGTTGGATAAGATCATAAATAACCAAAAGACTACAAGCATCAAATTTGCTCTGGGTTTTAATGAAGGAGAATCGTCAAATGGAGAAAAAGGCCATAAATGAAGAATCCAAAAAAAATGAAGAGAAGAAATAGGTTGATCAAGCAAAAACAAATCATGCAAAGGAAAGCAATAATGCAAGGAACAAAATGAGAATTGATAATTATGGCTTCACCAATGTCACACATCAAATAATAAGAAGATTTATGGATCCTACGACAACATGGAAAAGACCACCACCCAGGTTCAATCATCTCTTTTTTGGTTACTGTTTTAAATGCAATGGTTATGGACATAAGATCTCAGATTGCAAGTATAATGTAGGACCAAGGAATTTTACCAATAGAAATGATTTTTCACCTTTGATGGATTATGCAGTAGAATGTTATAACTCTTGTAATTTTGGGCATATTGCAAGAAGTTTTCAAAGTACATTTGCATCAAATCAATTTCAAGGAAGAAAATTTTAGCCAAATGGAATAAGACAATATAGAAAATTTCTTGAAAAACATGCACAAGCTACTGAAAAATAAAATCCAAAACAAGAGCCCAAAATTGTAATCAAACCTGAGTGGAAATAAAAAGGCTAACCTAAGGAAGAAAAGGAATCCTTGATCGTACATACGGTATTTAAAGCATAAAATAAATCGGCACCATGGATACTTGATAGTGGATGAAACAGTCATATGACAAGTGACAAACAAAAATTTGAGAAGTTGTAGCAATATGAATGTGGTTCAGTAAAGTTTGGAAATAATGATGGAGCTAAGATAGTTTGTAGAGGTTCAGTTAATATTAGTGATGAAAAAATTAGGTCAAAATAAGTCTTGTTTGTGGTTGATATGAAGCATAACTTGTTGAGTGTAAGTCAAATTTGTGATAGAGGTCATGAAGTGATATTTAAGAAGTAATGTTGTAAAGTCAGAAATGCAAACAATGGAAAGTTGATAGCAACTATATCAAGGACATCTAGCAACCTGTACACTCTCTCAGAGACTTCAGAAGGAGCTTGCTTGATTGGACAGGAAGAAGATAATTGGTTGTGGCACAAGAAGCTTGGTCATATCAATTTTGATAATCTATAAAAATTAGCTCAAAGAAAGCAATGAGAGATATTCCCACCATTGGAAAACCATAAAATAACATTTGTGCTTCATGTCAAAAGGGGAAGCAAACTAGAGTCTCATTTAAAATAAAAGAGTACTACACAAGTAAACCTTTGGAACTAGTACATACAGATTTATGTGGACCCATGAGAATGCAAAGCATAAACAGTGACAAATATTTCATGCTGTGTATAGATGACTATTCCAGGATGACATGGGTACTATTTTTGAAGCATAAATCAAAAGATTTTGAGATGTTCAAGGTTTTAAAAAACCAAGTTGAGAATAAAATGAGAAAAATGATTACATTTTTAAGCTCAGACAGAGGATGAGAGTTCATTTTAGAGGATTTCATAGAGTATTGTGAAAAATATGGCATTAGGAGATAGTTTGCAGTAGCCAGGACACCTCGGTAGAATGGTGTTGTAGAATGAAAGAACAGAATAGTGTAGGAAATGGCATGGACTATGTTGACTGAGAGAAAAGTAGTAGACAAATTTTGGAAAGAGGCAGTCCATACTGCGGTATACATCCAAAATAGGTGCATGTTGAGGATGCATGAAAGAAAAAATCCTTATGAGTTGTGGTTTGGTAAAAAGGCAACAGCAAGATACTTTAAAGTTTTTTGCAGCAAGTGTTACATCAAAAGAACTGAAGAAAACCTTGGTAAGTTTGAAGATAGAGCGGATGAAGGTATTTTTCATTGCTATTCATCAAAAATAAAAGCTTAGAAATGCTACAACAAGAGGCTAAGGAAAATTTTGGATAGTGTCGATGTTAGTGTTGATGAAGGAAGGGAATGAGTAATTATCTATGAAGAGAACTACCCAATTTATGAAGAGGTCATTGAAGGAGATGAGGAAAAAGAAATAGAAATGAAACCAAAACTTGACTCAGAGGATTCAAACAGTGATTCAGAAGTGGAAGAAAACAAGAAATTCAAAACAGGAAATTGGCAGAAAGATCATCCTAGAGAGCAAATAATTGGAGACCCCACAGTTGGTGTTCAGACAAGAAGAAGATTAGTAAGTAACTACTCTTTATTATCTAGCATTGATCCCAAAAATGTTGTTGACGCAAGCAAATATGAAAGTTGGGTAAAGGCAATAAATGAAGAATTAGATCAGATCAAGAAAAATAAGACTTGGGAGTTAGTACCAAGACCCACAAATAAAAATGTAATCGGTATTAAATGGGTCTTTCATAACAAATTGAATGAAGATGGATAGGTAGTTAGGAACAAAGCAATATTGGTATGTAAAGGCTATGCAGAATTTGAAGGTATTGACTTTGAGGAAACCTTTGCACCTGTGGCCAGACTAGAGGTAATTAGAATGTTTCTGGATTTAACAGTTTACAAGAATTTCAAAGTTTATCAAATGGATGTGAAATAAGTATTTTTGAATGGGAAACTTGAAGAAGAGGTTTATATTGAGCAGCCAGATGGTTTCCATATTGGTGATGATCCCAATTTGGTTTGCAAGTTGAATAAAGCATTATATGGCTTAAAATAGGCACCTCGAGCATGGTATGCAAGGCTATACAATTATCTTACTCAGTAAGGGTTCAAGAAAGATATTGTGGATAGTAATTTCTATGTCAAAATAGAAAATTTTCATCATACTGTTCTTGTTGTATACGTAGATGATATCATATTTGGCAGCAGCAAAGATGAGTTGTGTAAATATTTAGCAAATAATATGCAGAAAGAATTTGAAATGTAAATGATTGGTGAACTTTTGTATTTCCTCAGATTGCAAGTTAATAAAAATGATAAGGACATATTTGTCTCTAAAATTAAATATGTGAAAGAGATGCTGAAAAAGTTCACAATTGAGGATTTTAAGCTAGTTAGCACTCCCATGACGACAGGTTGCAAGTTGAGCAAGCATGACAAATCTCCACATGTTGATCAAAATATGTATAGATCTATGATTGGGAGCTTACTGCACTTGAAAACTACCAGACCAGATAATTTATAGGCAGTATGCATGGTATCATGATTTCAGGCTAGTCCCAAGGAGACTCATGTGAAAGAAGTGAAGAGTATTCTTCAATACCTTAAGGGTACTATGGAGTATGGGTTATGGTATCCTAAAGGTAAGGAATTCACCCTTATTGTGTATTCAGATGCATATTGGGTAGGATGTGTAGATGACAGGAAGAGTTCCAGTGGAGGTGCATTCTATATTGGAGATAGGTTGGTCGTGTGGCATAGTAAGAAATAGGAGTCAGTCTCCTTATCTACAATAGAAGCATAATACATTGCAGTGACAACGTGTTGTATGCAACAAAATCTGAAGGATCGTAGCATTAATTTTAGTGAGCTGATTTCAGTTAAGTGCGATAATACCAGTGCCATTAAAATATCAAAAAATTCGGTTATGCATTCTCACACAAAACATATTGCTATCTGATATCATTTTTTTAAGGAGAAAGTTGTGGAAGGTGAGGTTAAGTTGGATTTTGTTCCAAAAATAGAGCAAGTAGTGGATATATTCACCAAACTATTGCCCAATGAAGTCATTGAGTACCTTCGCAAGAAATTAGGAGTGGCCACACTTTCCAATAATTGACTAGCTATTGGGACCACATTCTCAGGGGGAGCATTTGTGTATTTGTTTATATTTTTTCTCATATTTGTGATTTTTGCTAAGTTTAATAATTTTTGCCTGAGAATGTTGTTCATTGACTCAGGGGAATTTTTTAGTAGCCCTTTGGTCTTGTTTTCAAAGGGGGAGAAGAGTTACAAGAAATTGTGTGTGTGTTGAGAACAATTCCAAAGGGGAGATTATTGAGCAAGGTGCAACGACAATATTGTCATTATTGTCAATACACTCAGATGGACAGGTTGATGAAGTGGACATTGTTTTGGAGGTTTTTCAGAGTATGTACAATGATTTTCAATGCTTATGAGGATATTTTTGATGTTCGGGTGAAGTTGTTACAAGTTGTTCATGCAAATTTGCAAAAGTTGAAAAAATCATCAAGAAGTTGTCAAAAAATTGCAAAGTCATCATGAGCATAGTTGGAAAGGATGGACCAGTTTAGAACATTCCAGCATGTTAGGAAACAATCCATAATAGCGTTGGAGGTGTTAGAACAATTTTTGGATTTATCGGTGACGTTTCCGGTATCTTGGCAGATGATTTGGCAAGTGGTTGTACAGGCCAAAAAAAAAGCATTGCAAGCAAATCGAGAATAATTTGATAGAAAAAATTGAACTGGAGGTGTTTTTTATCTTCAAGAACATGTGTTCCAAATTTCCACCAAAACGGATAAACAAGACAAATGTTACAAGCGTTGCAATATTGTCACAAAAATACTTTTTGGAAAAAGTGTGTTAGCAATAGTTTTTGTGGAACTGGTACAGGCGAACCATAAGGATTTATGCAACAAGATTCAAAATAGATGTATTTAGCATTGCAGATATTCTAAGTTTCATATTTTAGAGAAAATATAGTTACGAGGTGAGAGTTATGATTGTTTCAAAAATGGTACAGGTCACTTTTATGTCAATTTGTTCCACTTGTGCAAAATCCTTCAGTTGGACGTTTCAAACTTGCAGAGTTGCCAGAGTTTCAGTGTTAGTGTTGTTACACCTTCAAGGCATGAAATATATCATCTTTAATTTTTGTTTTAAGGTGTCACATGGCTCCGAAGTAAGATAACGAGTAAGGTGTCAATTCTTTGCATGTGACGTGTTTGACAAAATGCCTTCTCAAAATAAAAAAAGGAAGTTATATTTTTTTAAGAAGCTTCATTAAATAAAATATTTTAAAAATTGAAAAGGACAAAATAATGCAAGTGTGTGCTTTTTAAGTGACAAGGGATTTTATTTAAAAGTGGGGACTTTATTTTGTGAAGAGATAATTGTGTGTGGAGAAAAATAAAGAGTGAAAATCCATGATTTTGGAGAGTGGTGAAAAAAGTTACTTTAGTATTTTGGGCATAAATTTCTCATATGATATCCATTTAAGATAAAATTTTGAGACGAGTTTACAGACAAATTGCTTTACAATACCTAGAAAGTGTTTAGAAATTGGCAGAATGAGCTAAAAGAACAATTAGTTTTTTTTTTTTGTGAGAATTGAAGATTCAAATTCTAAGTAATGCAGAGAGAGGGATGTTATCCTGGGTGAAATAGAAGGTTTTAGATTTTGAGCTTACAGACCATAAAGGGTTCTAGTTTCAGTGAAGACATTCATATATGTCATTTTATTATCAATATAAAAATCAAGTGGGTGCTTGGTAGAGGGGTTGGTGCTCCTTTCTATTGGTGCAGATAAATTAGGGGTTGGTGCTCCTTTCTGTTGGTGCAAATAAATCAGGGGTTGGTGCTCCTTCCAATGGGTGTTGGTAAATTGATTGTAAATTTGGTGCTTTGTAAAGGCTGGATTTGGATGGGAGTCCAAATAGTCATTTTCGAAGATGTAGCCAAATCGGTGAACCTCGGTACATCTTGTGCTGTGTGATGTTCTCTTGTTATACTTGTTTTATTTGGTTTTATGTTTTCATTATTTTGGATTTGGGTGTTGAAGATTTAAGTTTTAAATAGCTACACTGATTCACCTCCCCTCTCAATGTCATTGTGACACTAACATAGAATGATCCTAAGATGTTGGTCGTGCTTTGAATTTTCCAAGAATATATCAAAATAGCATATAATAACACCAAAATAAATCGGTCTCAAATATTCCTAAAATGCTATTCATTAAGTTCATAAATGTTGTTGGTGCATTTTTTAGACTAAAATTGAATATAGTAAAATCAAAATATCCATAATTATTTTTGAAGGCTATCTTATGCGTATCCTCTTCATAGATCCTCAATTGGTGGTATGTCAATTTAAGATCAATCTTTGATAAAATAATGGTATCCTTGAGTTTATCAAAAATATATTTGATTATGGGTAGAGGATATATGTTCTTGATGGTTTTCTTATTCAAATATTTGTAGTCTATGCACAGTTTTAAGAAACCATCCTTCTTTTAACAAATAGCACTGGTGGACTCCAGGGTGACACACTCGGTCTGATTAAACCCTTTTCAAATAATCCTTTAAATTATACCTTTAGCTCTTGCATCTAAATAAGGTTTTTTTTGTAAGGATCCCTATGTATAGGATCTATTCCAGGTTGAAGCTCAATTATAAATAAAATTTATGTTTCAGAGGTAATCCAAGTAACTCTTCTAGAAATACATCCCTGAAATCCTATAGTATTGGGTGTTTCCCAACCACATGCTCTTTATTTTTCTTATCAATATCATTTAACTTGACTACATATATTGTTACCCCTATCTTAATGGCTTTATTTACTTGTATTACCGAGAGGATTTGGGGTTGAAAAAGCTCTTGCAGGTTTTACACCCTCTATACTTTTTTGCCATCTTCTGAACATTCAATACATCTATCTTGGAAGTTGATTACAACCTTATGTAATTGCAACCAATCTATTCCTAGGACTACATTGAAAACATGTAGTGGTGCTACATAAAGGTAACCTATAGTTGCACGACTAGGTAAGACAATTTCATCCATAGGGTAACATTGATCTATAGAGTAGGTCTATCTAAAGCCATACTCGACCTTCCACCCATGTACCAATATTCTTGGCCATTTTGGTATATTTTTAATTAATATAGTGGAAATAAATCTATTTGTGGCACCATTATCAATTAGAATTCTAACACCTCTACCAAAAATATTACCTTTTATCAGTAGTGGAATGGATTGTCCTATATTTTGACTCCGTATTACTGAATAAATCCTATGTGTTGGTTCCTTATAAGTGGGTTCTTTTTCTTTAGAAATTAATATTTCTTTGAGTGGACAGTTTTTGGTGTAATACAAACCACCACATTCATAACATCCTTCTTTGGGTCCTGGATGTATTTTTTGGTTCTATCCATCTTCTGTTTTCACTACTAGTGAGGGATTGACCTGACCTTGTACTAGTGGTTGGTTATCATTGTTGTTATGATTGTTAGGATTTTGGTTCTTCCCTTTGAACATTTTTCTAAAATTTTCTTGCTTCCTATAATTTCTTCTATCCTACCTAGGGTAACTCTTGTTTGTCTTATCACTTTCCCATTTCATGAACCCTACACTATTTATTTTTATTAGTGTTTCTTTATCCTGCTCAAATGCACCTTTTTAGTTAAAGTAGATTTTGGGATAGGTTTTAAATTTACTAGCCAGATCATAGGCCTTCTGAAGAGTACTAGGTTCTTATATATTCACTTCATACCCTACTCTAGGATCTACTCCTAGTATAAACTTATGTACCTTTATTTTCTCATTATATATGGGTACACACTTCAGTAGCTTGACGAATTTTTGATAATATACCTCCATAGTCATGGTTCCTTGTCTAAGGTTGGTGAATTTCTCAAACTTCTTTGTGTATAAGTGTTCGATAAAGATTCTTTATTTTAAATATATCACAAAGTTCTCCTATTTCAAATCAACTATAGCCTCAATCTCTTGTTTCCCACTAAATGTTTCCCACCAATCCAAACCAACCCCTTGTACATGCAAAGAGGTATAGTATGTTTAGTTACCAATGGAATAGTTCTTCATGTTACAGAAGATCTCTATCTCCTCTAGCCAAGCTTAATATTTATCACCATCTTCTTCTCCATTGAACTTAGAGATTTTAGATGTTTCATATCCTTGCCCAATTCTACCTTTAGTAAAATTTGAGATTGTTGAGCCTTCAAGTAAATTTCATTATCTCATAATTAATTAATATATCCCTTAATACTCCAAGTACAATATTTTAACAAATTTTATCAAACATAATCTAGTTCAAAAACCAAATTAACTCCTTAGAAACCATATTACAAAGATATAATAGGATACCCCATTACCACACAAAACAACAATGTGAGTAACTCTTCCTTTGATGTCTAAAATAACATCTCCATCCATTAAGACTATGGGAGAAAATATCTAAGCTACACTCCTCTATTACTAACACAGTAAAACCATGATAACATTTAACAATATTGTCATGGATAACTATACTTTTGTCCCCATAATTCTACTTCTATTTTCTATTGTAGAGAAGGTCTCTTCAAACTAATCATAGTAGAAGTAATCTTAAATGATGTTTCTATCATTTCTTCCTTTCCAAGAGGTGCATAGATAGTTTCCATACTATTTTTATTTTTAGTAAATACAAAAGAAAAACTTCTTGAAAAATAACTCTTCTAGCATAAATTGACCTAAAAGTTGTTATCTATTCATAAATTCAATTCCAAATGTTTTACAAATACTCATCATTGTATCCAATACATATGCGAGTTATTAAACATTTTTTCTAAATCTATGTCACAATTTACTCCACCTAACTTCTAGTTCCAATCCTTCTACCCAATGTACAAATATCTCCTCTTCTTATCTCTATTTATTTCCAACCAAAAAAACTCAACTATACTTCCCTTCTCCCTGATGATGAAGTCACAACCCACTATGTTTGCCATACACATCCCTTTACTCCTCCACCATTGCTAGCAAAAATATACATGTTTATTGGAATACCACAATAAGAAAATCATTTATTAATATTATGATTTTGTAGATATATTTAAAGCTAGAAATTTGGGCTATTTGTTCATCTGAAAGAATACTTCTTCCTTGAAATGGAAAAAATATTATTATTATTATTATTTTAATATGTCAATTATTACATGTGTGTGTATATATATATATATGGCCTTTATCCACTTCCAAGTCTTGTCAACTTGAGAAAACCATAAATCATGATATTAGTCTAATAAGTCTAAATTAAAATGTTCAAAAGGAGTTAGCAAAATCCCATGTGATAAGTTCCAATTAGTTCAAGTATTCTTGAAAAACTCAATCTAGATCATTGAAGAACACAAGCTTATACTGAGAGGGGGGGGTGAACAGTATAAGACCACTTTTTAATTTGCTTTAAAAATCAACTTTGAAAACAATATAATGCAGGGTACAGACAGCAGAAATAACAACAGTAATCAAAGTAATGCACAACACACCATACACAAAGTGACACAGCAATTTACGTGGTTCACCCAAAGTGGGCTACTCCATGGATAAAACTTTTCTCTAAAATTTATATCATAGTTATTTGGGAAACCTTCCCAATTACAAAGTTTATGGGCACCAACCCAAAGGAGACACCTTCCCCTAGCTCTGCTCTTAGTGGTGATCCTCTAGAAGACCTCTACCTCCTCTGCCATTAGCAAGTGGAACTCTATCCACAAAAGACACCTATCTTCCCTACTCTGGCTGGAGATCTCTGTCCTCAACTCTATCACTGCAAAGCTATTCCTCAAATTTGCACTAAACACAGTCCTTCGGTCTGGCACAAATCTGTCCTCTTCCTCTTTTCTTTTCTATTACAGTTGCACTTGGTCGAAACCAATTTTTCACAGTCTACACAAACACAGCAGCACTCGATCTACTTATGCTCTTCTACGAAAACACAACAACATAGTATTTGCACATCTAGTGCAAACACAACAGCATAGTCTTTGCACTCTTTGCTCAAACATGACAACACTGTCTTTGCAACCTCTACGCAAACATAGTAGCACAGACGTCGCACACTTTGTGCAAACACAGTAGTCGATCAGACTTCTATTTATGCACCTCTATGATCAAACTTCTCCTTGCACTCTATTTGCATAATTCACACTTTGAATGCACACTTGATCGATGCCAAACTCTTCAAGCAACCCTCCTTTTATACTCACAATCTCAAGATTGAAATCTTGATCTTAGTCGACTGTTTTACCCTTCAACCACATCGGCTGCAAAAACTAATGCTACATCAGCCCAGATTTAACTCTCTCATCTCCACTGCCTCCCTGTAGCTTCTGGTGTGAAACTTCAACATGTCACGATATCGTGACATTTTTATAGCCATACACCTTCTATAGCCTACTATCGTGAAATCGTGACACCTTGGCCTTTGTCGACTTCCTTTGTGCTTTTGTCATAAAATCACGACACCTTTGCCTCTTGCTGACGTCATCTCACTTTTATCATGAAATCGTGAAACTTTAGTCTTCATGGTCTTCCTTTAAGATTTTGTCACGAAATCGTGACACATTTGCTTCTGCTGACATCATCTGCAACTCCGTCATGAAATCCTGAGACTTTAGTCTTCATGGTCTTCTTCGAGGCTTGCATTAGTGAAAATGAAACATGTCATGAAATTGTGACACTTTCTCCTTCAAGTTGTTCCTTCTTGACCTCGTCATGAAATCACGATGCTTCTGTCATGAAATCGTAACATTTTTGCCAACTCAAAGTTGCCATCTCAACCTGTCATGAAATCGTCACACTCTCTGTATTCACAAGCTTTCTCTCCAACCTGTCACAAAATGGTGACACTTTCTGCATCCGTACAACTTCTTTGTAACCTATTGCAAAATCGTGACACTTCTCATTTCAGACTCTTCCTTTTTGCTGCATGTCATGAAATCACGACAGTTCTCACTTCGAGCTTTCCAACATGTCACAAAATCATGACAGTCCTCAACTTGACCTCTGTAGCATGTCACAAAAAGGTGACAGTCCTCACTTGGAACTTTGCATCATGTCACAAAATCATGATAGTTCTTGAATAACTTTCTCTCTCATCGATCTTGTCATGAAATCATGATAGCTTACACTGTGGACTCTTTCTTCTGCAACACATCGTGAAATTGTGACATTTTTCCATCCATACAACCTCCTTTGCAGAATGTCACAAAATCGCGACACTTTTCTTTCTCTGCCTTCCTACACTATCCGAGTCGTGAAAATGCGACATGTCGCAAAATAATGACACTTTCCATATGCTCTTATTCCCTACCAACATGTCACGAAATCGCAACAGTTTTGCCTACTTTGCCTCTGTCTTCCAGCATGTCGCGAAATCATGACAGTTTTACCCAAACTTTCTCTCCTCAAACATGTAGTGAAATCATGAAAATTTTGCCCAAAATTTCTCTCTCCTCAAACATGTCACAAAATCATGATAGTTTTGCCAGCATTTTCTCTCTCCTCAAACATGTCGTGAAATCGTGACAGTTTTTCCAACCGCCTGCATACTTTTTCTTACTTGTCTTTTTCTTGATCTTTTGCAACTGGGCTACCCCGATCTTCTTGGAAACTTACTGTCCATGCTGAAACCTTCATCAAGACACATTCTTTGACATCAAACCAAATTGCTTCAAGAACTCTTTGACATCAATGACAACATCTATACTTAGAGCAAAAGCAATGTACCCTATGTACCCAAAATTGCCAACAATCTCCCCCTTTGTCATTGATGGCAAACATTAACTAAAAACACAAGTCAAGAGCCAAAACTGAAGACAACTGATCCAACAACTGAGAATCTGCCTTTGAATATTTTGCTCCCCCTGACTTGAAGCTCTCTTCTTCACTATGAATCTCTCCCCCTTACTCATATATCTCCCCCTTTGTCATCAATGGCAAAGGGTCACCTTTGGGGCTTGGGACTAAGAATGAGTCTCTTAGCTTAGTCCCTCCCCCACCTTCTATTAAGGTGATTTAAAACAAGGGTGGGAGTAAAACTCCCATTAGGAACTCATCATCATTAGTGTCTACAATTTCTTTGTCGGGCCTTCTCTTGAACTCTTTGTCAGTGTTTCTGTTCTTGTCACTTTTCTTGTTCTTGTTCTCATCTCTTTTCTTGTCCATACCTTGATCCTTGGACCTGTTTATACCACTGTTCCTGTTCCTATACCTTGGAAGATCAGCTCTGCACTGTCTGGATGTGTGACCTACATTGTTGCACTTATAGTAAGTAATAATATTATTTCTTTCTAGCATAGTTTTTCTTTGAATTCGCCTGTTCTGACTAACCCAGTTCCTGTTATTTGTCTTGCAGAAAATTGCCTTGTGCCAAAAATGATTACAAGAGTAGAAATACCCTTGAAATAAATTACGGCCCCTGAAATTGTCATTTATCTTCCTTACTTGAGTCATGCACTGCAAAGCCATGTGGCCAAACCCGTGACACGCAAAACATCTGCCCTAAAATATTCTTCTGTTTGACCTCTTGGGTCCCAAAAACATCTTTTTCACATTCAAAATTATATTTTCTATTTCTATGCATTTATCACTCATGGACTCTTTCTCTATAATAATCTCTTCATCAGAACTCTCTTCTTTCTAAAATCTATTACTTGATTCCCCAACCTATTTTTTGTGTGGTTTAACAAAACCAAGACCTGTTTTATCTAAAGGATTTCTTTGACTTTGGATGAGAGACTTAACCCTTTTGGAGCTATCTTGAAACTTGTACAACTTATCCTTGTATTCTTTATTTTCCTCTTTCATGGCAACCATTTTCTATTCTAAATCACTATACTCAAGCATCTTAGATTCTAACTCATTCTTGAGTTCTTGTGTCTTAGCCATAGAGATGTCAAGACTTTCTATGAGTTCATATTTCTCCATACAACATTCATCTAATTTATCCTTGAGTGTAGCATTCTTCTTCCTTTCCTTTTTCAAAACACTAAGAGCATTAGTAAGTTCACATTCAAGATCCTCTATTTGATTGCATTTTGAAATATCAAGGCCTTTTTCAAATTTCTTACCACTAGAGGTGCTACCCTTTTCAAAAACCATACAAGAATCTTCCTTATCATTTTTTGAAGCATCCTCATACATACTAGCAACCAATTCATTACTTGTGCAATCATCCTCAAGGTGCCCAAAATTTCCACATCTAAAACATTTCATGACAATGAATTTATGTTTTGGTTCTTCCTCTTTTTTTGAAATGAACAGCATCTCATTTTCATCATCACTAGAAGAACTTTCACTATCACTGCTAGAACACTTACTTGCTTTGTCTAGATAGAAGCTCTTCTTATTATTGTATGAATGCCTCTTTCCTTGATTGTTGTGCTCATCTTTGTTCTTTCTGTAATACCTGTGCTTTTCAGAATCCTTGCTCTTAACATCTTGTATATCTTCATTACTTTCATTCTTGGAAACGGTACAGTCAGTAGCATAATGACCAAACTTTCCACAGTTGAAACATCTTATGTTTTTCTTGCTTTTGTGTTTTCTAGAGAACTTGCCTTTCTTGCTTTAATATGCCTCTTCATCACTAGAAGACTCATCACTCTCTTGAATCTGTTTGCCCTTTGATTTCTTGGTAGCTTTGAAAGTTGCCTCTTTCTTGACATCAACTTTCACTTGAGTTCTTAGCTCAAATACTACAAGAATACTATGGAGCTCATCCTTTTTCAATTTATCTAAATCTTTAGCTTCCCCAATAGCAGAAATATTTTCACTAAATCTATTAGGAATAGATCTTAAAATCTTATCACACACATCATTTTCAGCAACCTCAAGACCTAGATCATTCATGGAGTTAACAACCTCATCCATACGAAGCATGTAGTCACTAATATTTTCATCATCATTCATTTTGAGTTGTTCAAACATACCTTTAAAATGTCTCAATTTGGCCTTTCGGATATTTGCATCACCTATATGAACTGCTTGCAATTGTTTCCACATTTCACTAGCTATCTTGCAGTGAATAACTTTGGTGAGATCTGCTTTCTATAAGCCTCTCAGGATTGCATTCATGGCTTTTGAATTGCTGTGAAGCATGAGCCTATCTTCTTTGGTATAAGGACCATGTTCAGGAATAGTGTATTCGTCTTCAATCACTTCCCATACTTCATTACCAAGTGCCATTAGATAAACTCTCATTCTTGCACTCCACAGATCAAAATATGATCCATCAACAATAGGTGCTGCATTGCTACATAAAAAATCCAATGTGTTCTTAACTAGTTCTTCTTTTCAGTTATTAAACCTTTTTGAAGGAACCCGCTCTGATACCAATTGAAGAACACAAGCTTATACTGAGAGGGGGGGTGAACAGTATAAGACCACCTTTTAATTTGCTTTAAAAATCAACTTTCAAAATAGTATAATGTAGTGTACAGATAGCAAAAATAACAACAGTAATCAAAGCAATGCACAACACACCATCCACAAAGTGACACAATAATTTATGTGGTTCACCCAAAGTGGGCTACTCCATGGATAAAACTTTTCTTTAAAAGTTATATCATAGTTCTTTGGGAAACCTTCCCAATTACAAAGTTTATGGGCACAAACCCAAAGGAGACACCTTCCCCTAGCTCTGCTCTTAGTGGTGATCCTCTAGAAGACCTCTACCTCCTCTGCCCTTAGCAAGTGGAACTCTATCCATAGAAGACACCTGTCTTCCTTGCTCTGGTTGGAGATCTTTGTCCTCAACTCTATCACTGTAAATCCGTTCCTCAAATTTACACTAAACACAGTCCTTCGGTCTAGCACAAATCTATCCTCTTCCTCTTTTCTTTTTTGTTACAGTTGCACTTGGTCGAAACCAATTTTTCATAGTCTACGCAAACATAGCAGCACTCGATCTACTTATGCTCTTCTGTGAAAACACAACAGCACAGTCTTCGCACTCTTTGCTCAAACATGAAAACATTGTCTTTGCAACCTCTGTGCAAACACAGTAGCACAGACGCCACACACTTCATGCAAACACAACAGTCGATCAGACTTCTATTTATGCACCTCTACTATCAAACTTCTCCCTGCACTCTATCTACGTAATTCACACTTTGAACATACACTTGATTGATGCCAAACTCTTCAAGCAACCCTCCTTTTATACTCACAATCTCAAGATTGAAATCTTGATCTTAGTCGACTGTTTTACCCTTCAACCACGTCGGCTACAAAACCTAACGCTGCGTCGGCCCAGATTTAACTCTGTCAGCTCCACTGGCTCCCTGTAGCTTCTGGTGTGAAATTTCAACATGTCGTGATATCGTGACATTTTTATAGCCATACACCTTCTATAGCCTGTTGTCATGAAATCACAACACCTTTGCCTCTTGCTGATGTCATCTCACTTCTGTCATGAAATCGTGATACTTTAGTCTTCATGGCCTTCCTTTTAGCTTTTGTCATGAAATTGCGACACATCTGCTTCAGATGACGTCATCTGCAACTTCGTCATGAAATTGCGACACTTTAGTCTTCATGGTCTTCTTTGAGGCTTGCACTAGTGAAAATGAAACATGTCGTGAAATTGTGACACTTTCTCCTTCAAGCTGTTCCTTCTTGACCTCGTCGTGAAATCGTGACGCTTATTCTGATGAAGACTTGCTATCAGTTTTTGTCATGAAATCATGACATTTTTGCCAATTGAAAGCTGCCAACTCAACCTGTCGTGAAATCGTGACACTCTCTATATTCGCAAGCTTTCTCTCCAACCTGTCGTGAAATCATGACACTTTCTGCATCCGTACAACTTCTTTGTAACCTGTCATGAAATTGCAATGCTTCTCATTTTAGACTCTTTCTTTTTGCTGCATGTCACGAAATCGTGACAGTTCTCACTTTGAGCTTTTTAGCATGTCACAAAATCGTGACAGTCCTCAACTTCACCTCTATAGCATGTCGCAAAAATGCGATAGTCCTCACTTGGAACTTTGCATCATGTCATGAAATCTCGACAGTTCTTGAATAACTTTCTCTCTCATCGATCTTGTCATGAAATCACGATAGCTTACACTACGAACTCTTTCTTCTGCAACACATTGCAAAATCGTGACATTTTTCCGTTCGTACAGCCTCCTTTGCAGAATGTCGTGAAATCATGACACTTTTCTTTCTCTGCCTTCCTACACTGTCAAAGTCACAAAAATGCGACATGTCACGAAATTGCGACACTTTCCATCTGCTCTTCTTCCCTACCAACATGTCACGAAATCGCAACAGTTTTGCCTGCTTTGCCTCTATCTTCCAGCATGTCATGAAATCACGACAGTTTTACCCAAACTTTCTCTCTCCTCAAACATGTCGCGAAATCACGATAGTTTTGCCCAAAATTTCTCTCTCCTCAAACATGTCGCGAAATCGTGACAGTTTTGCCAGCACTTTCTCTCTCCTCAAACATGTCGCGAAATTGTGACAATTTTTCCAGCTGCCTGCATACTTTTTCTTACTTGTCTTTTTCTTGATCTTTTGCAACTGGGCTACCCTGATCTTCTTGGAAACTTACTATCCATGCTGAAACATTCATCAAGACACATTCTTTGACATCAAACCAAATTGCTTCAAAAACTCTTTGACATCAATGACAACATCTATACTTAGAGCAAAAGCAATGTACCCAAGGTACCCAAAATTGCCAACAATCATAATATTATTTTTTGTGAAACATATGACCTACATAGTTTAACACATAGGAAAATCAATCATTCCATAAATAAAACATATAGGTCATTTCTATGAAATATATTTTTCTTGCATATCTAGTCATGAAATAGTCAATCATTTCACCAATAATAAGCATTTTATTTTCCGTAAAATATGTGTTTTGTATAACTAGTCATAAATATTCAGTCTATCCATCAACAAAACAACACACCAAAACATAAATCCATCCACATACAAAAGTCTACCAAGGGAGGTTCGTGACATATAGGCATATAACATTCCTTTGAATACTTTGGCCTCCCTAAGAGTACCATAATAGAAGAAAAAAATAACATTAACAAACTAGAGATAACCCAGAGGTGGAGATGTGTACATCATAATCCCCTTGATGATTCATTTCCTCTTTTGTTTTTGAAAGGACATACTTAAACTTTCTATTATTATAAAAATTAATATTGGAGAAAGTGGGATTCCCTTTCTATGGCCTCTAAAGGAGGAAAAATATTGATTTTGAACCATTAATTAGTGTTATCAAAATACTATTATGCTCATAATATTAACATTCTATAGGACCATGAAAATTTTAATAACATGCATATATCAAATCCTATTAATGAACAATAAAATCACTAAAAACATTTATTAAAATTGCTAAATAAATGCATAAATGCAAAGCTTCTTTAAGTTACATATTACATGGATTTTTATTTAATATATACATACGTGAGTCTCTTTATATTACATGAATATTGACATTGGATTTTATCAATCTCATGGGAGAACCAACTCTTCATATTTTATTTTACATAATAAATCTTATATATTACATAAAGATACATTTTGTCATGATTGCACATAACTTATCACTTCTAAAATTCATGCCTCACTCATATAACTCACATTCACTAATAAGACACCACACACACAACTCCACACTAATTTAGATGACACATAGTCTCATGAAATTGACATATATTGTAGACTCAAATATTAAAAACACCCTAATATAAATATTTACAAGGTACTAAATAAAGTAACACCTCCTCTTTGTATTATATTATTTTGTATGAAGGATTATTTTCTTTCATTTATTTTTAGTCTTTGATTCTTATCTATCTTGATGTAAAGTTGGTATTGGAGCTAGTTTAGATTATTCAGTTTTATTTCTTATAATGGTAATAACTTTCACCAAATATTAAGTTGCCTTGGAAATTATTTTTTGGAGTAGTCCATATAGTGGTATCATCAGTACACTTTTTTGTCCATGATTTAAATTATTATTTTAATTGTATCACTAATATATTTGAGAATGATTAGTACCTCCACAATTTTACAATGATGATCACAATATTTTTTGCCTTGTGATCATATGTATTGCAAAGCTTACACTTGTGAAAATTATCTCCTCTTTTAAAATTTATACGAGTCTTACAATTTTTATAATTATCATTTGTATCACAACATCAGTTTATTTTTTGATTCCTCAATTTTTTTTGTGTTTTTGTTTTAAGAGTATTTAGATTAAGTGTTGCATTGTATACTATTTTCTATATATTATAGTCTTTAGCCTCCTCATTACAAACATGTATGCAATATTGAAATATCAAAACAATTATAACTTTAGCTTTCTTTTGAATGACTTGTAGATGTTTCATTAATTTTTTTGACTCATATCATTCACCTTTTTTAGTCTTCATAGAAATGACTTGTAAATAAATTTTTGAATGTTTTTCTTTATCTACATGCTGACTATTTGTTTTCCTTCACTTCCCTACCGTGACATGTTTCTTTAACATTTTCCAATAAAATAATCTTACAATTCATATAATTTTTTTTTCCAAATTTTAAATTCAATTTATTTCCCTTGTTGTAGCATTACTTGCTGCTCCCAAATTACAATTTTCTTCAAAATCAATTTCAAATTTTATATTTAATCATCATGTTTCTTTAAAATTTTCTTCATTTTATTCTTGTTCCTCTTCTTCTTCAATATTAATTTTTTCTTCGAATTCTCACTCTACAAATTTATCTTTCTTCAATTTTCAATTTGTATTCTTCTCCAATTATCTTCTTTCACTCAATTCTCTTTTAATTCAATTATTTTTTCCTTGGGTTTCTTTAGATCATGAATTTTCAACTTCAATATTTATTTAAAATCTTATTTCTTTAAAATTTACTCTTCCTCAATATTCATTTTCTTTAATTTCAAATTTCAAAATTTTATAATCTTCTTATATCTCCCTTTAATTCAATTTTTCCATAATTAAATTTTTTAAATTCTTCAAACTTCTTCTTTTATTTATTTCCTATAATCATAAATTTAGTTTCTTCTTTCAATTAGTTAATTTTCTTCTTTTCAAATACTCAATTTCTTATTCTTATAACTCGTGTTCATTTCATTCTTCATCGGTTTTTCAATTTATTTATTATAATTCTGATATATCCTAAAATTAAATCAATTCAATTTAATTCCTTTCAAATAAAATCAATTCTTATTAAACCAAATGTGTGTCTAATTTATTCAAAAATATAAAGGTCAAAATTAACCTTTAATAGTGCTTACCCTTAATAATAGGCTATTACGTCTATGTAAATTATTATTGCTTATTCTATGTGTTAAGGCATGATGTCTACATGTTTAAAATTCTAATTATATGCTTCTACATTGATCGTTATTGCACTCCAAACAACGTTCTACAACCATGTTAGACTTGATGTTGTTTCCAATAATATCTCAAAAACTCTATAATAGGCACTCATGCATTCATCTCCTCTTCTACATTTAATTCTATAATGATCTTTGGATAATCATACATATATTTGCATGCTTTCTAGATAATTATTTGATATTTTATAATGTGTACCTCTTTTGTATACTCATATACAACATGATTTATTTCTCCTTCTTATGCAGAATTTATCACCAGCCTTTCATGCTAGACATATATTTGTTGGATTTTACATATGTCTTCTCTTTATTTAAAATACTTGTTGCTTTATCTTCTAGTTTTTCATCATTCAATAACACTTTTTTCCTTCCTCCTTCATAGTGTTCAAGTGTAGAAACTTGCTAACACACAACTTGCACTAGATATTTTCTTATTTTCCTAATCATATTTATCTTACAATTGCTCTTACTCCAACACTCAACACTCTCTCGTATAAAATTTTCAAATATTATTCCTCCATATCTCTTTCTCTTTTGATCTTCTTGCTCACATATTTCCTTACAACTATTTCACTCAACATGGTTATTTCCAAGTACACTCAAGGTGGTGGCTTCGATGCCATTGTTAGAAAAATACTTGTATGCTCACAATATTAACTATACCTAGGATCATAAAACCACTCAATAATATGCATATATAAAACCCTAATAATGAAAAATAAAATCACTAAATTTTTTTATTGAAACTACTAAAGGAAATTTAAAATACAAAGCTTCTTTGAGTTATATATTACATGGTTTTTGTATTCAATATATATATATATATATAAGATATTATTTATACTACATGGATCTTGATATTTGATCTCCTCAAACTCATGGGAGAACCAACTCTTCATATTTTTTGTTTACATAATAAATCTCACATTATATAAAGATAAAGTCTCTCGTAATTTCACATAACTCTTAACTTCTAAACTTGTTACTTCACTCATATAACTCAAACTCACTAAAAAGACACCTCATGCAAATAACTCCATACTTATTCATATTACATGTAGTCTCACTTAATAACTTGATACATACTATAGACTCTTTTGATAATGGAAGAGATGATATATTAATACAAGAATGATTAAAATATATAGGCATGAGGCCTATATGAAAAGATGACAAGTGTCAAGGACACATATCGTAACATGCACATACAAATTACACATTTAGGACTGAAATAGATGAGATGTATTGATACAAGAATGATTACAATACATAGGTATGAGGTATATATGAGAACATGACAAGTATCAAGGACACATGTCAAAACAATCATAGACAAAGTACACATTAATATTCTAATATCCCCTCTTAATATGTATTTTTCTAAAAATAGAACCCTAATATCCTTGTTTATTACATGATTTTATCTAGGCTCATGCTCTTTGTGCTTGGATCTACTATGAAATATAACTCTAGATCATTGGTGTATATCTAGGTCTATTACCTCAGGGTCAACCACTTCCACGAGTCTGTTACCTCTAGCCCAACCGTCTTAGTGCCTTAGGGTCATCTTGGGTTCCTGAAGGTCAGCATCTTCTACTGGGTCTATTACCCCTGCAGGTCATCCTCTAGTTATATTACCTCTCATAGGTCACTTACTAGGTTCACCATGAATATCATCCCCTATCATGGTGAAAATCAATCTATAAGGTGTTGATCTCTACGAAAAATGTACCTTAATACAAATAATATGTGAGCTATATAAGAGTGTCGATCTCTGCTAAAAATGCACTCAAAAAATACAATAAAAGTGAGCCATATAATACAAATGTGGAGGAGAAGAAGAAATAATAGAATAGAATATTCTGAAGTATCTATATCTATAGTCTTAAGAAGTTGATACAAAAAAGTCATCAAATAGATTCTAGGGTGTCAATATTCTATAGTACCTAGAGTAGGTGTCCTTATGATGACCATCTCATTTGGGTAACCAGCCGCTGCATCCACTAGGTTCTATAGAGAAAGTGACTGGGTACTAGGATCACATACAATTAATTTGGGAGTGTCGTGTTCAACCGAGAGTGCACTCCATGATACAACAATATTTGAGCCTTAAACATTCATAGAAAATAGTCTAAAAACTAAAAATGGACCCCACCATTGGGTCCAAATCAAAAAAATATATCCAACGACTATATATAAGGCTATAGTAATATTTGAATGGGTCCACCATATATGGTAAAAACAATAGCATACCTCTCTAGGCAGCAAATAAAACCTTAGGAATATTCTCCTAGAATAAACATATCTCAATGGTGGCATCGCTCGTTGGTGGAATAAAAACATCTCAATTTTCCCTCACAAAATCTTAGTGTCCCATTTTGAAATAAAATGCCCCATCGACTATCAACATGGGATAAAAAAAAGCCCAATGTGGCTTTATGCTCGACCATTTTTCATGAGCACTCCAAATATTATCTTACATGGCAAATTCCCATACAATAAACTAGCCCAGTGAATGTTTATGAGGATGAAAAAAAAGGACATGGGGATGGTTTCGGTGGCTTGGGCCACATGTCCTTGGTCAGCCATGTGAAAGGGACAAATACATTTTAAAATGCACACTCCTCCCTAAGTGTTAAATGCGTTGCTCGAACAACGTTAGATTGCTTTATACAAATGGGATTTTACTTACAATTTTTCAATGTCGTGGAGGACAAGACTTTGACACAAAAATTACTTCTTAAAGAACATGAAATTTTCCTTCTAAAACATGATATCTACCAAGAAATCATTGGTGGTAGGATTCACTCTGGAAATATTCTACTATTGGATGCTAGGGCCCATAAACAAATCGGCACTCATAGTGATTGATAACAAGGTTCTAACAAGAGTGCATGTGTTCCACCCACCATTCTAGGTGCATCAAAAATATTGCACAAGCATGAGATTCTAAAGTTAAATTCCTTAGAAAGAAAAACCCATCACTTGGTTGTTTCAAGAGGAAAATAGATCACCTTATGGAGTTGAGCGGGGCAAGATATAATCTATCACAAGTTTATATCTGTATCATGGGTGGAGGTAAACCCTCACATGTATCATTTCAAAACCTACTAAGTTATTGACTATTGAGGTATTACTTCATCCTGCAAAAGGGGAATACAATAGCATTATTTAAAAATCATTTTTATCCTACAAGAACAGACATTCATAGCTAGGATTTCATAAAAAACTACCAAATTTTTTGTTCACCAGATTCAAATCGAAAGGATGCAACCAAGTGGCAATCGAAGCCACTCTAAAAAATGTAGTCAAAGGTGGTGGTGCCACACCATGCAAAAATTTTCTCTAGATGTGTGCAAGCTTAGCACCACTTATAGAGTCTTACTAAAAATAAATCCACCATCACCACTTGTAATTTTGGTGCATAAATGATAGTGTAGGAAAAATTTCATTGATCGAACATAGATCTACCATTTGAAGCCACCACGGTGGAACCAAAAGTAGAAATGGTAAACCAGATGTCCATGACACAACTTGTAGTGGGAAAATTTGTTTGTATATTTCTAAAAAACTGAGAATAACCTCACAAATGTGTGGCACATGCAGGCTAAGAAAAATAAGAATATTTATGCATAGTTCAGTGAAGGCCACATATCTGAATCAATTGATCACTACTTAACAAATGTTATTAAACTGGGAAAATTTGAAGTTGTCCTTCTTAAATCGGCCTCCCTCAGAGCATACATCTCTTAAAAAGGAAATATGGCAATAAAAATATCAACCCCATTAAAAATTCTACTGTATCTTGTTATGTAATGGACAAGAATTTTAAATAATTCATGTTTTAATGCTTCCACACCACACAGTTCTACAATTCGAGCTTTACAATACAGTTCATGTTGCAATCGCATTTTATGCCTTCCTAACTAGCACACATCCACCATTAGAGACAACACCTATGCAGTAATGCATGAAACAGATATTTGAACAGATTTGGGAAAAATTCTTATTGGTTCGCTCTTCAAGATGACACGCCACTTTGTAAATCAATAGCTACGAATGTGATTTTTTGCATAGATTGGTAAAATTTCCCCTTTATATTGAGTTAAACTGCTACTCTACAAAATATTCATGATTCCACTTAGATCAGGAGCCATGCAATCTTGGCTAGTACATCATGCCAAAAATGTGTCACATTCATAATGCTTACTACAATGAAGTTTGTTTTATCCATTGACATACACACAACCACACAATATAGCTTTATGAATATGAAGTCATGGACCTTTAGTGAGCAAGAGATGACTATTCACTAGTGAGCACTGATTGATGTGTCCAAAAACATCAATAGTCATAGCCATCACATTGGGAATATGATGTCAAAAAATTATAAGTTCAAATCAGTGCAACATAACATGAATGCTTACTAAAACTTGTGGTTTTAATAAAAACCTCATTATTTGGGTTGAAAATCCTCACCTTTACTAAACCTCAGGCAAAAATTCATAGGCACTAACTCCTCATCTTCATTGCCCATAAAACAACAACCACTACAACTCCTGCTCAAAAAGAAATTCTCCTACACTTGCTTGTCTTTATGGCTTCAGCCTGACAATAAATCCATCGAAAAATTTATAGTTAAGAATCTCATATTGGAGTAGGATATAGATGGGTGACATCTTGGGAAGTTCCAATGACTACACCATATTTAAAAAAAAAAAAAAAATTAGACAAAAAAATAGACAAAATTCATGGTCCCAAGCATTGAAGCTTCAGGGGTAGCCATGAAATCCTCTCCTTCTCCAATTGGCTTTCTGGTTTATGATCCAAAAATGTGGATAGCACACTCCTTGAGCCTTTTGGATATGGAAGGAATGGAGGTGCACCATCAATGGGGGATGAGGGTGAGGGGAGATAAAAAAAATAATGGGAAAATGATGAGGAAAACAATGAGGGAGGGATTTCCATGAGGGAAATCCCCCCTCAAGGGTTTACACAGGCACAAGTGTGACTAAGCTAAGATATCAAATATTTGGAATGGAAGAGATGATATACTTATACAATAATGATTACAATATATAGGCATGATACCTATATGAAAACATGACAAGTGTCAAGGACACATGACATAACATGCACAAAAAAAATACACAATAATATTCTAATAGACTCAAATATTAAACACACCCTAATCTAGATATTTACAAGGTATCAAATAACTTAATACCTCCATCAATAAAAATAATAAAATAAGTCAAGTTCAAACACCCCATGATTTAATTAATTGCTTGAATGTTGACCCCTATATAAAGTAGCATTATCCTTAGGTGTGTCTAGTTATCTTAGTCATGGGGCTTGGATATGTCTAATTTTTCAATCCCCACTTTCAACTTATTTATCTTTATCATATGAAGAACTTTATATGCCACTCCAATGGTTTCATGAATTTGTCTTCCATTTAGAATACCAAACTAGTCTATGGAAATTTAGTCAAAGAATAATATTTTTATCCAAAGGACAATGATTTTGGCAATTATATTTTAGAGGCATATACAAAAGTAAATTGGTCTAAATTCATCAAATATTTTTAGATTGTCCTTCTTAGGGCTTAGTGCTATAAAATTTGAGTTAACATCCACTCAGATATTTTGCATTTTCTTTTTCTCCTAAACTACCCTTAGTAGTGCTTATTCTATCATATCATAGAAACCTATAAAAACTCCATTGTCCATCTAGGCTTGGGATTTTATAATTTTAAAATGAAACCACCATATATCTCAATTTATTGATTATTCTAGATAAACACATCTCTTTGGTTTTTACCTTTGAAAATCTAGGGAAATTAGTCTATTATTTCAAAAATCGCAACTAAATTTGGCCTTATTGACTCTTTGAAAAGGCTCTAAATGTGTTGCATCCCTAAATAAACTACATATTTAAATTTCCTTGCTTTATTCCATCCGTTATTGGAATTTTTCTAATGGTGTTAATTTTTCATCTATGATTTCCATAACTATGGAAGAATTTTATATTTTCATCTCTTTTTTCCTATAATATTTTTCTATGTTTTAGCCTTCACTTGGCATCTTGTGAAATAAATATTCTACGTTCCTATTTTCTAAGGTTTTAATCCTTTATCTAGTTTCATTTGTATATTATTTCTCTATTATTATATTATAGAACACAACAATCTAATTTTTAGTTATTGTTAGCTCTTGGTCCTAATTTTTGTATTTATGGTAGGCCCATTTAGAGACTATAACTTTTAACATTCTCAAGCTATATATGCATTGTGAACATGTTAAGATATTATAGGTTATATCAAAACTTATCCATTTCTTCCTTACTATATATAAAAATTCACACTCCTCTATCGAAGTGGAACTAAATTTAAAGAGACTTGGAGAGTTTTCCTATCCTTTGAGACATATTATAGTATAATTTAGATAAGACCTAATTCTCCTCCTATCTCAATAATTAATGTATTTTTTTCTCCATCAAGTATGATGGTTTCTATGATTGAAAATCTATCCAAACTTCTAATTACTATATCCTCCCAACTTCATTATTTGTCCAATTTAAACTACTTTTATTGGCTCCACATCCACTAGCCGTAGTAACTCTAGTTGGTATAAGAAAACTTGCTAATGCATCCACCCTAATTGTTGACCCTCAAATTTTTGCTTTCTTGGTGTAAAGTTCAAGTATCCTCCTAATATAATCCTTTCATGCTTCATAAAGTCCTTTATCGACATTGTTTTCCAATATTATATTATATTCTCATATGGATCATAGATATTAAACACAATATATTCTCTTCCAAATTTTTGTAGATGTAATACTGCTACTATTATTGAGTCAAAATTTTCTAAATTTACAACTTGAAAATATTTTTACATCCTAATATCATATCCTTCAACCTCCATTCTTCACCCATAGAAAGTAATTACCAATATTTCATGATTTTGTGTATATCTCCTTTGACTTTCTAACCGTCACTCATTATTTCCTGTAACATTAGTATATTTGCTTTTTGTACTGATATTAACTTGTTCAAGGCATTGTTGTTTTAGTCATTTCCCATTTCCCTAATATTGAGAGAGATTATTAACATTATTTTAAATTCCCAAGGGTTCGACATTCTCTAAGAACCCCAAATATGAATTTTTATAAAACTCATTTTATAAATCTCTTAATACTTTTTATTTTGAATTGCTTAGGTAAAATTTCCTACCCTATGTTGAGGTGCTCCCACCACTTCCAAAATTTAAAACTATATTTCCTTTGATTGTTTTACTTCATTTTGATACATATTTTTTTGTATGATCTTAGAAAATAGTTATTCTTCATATTAATCAATGAGTCATCCTCTAAGGTGGAAAAAATTGATATAAAAATCGATCATTTATATTATTTTGAAATACTAATATTGTATCCTTGATGGACATTGTGTCCTCCTTTGTCACCTTATATTCCACCATTTTTTATTCTCTTACCCCAATTTCTTGACCTTGTAGTTCTATATGTTTTGATAAGGTCTTCCATAGTAGGCAAAAAATATTGGATAAGATTTGTTGAGCTTACTAGTTTATCTATGGTTTATGTGTGCTATCTTATATTTCTAAATTTGGTTAAGAAACTATAGTGTTAATATTTTCTCCTCATACTTTATTTTGAGCATAGGTCCTTTATTTTATTCCTCCTAAATTGATTCCCTCTACTTATAACTTTTTCTCTCTTATATTTCCTTCTATTTATCCATTCCTTTATCAAAAGGTATTTCTTCTTCTTCTCTGGATTTATAACAAGTATTATGACCTTATTTTTATAGTACCCATGGATTCCCTCTTCCTATGGATTATTTCCCATCATTTTTCTAATTTGAAATTTGGATCGTAAGACCTTTATTCATCCATAAACCTTTGGTGTAATTTAGATAACATTCACTCATAATATATCCATATACATGGCATCGAGGACACATAAAGGGTACATTTATATAGTCAATATTTTGAGTATATTTTATTTTTTATACTTCAATGCACATGCTTTTTGAAAGTCCTTCCCTCAAATCCATTTCAACAAAAATTATTGGCATAGTTATAAAAGAGGTTATGATAGTATAATCATCATTTTTGTTAAGTTTCCTATTATGTTCCTAATTTTCATAATGTTTAATGATCATAACTCTAGTGACAACCCTAGCAATTTAATCCATATAGATTGAATTGATCATATTTTCCTCCATTGATCAGAACATGGAGTCCACTACCTTAAAGATAGCGTAAATTGGCCCCAAAACTATTTTTTATTGGGTATGAATCCTACATATTATTTTGCTCTAAATATGAAGTCCAACCATCCTCTAACTAAGAAATAAAATCTTAGGAGATATCCAAGAATAAGTATTTCAAATCAATTTTTCTACTATTTATTTTGAGCATAATATTCTGTAAAATTTTTCAATACGAATTTTATTCTCCATTTCAAAAATCTAAATTATAAGAATATCCTTCCCTAACACTAATTTCCTCATTTTAGCAGTGGTATTTTTATCATGTTCATTACTCTTAGCTAGATTGGGTATCCTCATATTTTCCTCTATATTTTGGTGGTGTGTTTTTAATGGTGACTCCTTATTAAGGTTCATCTTCTTAATCTCTTGATTTTATTTATTGTTGTATAAATCTATTTATATTATCCATAAGAATGCTACTTTTACATCCTCTACTTATAAATTTGTATGCTTGTTTCTCAACATGTTGAACAACTCTACATCTATAGAATTTTTTTTATTAATTTCTAAAATATCTTCTTTGAAATATACTAGTTCCATTTCTCCCCCTTTTACATGGTATTTTAAATCCTTACATTTCTTGCATTTTCTACTTTTCATGAAATATTATTCCATATTGTACTTTTCATTTTTTAAACTATATTACTTCAAAAAAATACAAATTTTACTTTTATCCATTCCATTTTTCTTCCATGCAAACACATCACCAAAGAAAATTATCAATCTTTGAAGATAAATAATACATCTAATATGTCATGACCTTCCCTAGCTAACATTATGGCACAAGAAAACAATGTATTATTTTATGATGTGGTGATACCTAGTTTGAACAATGGAACCAAATATATGTTGTTTAGTTGATTTATAAGGTTATATTATCACTAACATATTGTCAAGTGTGTAGGATCAGGTACACTCGTATGTGGAATAGGTAGAGTCACCCACCAGAAATAAGGGTACCAAATATTAGGGGAAATGATGATTAAGGTACTCAGAGGTAACATGGATAGATACCTTCATATAGGCATGCATTTATAGAATGTATAATCATCGATATATGATCACCTTGATATTTAGTTAATATCCTAGTAGTTTTTACAAAATACATAGTAATTTGTATTGAAAATATATGGTAATAAATATACATTCTTGGCGGTTCTAAAGTGGTTATGGAACCACCAAAGTGGTTGTGAAACCACTTAACTTGGAGAGAACCTATGAGCACTATTTTACCATCCCAAAATGATGTAATAAACTATGCAAATAATACATTATGCTAACATCCCTCCTTATTACATTGTTGACAAATACAAAGAGCATTGCAAAATAATTGAAATTTGACACGTGCAAGTACCTTAGTGAAAATATTTGTAACTTGCTCACCAGTGGGAATGTATTCAAGTTGTATATGGTGCTTTGGAACTTCATCTCAAATAAAATGACATCGAGTTTCAATGTGTTTGGTGCACTTGTGAAATACTGGATTTTTAACAAGATTCAAAACACCTTGATTATCACAAAACAAATGAAGAGGAAGATTCCTTGGAAGACCCATATTTGTAAGAATGCGACTTAACCACATTATCCGGTTGACTGCTTCATTGGCTACACGATATGCTACCTCTATAGAAGATAAAGCAACCACATGCTACTTATTACTATTCCATGAGACAAGTCCATATCCAAGATGAAAAACATATCCATAATTTGACTTACAATCATCAATGGATCCTGCATAGTCTGAGTCCATGTATCCCTGTAGATAGAATTTTCTATTTTTATTATAATCCAAGCTAAAATCTGTAGTACCACGGATATAATGAAGAACTCTCTTTACTGATTTACAATGATTCACCTCCAGTTCTTGCATGAACCTTGAAAGATAACCCACAACAAAACTGAGATCCGATCTGGTATTTGTCAGATATATGAGACTCCCAATCAATTGGCGATAGAGAGTACCATCTACCTATGGTGATTTATCATATCGTGATAACTTAAGTCCAGGATCCATTAGATTTGCCTTAGACTTACAGTCAGTCATGCGATATTTATCAATCAATGTCTTGGCATACTTCTTTTATGTTACTCAGATATGATTATTTTTCTAAGTCACTTCTAAACCAAGACTATAGTGAAGAAGTCCTAGATCTGTTATTTCAAAATATTTTTCCAAATCATATTTTACTGCATCAATCATACTCTTTGAGTTCCTTGTTATTATCAAATCATCTACATATAGCACCAAAATCACTATTTCAGAACCATTGTTCTTGATATATATATTTGCATCTGAAGGACTTCTTTGAAAACCATGTTGCACTAGGTGACTATCTATTTTGATGTACCAAGCTCAAGGAGCTTGTTTCAGCCCATACAAGGATTTTATCAACTTACAAACTTTCTATTCTTACCCTTCAACAACAAATCCTTCTGGTTGGGTCATGTACACTTCTTCTTGTAGATCACCATTCAAGAAAGCACTTTTTGCATCCATCTGATGTAACTTTCACCCAAACTGAGCTACCATGGCACAAAGGACTTGAATGGTAGTCATTTTAGAAGTAGGGGTAAAATTTTCTTCATAATATATGCCTTATTTCTAAGCATAGCCCTTTGCAACAAGACCGGATTTATTCTTATAAATAGTACCATATACCTTATACTTAACTTTGAACATCCATTTGTAGCCAATGGCCTTCTTTCATGAAGGCAGATTTACTAGCTTCCATGTATGATTTTTAATGAGAGATGTATATTCTGCTTCCATAGTAGCCTTCCACTAAGGTTTACTAAGTGAATCTTGAAATTTTGTGTGTTTATTTTCATCCAATGCTATCATATAAATCCTTTAATATTCCATATATGTTTCCCTATATTCCTCTACAGATAGATCATAAATTTTTTGGTAAAGCTCATAAACCTCTGAAGTTGATTTTTTTGTTGTGTCATACTATGAGTACATTTTCGATCTAAAGTTATGTCAATAAAGAATCTCTTAATGTACCATTATACCATTTTTGAATCTTGTTTTAAGGAGGTGGAGTCTCTCTCTTAGGCACATATTCCTCAAGGTATATAGTTGTAGAAGTGTTATTTGATGTGAAAGCTTCATCAAATATCACATATCTACTTATATGTATCCTCTTGGTCATAGGATATATGAATCGATATCCTTTGGAATGCTCATCATAACCAAGAAAGATACATTATAGGATATTCTCATCTAACTTTTTCCTTTTATTTTTGGGTATATGTATGAAGTCCTTACATCCAAAAACCCTTAGATGAGAAATGGAAAGTTTCTTACCATTCCATGCTTCTTGTGGAGTTTTACACTGTAGAGGATTTTTATAGAACATCCTGACTCCTTCTTAACATGTTTATTGAACTATTGAAAGTACAAAAATACCTCTAACTTCAGTTGAAGAAAGAAAACACACATCTTCCATGAGTGATCATATACAAACAATTAAAAATACCTCTTTCTAGCATAGTTGGTTGGCATAGGACCACACATATCGGTGTGTACCAACTCCAAGGTTTTCTTAGTTGTGGAAAAGCTAACTTCAAATGATACCTAGTGTTGCTTCCCTACAAAGCAATTCAAGCAAATTAGCAATGTGGATGAAATGTTGGGAAGTCCTCTCACTATCTCATATTTGCTCAACTTGAGTAAATATCTTAAACGTAGATTCCCATATCTCTTGTGCCACACGGAAGTAGCATCCTTTGTAGTTGTTGTCAAGGTAACATGAGGTGTGTAAATGGCATATAAAATGAACAAGCCATGCTTGTATGATCCGGTTGCTACATATTTTCCTTTTTTGGTAAGAAAACATCTCTTATTTCATTTCAAAATACATAATACAACATCCATATCTTGATCTAAAATCTGAGGGATTGACAACAAATTATTAGCCAATCCAGGAACATAGAGTACCTTATAAATCTGAAGTTTTCCATCAGGAAGAGTGATAGAAACATCACCTTCACCATTCACTTGGTAGAACTGGTTGTCAATAATTGTTACTGGCTTACCTTCTTTATCTTCAAATGTCTCAAACCATGATTTATTACCAATCATGTGATTACTAGCACCTGAATCAATATACCATACAACATCTATCTGTGAAGATGAAGTATGAGTTATGAGCACCTTGTGTGCTCTCTTAGATTGAGTCTGAGTATGATGTGGTAGAATTTTATTCTAAATTTTATTCGACATAAGCAACATACCCCTTTGACTACTTATTATTTTTATTTGGTTTGTATTTTTCTTTTCCCTTATTTGTATGATATTGTTCATTCTATTGCTTGTTATTAAATAAACACCTATTGGTATCATGGTTATTCATATCATAAATATTGCAATATTATTTTTCATTCTACTAATGTTTTTTTCCTTTGCCCTTTGATGAAGATCCTCATTTCTAAAACTAACCTTGTTTCTTACCCCCTTGTTTTGTGTAGAGAGCATTATCTGTGACTTCATATTTTTGAAACTAATTTACCTCCTCAGTTTGAAGCAAATTCACCAATTCCACAAAAGATACTTGTCTACCAGATACATTAAGAGAGGTTATCAACATCTTATAGGACTCTAGCAATGCTCTCAAGATGACAGAGATTAATAGAGTATCATCCACTGGTTATCCCATAGCATTCAATTTGGATTTCAATTTCACCACTCTATAGAGGAATAGGTCAACAGTCTCACCAGATTTTACACTGAGAGTATGTAGTTGAGTTTGAAGGTGTAGAATAGCATACTGATTCTTACCTTCATAAATAGTAATCAAAGCATCCCAAACTTCCTTACTAGTTTTGGCATCACAAATTTGAGGTTGGACATCATATGTAGTAGCAAGTAGAATGAAAATGAGATATTTCTTGTCCTTCTTATAAAAAACATCCTACTATGCTCTTGCTGTTGTAGGATGTTTTATAGTGCCAGTCACTACATCCCACAAATCTTCCACTTGAAGAATAACACACATCTTTATCTTCCATGATGCAAAGTTAGAACATTTCAGCAACTGTGAATTTAAGAGATATTTTTGAACAATTTCCATTGTGAATGTTCCTTATAATACCAAATGGTCCCCCTTTCTTTATACCTACTAGGCCGTTATACCGAAATTCCTCTATATATACCCACCCTTACGTGAGGGAGACTATACACATATATAAGAGTATAACGGTATGTGGAACTTAGACGATAGTGAAAGGGAATAATTTTGTTTATGATACCTACCATAGAAGGTCTTTCCTTATGCATGGGGCATAACTTACACTAAACACTTTGGAAATCACTTTGTCAGGATTTACGTATAACAAAAATATTAATTAGGGTATAAATGGAATGAATATTAGAAGTGGTTTGCCTTATTTCTCCCTGACAATTGATAGATAACAAGCTCATATGTCATTGTTGCAACTATATTAGGTGTTAGATACAGTAGTCCACTCATGAAAAAATTACCTGTAAGTGTGGAACAGAGTTATCGTAGATACCAAACACTGTTGTGCAATAAATTTCATAAATAGGTGTATAAATTTGGGGTCTTTTATTTTGCTTTATTGTATGATTATTAATGGAATAAAACAAGAAATTTAAATCCAAAAAACAACCACAAATGCCCACAAATTTAACTACTTTAGGTGTCGATTTCCACCGAAAATGCACCTATTACAATGCTAGTTTTTCAAAATATTCACTTTTCCACAAAGCAACAATTTGTATTCCCCCATTTATCTTAGAGTTTAGCAAAAATAAATGCTTAAAATATCCCTCATTTTTGTTGCAAAATTAACAATGAGGAAAAAAAATGAACTTTTAAAAATCCAGAAGACACAACTTATCACTCTAATAAAAAAAACTACATGAAAAGGGGAAAAAAATTGAATCACTGAAGAATACCTCAAAAAATAGCCTCTCCTTGTGCTTTGGTAGCAAACAATTGGTCCGGGTGCCCCTCCAATTCTTGAAAATGCTTTCTAGAGAGAAAACAAATTGTTGTCAAGCAACTTTTGACAATATTGAAGTAACTTTTAGCAATATTTTTAGCAGCTTTGCAAGCAATATTGCATGGGCAACAATTTTTGGCATGGGCAGCAAATTCTGTGTGCGGGCAATGATTTCTTGTCACAGGAAAATTGACAATGTGGATGAAAGGTTGGGAACTCCTCTCACTATCTCATATTTTCTCAACTTGAGCAAATATCTTAAACTTAGATGCCCATATCTCTTGTGCCACAAATAAGTAGCCTCCTTTGTAGTTGTTGCTAGGGTAACATGAGGTGTGGAAATGGCATCTAAAATGAACAATCTATGCTTGTATGATCCAGTTGCTACATGTTTTTCTTTTCTAGTGAGAAAACATCTCTTATTTCCTTTTGAAACATGGAACACAACATTTATATCTTGATCCAAAATATGAGTGACTGACAATAAATTATTAGCCAATATAGGAACATAGAGAACCTTATGAATATGATGTTTACCATCAAGAAGAGTGATAGAAACATCACCTTCACCCTTCACTTGGTAGACTTGATTGTTAGCAATTGTTATTGTCTTACCTTCTTGATGCAGGAGCATCCGATGGTAGCAGTGCAATCTTGCATCAACCAAAAATTTTCTAAGTTTTCACAACTCAAGAAGGGGAGAGAGAAAGTGTAGAGCAAAAACTGTTGCGATTTTGCGACATCGCAAAATCGCGATAGTCAGTAGGAGGAAGAAATGCCAATGGAAAGGGTCATTATTTCGTGACGTGTCGATGTCACAAAATCGTGACAGTCAGCAGGAGGAAGAAATGCCGATGGAAATGGTCACAATTTTGCGACATGTCGTGAAATCGTGACTGTCACAAAATTGCAATATCAGAGCAGCATCCAAGGGGAAACAGTGGGAATGTCATGATTTCATGACATGTCATGAAATCGTGACTGTCACAAAATCGTGATATTGAAGCAACAACCAAGGGGAAATAGTGGGAATGTCACAATTTTGTGACATGTTGCGATTTCATGACTATCATGAAATTGCAAAATTAGAGCAGCAGCGAAGGGGAAATAGTGGGAATGTCATGATTTCGTGACATGTCACAAAATTGTGACTGTCACAAAATCATGACATCGGAGCAGCAGCCAAGAGGAAATAGTGGGAGTGTCACAATTTCGTGACATGTCACGAAATCATGACTGTCGCGAAATCGTGACAAGGAGCAGACAACCGGGGGAAGAATTGGAAATGTCATGATTTCACAACATGTCACGAAATTGTGACTGTCATGAAATCGTGACAAGGAGCAGGCAGCTGGGGGAAGACTTGGGAATGTCATGATTTTGCGACATGTCATGAAATCGTGACTGTCGCGAAATCACGACAAGGAGCAGGAAAGTAGGGGGCATCCAAAGACAATGTCACGATATCGCAACATGTCGCGATATCATGACTTGAAGTCAAGAAAGGTAGCATTGGAGGAAGATGTGATATCGTGACCCGAAGGCGAGAAAGGCAAGATGAAGAGAAAACATCGCGATATCACAACATGTCGCGATATCATGACCAAAAAGGGAGAAGGAGCGCAAGGAGTCCAAAATGTCGTGATTTCATGACATGTCGCGATATCGTGACAGACGACTGGTTCATGGTTTGAAAAGGCATGCATTCCAAGGTGATGTTTTCAAGGTGGTCAAGGGTCTCATTAATACATGTTTTCATGTCCGGTAAGATAGCTGAACACTGCGGTGTCTCGAATGCTATGTCCAGAGGTCAAAAATGTTAGGTGGTTCTTTAATGCATGCTTTCATGGCAGATCGGGGCAGTTGCCCATTTATGGAAAGAAAATTTAAAACTCGATCGAGGAAGCCAACTTGGAGGTTTTGTTTATTGTATTTTTGTAGGTGGGCCATTAATGGCCTAGAGGGTCGAGACCTCAATATAAAATTAGAGATTGTAGGAGAAATGGGGGAGATTTAGAAGATCGCACGGAGAGTGTGGTAGAGAAAACCAAGCCGAGTGCTGGTTATTGTAAAGCCTGCGGGCTATTGCTGTGTCTATAACCAAGATTTGCAGATTAATGAAAAGAAAAATTAGAGTGGAGAAGGTGTGATTTTTCCATCCCCCATTAGTGGTATCAAAGCTGGAAGTTCCTAAGTGTGTAACAGATCGCTGGATGTGAGACAGTTACACCAGCATATGTAGAAGGGCTTGTGAGAGAGTGAGCAGAATGCCTCCAAGAAGAAACCCTGTTGGTGGGAGAGGCATGGCGGCAGTGGAAGATGTCCGAGTTTTGCAGAGGCAAGTGCAAGCCCTGCAAGAAGAGATGCATAGAATATTGGAACTAAGAAGAGATGAAGGAAGTGAAGACGAAGTTGAAGAAGAAGAAGATCAGTTTGAGGAAGAAGAAGAAGCAGTAGATCCTGCACAAGATAGGCTATACAAAGTCATATCCCAGATTGGAAAGAAACCAAAAATGGAGGTTTCTACATATTCTAGAAACCTAAATCCAGAAGAGGTGATTGACTAGATAAATGATCTAGAGGAGTATTTTGAATATGAGGAGGTTGAAGACCCTAACCGGGTCAGATTTGCTAAGACCAAGCTGAAGGGTCATGCCAACATCTGGTGGAAGGGAATACAGTTGGAAAGGAATAGAAGAGGGAAGGAAAGAATAACAAGATGGGATAGAATGGTAGAAAAGTTGAAAAGATAGTTTATTCCTACAGATTATGAGTTGGATCTGTTAAAAAAATGCAGAGTTTGAGGTAGATGAGCAAAACTGTCCAAGAATACACAGAGGAGTTTTATAATATCTCCATTAGAACTGGCCATTTAGAGGCAAACAAGGAGAAGGTGGCCCGTTATATCAATGGGTTGAGACCCAGTATCCAGGAGGAGTTGAGCCTAGTTTGGGTGAGCACCATTGAGGATGCTTACCAGTTTGCTCTAAAGGTTGAAGAGAAACTAAACAGAAGGTTTGAGAGCAAGCAAAGAGGAAGAGGTCATGGTGGAAGAAAATATGAAGGAAAAGAGGAGAAGAAATAAGAAGCTACAAACAGCTGAGAGCAGAAGGTAGGTGATGATTACAGACCCCAAGTTCAGAACAATGGCTGCCCAAGAGGAAGAGGTAGATCTGGACGTGGGTATGGAAGAGGAGTATTTCATGGAACCTATTTCCACTGTGGCAAAGAAGTACATCAGACATACGAGTGTCCCCAGCATCGCGAGAAGGTGAACAAAAGAATTAAGGGTCCTGCCAGAGCTGCTGTAGTAGATGAAATAATTGAATCAGAACATTTGAAGGAGGCAGAGAAAGGAGAAGTCATGGTCACAAGGAGAGCCATGCTGATTGAGGAAGACAAACCAGAGCAGAGGAGAAGCCTATTTCACATGAGGTGCAAAAGCACAGGTAAAGTTTGTAACATGATTATAGACAATGGTAGCACTGATAACTTAGTCTCCGAGGAAATGGTCACTAAGTTGTAGCTGGAGAGGAGGAGACACCCACATCCATACCGGATTGCATGGTTGTAGAAGGACCATAGAGCATGGGTCCATGAACAGTGCTTAGTCACGTTCAAAGTTGGGAGATACCAGGATGAAGTCCTGTGTGATGTTTTTCCTATGGATGCTTGCCATTTGCTATTAGGAAGGCCATGGCAGTTTGATCGAAGTGTAGTGCATGATGGTCATGCAAATACGTACTCCTTGACAAAATATGGAGTGCGCCACAAGTTAAAGCCATTACAGGCAGTGGACGAGAAGGTGTGCAGTAGTGCCAAAATTTGTCTGGTAGAAGGCAAAAAATGTTTTTGCCAGGAAATGAGGTTTAAGCGAGTTGCAGAGGTAGGTGTACATTTGCAGATGTTGCAGAAGAGGCTAACCGAACATCATAGAAGTGAATATCACTTCTCCATCAACCTCGGGTGTCTGATGCAGGAGCATCCGGTGGTAGCAGTGCAATCTTGCATCAACCAAAATTTTTCTAAGTTTTCACAACTCAAGAAGGGGAGAGAGAAAGTGCAAAGCAAAAACTATTGTGATTTCGTGACATTGCAAAATTGTGACAGTCAACAGGAGGAAGAAATGCCAATGGAAAGGGTTGTGATTTCATGATGTGTCGACGTCATGAAATTGCAACAGTCAATAGGAGGAAGAAATGCCAATGGAAAGGGTCACAATTTCGTGACATGTCACGAAATCACAACTATCACAAAATTGCGATACCGGAGCAGTAGCCAAGGGGAAATAGTGGGAATGTCATGATTTCACGACATGTCATGAAATCACGATCGTCACAAAATTGTGACATCGAAGCAGCAGTCGAGGGGAAATAGTGGGAATGTCACGATTTCATGACATGTCATGAAATTGTGACTGTTGCAAAATCATGACATCGAAGTAGTAGGTAAGGGGAAATAGTGATAATGTTGTGATTTCGCGACATGTCACAAAATTGTGACTGTCACAAAATCGCGACATCAGAGCAGCAGCCAAGAGGAAATAGTGGGAATGTCACGATTTTGTGACATGTCACGAAATCGTGACTATCACGAAATCATGACAAGGAGCAGACAACCAGGGGGAAGAATTGGAAATTTCATGATTTCGTGACATGTTCTAAAATCGTGACTGTCGCAAAATTGTGATAAGGAGCAGACAGTCGAGGGGAAGACTTGGGAATGTCACGATTTCGTGACATGTCATGAAATTGTGACTATCGCAAAATCGTGATAAGGAGCAGGAAAGCAGGTTGCATTCGAAGGCAATGTTGCGATATCGTGACATGTCATGATATCATGACTTGAAGTCAAGAAGGACAGCATTGGAGGAAGATGTCACGATATCATGACATGTAGCGATATCATGACTCGAAAGCGAGAAAGGCGAGATGAAGAGAAAACGTCGTGATATCACAACCAAAAAGGGAGGAGTGCAAGGAGGCCAAAATGTCACGATTTCGTGACATGTCGTGATATCATGACAAACGACTGGTTCGTGGTTCAAAAAGGTGCACATTCCAAGGTGATGTTTTCAAGGTGGTCAAGGGTCTCATTAATGCATGTTTTCATGTCCGGTAAGATAGCTGAACATCGCGGCCTCTCGAATGCTGCGTCTAGAGGTCAAAAATGTCAGGTGGTTATTTAATGCATGCTTTCATGGCAGATTGAGGCAGTTGCCCATTTATGGAAAGAAAATTTAAAACTTGGCCGAGGAAGCCGACTTGGAGGTTTTGTTTAATGTATTCTTGCAGGTGGGTCATTAATGGCCTAGAGGGTCAAGACCTCGATAAAAAATTAGATATTGTAGGAGAAAGGAGGGGATTTGGAAGATCGCATGGAGAGTGTGGTAGAGAAAACCAAGTCGAGCGCTAGTTATTGTAAAGCCTGCAGGCTATTGCTGTCTGTAACCGAGATTTGCAGATTAATGAAAAGAAAAATTGGAGTGGAGAAGGTACGAATTTTTTGTCCCCCATCACTTCTTTCTCCTCAAATGACCCAAACCATGATTTATCACCAATCATGTGCTTACTAGAACCTGAATCAATATACCATACAACGTATATTTGTAAAGATGAAGTATGAGTCATGAGCATCTTGTGTGCTCTCTCAGATTCTAAGTCTGAGTCTGATGTGGCAGAATTTAGTTCTAAATTTTATTCGATATAAGCAACATGCCCCTTGGGTTGCTTATTCTTTTTATTTGGTTTGTATTTCCCTTTTCTCTTCTTATTATGAGATTGGTCATTCTATTTCTTGTTATTAAACCAACACCTATTGGTGTCGTGGTTATTCATATCATAAATCTTGTAATATTATTTATCATTCTATTGATGTTGTTTTCCTTTGCCCTTTTATGAAGATCCTCCTTTGTAAAACTAACCTTGTTTTTTATCCCCTTGTTTGGTTTAGAGGGCAATATCTGGCACTTCACATTTTTGAAACTGATTTACCTCCTCAGTTAGAAGAAAATTCACCAATTCCACAAAAGATACTTGTCTACCAGATACATTAAGAGAGATTATCAACATCTTATAGGAATATGGAAACGCTCTCAATATGACAGAGATTAAGAGAGTATCATCCACTGGTTATCCCATAGCATTCAATTTGGCTTTCAATTTCACCACTCTATAGAGGAATAGGTGAACAGTCTCACCATATTTCATACTGAGAGTATGTAGTTCAGTTTGAAGGTGTAGAATAGCGAACTGATTCTTACCTTCATAAATAGCGGACTGAAGTTAGAACCTTTCAAAAATTATGAATCTGAGAGATATTTGTGAAAAGTGGCCATTGTGAAGGTTTATTATAACACCAAATGGTCCCCCTTTCTTTATACCTACCAGGCCGTTATACCAAAAATCCTCTATATATACCCGCCCTTTTGTGAGGGAGACTATAAGTATATATAAGTGTATAACGATACGTGGAACTTAGGCGATACTTAAAGGGAATCATTTTTTATGATACCTATCATAGAAGGTCTTTCGTCATGTGTGGGGTGTAACTTCCCCTAAACACTTTGGAAATCACTTTGTCAGAATTTACGTATAACAAAAATAATGATTAGGCTTTAAATGGAGTGAATATTAGAACTGTTTTGTCTTATTTCTCCCCAATGATTGATATATAACAAGCTTAGATGTCATTGTTGTAGCTATATTAGTTTTTATATATAGCAGTCCAAGAACGAAAACATTACCTTTAAGTGTGGACCAGAGTTATCGTAGATACCGAACATTGTTGTGCAATAAATTGCACAAATAGATGTATAAATTTAGGGTCTTTTATTTTTCTTTATTTTATGATTGTTAATGCAAAAAAATATGAAATTTAAATACAAAAAACAACCACAAATACCCAAAAATTTAACTACTTTAGCTATCGGCTTTCACCAGAAATGCACCTATTACAATGCCAATTTTTCAAAATATTCACTTTTCCACAAAGCAACAATTTGTATCCCCCATTTTTATTAGAATTTTGTAAAAATAAATGCTTAAAAGATCCCTCTTTTTTTTTGCAAAATTAAAAATGAGGAAAAAAATAAACTTTTAAAAATCCAAAAGACACAACTTATCGCTCCAATAAAAAAAACTACATGAAAAGGGGAAAAATATTGAGTCACTGAAGAATACCTCAAAAAATAGCCCCTCCTTGTGCTTTAGCAGAAAAAAATTGGTCTGGGTGCCCCTCTAGTTATCGAAAATGCTTTCTGTTAAGCAAAAAAAAAATTGTCAAGCAACTTTTGATAATATTGAAGCAACTTTTAGCAATGTTTTTAGCAACTTTGCAAGCAATATTGCATGGGCAAAATTTTTTTCCATGCGAAACAAATTCTATGTGTGTGCAATGATTTCTTATCATGGTTAGCAAGCAATGTCGTCAACAAGTAAAATAAAGCATCCATGACGGGATTCAAAATGTGGACCTCATCGACAAAAATAAGTGAGCTAGACCAAGCACACTATCGGGCATGTTGAAAAGGGAAATGATAAGTTTCCCTTTATATTGAACCATGGGCCAAAAATTTAAAACAACCATGGGAATTATCCCACATGCATCAGTCAATACACTTGCAAGAAGTTTAAAAGGAGCAAGTCACTCCTTATAAGGTGACTGCATGTGGGCAGTCACCTCTCTCCCTCTGCTATTTTACCACCTTGAATCACATGCAATACCTTGTCTGCCACGTAAAACCCTATCTACTACATGTTCTCTTCCATGTCACTAGCACGTGTCCTTGGTCAGTAGTCTAGTCAGTAGTCAACGTCCACGTCACTACCACGTATCCTATACCATGTGTCCTAGGTCAGAATTTAGGGTCCTCTATCAACGATCTAGTTAGGTGGTCCGGTCTACCATCAGTGTTTGTGTTCAGCGATCTAGTCATACATTTTGGTCTACCTTAGGAAGAATATGTTGGGCTACATTGTTCTCCTAACGTGCATCCTTTGTAACTATTAGATCCTAAAGTACGTCCTCTATGACTATTAGATCTGTGTCAGGGGAGAGGGTCGAGTCTTGCTTAGATTAGCCTTGGTAAGTATACCTTTAGCTATACTTTTCTCCACTCACCTTGTCTCCACTCACCTTTCCTGCCTTGCATCCACTTGGTCTATTTTGGCTTTGGTACCATGTTATAAAATGCCCAATATTTTGTATTGAAAATAGATGGTAATAAATATACATTCTTGGTGGTTCTAAAGTGGTTATGAAACCACCAAAGTGGTTGTGAAACCACTTAACTTGGAGAGCGCCTATGAGCACTATTTTACCATCCCACAATGATGTAATAAACTATGCAAATAATACATTATGCTAATAGTAGCTATCATAAAATATCTGGCTAAGATGGGTGATCAGGTTGATGGAATGATTCCCTCTTTGTTGTTGTACAAATTTGTTTTCTCTGTATTGCATCATGGCTTGAGTAGATTAATGTTGGGTTTTCTGTATGAGAATAACTACAAGATGTATATAAATGCATAAGGTAAACTGTCATGTTGAAGCGCAAGTAAAGCATCATCCTTATGAAAGAAAACAAATTAAATGCATATGTTGAATGAATATTCCTCTAAATTAATTAATGAAGTTTAAATAAATAATGTTTGGCTCATTTGAGCTCATTAGTAAACTTCTTTGTAATTAATAAATGAGTTTGCATCTAAATTAATTAGAGGTGTGCATTTTAATGATAATAGAGGATTCATTAAAAGACTTTAATTAATTGAATTGAATGAAAGAGAATTCTTTTTTTTTAAGAAAAAATTATATATAATAATATATATCTTTTATTTAAAAATAAAAACAATAAATATATTGTGTAAGTAAAAGTAATATATTTAAATATTGATAAATATCATAAGAATGATATTTTTAAAAAAGGGCCATTCTTCGTATTTTAAAAATAAAATGTAATCATCCCTTTCCTATGCAACGAACCCTATGAAATAGCCTATGAGGCTACTAATTTCCAAATGTGGAAAATATGGGGAGAATGCACAAGGGATAGGGGATGTTGTATTGAAGAGCGGAGGAAGAAGACAGGGGCTCGGGGTTTGAGTGGACGGCGGATGAGCCACCTGGGTGGACAGGCACGTAAGAAAGAAGGTAAGGAAAAGAGAGACGGACGAAGAGAGGGGGAGAGAGCAAGAAAGAAGATGCAGATGTAGACAAGAGATAGAGATAATGGGAATAAAACACTAGAGGCTAAGAGGAGGGCAGCTAGACGTCACCATATTTCCAATCTCTATAAGAGTTAAGGTTGGGTTGCTTTAAATCTAGAACCCGATTTTAATTTACGTGGGATTGTTGCATATAAGTGCTATGTGCTATGTTTTTGAAAGAATCTCCCTTATGCTATGAAAGTATTGTGTGCTATGTGTTTTGGAATCTCCCTTATGTTGTGAAAGCATTATGCACTATATTTTTGAAAGAATCTCCCTTATGATGTGAAAGCATTGTGCGCTATGTGGTTTGGAATCTCCCTTATGTCGTGTGAAAGCATTGTGCGCTATGTGTTTGAGAGAACCTCCTTATGCCATGTGAAAGCATTATGTGCTATGTGTTTGAGAGAACCTCCTTATGCTATGTGAGCATTGAGCGCTATATGTGTATTGTGAAACCACCATGTGAAGAGCATTGGGTGCTAACATAAGCCACCTTGTGGAAGCGCTATGTGTGTGTTGTGAAACAACCATGTGAAGAGCAATGGATTCTAACAGAAGCCACCTTATGGAAGCACTATGTGTGTATTGTGAAACCACCATGTGAAGAGCAATGGGTGCTAACAGAAGCCACCTTGTGGAAGCACTATGTGTGTGTTGTGAAACCACCATGTGAAGAGCATTGTATTATAATAAGAATCACCCTATGTGTGTATTGTGAAACCACCATGTGAAGAGCGTTGTATTATAATAAGAATCATCCTGTGTGTGTTGTGAAACCACCATGTGAAGAGCATTGTATTTTAATAGGAATCACCCTATGTGTGTTGTGAAACCACCATGTGAAGAGCAATGTATTTTAATAGGAATCACCATGTGTGTGTTGTGAAACCACCATGTGAGGAGCATTGTGCTTAAACAGGAATCACCCTATGTGTGTTGTGAAACCACCATGTGGAAGCACTATGTTTTAACTGAAACTGCTCTATGGTTGTAGTTTAAGAGAAAAACCTCCCTTATACCGGGTGAGCGCTATGTGTGAGCAATCACCATAGGCTGTGTTGTGCATTGTGCACTATGAAATGCAATAAGCACTTTAGTGAATGCTTAGGTGAGAGCTTAGTGAGTGCTTTGACAGACCAATGGGCATTAGCAGTGAGTGTTATGCATGTTTGAAGGCGTTGACCTCTAGTTGCGAACCCTGTGTTAGGTAAGGTGTTGTGTAACTATTCTAGTTAAAAGAACAGAGCCTTTGTTTCATGTGAAATGTATTTAAGGATTTTTAAAATAACAGAGCCTTTGTTTCATGTGAAATGTATTTAAGGGTTTAATTAAAAGAATAGAGCCTTTATTTCATGTGAAATGTATTTAAGGGTTTTTAAAATAAAGGAGCCTTTGATTTTATGAAATGTAGATAAGGTTTTTAATTAAAAGGAGCCTTGGATTTTATGAAATGTAGATAAAGGTTTTAATTAAAAGGAGCCTTTGGTTTTATGAAATGTAGGTAAGGTCTTTAATTAAAAGGGACCTTGGATTTTATGAAATGTATTTAAGGTTTTAATTAAAAGGAGCCTTTGATTTTATGAAATGTAGAAAATGTTTTTAATTAAAATGAGCCTTTGATTTTATGAAATGTAGAGAACATTTTTAATTAAAAGGAGCCTTTGGTTTTATGAAATTTAGTTAAGTTTTTAATTAAAAGGAACCTTTTATTTTAATGAAATGTATTGAAGGTTTTTAATTTAAAAGAAAACCCCTTTGATTAAGGTTGAATATCTTAGGAGTTTAAATTAAAGAGATGTGGATTTATTCATGAATTGAAGTTATGGGGCTTCAATTTAGGGAATGAATGAATACTGGTTTTAAAGGTTAAAGGTATGGGACTTTAATGCTTTAAAAAGTAGTTGATTGACTGGAAATGGGGAATTAAAAAGGAATGTAGATTTATTCTTTGAATTGAAGTTATGGGGCTTTGATTTAGGGAATGAAAAGAAAAGGGATTGTTTTAAAGGTTAAGGGAATGAGACTTTAATGCTTTAAGACATGAATGAATTTGATTTAAGTTGGACCTTGATCTAAGAAGTACGTATTGGATGACTCTCTAAAGGAACTTGAGAGGTGAAAATAAAAGTAAGGGTTCTTTTATGATATCCATTATGCATTAGATGGTTAGAAACTTAAATGAATGTTTGTATAGTTGCAATTTGGCAAAGTAAATGAATAGATGCATTTAAAGGTATGCCTATCCTGAACCATGAGTATCCTGATCCCCTACTACCCTCAAAGAACCAATGGGAAGCAAGGAGAAGCAAGGAGTTCCATGGAAACAAAGCATAGGTATTTGTATCTAACGTTGTTGTACTTATGATCAAATAGACTAGACTTGTGGGGAGATATCCCCGATGCAGATAATGTGATAATATTTAAAGTAAGAAAGACTTATCATGTGTGATCTAATGAGATGAGTGTTCATTGATTTAGTGAAGGTACTTTTCCTTTATTTATGTATTTGGTTATATTATGTGAATGATTCTCTTTAGTGTTAAGCTTGCTTTATTTCCTCCATTATTGTTTGTTTGATTCATGTTGTTATAATAATTAGATGTATCATTGTTTGATTTCTTGATGATAAGAAATCTAAGAGTAGAGTTCTAGGGTGAACTCAGAGGTGACCTAAGGGAATTAAGGACCCCTTAGGGTGAACATAGGTGACCTAAGGGAATTAAGAACCCCTTAGGGTGAACATAGGAGACCTAAGGGAATTGAGACCCCCTTAGGGAGATAAAGGACTAAGTTGTGAAGATATTACATCTGAGTTAAGATAGCTCATCATGGAGATGAGATAGATAGCTTAACTCACAATACTCATAGCATACCTACATAGAAGGATTTGTGTATGGTATGGAGATGTGTGTATACCTTCGATGGACTGAGGGTGATAGGTCTAACTCATCAAGAATGATGTGACAGATGGGCTTATCTGCAGTGACACATTATACGCCTACATAGATGGACTTGTGATAGGGTACTTCATGAGATGTAACTTCCAAGAAAACTTAAGAGATTGAAACTTTAGGTAAATGTTAGTTGGGTTAGGGATTCATGAAGGGTTCATGTATCCCTCTCCTTAGTAAAAAAAAAACTCTTTCATTTTTTTGTATTTTTTATTTGTGTGATTTTTGGGTCATTACATTTGGTATCAGAGCTCTAGGTACGAGGGTATAGAGCTTATGTGTGTGCTAAAAGGGAACTAGATGTATCCAATGAAGGCTTGCTTAAGAAAAGGGGCTAAATTTGGGATGACCTAGAACACCCTAGTTGTTAGAATCTGACGGGCATAAACCCCAAGGTAGAGTGGATGTTAGGATACCTTAGTATGGGCTATGGTATCAGTGATACATCCTAGCTTGGGATATTACCCTAGTTAGGTTGTTAACGCATATAGCAAGAGAACTTTGTATTATGGCTTGATTAGAGATACAACTTAAGATGGAACTGTAATCTAATATTCTTTCTTGGATGGAATCAGGTTAAGATGCCACCTAAGACTAGAAGAGGGAGACCTATACCTAGACAAACTCGGAAAAGTAATGTCGAAGAAGAAAACCAGGATGGGGAACCAACAAACCCCAATAGAGAGGTAGAAGACCTCACCTCTATGGTCATTGCTATGCAATATCAGATAAGACAGTTGCTAGAAATAGCTACGAATCAGAATTTACAAGTTCATGGTTCAAAGATTGGTCTAGAAAGTGGACTAACTATAGAGCAAGTACAAGCCAGAGCCTTAGTAGAAAAATAAATAGCTAGGGACATGAAAAACATTAGTATCTCTAAGTTTTATGGAGAGGGTGATGGTGATGCAGTGGAAGCATGGCTGAGAGAGGTGGAGGTTCACTTTACGGTTAAAGGCTACTCATCAGGAACCCAAACACTTTGGGCTATGATTAACCTGGAAGGGGCTACTCTGGAGTGGTGGGAAACCCACTATGAGGAAACTAATATTGAACCCATCGATACTCCATGGGAAGAATTTATAAACATATTTAAGAAGAGATTCTTAACAGAGCACTTCTATGCCTTAAAGTTTGAAGAATTTGCTAGTCTCAGACAAGGAACTAGCATAGTAGAGGTGTACTATAAGAAAATGGTAAGGCTATTTAAATATGTGCCTATTTATAATGAGAAGATGTAGGTTCATAAGTTCATTCTTGGATTGGAATCTAGGTTGAAGCATGATGTGGAAATGTAGGAACCTAAATCACTACAAAAGGCATATGACCTAGCAAAGAAAGTAGAGTCACACTTCTGTTATAAGTATGACACCATACCCAAGAAAGCTCGAGAAGAGCTGAGGAAGAGGAATAGTAATGGGTTTGTAAAATGGGAGGCTGAGCAAGAGCGAAAGGCCAAGAATCCCCAAAATCCTGAGAAGAAACCTTACAAGAATCAGAACAAGTTCAAGAAGAACTTTTGTAAGAAGGATAACAAGCCTAATAGTACGAAACCTCAGCCATAGAAGTTGCAAGCTCCAACTCCAACAACTAAGAATGGGAATGAGAAACCTAAAAAATAGCAAGGAACCAAGGAAGGGTGCTACAATTGTCGAGGATCTCATTACTATAATCAGTGTCCATATCGGGCGGGGACTAGCACAACTAATGCAAAAGGAAAGGAATCAAAACATCGGATCTATGCCACAATCGGGAAGCAGAAGCTAGAGGGACAGGCCACCCCATTACTTGTGAAAGGTAAGGTTTTCAATAAGAAAGTAAATATTTTGATAGATAGTGGAGCCACTGATAGTTTTATTTCGTCTAGTCTAGCAAGGACTATGTCAGAAAGGCCTGGATATTTGGCCCAAGGGTGGAAGGTTGAGTATGGTTCTGGACAGACCTACTCGGTAGACTGGTGTTATCCTATGGTGGAAGTTACTCTATCTGAAGGGACTATGGAATGTTGTTTATATGTAACTCCCTTACATGCCTTTGATGTGATCCTAGGGATGGATTGGCTACAGGATCATAAAGCCTTAGTCAATTTCCAAGACCGATGGATTGAGTATTCAGAGGAAGGCGAAAGAAGATTAAGAATTCATAGCAGTCAAGGGGTATTTGAACCTCAGATGTTGTCCGCTATGCAATTGAAAAAGACCCTAAAGAGGGGAGGGGTAGTGTATGTGGTAAAACTTAATGAAGTGGAGGACCATGAGAAGGAGGAAATACTAAGACATCATCCAATTTTATAAGAATTTTAGGATGTATTTCTAGAGGACCTACCTGGATTACCTCCTATACGAGAATTTGACTTCACGATTGAACTTATGATGGGAGTCGAACCTATTCATAGATCCCCGTATAGGATGAATCCTACTGAAATGCGAGAACTAAAGGTTCAATTGCAAGGATTTTTGGAGAAGGGTTTGATAAAACCAAGTGTGTCACCATGGGGTGCACCTATTTTTTTATGAAAAAGAAGGACGGTTCGTTGAGATTGTGTATTGATTACAGGATGCTAAATAAGGCTACAATCAAGAATCGATATCCTTTACCTAGGATTGAAGATTTATTTGATCAACTAAAATATGCCAAGGTGTTTACTAAGATCGATTTGAGGTCAGGGTATCACCAGTTAAGGATTCATGAGGAAGACACTCACAAAACAATATTTAAGACTAGGTATGGGCATTATGAGTTTACGGTTCTACCCTTTGGACTGACTAATGCTCCAGATGCTTTCATGAACCTAATGAACAGTGTGTTTCGAAGACACTTGGACCAGTTTGTCCTAGTATTCCTAGATGATATCCTTATATACTCTCGAGATAAAGAGGAGCATGATAAACATCTTAGGATCATGTTGGAATTGTTGAGGGAGAATCAACTTTATGGAAATCTAGCTAAGAGTGAATTCTATGTCCTAGAGGTATGATATCTTGGACATGTTATATCAGTAGAAGGGATTTTTGTGGATCCAGAGAAGATTGAGGCTATTCTGAATTGGCCACCCCCTACTAATGTGACTGAAGTACGAAGTTTCATGGGGTTAATGGGCTATTATAGACGTTATATAAAGGACTACTCCAAGATTTTTGGACCCATAACAAACCTTCAGAAGAAGGGGAAATAATTCAAGTGGATAGAGAAGTGTGAGGCTGCCTTCGTACTACTAAAGCATAAGCTTACTACTGCACCGATACTAAAGGTTCTCGATCCTCAAAGGGACTTTTCAGTGTGCACTGATGCATCAATAGAGGGGTTGGGTGGGGTACTCTCACAAGAGGATTCAGTAGTGGCATATACTTCAAGGAAGCTAAAAAAGCATGAAGTTAATTATGCTACGCATGATTTAGAGCTAGCTGCGGTGGTGCATGCTTTAAAGGTTTGGCACCACTACTTAGTGGGGAGACCCTTTGAATTGAAAATCGATCATCAAAGTCTACAGTACATATTCACCCAACCAATACTCAATGCAAGACAGAGAATATGGGTGGAATTTCTTGTTGAGTATGATTTTGAGATTGAGTACATAAAGGGAAAAGAGAATAAGGTAGTGGATGCTTTGAGTAGAAGGAAATATATAGCAGCCATAACTAGAATTCACATGGACCTAATGGATCGAGTGAGGCAGGAGCAATCTCAGGATGAGTATTGCCAAGGAATTTGAGCCAAAATGGATAGATATCCTAAAGGAAATGAGGAATTTAGTATGAAATATGACTTTATGTGTTATAAGGGAAGGGTCATCATACCAAAGTTGGGTAATTTGAGGAACTTGATAATGCAAGAAGCTCATAGATCTCCTTATTCTGCTCATCTGGGAGGAGCCAAAATGTGAGAAAACATGAAAAGAACCTTCTTTTGGGTAGGTATGAAGAAGGACATCACAGATTTTGTTGCTCGATGTCTCGAATGTTAGAAAGTCAAGGTAGAATGCCAGCATCCCATAGGAAAACTTCACCTGCATGATATACCTACGCAGAAATGGCAGGTTATATCTATGGATTTTATCGTGGGTTTACCCAAAACTTGGTACCAACATGATGCCATATTTGTAGTGGTCGACAAATTGACTAAAGTTGCCCACTTCATATTGGGAAATACCAAGGACGATGCTCAGGTAGTGGCTAGAAGATTCGTCAAAGAGGTATTCCGATTGCATGGGTTTCCTGAGGTAATTATCTCAGATAGAGACTCCAAATTCACTTTTGAATTTTGGAAATCCCTTCATAGTGTAGTTGGTACGAAATTGAATATGAGTTCAGCATACCACCCTAAAACCGATGGTCAAACAGAGTGAGTAAACCAAGTTTTGGAAGACATGCTTCACATGTACTGCATGGATCACAAATCTCAATGGGAAGATTGTCTACCTTTGGTAGAGTTTGCCTACAATAATGGACATCACTCCTCGCTAGGAATGGCACCTTTCGATGCCTTGTATGGGCGAAAGTGTAGAACACCATTGTCTTGGGATAACCTAGAGGATCGAGTTGATATTGGACCAAAAATGGTCAGGGTAATGGAAGAGCAGCTAAAAGAAATTAGGCAAAGGCTTAAGGAAGTTGCGGATAGACAGAAGAGTTATGCAGATCTAAAAAGGACTCCAAGAGAGTATTTTGTTGGAGATAAGGTGTTCTTAAGGGTTAAGCCAAATAAAAGTGCTATCAAATCCATGAAGTTGGATCCACATTTTGTGGGGCCCTTTGAGATCATAGAAAATATTAGTTCGGTGGCATACCAACTTGCATTACCACCTAATCTATCCAAAATCCATGACACCTTCCACATATCCTTGCTTAGAAAATATGTTTCTGACCCTGAACATGTGTGGGATGTTTCTAATTTGTAGATGGCAAATCCGGAGGCCATTGAAGTGCTACCGATGAGGATTCTTGAGTTTCATTCTAAATCTCTACGGAATCAGACTCTCAAACAGTGTAAGGTCCAGTGGGACCAGTTCTCTAAGAAGAATGCCACTTGGGAGAAAGTGGAGGTTATGCAAAAATATTTTTCCTTTTTGTTTGAAGCTATATGATGTAATAGTTTTACTTTCTATAATAAAAAAATAAAAGGAAAACTGGAAACACCGAGGACGATGTTTAATCCTAGTGGGGGAGGATGTCATGACCCTCCCTAGCTGACTTTATGGCACAAGAAAACAATGTATTAACCTATGATGTGGTGATACCTAGTTTGAACAATGGAACCAACTATATGATGTTTAGTTGATTTATAAGGGCATGTTATCACTAACATATTGCCAAGTGTGCAGGATCAGGTACACTCGTAGGTGGAATAGGCAGAGTCACCCACCAGAAATGAGGGTACCAAAGATCAAGGGAAATGATGATTAAGGTACTCGAAGGTAACATGGATAGATACCTTCATATAGGCATGCATTTATGGAAGGGATAATCATCGATGGCCGATCACCTTGAGCTTTAGTTAATAGCCTAGTAGCTATCATAAAATATCTGGCTAAGATGGGTGATCGGGTTGATGGAATGATTCCCTCTTTGTTGTTGTACAAATTTGTTTTCTCTATATTGCATCATGGCTTGAGTAGATTAATGTTGGGTTTTCTATATGAGAACAACTGCAAGATGTATATAAATGCATAAGGTAAACTGTCATGTTGAAGCGCAAGTAAAGCATCATCCTTATGAAAGAAAATAAATTAAATGCATATGTTGAATGAAGATTCCTCTAAATTAATTAATGAAGTTTAAATAAATAATGTTTGGCTCATTTGAGCTCATTAGTAAACTTCTTTGTAATTAATAAATGAGTTTGCAACTAAATTAATTAGAGGTGTGCATTTTAATGATAATAGAGGATTCATTAAAAGACTTTAATTAATTGAATTGAATGAAAGAGAATTCATTTTTTTTTTAAAAAAATATTATATATAATAATATATATATTTTATTTAAAAATAAAAACAATAAAGATATTGTGTAAGTAAAAGTAATATATTTAAATATTGATAAATATCATAAGAATGATATTTTAAAAAAGGGCCATTCTTCATATTTTAAAAATAAAATGTAATCATCCCTTTCCTATGCAATGAACCCTATGAAATAGCCTACGAGGCTACTAATTTCTAAATGTGGAAAATATGGGGAGAATGCACAAGGGATAGGGGATGCTGCATTGAAGAGCGGAGGTGGAAGATAGGGGCTCGGGGTTCGAGTGGATGATGGATGAGCCACCTGGGTAGACATGCACGTAAGAAAGAAGGTAAGGAAAAGAGAGACGGATAGAGAGAGGGAGAGAGAAGATGAACAGGGAGAGAGCAAGAATGGAGATGCAGACGTAGATGAGAGACAGAGATAATGGGAAGAATGCACCAGAGGCTAAGAGGAGGGTAGCTAGACATCACCATATTTCCAATCTCCATAGGAGTTAAGGTTGGGTTGCTTTAAATCTGGAACCCAATTTTAATTTACATGGGATTGTTGCATATAAGTGCTATGCGCTATGTTTTTGAAATAATCTCCCTTATGCTATGAAAGTGATGTGTGCTATGTGTTTTGGAATCTCCCTTATGCTATGAAAGTGTTATGCACTATGTTTTGGAATCTCCCTTATGTTGTGAAAGTAATGTGTGCTATGTGTTTTGGAATCTCCCTTATACCGTGTGAAAGCATTATGCGCTATGTGTTTGAGAGAACCTCCTTATGCCATGTGAAAGCATTGTGCGCTATGTGTTTGAGAGAACCTCCTTATGTTGTGTGAGCATTGAGCGCTATGTGTGTGTTGTGAAACCACCATGTGAAGAGCGTTGGGTGCTAATAGAAGCCACCTTGTGGAAGCGCTATGTGTGTGTTGTGAAACCACCATGTGAAGAGCATTGTATTATAATAAGAATCACCTTGTGTGTGTTGTGAAACCACCATGTGAAGAGTGTTGTATTATAATAAGAATCACCCTATGTGTGTTGTGAAACCACCATGTGAAGAGTATTGTATTATAATAAGAATCACCCTATGTGTGTTGTGAAACCACCATGTGAAGAGCATTGTATTTTAATAGGAATCACCCTGTGTGTGTTGTGAAACCACCATGTGAGGAGCAATGTGCTTAAACAAGAATCACCCTATGTGTGTTGTGAAACCACCATGTGGAAGCACTATGTTTTAACTAAAACCGCTCTATGGTTATAGTTTAAGAGAAAAACCTCCCTTATGCTAGGTGAGTGCTATGTGTGAGCAATCACCATAGGTTGTGTTGTGCATTGTGCACTATGAAATGCAATGAGCACTTTAGTGAACGCTTAGGTGAGAGCTTAGTGAGTGCTTCGGAATTAGTAGTGAGTGTTGTGCATGTTCGAAGGTGTTGACCTCTAGTTGTGAACCCTGCATTAGGTAAGGTGTTGTGTAACTATTCTAGTTAAAAGAACAGAGCCTTTGTTTCATGTGAAATGTATTTAAGGGTTTTTAAAATGAGCAAAGCCTTTGTTTCATGTGAAATGTATTTAAGGTTTTTAATTAAAAGGAGCCTTTGATTTTATGAAATGTAGATAAGGTTTTTAATTAAAAGGAGCCTTGGATTTTATGAAATGTAGATAAGGGTTTTAATTAAAAGGAGCCTTTGATTTTATGAAATGTAGATAAGGTTTTTAATTAAAATGGGCCTTGGATTTTATGAAATGTATTTAAGGTTTTAATTAAAAGGAGCCTTTGATTTTATGAAATGTATGAAAAGTTTTTAATTAAAAGGAGCCTTTGATTTATATGAAATGTATTTAAGGTTTTAATTAAAAGGAGCCTTTGATTTATATGAGATGTATTTAAGGTTTTAATTAAAAGGAACCTTTGATTTTAATGAAATGTATTGAAGGTTTTTAATTTAAAAGAAAACCCCTTTGATTAAGGTTGAATATCTTAGGAGTTTAAATTAAAGAGATGTGGATTTATTCGTGAATTGAAGTTATGGGGCTTCAATTTAGGGAATGAATGAATGTTGGTTTTAAAGGTTAAAGGTATGGGACTTTAATGCTTTAAAAAGTAGTTGATTGATTGGAAATGGGGAATTAAAAAGGAATGTAGATTTATTCTTTGAATTGAAGTTATGGGGCTTTGATTTAGGGAATGAAAAGAAAAGGGATTGTTTTAAAGGTTAAGGGAATGAGACTTTAATGCTTTAAGACATGAATGAATTTGATTTAAGTTGGACCTTGATCTAAGAAGTACGTATTGGATGACTCTCTAAAGGAACTTGAGAGGTGAAAATAAAAGTAAGGGTTCTTTTATGATATCCATTATGCATTAGATGGTTAGAAACTTAAATGAATGTTTGTATAGTTGCAATTTGGCAAAGTAAATGAATAGATGCATTTAAAGGTATGCCTATCCTGAACCATGAGTATCCTGATCCCCTACTACCCTCAAAGAACCAATGGGAAGAAGGAGAAGCAAGGAGTTCCATGGAAACAAAGCATAGGTATTTGTATCTAACATTGTTGTACTTATGATCAAATAGACTAGACTTGTGGGGAGATATCCCCGATGCAGATAATGTGATAATATTTAAAGTAAGAAAGACTTATCATGTGTGATCTAATGAGATGAGTGTTCATTGATTTAGTGAAGGTACTTTTCCTTTATTTTTGTATTTGGTTATATTATGTGAATGATTCTCTTTAGTGTTAAGCTTGCTTTATTTCCTCCATTATTGTTTGTTTGATTCATGTTGTTATAATAATTAGATGTATCATTGTTTGATTGCTTGATGATAAGAAATATAAGAGTAGAGTTCTAGGGTGAACTTAGAGGTGACCTAAGGGAATTAAGGACCCCTTAGGGTGAAAATAGGTGACCTAAGGGAATTAAGAATCCCTTAGGGTGAACATAGGAGACCTAAGGGAATTGAGACCCCCTTAGGGAGATAAAGGACTAAGTTGTGAAGATATTACATCTGAGTTAAGATAGCTCATCGTGGAGATGAGATAGATAGCTTAACTCGCAATACTCGTAGCATACCTACATAGAAGGATTTGTGTATGGTATGGATATGCATGTATACCTTCGATGGACTGAGGGTGATAGGTCTAACTCATCAAGAATGATGTGATAGATGGGCTTATCTATAGTGACACATTATACACCTACACAGATGGACTTGTGATAGGGTACTTCGTGAGATGTAACTTCTAGGAAAACTTAAGAGATTGAAACTTTAGGTAAATGTTAGTTGGGTTAGGGATTCATGAAGGGTTCATGTATCCCTCTCCTTAGTAAAAAAATAACTCTTTCATTTTTTTGTATTTTTTGTTTGTGTGATTTTTGGGTCATTACATTTGGTATTAGAGCTCTAGGTATGATGGTATAGAGCTTCTATGTGTCCTAAAGGGAAACTAGATGTATCCAATGAAGGCTTGCTTAAGAAAAGGAGTTAAATTTGGGTTGACCTAGAACACCTTAGTTGTTACATAACATGTAAATTCAATTACCTTTATAAACTTTACTGTTAGAATATATAATATTATTTGGTGCATGCCAATGTACTACCTTGGAAATATTTATAGATTAGAATTTTATCTTAGATTAAGATTTAAGTAATTTATTCATGCAATGTAATAAATGCATAAGTTCTAGAATATGCGATGATATAAATGTGCATGTACTGCACATGTACATGAGTCATAAGATAGGTATATGAAGAGACATGGGTAGAGTAAAGGCCAATGAATATATTTTACTATAAATGCCTTTGTGAGTGTAGATTTAAATTGAAGAGATAGGAGAGAAAGATATAAAAAATATCAAGATAGAGAATAGTGAGTAGGTACAATGTACTTATTCATTAAAAAATTTGGAGTGTTCAAGTCCTCTATTATATTACATTGTACTATTTTTTTGAGCTATTAATAATGACATATTACTGAGTAATTTCAAAAATTTATCATCTAGTTTTCCTATATTTTATAGTACCATTATCCAAAGTTATCATAGCTTGCTTATTTTACATATTGTGGTTGCATTTCTTTTGTATACATACTCAAAAGCTAACAGTTGTATCAGATCCATGGTACATCAATATGAAATATAGAAAGAGCCACAAGAAATATTGAGAGTAGATTAGAAATATTAGTTTTAGAATTTTTGAAAATTGTATCTGACTAGAGTCTTTTCATAGGTTTTTAGAAAAACTCGTGAAGACTAGGAATCAACATTGATTCCTCTAGATTGACAAATAAACTAGTAAATATTGATTATCTCTATATTTAGAGTTTCTTTCATTATAGTCCTAATAATTTATGTAGGAAAATGATATTAAAAAAACTTAGGAAGCTTCCTACAAAGAGCTAGGAAGAATATCTTCTTTGGAATCAATATAGTACCTGAAGCAACAAATGAAATATTGAATATTTGGATGTCTAAGGAGAAGGTCCCATTGCAAGATTGCATACCTACAAATTATAGAAGAGAGAAAAATACCAAAGAAGCCTTATTACATATTGAAGAAGAAGAGACTCTAGAGAAGAGTCTAGGAGAATATTGGAGGTTGGTGATCTCCATTGAAGATTAAAAATTTCAAATCAAGGAGAAGATCCTATAAATAAGACCCCATTAAAGGAGGAAGAGACTCAAGGAAAAGAGTCCTTAAGAAGATTAGAAATTGGATATCTCCATTTAATATTAAAGAGATGATCTAAAGGAGGTCTCATTGAAAAACTTCCATATTTAAAATATTGAAGATAGATAAGGACTAGGAAAGCTTATATTGTAGATTTTTGAAGCAACACATTTTGGAGATCCAAGAAAGATATATCATTATCAAACATCCATAATTGAATATAGAATATATCAATGAAGGTCTCATTGGATTTTTGAAGACTATAAGAGAAACTATATAATTTGAAGGCCCTAGGAGAAGGCCTCAAGCAACTTGAAAGGAGAAACAAGGAGAAGGATAGGAAATCCTCATTAAAGGAAACTTGAAGAAGTCCATTGGAGAAGATATAAGGAGAACTCAAGGAAAATTTCATGATAATAAATAATTTGTAATAATTATTGCCATCCAAAAAAAATCTCAAGGGAGAAGGATTTGACAAGAATTTGCTAAATTTTGGAGAAGATTAGAAGACATCAATAAAATTATATTTTTGAGAAGAATGCCAACAAATAGGCCAAGATTAAAGTTAGATTTTGATAAGAAGAAAGGAGTTAGAAGAAGACACCAAATATAAGATATTTGGAGATCACTATTAAAGGCTATTTTAGAGAAAAGGGATTACGAGTTTTATAGCAAAAATGTGAAGGCTTCTTGAAGGAAAATCTAAGCTATGATTTGGAGGATTTTACTACTAAATTTACAAGATTCAAGGGAAACACATCAGAAGAGGAATTGATTACTTTGTAGTCTAAAAATTTCAGATTTGAGGGTAGCAAGAAAGTAATAATTTGGGTAGCATTAATAGTTTCTAAGTTAAAGAATTTTAGGGTGCATCTTGTAAGAGAATTAAAACCACCAAACTACATTTTTTAGCATCAAGTTAGAGGGTTGCAAAGTTGTAAATTGGTGGGATAAATAGCTATTCTGGATAGAAAGAAAGAGCTTCTATTTCATCTAATACAGGGTAATATTTAAGTGAATCTAATCACCAAGATTTCCATCATCTACATAGGTCGTTAAGTATGCAACTTTGGTACAAAAGATTTATTACTTTAACATTAGTTACTTGGTTTATTATTGAGATTCATTAAGCAACATATTAAATTTTAAATGTGGTAAGGAGAAGGTTACATATTAAGTATTCAACAAAGTACAAAAGATAGTTTCTACAAGGGTTATAACCTATACATAAAAATGAGAAGTTAGATATTTTTCAAAAGAAATAAAAATATCAATATCCTACCTTCTATTAAAAACAAATAAGACATTATTCTCATGTGATGGTTGCATATATTGAGAGTTCATTAAAAGGAGTAATAAGGAGAAATTAACATTGCACATACTAGTTATTAAAGGTGGATTAAATATTTAAGTTAAGATGAAAATTAGTGCAAATTAAAGCCATTCAAAAGGGTAATTTTATTACATGATTTAAGAGCTTGGATTCATTATTTCTAAGTTATCCAAGCAAAGGAGATAGAGGAGAGAGTTTGATGCAGGAGCATCCGGAGGCGAAGGAGCAATCTTGCATCACCCAAAAATGTTTTTTTTGCTTTCTTTCTTTAAGTGCCAAAACTGTCGCGATATCGCGACGCTTTTTGAAGAAGGGCGATAAGGGGGCCAAAACGTCGCGATATCGCGACGCTTTTTGATGAAAAGGGTCAAGGCGCCAAATGGTCACGAAATCATGACAGTTTCGAAACAAAGCAGCTCGAGCATCCAATTGGTCACGAAATCATGACATTTCCGAAGCAAAGCAGCTTGGGCGCCAAATGGTCACGAAATCGTGATAGTTTCGAAACAAAGCAGCTCGAGCGTCCAATTGGTCGTGAAATCGTGACATTTTCGAAGCAAAGCAGCTTGGGCGCCAAATGGTCATGAAATCGTGACATTTTCGGAGTGGAGAAGCCACGATGCCAAATGGTCGCGAAATCGTGACATTCTCACAGCAAGGAGGCCAAGGCACAAAATGGTCGCGAAATCGTGACATTTTTGAAGCGATGGAGTTAAGGCGCAAAATGGTCACGAAATCGTGACACATTCGGAGGGAAAGGCTCTAAGGCTCAAAGACGTCGCGAAATCGTGACACTTCCGAGGGCAAAACTGGAAGACGCAAGATGGTCGCAAAATCGCGACACCTTCGGAACAAAAGCTCTAAGGCTCGAAGACGTCACGAAATCGTGACACTTTCGAGGGCAAGACTGGAGGGCGCAAAGTGGTCGCGAAATCGTGACATCTTCGAAGGAAAGGTTCTAAGGCACAAAATAGTCATGAAATCGTGACACGTCCGAAGGCAAGACTGGAAGGCGCAAAGTGGTCGTGAAATCGTGACACTTTCGGGCCGAAGACTCAAGGGCGTGAAATGGTCGTGAAATCGTGACACTTTCGGAGTAAGGGCTTAAAGGTGCAAGGTGGTCGCGAAATCGTGACGCTTTTGGGACAAAGGCACCCAGAGGTAGAATGGTCGCGATATCGTGACCGAAAGGGGGAGAGGGCGTAAAGAGGCAAACACGTCGCGATATCACGACAGGACGCTCACGACGCCTGACCAGCCGACGGTTGCAGAGACCATTGCAGAGGGACACGTGGCATAAAGTTACAAGCGGCCCTAGAGTATGAAGCGGTTGCGGGGACTCTGACAAAGGGACACGTGGCAACAAACTACCAGTGGCTTTGGCGCATTCCTATGAATGATGACTTGGCGGATGGATTGACAGGTGGCTGCAGCGCACTCCGCCATTACAGACCATGAGAATACGGGGCACCTGGCAGCATCTTGCAGACGGCCAGAGAACATTCGTGCGGATGGTTACAGGGAATCCCGCACTTTGTGTAATGATGTCGGGAGAAGCTGGGGTCTGGGATAAAAGGGCCGTGCATGCATTGTATTAGGGGCTTGGCCATTTTGAATGTAACCGCTGTATTTTTGAATTAAAAAAGACCTCTATTGTCGAAATTGGGTTAATTTGCTATGTGTTGTTTTTAGTCCTATATCAAGTGGTATCAGAGCCAGAAGGTTCTGAGGGTGCAAACCGATCGCCGACAGTGAGGCAGTTTGCGCCAGGACTGTGGTTGTGGGTTGTGAAGAAGAAGCAGGATGCCTCCGCGTAGGAACCATGGTGGTGTGAGGAACAGACAAGCAGAGGTCGATCTTAGAGCCTTGCAGAGGCAAGTTGAAGCCCTGCAGGAGGAAATAAGAAGAGGAGTTGAGCCAAGAAGGGAGGAACCCAGTGAGGATGAAGTTTGGGAAGAAGAGGGTCCATCCGATGAGGAAGAAGCATTGGATCCAACAGAGGCTAGGCTGTATAGGGCCATCTCCCAGATTGGGAAGAAGCCAAAATTTGATGTCTCTACTTACTCCGGGAACCTCAACCCTGAGGAGTTGATAGATTGGATCAACGACATGGAGGAGTATTTCGAGTATGAAGAGATCTCAGACCCAAATCGGATCAGGTTTGCAAAAACCAAGTTGAAAGGACATGCTAGCATCTGGTGGAAAGGAGTGCAGCTGGAAAGGAACAGGAGGGGAAAGGAAAAGATCACCAGGTGGGATAGGATGGTGGAGAAATTGAAGAGACAATTCATCCCTGTAGACTACGAGTTGGATTTGTTGAGAAAGATGCAGAGTCTTCGACAGGCAAGCAAATCTATCAAGGAGTATACGGAGGAGTTCTATCAAATCTCGATCAGAACCGGCCATTCGGAGGCGAATAAGGAGAAAGTCGCACGATACATCAACGGATTGCGAACCAGCATTCAAGAAGAGCTGGGGCTGGTTAGGATGAGCACGGTGGAGGATGCATACCAGTTTGCATTAAAAGTGGAGGAGAAACTGAATAGGAGATTTGATGGAAAGCAGAGAGGAAAGGACAGGGGTGGAAGAGCTGGTGGAAGAACCAATGGAGGAAGGTACAGAGATTTGGGGAAAACTGGTGAAGCTAGCAGTAGCCAAAAATAGAAAGAAGGGAAGGAGGAGAATGACCAACGCCCACGCAATCAGAACAACAACTACCCGAGAGGAAGAGGTAGGCCTGGGCGAGGGTTTGGAAGAGGTGTCTTTCGAGGAACCTGCTTCAACTACGGAGAAGAAGGACACAGGGCATACAACTGCCCGCAACATCAAGAGAGGCCAAATCGAAGACCTGAGGGTCAGGCCCGAGCTGCTGTAGCAGACGAAGGTGCAGAATCTGAGCACTCTGAGGAGGCAAAAAGAGGAGAAGCAATGATCATCAGAAGAGTCTTGTTGAATGAAGAGAAAGGGGCAGACCAAAGGAACAACCTGTTTCGAACAAGATGCAAGTGCGCAGGCAAGGTCTGTAACGTCATTATCGATAATGGAAGCACTGACAATTTGGTTTTTGAGGAAATGGTTGCCAAGCTGCAGTTGGAGAGGAGAAAGCACCCGCACCCTTATCGAATCGCATGGTTGCAAAAGGACCATCGGGTGTTAGTAAGTGAGCAATGCCTGGTGAAGTTCAATGTTGGAACTTACCGAGATGAGGTCTTATGTGACATCTTGCCTATGGACGCATGTCACCTGCTGCTTGGGAGACCATGGCAGTTTGATCGAAATGTTGTACATGATGGACGAGCCAACACATACTCTTTGTCGAAGGATGGAGTTCGCCACAAGTTGAAACCCTTGAAGGAAGCGGATGAGAAGGTATGCAGTAGTGCACGAGTCTGTCTAGTTGATGGCAGAAGATTTTTGGAAGGCCTGAAGTCGGATCATATGTGCTATGCCATAATCCCTAGGGTTAGGGAAGAAGGATGCAAGGAAATTCCAGTGGAAGTCATGGGACTATTAGAGGAATTCCCAGATATCATTTCTGATAATGTTCCTGAAGGTTTACCGCCTGTTAGGAAGATCAGTCACCACATAGATTTGGTGCCTGGATCGAGCTTGCCAAACAAGGCTGCACATCGAATGACGCCTGTGGAAACTGAGGAGTTGAATCGGCAAGTTCAAGATCTATTGAAGAAAGGGCTGATTAGGGAGAGTCTTAGTCCATGTGCAGTACCAACAGTACTAGCACCCAAGAAGGATGGAGAATGGAGGATGTGCATAGACTCTCGGGCAATTAACAAGATCACCATCAAATACAGATTCCCACTGCCAAGGATGGATGATCTCATGGACTGTTTAAGTGGAGCTGAGTACTTCACAAAGATTGACTTGAAAAGTGGTTACCATCAGATCCGCATTAGAGAAGGGGATGAGTGGAAGACAACCTTTAAAACCAGAGAGGGGTTGTATGAGTGGTTGGTTATGCCATTTGGGCTGACCAATGCACCAAGTACTTTCATGCGGTTAATGAATGAAGTCCTGAAGGAATTTTTGGGCAAATTTGTTATTGTCTACTTGGATGATATCCTGATTTTTAGCAAGACCCTAGAGGAGCACCTGATGCACATCAGGAGGGTTTTTGAGAAACTATGGGAGGAGCAGTTACTGATTAATCTATAGAAGTGCAACTTCGTGAAGAAGGAGCTGGTATACCTGGGATTTGTTATCTCAGCAAATGGTCTTAAAATGGACCCCAAAAAGGTGAGGGCTATTTTAGAATGGCCTGCTCCAAGAAGTGTGACCGAGGTTAGATCATTTCATGGCCTGGCCAGTTTCTACAGAAAGTTCATTAGAAACTTCAGCAGTATTTGCGCATCTCTTACGGAGACAATGAAGGGGAACAAGAAGGAATTCCAGTGGACAGTTGGAGCAGACAAAAGCTTTGCTATGCTGAAGAAGAAGGTCACTGAGCAACCCGTCTTAGCACTTCCAGATTTCAATAAGGTGTTTCAGGTAGACTGCGATGCGAGTGGCAGTGCCATAGGAGCCGTATTGAGCCAAGAGGGTAGGCCTGTAGCTTATTTTAGCGAGAAGCTCAATGATGCCAGAAGGAAGTATTCGGTATATGATCAGGAGTTCTACGCCATAGTTCAAGCACTTAAGAAATGGAGGCACTATTTGTTGCCAAAGGAGTTTGTCCTGTATACCGACCATCAGGCGCTGCAGTATATTAACAGTCAAGGGAAATTGAATCAAAGGCATCTGAAATGGGTAGAGTTCCTGCAGAGCTATACCTTTGTGCTGAAGCATCGGAGCGGAAGGTCCAATAGGGTGGCAGATGCATTGAGTAGGAGACAATGTCTGATGATGGAAATGAAAGTGGAGGTTGTAGGGTTTGCTGAGCTCAAGAGCCTATACCCTGTAGACCCCGATTTCGTAGAAGCTTGGAAAGCCTGCACTGTGCCTGTTACGTTGGACAGGACTAAGTGGTTGAATTACCTGGTTCAAGAGGGGATGCTATTCAGGGGGAACCAATTATGCATTTCGAGGAGCTCAATGAGAGAAAATCTCATCAAGGAAAAGCACAGTGGAGGTCTAGCTGGACATTTTGGTCGTGACAAAACTACCTCACTTGTTAGTGAAAACTATTACTGGCCACAATTGCAACAGGATGTGGCAAAGTTTGTGCAGAGTTGTAGGATATGCCAGATGGCAAAAGGTGTGAGGCAGCCTACTGGCTTGTATCAACCGCTACCTATACCTGAACGACCGTGGGAAGATATTAGTATGGATTTTGTGCTTGGTTTGCCCAGGACGCAGAGGGGACACGATTCCATATTTGTGGTAGTGGACCGATTTTTGAAAATGGCTCACTTTATCCCGTGCCAGAAGACTAGCGATGCGGTCCATGTAGCTGGTTTATTCTTTAAGGAAGTGGTACGCCTTCATGGGCTGCCGAGAAGCATTGTGTCGGACAGGGATACCAAGTTTGTCGGGTACTTCTGGAGGACCCTGTGGAAGAAACTGAAGACGGATTTAAAGTTCAGTTCTGCATACCACCCCCAAACAGATGGCCAAACAGAGGTGGTTAATAGGAGTTTGGGCAATCTACTGCGATGCTTGGTAGGGGACAAGCCCAAGGGATGGGATCTAGTTCTGCCACAAGCAGAATTCGCGTATAACAACTCGGTCAATCGAAGTACCAATAAATCGCCATTCCAGATCATTTATGGGAGCAACCCAAGAAACGCTTCAGAGTTGAGAAGGATAGATACGAGAGAGAAATGCAGTGCTGAGGCAGAAGACTTTGCCGAACACCTGAAGGGAGTGCATGAGGAAGTGACGAGACACATTGCCAAGATGAATGCTCAGTACAAGACAAGGGCGGACCAAAAATGCCGAGTTAAAGAGTTCAAAGTAGGAGATTCTGTCATGGTCCATCTGAGGAAGGAGCGGTTTCCTGCCAAGACCTATAACAAACTAAAAATGAAGAAATTTGGGCCATGCAGGATCATTGGCAAACGGGATTCGGGTAATGCATACGAGGTGGAGCTACCAAGTGAACTTAACATCTCCCCCGTGTTTAACATTTCAGATTTGGTCGAGTATCATGAAGGAGAAAGCAGTGAGCTACCCAACCCAGATTTGTGGAGCATTCCAGCAGTCATCCCAGTTGCGGACGAGATAGAAGAAGTTCTGGATACGCGTGAGGGCCGAAGTACTCGAAACAGGAGTTACTCTGAGTATTTAGTCAAATGGAAGGGCAGACCCATGGAAGATGCGACTTGGTTATCAAAGGCAGAGGTTGATCGCCTGGGTCTACCTCAGACAGATCAGAAGTGAAGGTCACTTCTCAAACTCACCCCGGGTGTCTGATGCAGGAGCATCCGGAGGCGAAGGAGCAATCTTGCATCACCCAAAAATGTTTTTTTTGCTTTCTTTCTTTAAGTGCCAAAACTGTCGCGATATCGCGACGCTTTACTGTCGCGATATCGCGACGCTTTTTGAAGAAGGGCGATAAGGGGGCCAAAACGTCGCGATATCGCGACGCTTTTTGATGAAAAGGGTCAAGGCGCCAAATAGTCATGAAATCACGACAGTTTCGAAACAAAGCAGCTCGAGCGTCCAATTGGTCATGAAATCGTGACATTTTCGAAGCAAAGCAGCTTGGGCACCAAATGGTCACGAAATCATGATAGTTCCAAAACAAAGCAGCTCGAGCGTCCAATTGGTCGTGAAATCGTGACATTTCCGAAGCAAAGCAGCTTGGGCGCCAAATGGTCATGAAATCATGACATTTTCGGAGCGGAGAAGCCACGATGCCAAATGGTCATGAAATCGTGACATTCTCACAGCAAGGAGGCCAAGGCACAAAATGGTCATGAAATCGTGACATTTTTGAAGCGATGGAGTTAAGGCGCAAAATGGTCATGAAATCGTGACACATTCGGAGGGAAAGGCTCTAAGGCTCAAAGACGTCGCGAAATCGTGACACTTTCGAGGGCAAAACTGGAAGACGCAAGATGGTCACGAAATCGTGACACCTTCGAAACAAAAGCTCTAAGGCTCGAAGACGTCGCGAAATCGTGACACTTTCGAGGGCAAGACTGGAGGGCGCAAAGTGGTCACGAAATCGCGACATCTTCGGAGGAAAGGTTCTAAGGCACAAAATAGTCACGAAATCGTGACACGTCCGAAGGCAAGACTGGAAGGCGTAAAGTGGTCACGAAATCGTGACACTTCTGGGAGCTGGGTCCAAAGGAACAAAGTGGTCGCGAAATCGTGACACTTTCGGGCCGAAGACTCAAGGGCGCGAAATGGTCGCAAAATCGTGACACTTTCGGAGTAAGGGCTTAAAGGTGCAAGGTGGTCGCGAAATCGTGACGCTTTTGGGACAAAGGCACCCAGAGGTAGAATGGTCGCGATATCACGACCGAAAGGGGGAGAGGGCGTAAAGAGGCAAACACATCGCGATATCGCGATAGGACGCTCACGACGCCTGACCAGCCGGCGGTTGCAGAGACCGTTGCAGAGGGACACGTGGCGTAAAGTTACAGGCGGCCCTAGAGTATGAAGCGGTTGCGGGGACTCTGACAAAGGGACACGTGGCAACAAACTACCAGTGGCTTTGGCGCATTCCTATGAATGATGACTTGGCGGATGGATTGACAGGCGGCTGCAACGCACTCCGCCATTACGGACCATGAGAATACGGGGCACCTGGCAGCATCTTGCAGACGGCCAGAGAACATTCATGCGGATGGTTACAGGGAATCCCGCACTTTGTGTAATGATGTCGGGAGAAGCTGGGGTCTGGGATAAAAGGGCCGCGCATGCATTGTATTAGGGGCTTGGCCATTTTGAATGTAACCGCTGTATTTCTGAATTAAAAAGACCTCTGTTGTCGAAATTGGGTTAATTTGCTATGTGTTGTTTTTAGTCCTATATCAAAGTTGTCTAGTATGGAGGGAAACATCAAATCATCATTTGCTACCAAGGATTAGAGCAAGAAGCCACCTCATCAAGGAAGAGAGAAAGCTTTAAAAAATGGAGACGTAAATATATCAGAGTTTAGGTGTAATATTAAGGTATTTTATTCTAACTATTCAAATGCTATTTACATTACATTATTGTACCATATTATTCTTATCCTATGCAACAAAGAGAGAAGTATTAAAGACACCTAAAATAATGCTCATCAATATTGTAACCTCCACTTGTCACTTGATCAATATACGCACCACCTGACCTGATATTCAAGAAGAGACAAATCTTATTAAAATACTTAAGTTGAATAAAAGCACATATTTTGTAATCATATGATTGAGCATTGTAGATTCAAGCTTTGAGTGGAGTAAAAGTGAATTTAATAAGAAGTACGGAGCCTCATAAGGTACCCATGAGCAATAAATTATCTCTATCATAAATATAAGACTAGCATTACAATACCAAAGCTTGGATTGAAGAGTAAAACCAAAGGCCAATCAACATGTATATTTTATATTGCAAGGAATTTAAAGATTTAATTAATTTAATATTTGTTTTCCTTGAGTATAAGAATTTATAAGGTAATTAATGTAAGGTTGAAGTTTATTTATTACTGCATTGAAGAACTAAGCAAATACAAAACTTAGTGAATTTAGAAGATAATTAAAACAAAGGGAGTATATTTTAAAAGATAGTGTAAATTTTATGAGATTCAAACATCAAAATATTTGCAAATAATTAATTAGCAGATATAATATTTCAACATTGGAAAATTAAAACATTTGTTTGCAAATATTATTATTTTCTAAATTTTCAAAGTAAGGATATATAAGGAATACGACATCAAAATTTAGTTTCTTGGAATTTAGAAAATTAAACCATTGATAATTGGAGGATTAAAGAAAAAAAATCATTAATTGCTTAAAATTTTAAAATTTAAATCAATATTAGTCTTTTACACCAATTTTTGAGACATTAATCCAACTAAAAGGCCTTGAAGTAAAACAAAATTATTAAAACTTGAAGGTGCATCATCATTTATATTTACCTTTCTACTTACTAATTATTAGGACAAAATAAGGTAAGAAAGTGAATTTAAACATTATGAAGACAAAAGAAATTCAACTCAAACTAAGAAAGTTAAGCATACTATCAAAGAATCATAGTGCATTCAAACACTTGTAAGATAGAAGTGTTTTTACAAAACTTGTAAAATTGAAAATTTCTTAGCAAGGTTAAAACTAGGGACTTATAAGGTAGTCTACAAATATCAGTGTGACAGCAAAAAATTTTAGAATCATTGAATCTCAACTACTTAGAGGTCCAAATTAATATTCATGGAAAAGCAAAGTAAGGGTAATTATGATAGTTGAAAATATTTAGAAAATAGTTAAAGTATCAAGAGATAAACCTACTTCAAGTGATAGTTAGATTCAAAAGCTTGAATAAAATGAAGCAAAAGTATTAATGATATTAAATTTTACCATTATAGATGAAATACAACCCTACATTAGTTCATAAGTAACATATATATAAGCATAAAAAATATTAGCAAAAATATTTGAAGGGAAGAATAAAACTACTATATTAAATCTTCAAATGCAATGACATTCTCATGTTTAGAACTATTCCTCAGGAAAGTAGTTGATATAAAAGGAAAATTATTAACCTTAGGAGAAAATGTTAAAGATAATTTTCTTGTTCAAGTAAATCTAAGAGCACTTCTAGACAACTACAAGCACTTAGTTACATATTTAAAAATTCTAAGTAAAGATACATAATATGATGAGTTAGTAAATATTCTTCAACAATATGAGGTGGAAAATATAGTCAAAGATGAAATGACTAACAATTCATTTTTCAAAGGATAGTCCACAAGGAAATATTACCTTATCCTTAAAATAATGAAGACCGTAAAATTTCATATATTGTCAAGTTTGCAAGAAGAAAGGATATAGTACCAACTACTATAAATTCAATCCTAGGAATCAGTATCAAGAGAATTAGATAAACTATGAAATCCAACCAAATAGACCATTTCAAATAAAATAATATCAAAATCAATGTGGTCCATATTAGAAACAATTTAAACGTCCATACCCTTCTTAAAAATCAATATAATTATCCTCAATTGCAATATCAAAAAGGAAATAAAAAAGGACACTTAGTTCACAAGATCTAGGAAATTTAAGAACGAGAAGAATCTACAAAGGAACAAGAAGTTAAAGCTCTCTCAAAAAATAACATTTTATGAAGATACTAACTACTTTCTTAAACATGATACAAACTGGGAATAAAATAAAGAAAGCATAGAAGGAACATACAAATTTCAAAACCAAATGAAGATCCATATTGAAGACTAAAGTCTTCAATACCCAAATAATATAATACGAGGGGGTGTTAGAGTATATTACGCTATTTGGTATATGATATTGTACCATCTTGGGTATATTTCTAGATTAGGAGTTTATCTTAGATTAAAGTTTAAGTAGCTACTTCATGCAATGTAATAAATGCACAAGTGTTAGAATGTAAAATTATGTAAATGTGCATGTAGTCCACATATACATAATTCATGGGATAGGTATATGAGGAGTTATGGGTAGAGTAAAGGCCAAGGAACATATCTTCCTATATATAGACCTTTGTGAGTGTAGAGGAAAATTGAAGATATAGGAGAGAAAGAGAGGAATACTGTCAAATAAATAATAGTGAGTAGGTATAATGTACTTCTTCATTAAAAAAATTAGAGTGTTCAAGTCCTCCATTAAATTGCATTGTACTATTTTTTTGAGCTTTTATTAATGGTAATATACTGAGTTATTGCAAAATTTTATCATATAGTTTTCCTATATTTTATAGTGTCATTATCATATACTTATCATAACTTACTTATTTTACATTTTGTGGTTACATTTTGTTTAATATACATCTTCAAAAGCTAACACTTACACCAAATTATTTTTTCAAGCACAACATATAAAATTTCCTTCGATGAAATCAAATCCTATAAATTTTCCTTTGATAGAATCACATCCTAGATTATCTAGACTAAAAATATCATGGATTATATAACATGTTTGAATTATATATGGATGGAACTAAAATATATAAGACTATAACCTACCATGATCCCTCTCTACCAAATTTGCTTCTATTTGGTGATGGAAGATCATGCAAAACCATTATCTCCTCCTAAATACTTGAATTATATCTATAATTATAATCATATTAAGAAAATAGTTTTATATATTTCTTAAAAAAAAATAAAAAATAATGTAGTTTAAGTACATTCTATAATAATAAAAGTATGAAAAAAATCAAATTTCATATATTTTTAGAACTTTTATTTCCTATAGGCACGAATGTGGAGAATTCTAACAATGGATGCAAAAAAGTGTCAATTATCATAAATAAAGCAAAACAAATTCTTTACTACTTTTTTTTAATCATCTCATAATATTCATGGTAATATAAAATATAGAAAATAAAATGTGTTATATATGATTTATGTTAATAAAAAATATTAACCTGAAAGTATGTTGGATGAATAACATACTGAGATCATATATTCATATAACATTCCGCCTAATGAATGTTAAAACTACTTTTAAGTTTATTTCTTTTACTTGAAACAATTTTTACATACACCAATTTATATATACTTTTCAAAGTGTTAAAAAATATTCTAAAAACCTATAACCTCATTAAAAACTATATTTACATATTATTTAAAATAATTAAAAATATAAACAAAAGTATAAAATAATTTTATTTATTAAATATATAATATTATATTTAATATATAGGCAACCATACTTTATTAAAACTGAAATATAATTTAAAATCTTACCACAAAGATTGGAATTTAAATCTTTATTTATGGACCCTGTGTATGACAGCATTCTTGTTTAAGGCTCCCAATGATAATATTAAATTTTAAAATCATAAAGTCAATAATATAATATAATTCGCTTTAATATTATTGACTTTGTTCGACGCTTCGTATGACAGCATTCTCGTTCATGGCTTCCAATGATAATATTAAATTTTAAAATGCAAAGCGTTACAGTAGAGTCGACAAATACGTTCTCTTTGACGTGAAATGTCGCATAGATGGCTCAGTACTGGGGACAAAAGTTGTTATCGCGCCCTTATTTATGGTTATGGAAGTTGTGTGGCTCAGGAACCAAATTCTTAAATACATGTAAGCTTTGGGTAAAGTGGTGTTTCGAAAAAAAAATTAAAATGTTTAAAGTACGAATTCCGCCCCGACCGCTAACCGGGACGTCCCAATTTGTCCATGCCTAGCCAATTTGGGTCATCGTCACAATATTCAACATCCGAACTGCATGTAATCAAAATAACTAGGTAAAATTCGCTGAAACACTGACCAGCGCAGCTTGCATTCAAAATATTCACCGTGTCTATTAACTTTAAAATTACGATCCATGAAGTTACAGACAACTGACAGACATGTCACACCCATTTGTCATCGTTAATATATTTTAATGTCTACAATTTCGATGGAAATGACGTCACATGTCCCGACTGTTTGTACTATTCGGCGATGTTGGTTATATAAGGCATCCAACTTGGGAAATGGTCATATATATTGGCATGTACTTTGCCTCTCAGTAAGCAAGAAAGAAAAATGGTGAATTTCTCTAAAGGTAAGATTGGGGAACAAAAGGTCCAAGAGGGTCATCCGTTTCCCCAAGTTGTTTTCCCTGCATATGATTATCAAAGCGAAGGTATGGATGGAGTGATAAAGTCCATAAGAGACGAGGAGAAAGCATGGATTCAACGTGAAATGCACGAGTGCGGAGCTCTTCTGTTCAGAGGATTCGGCATTAAGACATCAGCTGACTTCAATGCGTTTGTGGAAGCTCTCGGGTGGGAGGAACATCCATACAAAGGCCCCTCTGTACGAAGAAACATTTTAGGGAGAGTATGGTCTGCAAACGAAGGTCCCCTTGATCAACACATCTTCTTTCATCATGAGATGGCCCTGGTAATAATACAATTTTGTTAATATTTTAGTCATCTGTGTTTATCCAAAGACATGAAATTAATTTTAACTAAGCTTTGTGTTTGTGATACTCGTGCGTATAGATGAAAGATTTTCCTTCCAAAATATTATTCTTCTGCGAGGTTGCATCGCCAGAAGGAGGTGAAACAGCGATTGTGCGGAGCGACATAGTAGCTCGTCACATGGAAAATAAATTCCCGAGGCTTGTCGAACAACTGGATAGAAAAGGCATACTCACTTCCACTATCCTCCCAAAAGAAAACAATCTCGGCTATTTCCTCGGCAAAAGTTGGCAATCTCATCTACAAACGAGTGATCCTGAAGAAGCCCAGAGAAAGTAAGTATGGTATTTCATCACTTGACAAGGTACTTCGTTTTCTTGAACTACTAGCTAAAACGTGGATAAAGATTGGAAATTTCTAATTGTAGGGTTGAAGAGGATGGGGGAAAGCTGCAGTGGACGGCCGACGGAAGTGCAAACATTATTGCAGGCCCATTTCCCGTCACAAGAACGTTCGGAGCCCAGGGCTGTGTGAGTGATGAGCCTCGCAAGGTGTGGTTCAACTACATCCCGGGGGCTACGTATGGGAAATCCAGTAGTTACAACAGACTGGTTTGTGGAGATGGGTCGGAGATTCCGCAGAAGATAATGGAGGAGAGCAGGAGAGTGATGAACGAAGAGTGCGTAGAGGTGAAGTGGGAAGCGGGTGATGTGCTGCTGATTGACAACTTACATGTGATGCATGCGCGCAGGCCCTCTTTACCTCCTCGCCGTGTCTTGGTCGCTCTCTGCAAGTGACGCTTGATGACACCTCATTCCGTATTGCTCACGTCGTTAACATGGAGTTTTTTTAGCGGAAATATAGGTTTGGAGAAGACTTGATCCTATTGTGTTTTTTTACTTGTTATTCCATGTTTCTTATAAAACGATAACCCGTTCCTAAAAAGCACAAGAGTTCGTTTGGCACATGTTGTCTTGTCTAGATTTCTTGTTTTCAAGACCTATGAAATACCTAACTATAATCTCTTTGAGACACAGTTATACTGTTGTCCTTAAAATTAAGAAACACATAGGTGTATTTCAGAACTTGGAGGGATGCACGGCTATGTTAAACAGCATGCAAAGCAGTACAGTTTGGAAAGTTGGGCATATCGTACTTTCAATTTTTTTTTTTTTTTTTTCTTTTACCAGAATTTTTAATTAAATTATTCATGGTTGTCGTATCGTTGTTTAAAAATAATTAATAATATAAAAGGTTAGTGAATTGCATATAATATTTTAAAGCAGATATTTTGAAAGTGATCATTTTTAAGTTTTTAATGTAAGAGTATATTATTTATTAATCATTATTTTTCAAAATAGATGTTCTAATTTTAAATTAAAAGCATTTACATGGTAAGAAGAGTTTTTACTTTTAAAGATCACATTAACTTACACGATTTATTATTAAATTTGTTTGGTTAAATTTTTTTTAGATTTGTTGGAAAATATTTGGTATAACTTATGCATGCTATTTTTTTAAATGTTGCTTCTAATATGTTTATCATTAAATTTTCTTTAAAAAAAAACCTCTACATTGAAATATCTATTGTTTCCTATATATTTATGGTTTGAAAAATATTGGCATTTATCATCAAGTCTCTGACACTTGAGTTAAGTGGGTGCAACATGCTAAAAAGTGTTTCCTAGGAACGTAAATCAAATTGTATCTTTGTCATGTAATACTAATTGAGAAAAATAGATCTATCAGTTGTTTGAAATTATGCTTGATTATCTCAAGGGTAAATTTCTCTTGATCAAATAATCACACACAATAATGCTCACTTCACAAAATAAAAAGCTTAACTTTCATATATTCAAAATATTACAAAAGATTACACTCTATTTTCATTAATAGCATGGAGCTTTGTCTCCAATATATAACTTTATACAAAAACTCTTTAATACTCCTAACTATTGCTCTCCTCAAAATCTTGAAATATGCCACCTTTCACATACTTCATAATATAACAAAACTCTTGTGATTACATAAATCCCACTATGACTCTTTACTTCCATACTTGACAGCTAACATTTATGACTCTACACACTTAACATCTTGCACATTTACACTTGCACTCTTGATACCTTTCACACTTTATTACATAATACATAACAGTTTTCACACTTTGAAACATACTTTAAATACTTAAATACACACTCTTCCTAATATACATATTTACAATAGTATCAAATGGTACTTCAATTATACTCAATATACCAAATAATGTAATATCTATAACACCCCCTCATATTCAATATTTATCTTCAGTGTTCACCTTGTCATTATCCTATAATCCTATTGTTGATGCTAAAGTTGTATTTGTCATGATTCAAATTATTCCTATATTAGTTTTTGCAATGATTTGTTTAAGTATTTCATCTCATACCATCATTAATATACCTTTTATCATGCTTCATTCATGAACATCATTTCCTTTGTACCAAGAAGTTTTGTGGAAATGATTATGTCTCCCAAAATTTTTAAAATGAAGAAGATCCTAATAATATTTACCTTTATGTCCATACTTATTATATTTCTCACATCTTTGAGTGTAATTTGATCTTCTATATTTTGGTTAAACATTGATAGGAAAAAATAAATATTTCTTGATTTTGTAACTTTCCGTTATGTCTTCCAATATGATTTCCCTTTATTAATATCATTAAAATAATTATTATGCATTATTTAAAAATCATAAGAACAACATTGTCTTATTCTCTTTGAATGAATTATATATGTTTAATAAATTTTGCTTGTCCATGTTTTCTTTCTTTTGAAACAATTAATAAATAATTTTTAAAAGTTTTTACTCTTTGTAAAATATTTATTTTCCCTTGATTTTTTTCCATGATATAGCTCTTTTGAATTTTTTCTTCTTCTTATTCAAATTAAAAAATGAATCACTTTTACAAAATTAATTTTTAATTTTCTCTTCTTAAAACTCCTAAAATTTCAATGTCTCAAATTTTATTTTACATAATTAATAAAACAATCTTCAAATTTTAATTCGCCATTCATTCATTTCATCTCCATTTATTTAATTCTTTAATTTTATTCTATATCCAAATTCTATTAACTTTCACAATATCACGTTTAAATTTATATTTATTCCACACCCCTCTTAATTCAATCTTCATTTCAGCTTTTAAATCTTTAGTTTCCTTATATCTTACATTTATTAACTCATTCCTTTCAATTAGTTTTTTAATAAAAAAAATGGTCTATTTCCCTTATAGCTCCAATGCATATCTTTTATTCTAGAGTTACCTTATATTAACAAATTCTACAATTATCTTCAAAACCTTGTAACTCCAAACTTAATAAATTATGCAAACTCAATATCATGCACAAAATTATGAAATATGAAACTAAAAAATAAATAAATCCTTTACCACTCACCTTATATATTTTGCATATACATGGTAATTTACTTGGGTAGTAGTTCACCTTCACATAGGTGTTTCTTCTTATTTTTCTGATCTATCCTCCTTTATTGGTGCTAGTTCAACAAGCAATATTGTGCTTATACTTTCAACTCTCTACTCTTTGAATTAAATAATAAATCATATTCCTTATTTTACTTGGGTATCTTTATATCAAATAATCTTCTTCATTTTAGTTAGGATCTTTATCTCAAATGCTTTAATTCTCAAAATAGTACTTTTATATTGGATTTCAACATAATTATTTCTTTTTCTTCTTCAACATAGTCTTTCTAGATCAGGTTTAAACATATATACTTTAATATTCTATCGTAACCTTCTATCTTGAAAGTTGTCACCTCTAGTATTATCCTCCAAAATAGTGTTCAACTTCCATGTTCATCAATCTTATCCTCAGATGTTCACAACTCTTCAACTATGGCATTTAAATATCTCTTCTCTAGCAATAATCCAACAATATGTTATCCATAGTATTCTTCATATGCCAATCTTCTAATATTATAACAACATCTTCATATTTCAATCTCTTCAATTTTCTTCCAAAATTTCTAACAACCCTTTCATATTCTAGTCTCTTCAATATTCTAATTTATCTAGTAACTCTTCTTCATTATCATCAACATATTTTTTTTAATATTCTTCTTCTCTCTAATCACTTCAATATTTTCTCACATCTACTAATTTCTCACTAGTGTAGTTCTAAGGGAAGATGGCTCTAATACCACTATTGATAAATATGCCTAATTATATCATAGGTAGATTTCTCTAAGATCAAATAATTGCACATAATAAAGCTCACAATAATATTTCAGAAAATTAAAATCTCAAATTTTATATGTTTAAAAAATGACAAAATATTGGACTCTATTTTCATTATATAGTATAGAGATTTATCTCCAATATATGTATTTACATAGAGACTCTTCAATACTCCTAACTTTTACTCTCCTCAGACTCCTGGGAGATGTAAACCTTCACATGCATCACATTATAAAAGATACTCTCATGATTACATAACCTCCTTCTATGACTCTTAACTTTCATACTTGACACATAAATATTATGACTCTTCCCTTGCACACTTCACACCTTGCGCACTCACGCTTGCACACTTCACACTTATATGTATTATGCTTACACTCTTGACACCTTTCATACTTTATTACATAACATATAACACTATTCACACTTTGATATATACTTTAGAAAAAACTCCTCCTAATGCAAATATTTATAATAATACATAATGATACTTTAATAATACTCAATGTACGAAATATTGTAATCTCACTAACATCAATCATATATATTTAGTATATAAATGCTAGCTAAAATTTAGAGGCCCCTCATAGATCAAATCCCTTGGAAGTATTACAAGAATTCTAAATAAAATCTCAAGAAGGATAGTATCTGGTTTTATATAACATAAGTCCCTCAATATTACATGTAATAGTATCTGATGATTTTATAAAATGATCTTATGCACCCTGTATCAATGTAGTAAGGGACTTAACAATATTAATATCCTTTAGGAAGTTGAGTCTAGTTAGGAAGTTCTTAAAAGTAAATTTAGGATTGATATTCAAGATAAACCTATCATGCAAAAACTACTAGAGATCATAGTTGACAATTATTTAGGTAAAATTAAATTTCTCTTCCTCAAATTATATGATCAAGAGATGAAAGGTGATATATATAAACTTATTGGAGGGCCTAATAGTGAATAATTTAGAACATTCAATAGATATCTATGGTTTAAATACCATGGGAACTAGGGTTTTACACCATGCATCAGTAACCAAAGTATGGTTGGATTACCATATATTTGATATAAAAAACATATTGGATTTTAAGCCAAACTATATTAGGTATCAATATAATTAACCCATAATATCATAGGATTTAACATGAATAATAAAGAGTAGAATTAAATATAAGATCAATAAAAATATACACTTGCTAATATAAATTATAATAACATTAACTAGAACATCAAATATGAATGTAAATGGCCAAAATTATTCATGTAATAACATGAAATATACTTACAATAAAATTGCTCAAATTTTATATATAAGCTTAAATATTATTGCTTATTATGGTGATCATTTACAAATTGTTTTCCCAATATATCGTATGAATATTTATCTCCATAATGTAGACATAGAAGGTGACTCTTCAATACTTGACTATTGCACTCCTCACATATCTTGGAGTTACAACCTTTCATATTCTTATCATTTGGCTTCTTGTATTACCACTTGTATATAATATACTCTTCACTCTCTACTTACATGCATACCTAACTCTATGAAACTTGCATACTTCTACATGATGCTTACTCTCGTACATGCACTCCTAATACATGATACTTTTGCACATCCTCACATTACACATTTGCACACTTACATGAAAATCATGCACTTTATCTCATTATAAAATCACCCTCTTACTCACATGACACTTGTGCATACCTTACATATTACATACTTACATGATACTTGTACATATCCTACATATTACATACTTACATAAAAGAGGAAATATAAATCACTTATCTAAACTATAGATTCAAATCCTATTCTATTACATATTCATATTTGTACCATAAAGGTACCATGGGGGTACATTTGCATGTACCAAATATTATAATATTTTCAACACCTCCCTCTATTATAATATTTGGTTAATAAACACTTTAGTCTTCAATATTTGTCTTCATGTGATCCTGTATTGCTCATGGACATTTGTTTGAGATTCTTATTTAGCTTCCTTCTTGATTTCTACTCTTGAATCATATTTATTTAGTTCTTAAATATTTCTTTCCTTGTTTTCTTTATCATAAACTACTTGAACTTATTTTAATTCGTTTGGTTTTTCTTATTTGATGTACAATTTTGATTGATGTTCTTGAATGGATTGAAATTATTTTTCATATTTCACATTTGTTTGTGTTTCTTTTATTACTATAGACATGTGGTCTTGATATTATCTTGTAATCTCTGAACATTCACTGAGTTCATCATAGTATTTTCATGAATTTTATGAGCTTGGAATTTCAATATTTCATGCAGAATAAAACAAAAAAATTATATGTGATTCACTTGATTCACTTGTATGATCAACCTCTATTTTTCTTTTTATATTTTTGATCAAATATTTTTTACTTTTGGATTTCACCGTTATGAAGTTCAAGTGAAATTAATACCATGTAAATTATGTTGCCTATATAAATACGTATTGCAATAAAATATTTTGAATTATCAATTGCTTCAATAATATTTGAATAAATAATATTTAAATGTTTCAAGATTTAATTCATTACTAATATATATATGGATTGCATTGCTATATATATCTTTTCATATATTTTTCAATTATTTTTCATATGCTATAATTTATAACTTCTAATCTTTTCTTTTTGATAATGAACTTCATATTTTATTTGATGATAATTAAAAGTTGTAATTCAATGATTTAATTCCTTTAAAGTTGAAATCCTTTTATCTCCAAAGTTCAATAAATACAATTTCAAAAAATTCAAATATCCACTCAAATAATAAATTTGCAAATTTTAAAATTTCTAAAATCTTTGTGAAGTACCAAACATTTTATCTCTCTAATAAATTAAATTTGTAAAATTTTAAATTTTCGCTAAACTTCAAATATTCAAATTTTATAAAAATATCAAATCTTCAAATATCAAATCTTACATAAATTCAAAACCAATAACAAATTTATAAAATTAAATTTAAAATCTAAATTTTTAAATCCTATTTGATATAGATAACGTTATCACTCCATAATTTAAATAAAACACTCAAAAATTGAAATTTCAATATATTGTAGAAGTCCTTATAACTTTTACTTAAATTGTTTCTTCTAAAAATGTAGTATTCCTTTTATCTCCCACTTATTAAAGTTTCTAAATTTAAATTTAAATAAACTCTCACTTAGGATTTTAATTAATTATCCAATAAATGTAATGTTGCTTACCTCTACTTGATAGAATAATTGAAATGCATAAATGATACTTCCAAAATATAATTATTTTTTTCTACATATAGGTGTTATGAATAAAATCTATTGCTTTAAACATGTTAACTACAATGGTAGGTGGTTGAGTTTACTCTCCCTATTCTAGCATCCATTAAAATTAAATTTATACACTACCCACTCGTTCAAATTTGCATTATTATAGTACACTTTATTGGTTGTGATGATTGCTTAGGTTCCATTAGCTCAGTTGGCTCTTGTTGGATAATGGTTTTGCTAGTTTATTTAATAGATACTACCCTTACTTTCACTATCTAGATATTTTCTCTACTAGCTAGATGATATAATTGCCTCTACTAATTTTACCTATGTTGGCTAAATGTTACCTTTATTAGAGATATGTTTCTACTTCTTGATAGATGTTGCTTATTTTGGATTTACATAGGCTCTATTAAATATATGTTACCTCTTCTAGCTATAATTTACCTCTACTGGCTAGACGTTACCTCTACTAGAGTGATGTTACTTTTTCTAGCTAGATGCGTACTCTACTAGATATGCATTAATTATTTTGGCTAGAAGATACCTCTACTAGCTGGACATTGCCTTTGCTAGAGTGATGTTACTTTTGTTGGATAGATGCATGCTTTGATGAATAAATGATACCTCTAGTTATTTTTTGATTGTACTAGCTATTCATTGGTTGTGCTAGCTATATGTTGGCTTCCTTGACTATTCTAGATACTAGTTGTGTTAACTATATGCTAGATTTCTTAATCATACTAGTTATTTACTAGCTACCTTAGCCATTGTGCTATCTTAGCCATTATGATACCTACCTTAATTACTATACTTAGTATATGTAGGCTACCTTGACCACTATCTTGACTACCTTAGCCATTGTGTTGGATTCCTTAGTCATTGCCTCCACTAATATTTATATATGGCAGCTATCTTAGTCACTACCATTATTATTCTTGCTATATGATGGTTTACTTAGTTATTGCTTCCATTGTTCCTACTATATGGTGGTTATCTTTGCTACTACCAACCGTTATGCTTTTTATATTTGTTATCATGTTATGTATACTTTTAATATTATATTTTCTCTTCTATCAAGCTTCAAATTATTTAGGGAATGTATCCTTATTTGTTGCATTGCCACTACCCCCCCTTATGCTTTTTATATTTGTTATCATTTCATGGATAATTTTAATATTATATTTTCTCTTCTATCAAGCTTAAATTATTTAGGGAATGTATCCTTCTTTGTTGGCTTCACATTCTTTAGGTAATATATCCTTATTTATTGTTTTCACATTATTTAGGGAACATATCCTTCTTTCTTGGCTTCATGTTCTTTAGGGAATTCATCCTTATTTTTTGGATTTAAGTCTTTCTTTCGCTTCACTTTATCTGATGTAATCTGGTTCCAAATTCTTGTTGAATTCAACTCAAACTTTGCTTAGCCCTCTTTAGTATATCTTTTAACTACTGTAAATTTATCTTATATGGAACTATTTTTTCTTCTTGGTGCTTTGATTTCCTTTAAGAGCCAATATAATAATATGAGGATTTTATTATCCTTCAATAAATTTATAGTAGTTGGATACTTCATCCAATGCAATATGAGGACTTTATTTCTTTTTTAATATAATTCCTTCACTATGATTCTCGTATTTTGATGCAGGAGCATCCGGGGGCATTAGAACAACCTGGCAAAAATTTCAAAAAATGGAAGGTAAGTTGTTTAAAGGCTTGGGCAAGTGTTGGATAGAGGTCGCGAAATCAAGACATGTCGTGATTTCGTGACATGTCACGAAATCATGACCTCAAAAGCTACGATAGAGCAAAGGGTCAAGTTGCGTCGCGATATCGCGACGCCGCGATATCGGGATGTCACGATATCGCAACGCCACGATATCACGACGTCGCGATATCACAACATTATTTTCAAAGAAAAGTCGAGGAGTGAGTTGCGTCGGGATATCGTGACTTTGTTTTCAAGGCGGTGGTGAGGAGCTTCAGGCGTCACGATATCGCGATGTCATGATATCTCGACGTCGTGATATCGCGATGGTCTACAAAGCAAGGCGGAGGAGAAGAGCCCTGTCGCGATATTGCGACAGTCACGATATCGTGACTGTCGCGATATCGTGGCCATTCAGAAGCTGCCACGTGGTATATTTCCAAGGCAGTACCAAGGGTTAAAACAAAGCCAAGATCATAGCAAAGGACTTCAAAAAGGTGAAGACGTAGGTGGAGGGGTCGATCGTGACCAAGTAAAGTTAAGGCCAAAGAAAATAGTGGACGGCCATGTAAGGCCAAATTCGACACGTGGCTGCCATGTGTACCAAACAGTGGTGAAGGGCAGCACGTGTATCGAATATATTTCATCAAAGAGAAGGCGTGGAGAAAATTATAAGCGGTCGGCCACGTTTAAGAAAATAAAGATGGAGATCGTAGAGTTTGAGAAGGGGTGTTGGCCACGCATTCTGGCAATGCAGCCATTACTGGTTATGGATGGATGGAAGGGACAACCGTACGGAGGACAGACTGACCGAAGTGATGGGTGCAGACGAGGAAGGCCATGAATGCAAGCAGCAGTGCAGATCGGGCAGATGGCCCATTTAATGACTGAAATTTCAAAAAAAAAACCTGGGAGGGAAAAATATGAATTTTAAATTATGTTTTAGGCGGGGCATTAATGGCCGAGAGGATGGGGCCTCGATAAAAACCTAAAATTTTGTAATGTAAAGGGACGGTGGACCGGAGAACAGGAAGGAGACAGAAGGTCGAAAAATACCAGAGCACCTCTGGTTAATGTAATGCCTGCGGGCTGTGTTATTTTAGGATGCATATGTAAAGTTTTTCTGCTGGTTTTAATGAAAAAGGTGAAATTTGTAAGGGGAGAATTTTTGGGTCCCCCGTCAGTGGTATCAGAGCCCGTAGTTCCTGAGTGTACAGCAGACCGTCGAAGGAGAGGCAGTTGTACCAGGACTTGTGGGAGGGCTTGAGATCAGGTGAAGATGCCTCCGAGAAGAAATCTCGTGGGTGGAAGAGGCATGGCAGCGAAATATTTTTGGGCATTACAGCGGCAAGTCCAGGCCCTGCAAGAAGAACTACGCAGAGGACGTGAGCCGAGAAGGGATGCAGACAGTGAGGATGAAGTGGAAGAGGAGAACCAGTTCGAAGAAGAAGAGGAAGAAGATGTAGATCCGGCACAAGCCAGACTATACAAGGCCATATCTCAGATCGGGAAGAGGCCGAAGTTAGAAGTTTCTACATATTTTGGGAACTTAAATCCGAAAGAATTAATAGATTGGATAAATGATTTAGAAGAGTATTTCAAATACGAGGAGGTTGAAGACCCTAACCGGGTCAGATTTGCTAAGACCCGACTGAAGGGTCATGCTAGCATATGGTGGAAGGGGGTACAGCTGGAGAGGAATCGAAGAGGAAAAGAGCGGATAACGAGATGGGACAGAATGGTGGAGAAATTGAAAAGGTAGTTTATCCCCTTAGATTATGAACTGGACCTGTTACGTAAAATGTAGAGCTTGAGGCAGATGAATAGAACAGTTTAAGAATACACGGAGGAATTTTACAAGATCTCCATCAGAACCGGGCATTTGGAAGCACGCAAGGAAAAAGTGGCCCGTTACATTAATGGGTTGAGACCCAGTGTTCAGGAGGAGTTGAGTTTGGTTCGGGTAAGCACCATCGAAGATGCTTACCAATTTGCTTTGAAGGTTGAGGAAAAGTTGAACAGGAGGTTTGACGGCAAACAAAAAATAAAAGGACCGGGAGGAAAGAACGGTGGAAAGAAAGAAGGAAAGGAAGAGAAGAAAGAAGAGGAGAGCAGCAGCCGGGATCAGAAAGAAGATGAAGAATCCAAACCGCAAGTTCAGAATGATGGCTACCCGAGAGGAAGAGGTAGATCTGGACGCGGGTATGGAAGAGGAGTATTTCGTGGAACATGTTTCCATTGTGGTGAAGAAGGACACCGGGCATTTGAGTGTCCACAAAACCGAGAAAGGAAAAACAAGAGGCCAGTGGGTCCTGCTAGAGTAGTTGTGGCAGTTGAAGATGCTGATTCAGAACATTATGAAGAAGCTAAAAAGGGAGAAGCAATGATTGTGAGGAGGACCATGCTGGTGGAGGAAGACAAATCTGAGCAGAGGAGAAGCCTGTTCCACACCCGATGCAAAAGTGCAGGCAAATTCTGTAATGTCATTATACACAATGGGAGTACAGATAACTTATTTTCTGAGGAGATGGTTACTAAGTTGCAGTTGGAGAGAACAAGGCACCCACACCCGTACCGGATTGCGTGGTTGCGGAAGGACCATAGAGCATGGGTCCGGGAATAGTTTTTAGTCACGTTCTATATTGGGAGATACCAGGATGAAGTCCTGTGTGATGTATTCCCCATGGATGCTTGCCATTTGCTGTTGGGAAGGCCATGGTAGTTTGATCAAAATGAGGTGCATGATGGTCGTGCAAATACTTACACCTTGAAGAAAGATGGAGTGCGGCACAAGTTGAAGCCATTGCAGATAGAAGATGAGAAGGTGTGCAGCAATGCCAGAACTTGTCTGGTAGAAGGCAAAAAATTTTGCCAAGAAGCAGGATTTGAGCAGGTTGAAAGGATCGAGGAGTGTTCGGAGATATTGCAAGGGACGCAGACCGAACAACATAGAAGTGAAGGTCACTTCTCTTGTTACCTCGGGTGTCTGATGCAGGAGCATCCGAGGGCATTAGAACAACCTGGCAAAAATTTCAAAAAATGGAAGGTAAGTTGTTTAAAGGCTTGGGCAAGTGTTGGAGAGAGGTCGCAAAATTGCGACCTCAAAAGCTGTGATAGAGCAAAGGTCAAGTTGCGTCGTGATATCGCGACACCGTGATATCGCGACGTCGTGATATCATGACATTATTTTCAAAGAAAAGCCGAGGAGTGAGTTGCGTCGCGATATCGCGACGTCATGATATCGTGACTTTGTTTTCAAGGCGGTGGTGAGGAGCTTCAGGCATCGCGATATCGTGACGTCACGATATCGTGACGTCGCGATATCGTGATGGTCTACAGAGCAAGGCGGAGGAGAAGAGCCCTGTCGCGATATCGCGGCCATTCAGAAGCTGCCACGTGGTATATTTCCAAGGCAGTACCAAGGGTTAAAACAAAGCCAAGATCATAGCAAAGGACTTCGAAAAGGTGAAGACGTAGGTGGAGGGGTCGATCGCGACCAAGTAAAGTTAAGGCCGAAGAAAATAGCGGACGGCCATGTAAGGCCAAATTCGACATGTGGCTGCCACGTGTACCAAACAGTGGTGAAGGGCAGCACGTGTATCGAATATATTTCGTCAAAGAGAAGGCATGGAGAAAATTATAAGCGGTCGGCCACGTTTAAGAAAATAAATATGGAGATCGCGGAGGTTGAGAAGGGGTGTTGGCCGCGCATTCTGGCAACACAGCCATTACTGGTTATGGCTAGATGGAAGGGACAACCGTACGGAGGACAGACTGACCAAAGCGATGGGTGCAGACGAGGAAGGCCATGAATGCAAGCAGCAGTGCAGATCGGGCAGATGGCCCATTTAATGACTGAAATTTCAAAAAAAAAACCCGGGAGGGAAAAAGATGAATTTTAAATTCTGTTTTAGGCGGGGCATTAATGGCCGAGAGGATGGGGCCTCGATAAAAACCTAAAATTTTGTAATGTAAAGGGACGAGGGACCGGAGAACAGGAAGGAGACAGAAGGTCAAAAAATACCAGAGCACCTCTGGTTAATATAATACCTGCGGGCTGTGATATTTTAGGATGAATTTGTAAAGTTTTTCTACTGGTTTTAATGAAAAAGGTGAAATTTGTAAGGGGAGAATTTTTGGGTCCCCCGTCATATTTTCTAGAGAATCTAAATAAATATCAAGGTTACTTTGGATATCCCCTCATGTCCAGCTTTCTTTTGAGTTGGCTCTAAATTAATTTTAGCTAAGTTCTATATCTTCATTGGTTTTTGTTAAACCAAGTGAATAGATCCTATATTGCAAATCAAGCTAATCTTTATTTATCCCCTTAATATCTATTATTTTAATCATTAAAAAATAGATTCCCAGTGATCTCTACTTTTAAAGTGGGCAAACTCCAAATATGATGGTGGCTCTAAAATATAACTCTATAAAAAATAGATAGAGTGTAGTAGTAGCTCCAATACCAGTGTTGGATTTTAAGCTAAACTATCTCAGGTCCCAATATAACTAAGCTATAATATCATAGGTCTTAATATGAATAATCAAGAGCATAAATAAATATAAGAGCATTCCAAATATATACTATCCAATATAAATTATAATAATAATCACTATAACATCAAATATGGATGTAAATGGCTAAAATCATTCTTATAATATAATTGGTCATAAATAGTATACAAGGCTCAATATTATTTCTTGTTATGGTAATCATTTATAATTTGTTTTCACAATACATTGTATGGAGGTATGTATCCATAATATAGACATAGAAGGTGACTCTTAAATACTTGACTATTACACTCCTCACAAATTTGGAGGTTGCAACCTTTCCTACTATTTACCTTTGGCTTCTCATATTGCCACTTGTATACAAGACTCTTCGCTCTCTACTTACATACACACATAGCTCTATGGCACTTGAACACTTCAATATGACACTTACTCTCCTACATGCACTCCTAATAAATGATACTTATGCACATACTCATATTACATATATACACAATTACATACATGACACTTGTATACTTTCTCTCATTACACACACTCTTACTTACTAATTGTGAATATCCTTCACATTGCATGCTTATATAAAAGAGATTATAAATCACTTATCTAAACTATAGACACGAGCCCTAATATATTATATATTTATATTTATACCATAAATATACCATGGGGGTATATTTATATGTATGAAATAATGTATTATTCTCCAAAAACACATCCTTAAATGTGTAGACATCAATCCAATTAGACTGTAATGATGCACTCTTATTGACACCATATGGTCCCATTGGGAAACCCTCAGGGGTTAAATAGTGGTCCTAGCCACTTTTGGTTAGGTTTACCTCACTTTTGGGAAGTTTTAGTTAATGTAACCATGGTCGTACCACCCTAGTATGACCATAGTTCATGGTCATCCCACCCAATAATGACCACTAGCAACCATATCTAGGAGGGATGACCATCACATAGTCCCCTCAAAAATTCCAGCGTAGGAAAAATGGAAATCAAATTCTACCATTTACCCTACCTAATAATATATGATAGATTAAGGGCTTGAAATACCATCACAACCTACAAATTGGAAGTCTAAATTTAAGGCCTCTTCCACCTAACGTATGGCAAGAGCTTTCACAAGTGGTGGAACCTGCCTTGCATGCCCCAAATTACCCCTTTGATCTTGTGGTATTCTTGGGCTATGAATTGGGGTCTTTCCACCCAATTTCATATAGATATATTTGCAATAATTCACCACAAAGTGCTACTGAGATTCACTCTCCTATTTTACCCATGTATTTGCCCTTTGAATCTTCATAAATCGAAGGAGTTTCCAAGACTTCCCAAAATACATAAATCCATTCCAAAAATAAACTATTTTTGTGAGTTAGATTACTAAATTTGATGACAACATTCCTAGGAGTATTTTGAACCAGATCCCAGAGGAATTGGTGGTAAAAACCACCTATATTAGGGGTCATCCCCACCTAAGATGGTTAATAGTACCAATTGGAACACGTAGGGACGACCATGAATTGGCATACAATTTTAGATCAATTTTAGTTTAGATCATTTATAAATTAGTTTACATACATCATATTAGAATTTGATGTATTTTGGAGTAGTTTTGGACCTTCAATTAGGTTTCTCATGATGATAGTCCCAATTGGAACATCCAGGGATGGCCATGAATTATGCTTGCAAATTCATTTTAATTTTTGCATAAATCATTCATAAAGTAGATACTATACATTATGCTATGTTTTGGTACATTTTGGAATAGTTTTGTAATGTTTATTACACTTGTATTCAATGTTGCATGCATATTTATGATTTCATATTAATCTGTACATGCCATTAATACATTTTTGTTTCTTGTGTGTAGATCTAGGTATTCCAGTGTGCAAGTAAGGATTTATAATTTTGAACATGGATAGATCATCGCAACGATAGCAAAATCCTACTCTTCAATCGTGAGTGTGAAGAAGACACTGAAAGCACACCTTGATTTTATGAAAGGATTAGATCCTTTGACATTGTAATGAGTTGTATCAATTGAGAGACCTCAAGGGGATGTTTTGTAGCTATGTATTTTATTTCACTTGTTTGTCATATTTATGCTTACTCTAATGTCACTTTTGAATGCTTAAATAGAATAATAGATGCATTTCATTTTCCTTTACTAGGTGCACTATTTTTCTACTCTACAGTGGTAATCACGATGGTACTTGTTAGAATTTCCTAAAATAGACATGTAAAGAATTACACAAAACATGAAGAGAAGAGTAGAACAAATTGATTTATTCCAAGGATCAACTTTGTATAAATAGCAAAGTTGATCATAGAGAGTTTTTGGATTACAACAACTCATAAAAACTGATGAAGACACCACTAAGAGTTCTCCTGACACATGGAGGAGTGGGAACTCAAGTGTGTCTATCATAGTAGAACTTAAGAGAATAATAACTTATTCTAACACCCCCTTTAAGTGATACTAAGGGGACATTTTTAAAAATAATTCCCAGCAACAAGGCCTGATGAGGTACTCATGTATAATGACTTATTTTTGAAGAGATGGTGAAAAACCTATGGGAAAAAACATCAATCAAGACAAAGTAAGGAAGAGGCTTGTCTTAGAATGGCAAATATTTTCCTATTAATATAATAAGAATTATGAGTCCCGAAAACATGGCCTAATGAGGTACTCATTTATAATTAATATATATGGTGAAAAACCTATTGGGGAAAAACCAACTATCACAACTTATTTTTTGAAGAGATGGTAAAAACCCTATGGGAAAAACCATCAATAAAAAAGGAAGTAAGGAAGAGGCTTGTCTTAGAATGATGAAGATTGTCCTCTTAATAAGAATTATGAGTCTTGGCAACATGGCCTGATGAGGTACTCATTTACAATACATAGATGGTGGAAAAACACCTTGGGGAAAAACCATATGTCACATAAAAAATATCCAAGATAGAGGCATGTCTTCGGATGGTGAAGATTGTCCTCATACTCTACATGCTATTGGAGAGACGATAAAAAAACCACAAGGGAAATAACCATTCTCCAAATAATATAATGAGAGTTGGAAGACCTCTTTGTCAATTAAGTTGTATTACTCCAAGTTTATCTCGCAACTGAAGGTAACACGGAGAAGGAAATGACTTGGTGAAGATATATGCAATTTGAATCTCAGTTGGAATATAGTCCAAGTATATATCCCCATTCTAAATATGCTACTATATGAAGTGCATGTGTATCTCAATGTTCTTGGTGCATTGATGCTCAACTGGATTGTGTATAATATGAATTCTGCTCTAATTGTCACATCCAAGAGTTATAGGCTTTTCATGGGAGAAACCAAATTCTCTTAGAATTTTATGAAGCCAAAGAGCTTCCTGACTAGCTAAAATTGTTGCCCTGTATTCTGCCTCAGTAGAAGATAAGGCCACTGCTTGTTTCTTGCATAACCAGGCTATTTGTGAAGAACCAAGGCAAAATACATAGCCTGAGGTTGAAAATTTATCTTCTATTGAACCTGCCCAATTTGAATCCGTGTAGCCAATGATATCCATGGATTTTCTGTTATATAAGAGCCCAAAGTGTATAGTGCCTTGTGATGAGGCTTGGAAATGCCTCATTTTGCACTATGGTTAACATATAAAAATTGCCATATTATTAAATATATAAAGTGAAAGCACTAGGATATGGAAGCAATGGCGTATCGGGTACGATGCAAACAAAAGCAAATGTAATGCTAGCTCCTACGAATGAATAAAGGACTAAAGTGCATGAAAAGGGAAAACAAACGAACTAAAACAAGATATAAAGAAAATGTAAAGTGTAGCCCCTTTTTTTATTAATTTTGCTTTGACATCAGGTTACAATACATATCCTTCATTTTTAGGGTCTAGGAGTGTTAGATATAGTTTTTTTACACCATGGATGGTATGCTTCCCTTCGGGATCTTCCGCGTGCCCACATTTGAAATGGGTGGGCCAAACGTCATCACCACTTATGTGAATATGTCTATATTTCCTTGATACCCCTTCGATGTTGAGATCCTACATTCATAGAAACATCAAATGATTAATAGCACCTACGGATGGAGGGAAACATGCAATCCCCAAGGCCTCCAGTTAATGCATGCATGAAATAATTAAAACGGTAATCAAAACATGTAAAAATAATATGAAATTTGGACAAAAGCATGCAAACACCATCATGAACACACTAAAAAAGGAACAGTCAAGAAATCTATTGTAGATTTCTAATCGCTCCGGGGTGGGACGATTAGGACTGTCATAAAATGTTAGAAAGCAACCTCCTAAATGTCCCATCCAAAGGCCTCAAAAACACCTATAAAGTTGGGGTTAGGCAAAATAGGGCATTTTGAGACTACCCAGAAGGTCGTATTTTGCATATTCAGCTTCGATTGCCCTGTATCTGAATATGCTCCTTGTATGTTAATGAAAGCAAAAAACAATGAAAACATAGTCAAAACTCATCATAATGGCATAAAATTTGAATGGCAGCATATATGAATGACATAAAATAAGATGCAAAAGAAATAGTGAAGAAATATACTATAGATTTCTAATCACTCCGGGGTGGGGCGATTAGGACTACAACAGTGCGGGGGGTGCCCGAGGGCAGGACGCCCGTAGTTTGGAGCTTGGTTTCGACACCAATCCACTTGGGATGGGTCCAAAAACTCCTAGGACGTTGTGTCAGCAAATTGGATGGGGTATTGTGGCAAAATATTCAGATTTTGGGTCCTAATTGTGCTTCCAATGTTCACCCAATAACCTCCCTTCCAAAAGAGAGATCAAGGATGTAAGAAGCACAAGTGAGGGGTGAGGATGTAATTTGGCAGCACTCCGTTGCTCCAAATGCTCCTGCTCTATCCTATTTTTGGGGTGATAAGACTCACCATTTTATAGACCTGAAGGTCTGCTTTGAATGTGCATGTAGGGGCACCACTTGGCCATCATGCCTTCCCAGGGGAGAGAATATTCCTCCCTGATTAAGGGCTCCATGACTGCCTTTATGATTGCCTCTTTGAGCTCAAAAATGCTCACTCGCATTCCCATGCATTGAAGGTAGAGTTGAGTGTTGGATATGAGGTGCCATTTGTCAAGGTTTGACATTTTTCCCATCAAACTTGCTATTCGCCCCACCTTGGAGCGATTGCTGCTAATCATCCTAGGGTGGGGCGAATAGCATTCTATTCTCCCCAAGGAGGAACGAGTAAGGAGCAGGGTGCTTAAAAGGTACCAAATTGACCTATGACCTTCCAAAACTACTTTAGGAGTGGTTAGAACCACTGTTTAACCTCTGGGGCATGTCCTAGGGGCTATGTATGCCAATTCGGTCAGTGCTTGTATCCACATGATCATATTGGTGTTGTTTTGGTGTCTATAGATGCCCCTTTGTGGGATGCATTGTGCATGACGTAGTGCTGAGAAAAAATAGATAACCAAAGCACTTAATGATTAGGGTTTCTTGGTAACATAACCAACTTTTGATGTTCCAAGTATGGAAAGGGCACGCATTCTTGAATCCTTTCTTCTGATGAGCTAAGGAGCTTAATTCAAGTGTTAACTTTTTTTTGTGAGGTGTTACTTGATCTTGGACATTATTCAGTCATGAATAGGCAAAGGGCGCAACATTTTGTCTATGGTAACCTTGAGTTCATGATTCTAGAATACCAAGTGTTTGATTAGCTTGTGATTATTGCTTGTTTGCTACCCCAAGTAGGAGCGTGATTGTATTTGTCAGTGATTCTTTGAATGCATGCCATTTCCTTGATTGGGTGTGTATTTGTTGATTGGTGACTAAGTGTGACTACCCCCTCAAGCGATGAATCGATGAGGGAATGAAAGAAATGAGAAAAGTGATGAGTCACTTGACCTAAGATGAATTTTTTAATGGTACCTTCAGTTGTTTTTCATTGAATGCTTATGTAGTTTCCCAACAATTGAACCTATTTTTGGTGGGTTTTAAACCTTTTTGTGACGCATTTTGGAGCTGAAATTCTCAAAAATTCATCCTCCCGTGGAGCGGTACGGCTATGGTAGCCTTCTTAGGGAGTAGGATATTGATAATTTGTGGCCCTAACGTCAATTTTGTATGCCAATAATTTCAGGTACAAAGGCACCTTTGCTCGGCAATGTTATTGCTATTTTTGGGTGCGTTTGGACCCTTTTTGTGACGCCTTTTGGGGATGAAATTCTCAAAAATCCCTCCTCCTGTGGAGTGGTCCGACTATGGTAGCCTTCTTAGGGAGTAGTATAGTTAGGATTTGTGATTGCAACGTCAGTTTTGGATGCCTTGAAGTGCAGGCACAAAGGTGCCTTTGTTCGGTAGTTTTATTGTTGTTTTTGGTGCATTTTGGATGTAGTTTTGGTTGTTTTTTATTTTCTTGCTCTGTAATCATCCCAGGGTGGGAAAAATACTAGTTTTGTAATCATCCCAGGGTGTAACAAGTGCTATCTAGAGCCCTCATCCTAGGTTGGAATGATTACAGGCCTAATAGCCTATATAAGGGCCAAAACTAGGTTTTGGGCTCATTTGCAATTGTTTTTTCTGGTGATTTGGAGCTATGAGGAGGAGGAGTTCGAGTTTGCGTAGCAGAGCACTGTCGATATTTCATGGATATCATGAGTGCATGGACTGGATATTCGAGTGGTGAAGCCGAGGCAAGACCGGTAGGTGCTCCTTCACTTTTTTTTGTGTGGCGTTGTTTAAACTAAGATCAAAACCCTAGTTTTTAAAAAATTGTTTTTATTTTGTTTTTTGTATTAAGTTTAAACTACGATTAAACCCTAGGTTTAAAAAATTGGTTTTATTTTGTTTTTTTGTTTTTTAGTTTAAACTAGAGTTAAAAACCCTAGGTTAAAATTTTGTTTTTTTATTTTTTAGTTTAAACTAGGGTTAAAAACCCTAGGTTAAAATTTTGTTTTTATTTGGCATTGTTTATTGATTTTTTTGAATGTTTTTACTGTACATTTTGTTAATTTTGTTATATAGTTTATTAAATGTTTTTGTTGTACAATTTGTATATATTGCTGTATATTTTTTATAGTGTTGTACAATTTTTTTTGTTGTCATGTTTTAATGTTTTTGTGTTGTTTTGTTTTGCAGGTCGTGAAGAGTCGGTACTATTAGCCGATGGTATTTTTTTATGCATGGGATGCGCTGACTGTGGTGGATTGGGATTGGCTTGATGCCCTTGGGCTTAAGCAGGTGACTCGATTAGATCCTATGGTGTGGGATCGGGCATATCTGACTACCTTGATCAATTTATCGGATCCCCACATCGACACCTTTCAACTCCCAATAGGGGAGATGACAATGACTCTGGAGGACGTTTATCAGATTCTATGGATTTCGATAGATAAGCTGCCCATTCGGATGACTCCTCGAGATCAGTGGATGACAGTGCTAACATGGTGCTTTGGTCATGCGATGGAGATGGGTGTGGATGGGGTAGTAGAGAGGGCAGAGAAGGACTACCTGATTGGCGGTATTCTGGTGCAGTGGTGGTTTGAGAAGTGCATGTTGGGGGTGAGGCATACATTGCTTATGACACTCATCTCCAACATGTTACTTCCTGAATCCTCAGGTTCGAGGTTCCCTTGGAACCTACATGAGGTAGTGTTTAGACTGGTGGAGTTTTTGATGGTAGCACCACTGATTATGAGGTGGGGTCAGATGCTACTGGCATAGTTATATGATGAGTTGTACAAGGTCCACTATCGAATGTGGAAGGGGATTGGGTGCAGCTACCTATTGTAGTGTTGGGGATGGCAACACATAGCTATGGAGTGGCCTCAGGGGTTTCCTTAGACCACTCAAGGAGAGATGGTGGACAAGGAGATTGGCTATGCTACCCTATGGCAGAGGTCCGAGGAGCAAGGGTAGAGTCGGCGATGGGCAAGTGTCATGGGGCACTATGTTGATGCCTTCTCACATCTTGCTCCAAGAGAGGCATTCTAGCGGCCATATCGGGATTTTCTAGCCTACCCTGAGGCTGGGGAGTGGCTCCGATGAGCACATAGGGGGAAGTGGCTGATCGGGCAACATGGGACCAAGCAGGAGTACTTCCTGTATGTTTGGGTGACTTGATAGTTTGGGGTGCACCAAGGATTTTTGGGTGAGCCCTTGATCTATCGGTGTTGAGGTGACGAGAGGAATTTGGCCTGGATGATCATTGAGCCACTGGGTGAGGAGTCGGATGCAGTGATTGATGTCCTCGACATGGACAATGTCGGGGTGACTATCGAGTATGACCATTGGTGGATGATGTGACGATGGTGGGGTGAGGGGTCTCTAGGAGGTACGGATGTGGTAGCAGTAGGTGGTGAGGATGTAGAGGCATCAGGGGAGGATTGGGGAGCTTCGCTCAATGATGTAGATATGGTGGAGGTTGATGACTTGACTAGGGATGACCTAGGGTTTCTAGAGTAGCTAAATACACATGATGTTCTAGAGCAGTGGGTGTCAAAGTAGCATGCCAACTTGAATATGCCCATGCCTTAGGTAGTATCAAGGGATATGGAGGCTAGGTATCATGCTGAGATAGCGTGATTGGAGGAGCTACTATGGAGGTGGGATGAGGATCATAGCATCGAGAAGGATCACCTGCGGGCTCAGTTGGTGCAGTGGGATGAAGCATTGGTTGCATACCACCGATGGGATGTGGAGTGGGGTCGGTTTTAGGTGGAGTTGGAAGCCGATATTATCCGCCTTGGTGGACAGTTACCTGAGCTCACTAGAGGTGGATATTTGCATCGAACGAGAGATAGTGAGACTAAGCAGTCTACTTCCTCTCATTGCAAGCATGTGGGTGAGGGTAGCGCTAGTGGTCATGATGTGGGGGTTGGCAACAGCCACCCATAGAGGTCCCATAGGATGCACACCACTGGGGGTAGTTCCAATCACAATGATCATGTATGATCATGGTGGCCGACTCCCTAGGCTTGGGGTTTTTTATTTTTTGCTTTTTTTGTGAGGTTAGAGGATCGACTTATTGTAGCCTGTGGGCATTTTTGGCGATATATATATATATGACTTTATTTTTTATTATACCCTTGTCATGATTTATTATTACTTTTATGCACATTTATTTACATTGATGTATGCATGGGTTATTATGAATGTGATGTTTCTAATTATATGATGTATGCATATGGAATGGATGAAATGATTTGTTGATAACTTTGTGGTGGCACCATAGACTGTACAGGATTTACTGGTTTTTTGTACTATGTGATGACTTTGCATGTGTATGTTTTTTTTTTTTGTATTTTCTGATGGTGATGTAAGAATGGAATGTACCACAGGTGTTCTAGAATGTAGTTAAGGTTTTTTTGAGACTCAAATATTTTAACTAACTAGCCAAGACTGTACGTTTATCTTACAAGACTTTTGAACAAGGTATGAATCAGACTTGAGTTTGACCAAGTTATTTCACATCCCTATGTGTGTGATTGAATTTGTTTATGTTGTAGTTGTCAGGATACCACTAGTGCCAGATAGGCTATCAACCAAACCTGTAATGAGGATCACCTAACTATCTCCACTAACTCCCTTATTGTATTTAGTAAGATTAATCTACAGTGCAATCTAGGATACCATAAGCTAGCTCATACACATGCAAACATTGATCTGTACATAGTTTAATGCGATATATATATCGTCATGTGGGGGGTTTTCTGCCAGTGACCAGCAGGCTATCCACCAAACCGTTACTAAGGATCACCTCTTGAACTTTTGAATTCTGAGAGTTCTAGGGATTCAAGTTCGACTCCCTTCTTTTCTTTACATTTATTGGGATACTTGCTCTTGTATGTAGTGATAAAAATCACTATTTATTTTTTTGTTGTTCTTTTGAGCAAGGGATTTGAATTTTGAGTGATGAGGATAACTATTTCTTGTGCCTTTTTATGTGTGCACATTGAGGGGGTTGGATATCAAACTTTGGAGTTTGTATTTTGACTTTTTGCAATTTTTTATGTTTGCAACCCTTTGAGAATTTTGGGATTTTTGATAGTGGTGAAAACCACTATTTATTTTGGGGGAATTGGGTAGGGAAGATGCTTGTCCTTTTTCCAACTCTCAGCATTCTTTTGTTCATTCGCACAGGGGGATGAGCAAGATAACCATTTCGCATATGGTAATCTAGCCTACTATGTAGGTTTCATCTTTCGTTCACACAAATTGGGAATTTTTATGTGTTTTAACTTGTGTTGGGATGCTACGTAACAAGGTGTGATCCAAGGAAAATTCTACCTTTATAAAAATCTATCTGAATTTGTACAGTTTTTGGCTAGAAATCTAAAGACAGTTGAATGAAGAAAGCCCGAAATACATTAGAAGACACTGATTATGATATGGTGAAAAATGTGGGTGGCATTTATTTTTGTTGGACTATTTACAAAGTGGAAAAATGCAAAAAATGATGGAATTGTCGAGTAATTACAATCTATGGTGCATTTGACTTGTATGACCAACAAATATGCAACGTATGTTTGCGATGCCTAATGCAACTTTTTTTTTTTGTGTTTTGATTTTTAAGGGTATGCATGGAAGTGAGATGCAATTTATTTTGTTATTTTTTATTATTTATTGTTTTTGAAAATTTTTTATGGTTGGTTTATCCCGAGTGGGTGCGCACTGAGTGATTATTTCGGATCCTTAGAGGTTTTGACCAAAGGGATTATAGATACCTTTGGGGCATTTTGGGTGACCAAGCGGTTGTTGGAACCCTTAGGGATTTTGGTTTGACCAAAGATTTTATAGATACCTTTGGGGCATTTTGGGGTGACCAAGAGATTGCAAGAATCCTTGGAGCTTTTGGTTTGACCAAAGGGATTATGGGCACCTTTGGGGCATTTTGGGTTGACCAAGCAATGATGGGAATCCTTGGAGCGTTTGGTTTGACCGAAGGGATTATGGGCACCTTTGGGGCATTTTTGGGTTGACCAAGTGATTGTGGGAATCCTTGGAGCATTTGGGGTGACCAAGCGATTGTGAGAATCCTTGGAGATTTTGGGGTGACCAAGCGATTGTGAGAATCCTTGGAGCTTTTGGGGTGGGCCATGGCTCTTTTAAATGTGGAATGGCCTCAAATGACTGATGTTCAAGGGTTCTAGTTCCTTGATTCCTTCAAGAGAGGTGAGCCGGTATGTTCCAGGTCCCATTTTACTATCAATTACATAAGGACCTAACCAGTTTGCTACAAAATTATCCCTTAGATGGGGCAGCAAGTTAGAATTTTTTTGGTTCTCTTTTAAGACCAAGTCACCAACCTGAAAGTCCCTCAGGTGAACTTTCATGTTATATGCTTTCTATAGTCGCTCTTGATAGATACGTAAATGATCGAGAGCATTGATATGTCATTCATTGAGCAATGTAAGCTGGTCTAACCATGCCTGTCGTGTAGTGTCATAATCAATGAACTCTTGCATTGATATGCATAGGGAGGGTATTTCCAACTCGAGAGGCATGACTGCCTCAGAGCCATACACCAAAAAAAATGGAGTTGCCCCCGTGGGCGTCCAAATGCTAGTGCGATAAGCCCAAAGAGCAAGTGGGATTTGAATGTGCCAATCCTTATGACTATCTGTGACCATCTTTTTAAGGATGGCAACTACCATTTTGTTTGATGCTTCTACTTGCCCATTTTCTTGCGGATAATAGGGTGTTGAAAAACTATGCTAAATTTTGTACTTTGTTGTCAAAGCATGCACATATTTGTTCTTAAATGATGTCCCATTATCCGAGATGATCTTGGATGGAATACCAAAATGACATATGATGTTATGTAAAATAAACTTCGTAATGCGAGGCCCAGTCATAGAGGTAAGTAGAATTACTTCCACCCACTTGGCGAAGTACTCTGTTGTCGTTATGATGAACGTGTGACAGACTGATGACACAGGGATATCTTTCCAATTAGATCTAAGCCCCACTACAAAAAAATGGCCAAGCCGATTGGATTGGTTGCAAGGCTTAAAAAGGTATGTGTATCAATTTACCATGGTGTTGAAACTTCGTGCACTTCCTCACATACGTGCAACAATATCACTCTAAAGATGGCCAATAATAACCCATGCAAAGAATGCACTTTGTGATGGCCATACCAATGAAGTGGCCATCGCATGTACCATCGTGCGCTTGGGCAATCGCCCAAGTGAACTCCTACTTGTCTAATTAATGAAGGAGGATCCCTTCATAGCTTCTACAGTACATAATGTCTCCTAGCAAGACATATTTTGCCACTTTCTGTTTGAATGATATTTTCATGGCGTACGTCAATCCAAGTGGGAGGTTACTTAGCTTGAGGTAGTCTCTTATGGGTGTGTACCAATCCTGCTGATCAGAAACCTCGATGGTATGAACTGCTAATCCTTCTTGAATTTTGTCCCTAGCAAAAGCTAAGCGAGAACAAACTTGTAAAAATAGTGTTGTGTTGTTATCAAGGGGAATACGGGAGAACAAGGACCCCTAGTTGGCATTATTCAGGCTATCGTGGATTCGAGCGAACCTATCTTGAGATGTTTCAATCTGGATCGGGTGGATTCTTGGCGTTATGTCAGAGCTTGCATGCTCCATCATGGATTGTGATAATTTTTTGACTTGAATGGTTGTCATCTCACCAGAAGGGTCTTGCGAGATTAGTGACCCCAAGGAGGCCATAGTATCCACAAAATGATTCAATGATCGAGGAAGTGCCTCGATGTCATACCATTCAAGTTTTGCTAGGAATTTATCCATAATGGCTTTATATGCCTATAGAACTAAGAATTTACATTAGAATACACCTTTCACTTAGTTGATGATTAACAATGAATCACCAAAGATGTTCAAGCATTTGATTTTCATGGTAATTGTTTTCTGAAGACCTATGAGCAAGGCTTTGTATTCGACATTGTTGTTGGTGCACGGGAAATCAAGTTTAAATAATAGAGGCATTGGATCCCCTTGCAGTGTGAAGAATATGATTCTCGCACCACCTCCTTGCTCACATTTAGAACCATAAAAACATAGGGTTATGTCGGCCTATGACTCAGGCTCATCAAAATCTGGTGATTCTAAGACATGGAAGACCCCATCATCGGGTAGCTCTATGGTCAAAGGTTGATCATCTTTGAGAGGAGCCTCTGCTAGTTGATTGATGATGACTTGACCTTTGATGGACTTCTATCCAATGAATTCGATGTCAAACTCTATCAACAACATGATCCATTTTGTCGTGCAGCTACTATGATAAGTACGACTCATCATGTACCGCAATGGATTCTCCTTAGACACAACATACGTCATATTGCTCAACATGTAATGGCATAAATTTTTGGCCATTTTGGTGGCAAATACCACCGCTAAGCATAGATTCTAAACGTATGCATAGTTAAGTTCATAACTAACCAGGGTGCGGCTTAGATAATAATTAGCCTGTTCTTTATGTAGTTCATTTTTTTGGGCTAGCATGGTTCCCAGTGCCACCTCAGTAGCTGAGATGTATAAGTAGAACAACACTCATAGTCTAGGTGGTGCCAATATTAGTAACAAAGCCAAGTGTTGTTTAATGTCATCGAAGGCTGACTGGCACTCGTCATCCCAATGAAATGATACCCCCTTGTGTAATAATTTATTCATGGATTGGCACTTGTTAGATAATTGCGCTATGAAGTGCTTGATTGACGTGACCTTTCCCTGCAAGTTTCTAAGATGCTTGATGGTGGTTGGGGGAAGAATTTAAAGGATTGCCTTGAATTTATTTGGATCTACCTCAATTCCTCATTTTGAGACTATGAAACCCAAGAGTTTTCTATATGTGATGCCAAATACACACTTCTTCAGGTTTAGTATGACTTTGTGTTCGATGAGGCAATCAAGGATCTTGTTGAAGTCACCCAAATGATCTGGGCACAAATGATATTTGGCCAAAAAATCATCCATATAGTCTTCCAAAGTCGATGCTAGGAAAGGGGAAATCATCCTTGGGACTCGCTTTGTTTAGATCTCAAAAATCGATGCATATGCGAATCGTCCTGTTAGGCTTCTTGACGAGTACCATTTTTGACAGCCATGGTGGGTAATCCATGCATATGACAAACTATGCATCCAACAACTTTTGTAGCTCATATTTTACCATTAAGGCTACTATTGGGTGCATATTACGTAGTTTTTTCTTGACTGGCTTGACTATCGGATCAAGCGTTAGATTATGTGTGACTAGCTATGGGTCTAGCCCTAGCATGTCTTTGTAAGACCATGCAAAAACCTCCTTATCTTTGAGAAGGGTAATGTAATCAGCTTGCTCTTCAAGGGATAGAATTACCCCCAGCTTGATGGTTTGCAGATTCATTGGATCAGAGTTGATGTCTACATCAGTCGTCTCTTCGAATGACATGTGGGACACATCCTCCAACTAGTGTGGAGTTGGGATCAGGTGGATATCATTTTCTGAATTTAGATCTACGTTTGGAACGTCGGGTTCCTCTTCAACATGGAAGATATCCTTAGTTGGTCCTAGGGTGAAATGAAGCATCTCACCGCAAGGCCAGTACTCTGATGGATATGGTGGTGAGTTAGTGCGATCCTAGTCTATGGCATCTAGGTTTAGATACAATGATCATGCTGGATCGGTTGGATTGTGGATCTGAAATCCTTGGTGATCTTTGTGCTCCAGATCTAGCTTTGTGGTTATTGGCACAAATGGATCGGACCTATGTGTGGATAATAGGACAAGGTCTGCCCTTGGCACTGATGGCTCTATAGGGTCTTTGGGTGAAAGGTGCTCTCTGTATGCCTAAAGTGGTAGGTGTAACACTTGGTCTAACTGTGCTTGGTTTAGGTGCCACCTATGCCTTGGACCCATGTTTAGCTATTCAAACATATCATCAATGTCCATGGGATATTCTCGTTGTTGCTACCGCATGTGGTTGAGATATGCCATCTTAGTCTCATCTTCATAATTGCTATCAAAGATCCATAGGCCTTCATTGGCTCTGACAACTGTTTGTGGCATGTGAGGCTTGGTTTTCTTGAGCAAGTTGATTTTATCCCATCGGGGTTGTTCCGCTCTCTATGGGAGGACCTAATTCTCTTGAGGTGGCATTTGCTCGATTGGAGCATTGAAGGGGAACATTGTCATGAAGTTCTCCTGATAGTCATATATGGGTGTCACTTGCGAGTGATTACTATCAGACTCGAAAGGGTCCCAAGGTGCTACCTCATACTCTAACTTGTCTTTTGAATATCCTTCATGGCATTGTCTATATCCCTTTTGGAGGCAAGTTCTTGAACTTTCCCCTTTCTCGATCAAAGGGGAGGAATTTTTTAGGCCCACAAGGTTGGTTGTTAACAATGGGAGATAATCCCCCAATGTGTATGTTGTGTTAGGATTGGAATATGGATCTTGTGCCAACCCATCCTTGTTGCCCAGCCCTAGTCCTTGCATGTTCTCTACCAATATGTTAAGGGGTAGATGGTGGTTGAACCCTACTCCTGATTTGTTGTACGACATATGATATCTTGGTTGAAAAATAACGTGCAACCCTTGTTCATATCTGCCTAACCCATATCCATGTCAATTACATTGGCCAAGGTATTTCAAAGCAAATTCTAGGTTGGATAGATAGTTGACATTCTCATAAAAGGGTTCTTCATCCTCTTCCTTTTTGCAGGTAAGGTTCAATGTCATTGTTGAGGCCCCCATATATAAAATTTTTCTGATTTGGTGGGTTGCCCAAAGGGACAATAGTGTCTATGGGGAGGTGAGGTCTCCCTATGTCTTGCATGGACTCAAGCGTGGGTGTTGCTACAATTTTCCACACTAGATACTCTCCCAAACCCGTATTGGCCATCTCAAAGGTGATCGTTGGTGGTTTAGGGGGAGGGAATGGGAGTTATTCCTGGGTCCACTCCATGTTGGGTGAACCAAGTGTCTTGAATTCTATTTGGCTAGGCATCTCTTCGATAGAGATGGTTGAGACCAATGGTGGTATCTCTTCTAGGGGCTTCTTCCCATTGTCCTTCAGTGTAGCCATCGTAGGTGGTGTTGTTGGTGAAGGACCAGATGATGAATATGGGTCCAGTTGGTGATTTGAGGGACTTAGAAGTGGGTATGTATGCAAAATTAGACCCTGTTTGGATGAATTTAACTAAAAGTCCAAATGTGTTGATGGAAGAGCTCTATGTCTATCGAGACTACATGCACTTGCCCTTCATACATGTACTTTAGGCATTGATGGGCTATCGAAGGGACACACTTCATGTCCCTGACCCAAGGCCGGCCCAGTAAAATATTGTAGGCCATATCACCTTCTAGGATGTGGCACAACGTAGGAATAGTCTTTTGTCCCACTTGGATGGGCAGGACAATTGTGCCAACCATCGAGCATATCACATCGTTGAATGTTCGAAGGGTATAGGTCGAGGCCACAATGTGAGATGCTATCAACTTGAGGTGTTTTAATGTTTTTGTTGTGATTATATTGTTGGATGAGCCAGTGTCCACCAACACCCTCTTAAATGGAATCCCATTGACCCATGCGATGATGTGTAGGGGTGGATATTCCATATCACCAATCATCGATTTTAGTTCATCTTCTCTAAAGGTGATGACTAGTTTTGTACATTGTTTTACATGTCCCACAAAGTTGTTGAAAGAGTTTGCTTCATAGGGATGTAGCTATATGGCTTTGAGTATCTCAATTAGAGCCTCCCAATGGGACAATGATTGTTGGATGAGCTCATAGATGGAGATCCTAGCCGATGAGGTCCTTAAACTTTGGGTAAGTTTAGTCCGAATCGTGGCCATTGGTCTAGGTGGAGGAGGTTGTGTAGGGTGTTTTTGAGGTTGTGACGTTGATGGAACCTCTCCTATAGCTACAGTAGGGGCAGCTATGCTTGGATACCTCATATTCTATGTCACTATTCTTATCATCCCTACATACCCTTGCATGGGGCAGGTTTGTGTCATCTCATTGACTTGAAGAGTCTTTGTCTGTGCATCATTGGCAGGTAGGGGGTCTTTGAAGACCTCCATCTATTGGTTGTTTGGTGCCATGGGATTATCCACCGCTAGTGTTTTGTTTTCGATTAGGTCTTGCACTAAGCTTTTGAACTTCCAACACACGTAAAGGTCATGTCCTTTCAAGTGGTGAAATATACAGTACAAGTATTCCCTATAGCCCTTGGGTTTTGGTGCATTGGGGTCTATAGGTTGACTTTCTGGTAGGTTTATCAAGTTTACCGTGGACAAACGGTCAAACAAGGAGTCTTTAGATTCTGTGAAGGGTGTGAATTATCACCTAGGGTGATGCTACTGATTTTGCTCTTGCCTATGATTTTTCTTCTCATAGCTGTCAAGAGGAACTGCTTGATAATTAGACTTTGGGGGTTGTGTCGTCTATGCAGGCTTTGGTATGTTTATGGCAACCTAATTGACCATAGCAGGTTTTGGTTGCACAAACCTAGTTTTGGCATTTTTGGGCCACTCTTTCTTGCGTGGCTTGGCAAACTCGCCATCCTGTATCTTGATCTCCTTAATTATTTTGTCTTGCACCATAGCTTCCTCGAGAGTGGCATATTATTGCAGCTGCAATAGCATGGAGATCAATCTTAGGCAACTTTTTGAGAACACTTGGGTCAGATCGAACATGAGAGTAAGGTAAGGAAGCTTTGAAAGAAATGTTCTCCACTAATTTCCATAGGCCACCATGTTCTCCACCTCATACTATCTGAGGCTAGCTAGGTCACTTAATGATGCATTCTTCTTGGTGTTGAAGGCAAAATGTTCAAGGAATGCATCCACTAGGTGGTCCAGGTTGCTCTTGCTATGCTTCGGCAATTAGGTAAACTAATTCGATGTGGGGCTTGCGAACGTGGTTATAAATGTTCTTAGAAGCAAAGTATCATTGTCCTAAATTCCAAACCATTGGATCAGGAATCTTGTCACGTGCTCTTGGGAATCCTCATCCCCTCTAAAGATTGTCAATTGAGGCATTTTGAAGTGTTCAGGGTATGGTGGTGCCAGTATTGAAGGATGCATCGGGTGATTACGGAGCTGGCATAAAGTGGGCTTTTGGGGCCCAAAATTCTTGCTATCCATAGACTCTAAGTGCTCTAGCAGCACTATGTATGCATTAGAATATTTTATCTCTTCCTCGTTGGTTTGTTCCCATTGTGAATTACGGGGAAGTTGAGGCCTATGGAGGGGCAACCGGGAAGCAGCCCCCTTGCCTTGGTATGGAATTTTAGCCCACTCTTATTCTTGCTCAAATTCGTCATGGGCTTCTTGAGGAGTTCTTGGGTGTGACCTATAAACATGGGTGGGTTCCTACGGAGGGTGCCCATCAATTTCTCTAGGGGTAGTCTCCCGCTCAGGTCTAGGAGGTCTTGGAGGCAACACTTGATAAGGTCGTGGAGACCTGTCTCACACCAAGGGGTTGTGCCTCTCATACAACTCTATCCTATGCATGCGAGGGGTTGGGACCCTCTAAGGAATAGTATTTTGGAGCAACTCATCTATCTAATGCTGAATGCGCTCTTTGCTAAGGTGATACAAGTGCTCTAACTATTGTTGGTCTTGCTCAAGCTGCATGATTTGTGCTTGGTGGGTGACATATTTGGCAAATGCCTAGTCGATTTATTCCACTGTCTTGAGTCTAGGAGGCCTAGATGCCTCCCCTACACATATATCTCGATCATGGTGATCTGATATATCTATAGGTCACTTCCCTTTATCGAGGATAGTGGTATTCACCCGAGGCTCTGGCCTCAATAGGTGATCCTGATAAATAGCAGGTGCAAAAGTGCATTGTTCACATGTTGTGTATTGCTATTGATGAATGTAGTGGTTTTCCTTATGCTCCATTTTATATATATGAAAGGGGCGGGTAGAGTTGGCTCGCCCTGTCTAAAGAGCCTTGCACTTTGGATTTGGCATATTGTTTCTGATAGTAAGAAGGGGTAGAGGAGGGATGATGTAATCATGTGGCCCCTCCTTATGGATCGTATGTTGTTGTAGCACTTCATCACACGGTGGCCACTCATAACAAGTGTCTAAGGGAGCCCTCCCGTCTATGTTGAGTGCCACGTGTATGGACTCCTCTTGAAAGGGTCTATGTTGCATGGGCATGCCCCTCGAAGGGGTGCCTCTATAGTCCTATTCTATCATGGTATGATGTGGAATATTTTGTGGGTCATGCCGCCAAGGTGGTATGACCAAGTCCTTGGGGCTATAGCGGAGGTGATTTGTGCCCCCTTGTACACTTTTTGTAGCTTTTACTTGTGATTGGGCTTGGCTACGGGTGTACACCATGGTGGTGTCTCTCTACAAGATATGTAGGTTTCTATCTTCTTTACAATTTTTTTATGCTACACTAACAAAAGGGGACCACACAATCAAAGCAATGATTATCTTGTTTATAGATTAAAGGTGTGCCCTAGATTTGGTTTAGTGTGTTTTGATTTTGTGGTGAAAACCTTGTAAAGAAAATTTTGTTGTATATGCAATATGAGGGCTCTTATATCTCCCAAAATGGTTGCCCCTTCAATATGCCACTGCCAGGCTGTTATACCGAACCTCTTAATATACCCGCCCTTACGTGAGGGAAACTATTGGTATGCGAGAGCAGAACAGTACGTGGAACATAGGTGGTACAAAAGGAGAATCTCCCTATTTTTGACACCTACCATAGAAGATTTATCCTCATGTGCTGGGAATCACCCTAGCTACACTTGGTCAGTTTTCATCAGGATTTATGTCTAGCAACAGTAGCGATCAGGGTTATGTATGCAAAAATTCAAGCCAAGGTGCTGATGAATTCCACCGTTGGTCTTGATCAAGTGTTGGGGTTTTAAGACCAACTCCTTGATGTTTATATTATCACGTGGTGTGTGGGGTTCATTTTTACTTGTGCAAAGAAAGAAAACATACAGTAAAACTTTTCTATGCAAGCAAAGAAATAGAAAAATCATAGAAACATAGACAACAAATTACAGAGGATGTTCAGAAAACCTACCTTTTCTCTGCCCAAATCAGATGCCTTTGAGTTTCTACTCATAAAATTCTTAGAGAGCTAATAATCCCGAGGTGGGATGAATATAAGATCTATATTCATCACAGGGTGGGATGAATGTCTTATTCATCCCGGGGTGGCATTAATTCCAGTCTGTATTTGTCATAGGGTGGCACGAGCAGTAGTCCAACACTTGAAGGATTAACACCTACAAACAAAAACACAAAATTTTGATCCCAAAATTAGGGGACATGGTCCCACCATGATTGCCACTAAAAGCACTAATATACAGAAGCAATGGTGTACCGGTTGCAATGCAAACAAAAGCAAATGTAATGCTAGCTCCTACGAATGAAGAAATGACTAAAGTGCATGAAAAGGGAAAACAAATGAACCAAAATGAGATATAAAGCAAATGTAAAGTGCAGCCCATTTTTTTTATTAATTTTTCTTTGAGATCAGGTTACAATACACCTCCTTCCTTTTTAGGGGCTAGGAGCGTTAGATATAGTTTTTTTACACCACGGATGGTACGCTTCCCTTCGAGATATTTTGCGTGTCCACATTTGAAATATGCAGGCCAAACATTGTTGCCGCTTGTGTGAATGGATCTATAGTTCATTTCTACCCCTCTGGTGTTGGGATCCTGCATTCAAAGAAACAAAAAATGATTAATAGCACCTACGGATGGAGGGAAACATGCAATCCCCAAGGCCTCCAGTTAATGCATGCATGAAATAATTAAAATGGTAATAAAAACATGTTATAATAAGATGAAATTTGGATAGAATCATGCAAACACCATCATGAAAACACTACAAAAAGAACAGTCAAGAAATCTACTGTAGATTTCTAAGCGCTCCAGGGTGGGATGATTAGGATTGTCATAAAATGTTAGAAATAAACCTCCTAAATGTCCCATCCATAGGCCTCCAAAACACTTGCAAAGTTGGGGTTAGGCAAAATGGGGCATTTTGAGATGACCCAGAAGGTCGGATTTTGTATATTCAGCCCTGATCGCCCTATATCTGAAGATGCTCCCTATATGTTAGTGAAAGTGAAAAACAATGAAAACATAGTCAAAACTTATCATAATGGCATCAAATTTGAATGGAAGTGTATATGAATGACATAAAATAAGATCCAAAATAAATAATGAAGAAATATACTACATATTTCTAATCGCTTCGAGGTGGGGCGATTAGGATGCCCATCGTTTGGGGCTTGGTTTCGACACCAATCCACTTGGTATGGGTCCAAAACCTCCTAGGGTGTTGTTTCAGAAAATTGGGTGGGGTATTGTGGCCAAATGTTTAGATTTTGGGTCTTGATTGTTCTTCCAATGTTCACCTAATAACCTCCCTTCCAAAAGAGAGATCAAGGATGTAAGAAGCACAAGTGAGGGGTGAGGATGTAATTCGTCAGCACTCCATTGCTCCAAATGCTCCTGCTATGTCCTCTTTTTGGGGTGATAAGACTCACCATTTTATAGACCTAAAGTTCTGCTTTGAATGTGCATGCAAGGGCGCCACTTGGCCATCATGCCTTCCTAGGAGAGAGAAGATTCCTCCCTGATTAAGGGCTCCATGACTACCTCTATGACTGCCTCTTTGAGCTCAAAAATTCTCACTTGCACTCCCATGCATTGAAGGTGGAGTTTATTGGTAGATTTGAGCTACCATTTATCAAGGTTTGACCTTTTACCCATCAAACCTGCCATTCGCCCCACCTTGGAGTGATTGCTGCTAATCATCCCAGGGTGGGGCGAATAGCATTCTATTCGCCCCAGGGTGGAACGAGTAAGGATCAACGTTCTTGAAAGGTGCAAAATTGACCTCTGACCTTCCAAAACTACTTTGGGAGTGGTTAGGACCATTGTTTAACCTCTAGGGGCTGCCCTAGGGGCTATGTATGCCAATTCGATCAGTGCTTGAATCCACATGACCAGATTGGTGCTGTTTTGGTGTCTACATAAAGTTAAATTGCCAAATAGTTGATTAGAATATATTAATTGTTAATTTTTTACTTGATTTTGTGTTAGAAATATTATACCCCTGTTTTGACTATTTTAAGCATTTTTCTTATAAAAGTTCAAAAATAAGTATTATGTAAATTTTGATATCATACTATGGTAAATTTACATTTTGATGGTATGTATAGATTTATCTCATCGAGAACTACAACTTTGCTTTTTGAAGAAACTCAATCCAAGCTATAGATAAAAAGTTATGAAGGTTACATCATTTTGGAGCTCATACCTTAGTTTTTTTCAGAGTTGTTAACATGTGCAAATCTGTGTTAATGGGCATATTGGTGGATCTAATGGGAATGATAAAAATAAATTTAAGAAATAAAATTAATACTAATTATAGTTCATAGTGTAGATAACACATGAACCAAATTTTAAGGCATATGGAAAAATAATCTGGAAGATATGGGACCCATAAAATGGTAGTTTCACACTTTTTGACTGCTGAAAATTCTGGTAAAATTCTGTGTTAGAGGCCAACTTGACAGTAATTCTGGGAGTAATTATTGAGGATTTAAGAGCTGAAAATTGAACCAGATGTAATTCATACAGCCAAGAACATGTGGGTAAACATTACATTGGAGTTACGATGCAAAAGTTATAACACTCCAAAAGGGCAGTTGGGCATGTTTTGACTGTTGTAAAAAAAATAGGTGACAGTTCATACAAATTCCAGCCACCTGTCACTATGAAGTAAGGCATGGAATTTATCAATTAAATATGCAGGAAACTCTTGGAAATAGATGAGGAATGCTAGGAGTGAATCTTCCTCCACTTGCCAACACTTCCACGTGATCCAAATAGGAGCAAACAATCAAAATATTGAATTGTAGGAAATCTGGAAACAGTCATAAAAATTCCAGCCAGCTATCAATAAATAGCATGGCTTGGAATTTGTTAATTCCAGCATGTAAAATCTATAGAATTGGTCTTCTGGGAATGAAGGAAGACTTTTTGGTTAGTTAAAATCACTTTCTTGCACATCTAATGCATGGATAAGTACAAAATTGTTACACTACCTGATATTCTGGAGCAACTCCAAAATGAGCAAAATAGGACCATTTTTTGTCAAAACTATAAACAAAATGGTCAAAAAGGTGGCAAATGGTGAGATGAATATGGATCTAGCTATATGAGGAGTCTCGTCACCCCTTCCAATGCATTTCTCCCAATGGTTGATACACAACAAAGAAAATGGATATGTTGCAGCATAACAATTTGCTGCATTTCAAGAAGACTTCTTTAGAAGAGTTGCTAAATCCTTGAAATGTAGCAACAAAATGAATTGGTATATGTAATAGAATGTTATAAATAATATGCTCCCATGTTGGTTGATCCAGGTAGAGAAGTAGAGAAGTAGAGAATAAGGATAGGACTTGTGGTAAGAAAGTAGATCTATGGCAAATACAGTTTTTAGCAAGTTTTCCTGCAAATATTATAATGTTGCTTGAGACTAAATAAAGTGCAGGATTTCTCATTCATATTTTGTCCCATTAAAAGTCTGAGTGTTTAAGTAGGTAAGAGAGAGTTTTTTTGGCTTCTTCTAGAATAGGGGAGAAAGGGCCACTTCCAGGTTTAGAAGAAGGCTTATTGGTGACAAGTTTTTCTGCAAATTTTGCTGCAACAAATTAAGCAGAGACTTGTCATATTTTATTTTTTGTTCTTACCTATGTTTTAGTAAATGCAAGTCATATTTTTACTAATAGATGTGTGTGCATGATAGCTGACCACCTAGCATAAGTTTTTTTCTATTTTCATCAATTATTTCCAGCATTTTGATATTCTCCATTGTGTGATTACTTAGTTGAGTGTGCATTTCAATTATGCAATCCTTTTCATTTCTCTTATTTCCATTCTACTAGTGCCATTAGAATTAAATTTCTGCAAAGTTGTTATTTTTGTCATTTTTATTTTGCAAAGCGTAAATAGGTTTTATTCCTGTTATTTTAGATTTTGCAAGGGTAATTAGTTTTAGTTTTTGGTAACCTTTCCATTTATACACTTATTCTTTAGCAAATGTAATTAAGATTCTAATTCAGTTCATAAGACTAGTGGTGACACCATAAACCCTCAAAACTGACTTGTCTCATCAATAAAGCCTATTTTTCTAAATGAGTTAATTTTCATGACCGACCTGAGGCCATAATTTTGCATACCTTCCGGGAAGCAAACATGGCAGCTGATAGGCTGGCAAATGAAGGCATTGTAGCAACAAATTTGATCACGTGGACTGAAAATCTTCCTCATGCAGTCTCAATGGTGATAGATAATGAAAAAATTTAGATTGGAAGGCTCAAAGTGGATCAATGACAGAAAATGGGGGCATTTTAAAAAAAAAAAAATTTGAACCTTATAATGGATTTTGTCATATTTGTTTTTTTTGTTCATGTGACTAGTGTTTTTTGCAGCTGGTGGGACACTGATATAGGTTTTTTATCTACAAATTCATGCATGGGAAAAATCTGCTTTGGCCTCAAGTATTTCCCAAGGTGTGTTTGGATTCGATGTCGCAAAAAGGCCCTAGCAAGAAATAACAAAGTGTTGGAGATCCCCGACAATGAGGCACCGAGACCCCACCATAATAGTCTTGGAGAAGATGACAATTTCATCGACCTCCAACGAGTATCAACCAGATTGAAGAGTCTGTTTGGCCTCATCGGTGCAGTTGTTGATTTGTGTGATTCCTTAAATCTTCGTTTTATAGCCAGCGAGTTCCAGGGGCACAAGGAGTCAAAGGCAAAATCTAAATATGATGGCAAGAACGATGATAAGAAGTTAGATGAGGACTACAAGGAAGACTGCTTGGCCTCTTGGCTGTCCATTCTATGGGATGTTTTTTTTTTTTTGACCATATTCTATTATTTTTATATGGGCACAAGCTACTCTGCATGGTGCTTGCATGATTAGTTTTTGTCTTTGTTAGTTCTTTTTTGCGTCTTTTTTTCTAGATGGCCATAATATTAGGCTTCCATAGTTTAGTTTGGTTGTATTCTAATGGAAGAGTAGGTCTTGGCCATTTTTGTTGTCGAGTTTAAACTTTTAGGGCTTGGCCTTTGTCCAGTTGGTCAGTGGACCCTATTTTGTAAAATGGTTTTGGGTCAACCAGTTAAAACCCGGTGTTAATTATAATATTCTCTTACTTACCAAAAAAAAAATTTTCAAGCTGCTGATATATCCTTTCGTATATAGCCTTGGAAACCACCCTATATTTATAATTATAATGATTAAATGGTGTTATTGATGACACTAGTCATTTTTGGCATCGTCGTTGGGGAACACGGTGTTGTTAGAACGTAAAAGCAACCCAATAATTGTTAATTGTGCTAAGTTGTGAAATTTAAAATGAAATCTAGATAAATGACTGGTATAAGTAATATTTTTTGGTAAATTGCATTTCAGCCCATTTAGAAAATAAGCAAGAAACCACAGGAAGAAAAATAATTTACAAGAGGTTGAAATTATGTCAAAATTGTCTAAATTTTTTATTTCCAAAAATGTTGAAATATTCAAAGAATCACAATCATGCATGTCAAGAACTGCAGGATCCTTTGAGAAATTATTACAAGAAATAAAAATTAGTAGTTCAACACCATTTTCTCTTGACAAATCCATACACTCAGAAAAATTTGACAAGATTTATAATTATTTTTGGGAACCTATAATGAAAATGTCACAAGAGAATCTAGGGAGAGATAGTAATGTGTTCTATCCTAGTACAACTAGTGCACCTTCCAGAACTTTTAAAAATCTCATTCAATTAGATCTTAATCAATATGCTCCCATGAAGGCCATTTCACCTTTAGTGTTACCAAATTTCAAGGGAACTACATCTGAAGATCCTGATAAGTTTTTGTTTAAGTTTAAAATTGTATGTCAATCTCATGATTACACTAATGAAAATTAAAAGCTCAAACTATTTCTTTCCACTATTAAAGAGTCAAATCTATGATGGTTTATCATCTTAGCACCTAATTCAATTAGAACTTGGGATGATATGGAAAACATATTCTTGGAGAGATACCAAGAATATTGTCAAGTCAATAATCAAAATGATGAATTTATTACAATGAAATAGGAGGAAAATGAAATCTTAGAAGACTATCTAGACAAATTTTCTTTTGTTCATAAGATATGTGGAAGTGTTGAAACTGACATTTGCCAAGTCATATTCTTAAGAGGATTGCAATATAAATTTAGGGATGCATTGGATATCTTAGGGAAAGGAGATGCAGATGCAATTGAATTTCAAGAAATCATTAAACTTTGTAAAAATTATTCTCATTCAAGGCATAGAAAAACAAAACTGGTAGTAACACAAATGATTTGAAATAATGCATGAAAGAGGTTGATATTTTAGTACATATTGATAAAGCAATAAATTAAAAGAATGAATCTATTGAATCTTCAATCATCTATTATTCACAATGTAATGATAAGCAACACTCTCTTCATAATTGTGCTTTGAACAAAATATTTATACCTACTACTTGTAGCATTTGTCAAAAATGAGACCCCAAAAATCAATATATTTTGTTACCAGGACTTAAAAGTATCTTTGAAAAATAGTCTCAACCTATGAAAGAATACAAATTTGTTGGACAAAGACAAGGAGATAATTTTCTTAAGTTTCCATATCAGAATGCTTCTCAATTTCCTACACATTGGGAAAATAATTTTTGGTATATGCCATGGTCTTCTATAGGTCCACTTAAACAATGTTGGAATCAACCACCATGGACATATTCCCAAGAATAGTCTCAACATGGTTGGATGCAACAATAATAGAATCAACAACATCCACCATGGTTACAACCAAAACTACAAGGACATCAATGGGTACAACAACAAAAATTGTACAAAGGGCAACAACATTATCAAAAATAGAAATCAAATTTGTTGCCCACTCATACCCATAGTTTCTCTCATGGACAACAAAAACAAAAGGAAAAACAACCTCTTATTTCAGCTCAACCTGTGGCCAATCCTAACAACGTTAAACAGGTAAGCCCTGTATCTATGGTTGAATCAAAAAATATAGCCATAATAAATGCTTGTGACTATGATAAAACTCAGTTGTGTTCAAAACCACTTCTTGAAAATATACCACTTACCAGTGTAGAAATAGGAGCTAAAAGGAATGAGCATGAATGTAAATTTACATTGAAACAAGAAGAAGAAAAAGAAAAAAATGACTCATCAAAGAAAGTACCATGTCTTGAACAATTTGAAATATCAAAATTAACATCTTCACAATCATATTGGATAAAGGAATTAACACATTTAATTGTTAACATCCCTTTACTTCAAGCTATTAAAGATGTACCAATCATTAATAATATTGTTCAAGAAATGTGTTTTAAGAAACCAAGAAAAAAGAAAGTATATCCTAAAACCATACAAATAGGTGGAAAATCAGTAGACTTGCTTGTAAGAAAACTTACTCCACCCAAGTATGATTGTCTAGAAAGTTCATTGTTTCTTGAATCACATAAGGAAAATGAAAATAATATTTTGATTTTGGGCTCCATAGTTGTAAAGGGTAATAAAGAAGAGTTGTATTCATCCAAAAAGTTTGTTTTTGCTGAAAATGTTCATATTTTAGATATTAAAAATGAACCAACTAATGTTCAACAATTATTATGTAATGATGAAAAGTAGAATTTTGAAAAAATTTCACCCATTCTAGTACAAAACAGTTTTCTTCGTTTACCACATGAATGTCATCAAGATGCTTTACTAACACTTGATACATATTTAGCAATTGGTATTGAGTTGTTGTAGGTATAGAAAAAATAGATTTTACAGTTGAATGCATTTGATGAACTTTGGTTGGAAGCACTTCACTAAATAGAGTTCACTCAACAAAACTGGAAAATATGGCATTATGATCACATTAATAGCAGCAAGGATGAACCAAAGGAGTTTGAGAATGAAGTTGTTCAAATTTATTTGATTTATGATTTAAGGAGGACATTAGTGGTGAATGGACATCTTTTACAGGTATACCATCAACCACTAACAAAGGTGGAATTTGCTCAATATTTCACACAATTACATTTGCATAAGGTAGAAGAGGCTTCCTCTTCTGGAAAATATTCCAAATGATCATATATTTGAATCTTGAAAAAAGAAAAGAAAAGAAAAATAGAAAAAAAATGAAAAAAAAAAAAAAAAGAGAAAAGAAGAAAAAAATTAAAAGAAAAATAAAAGAAAAGAGAAAAATTGCAGCATAAGGCATGTGCCATAAAATTAAGATACATGAGGATATGCATCAATTTTAGTAGAGAGAATACCTAATGAGGTCAATACTTAATTTCCAAAAATACAGAGACAATGATGACACAAGAATATTCTTACTACTTGAATGGAAGGAAGGTTGCATCATTGTTGCAATCCTTTAGCTGAAAAAGATGTTTTCATATAGAAAAATTGACATGTTTTTGCAGAATAAGGATTGTTCTTATCAAGAATGAGAGAAATTCTCTCACATTGCAGCCTCATGAGATACATTCTATCTCATTGAAGCCCTTGAAAAGATGGAAGTTGGCTGAAAACCATAAATGGTAGCCTCTTATGATAAAAAAATGAAAAAAAAAAGAAACTAAAATAAAAAAATGAAAAGAAAAATGAAAAAAAAGGAAAGAAAAAAATGAATAATTTGGTAGTGAAAACCTTCTCGGAGGTGTTGCTGAATTGGCTTGCATGAAAACCTGTTTTTCAGCATGCATTGCCTTGTTGATCCACCCATCATTGTTCCACCATTGTACAAATTTAACATTGCACATGTGTTATGTTTATGTTTTCAGATATCTTGCCAACAATCATTAGAAGCAGCTTGTAAGGCGCATGATAAATTTTTAGGACAGTAAGGTATGTGTTTCTTGTATTCAGTCATAGTAGGCATTTAGCATTTAATATATAATAATCAGTATTTGGCATAAACTATTCATATAATATTGGCAAGTTAAAAATATCAAGAAACAACCCCTTCCGCCCTTAGTTGCATGGAAAAATCAACACCTGAAGATTATGTTTTACTCCTACTGCAATCAATTCTAAAGCATCTTCAAAACAACAGTCTCATTCTAAAGCAAGCTTCAAACTAAGACAAAGTGTTCCAAAATTTCCTGCAAATATTGCAGAACATTAGGACACATTAGAAATTGCAAAGGAAAAAAAATAAAGAGCATCATAAAAGCAAGAAAAAAAAAAGAGAAAAAAAATGAAAAAAATGTTGAAAAATTGCAAGGTTGTATACAAAAAAATGAAATACCTATGCTAATTGAAAATGTTTAGTACAACAAGAATAAAATTCTCAGGTGGCAAAATATGTTTAATAGGATAAAACATGCCTATTGCTAGGCCTACTGGGATGCACGAGGGCATGCATCAGTTCAAGCTGGGGGGAATGATGAGGCTTGGAAATGCCTCATTTTGCACTATGGTTAACATATAAAAACTACCATATTATTAAATATATAAAGTTAATTTTCCAAATAGTTGATTAGAATATATTAGTTGTTAATTTTTTACTTGATTTTATGTTAGAAACATTATACCCATGTTTTGACTATTTTAAGCATTTTACTTGTAAAGGTCAAAAATAAATATTATGTCAATTATGATGTCATACTGTAGTAAAATTACATTCTAATGGCATTGATAGATTGTTCACATTGATAACTACAACTTTAATTTTTGAAGCAAGTCAATTCGAGCTATAGTTCAATTGTTAATAGATGCAAATCTGCGTTAATGGGCATATTGGCAGATCTACTTGGAATTATCCAAAGCAATTTAGGGAAACAATTTCATGAAAATTATAGTTCATAGTGGATAGAACACATGAACCAAATTTTAAGGCATATGGACAAATAATCTGGAAGATATGGGGCCCACAAAATGGTAGTTTCACACTTTTTGACTGCTGGAAATTCTGGTAAAATTATGTGTTAGAGGCCAACTTGATAGCAATGTTGGGAGTAATTCTTGAGGAGTTAAGAGTTGAAAATTGAACCATATGTAATTCATACATCCAAGAAAACGTGGGTAAACTTTGGTGTACATTGGAGTTACAAGGCAAAATTTATAAGCACTCCAAAAGGGCAGTTGGGCATGTTTTGACTGCTGTAAAAAAATAGATGACAGTCCATACAAAGTCCAACCACCTGTCACTATGAAGTAAGGCATGAAATTTGTCAATTAAATATGTAGAAAACACTTGGAAACATATGATGGAGGCTAGGAGTGACTCTTTCTCTACTTTCCAACACTTCTATGTCATCCAAATAGGAGCAACCAGTCAAAATATTGAATTGTAGGAAATCTGGAAACAACCATACAAATTCTAGCCTACTATCAATAAATAGCATGGCTTGGAATTTGTCAATTACAACATGTAAAATCTATAGAATTGGTCTTCTAAAAATTAAAGAAGATTGTTTAGTCAGTCAAAATCACTTTCTTACACATTTGATGCATGGATAAGTACAAAACTATTACACTACCTGATATTCCGAAGCAGCTCCGGAATGAGTAGAATAGGACCAGTTTTGGTCAAAACTATAAATAAAATGGTCAAAAAGGTGGAAAATGGTGAGATGAATACGGATATAGCTATATGAGGATTCTTCTCACCCCTTCCAATGTATTTCTTGCAATGGATTATACACAACAAGAAAAATGGATATGTTGCAGCATAACAATTTACTGCATTTCAAGAATACTTCTGTAGAACAGTTGCTAAATATCTAAAAGGCAAAAATAGAATGAATTGGCATATGTAATAGAATGTTATAAATAATAGGCTCCCATGTTGGTTGAGCCAGGTAGAGAGGTAGAGAAGTAGAGAAGTAGAGAATAAGGATAGGACTTGTGGTAAGAAAGTAGATCTATGGAAAATTACAGTTTTTAGCAGGTTTTGCTACAAATATTATAATGTTGCTTGAGACTAAACAAAGTGCAAGATTTCTCATTCATATTTTGTCCCACTAAATGTTTGAGTTTTTAAGTAGTTAAGAGAGAGTTTTTCTTCCTTCTTCTGGAACAGGGGAGAAAGTGCCACTTCCAGGTTTAGAAGAAGGCTTATTGGTGACAGGTTTTTCTACAACTTTTGCTGCAGTAGATTAAGAAGAGACTTGTCATATTTTATTTTTTGTTCTTAATTGTGTTTTAGTAAATGCAAGTCATATTTTTATTAGTAGATGTGTGTGCATGGAAGCTGGCCACCTAGCATAAGTTTTTTTCCTATTTTCATCAGTTATTTCCAACATTTTGATATTCTGCATTGTGTGATTAATTAGTTGAGTGTGCATTTTAATTATGCAATCCTTTTCATTTCTGTTATTTCCATTCTGCTAGTGTCATTAGAATTAAATTTCTGCAAAGTTGTTATTCCTGTCATTTTTATTTTGCAAAGCATAAATAGATTTTATTCTTGTTATTTTAGATTTTGCAAGGGTAGTTAGTTTTAGTTTTTGGAAACCTTTCCATTTATGCACTTCTTCTTTAGCAAATGTAATTAAGATTCTAAATTAGTTCATAATACTAGTGGTGACACAAAAAACCCCCAAAACTGAATTATCTCATCAATAAAGCCTATTTTTCTGAATGAGTTGATTTTCAAGCTGCCTATATCTCCTTTCGTATATAGCCTTGGACACCACCCTATATTAACAATTATAATGATTAAATGGTGTGATTGACGAAACTCATCACCTTACAAGTAACGAAATATTTTTTTTGTTGGTTTTTAGTGACTGAAATGAGGTTGATGAGAGAATATGGATATTAGACCAACAACATATGAGATATCTAGGAGAGTGTGAGTAAGGTATAACATACTTCCTACAAGTTGATGGTATAGAGTTTCATCACATAGAGGGGATGAGCAAGAAGTACTAAGATTTATGCCAGATTGAAAAGGATAGGAGAAGGTTTACAATCTGTCATTTAAATATTTGAAGAATATCTAGTGTGTACTTTTGTTGACATAATAAAATTCCTATATTTTTTTGACTTATTTGAATCCCAATGAAGTAATGAGCTAAACCTAGATCAACCATTTCAAAATTTTTAGAGAGAGTCTTTTATAGTATTAATGTGAGTGAATTTACTACTAGTGAGAAGAAGATCATCAACATATAGAACAACAATGGTGAGTTTATCGTCATCTCTCCAAATATAGACTGTGGTATCAGAATTACAATGATAAAAACCTATTGAAAGAAGGAAGGATTCCATATTTTCATACCAAGATCTAGGGGCTTGTTTGAGGCCATAGAGATACTTTTTTAGCATAAAAACAAGAGAGGAGTCTTGAGTGAAACTAGCAGGTTGTTCCATAAATATTTCTTATTTTATGTCCTCATGTAAGAAAGCACTTTTTGCATCCATTTGATAGACAAGCCACTTTTGGGAAGCATCCAGGGTAAGAACCAGTCTAACAGAATTCATTTTAGCAACTAGAGCAAAGGTTTCTACATAGTCAATACCTTAAATTTGAGAAAAACCTTTGGTTACTATGTGAGCTTTGTGTTTGTCCATTTCTCCATTAGGCCTATATTTTGTTTTGTAGATCCATTTACAATGAACTAACTTACTTCCTTTAGGTAAGGGAACTAAATCTCAAGTTTTGTTTTTGATTAAGGAAGAAAATTCATTTTCCATGGCCTCATCACATTCTTTAATTCATATTGATTCTTTGAAGGATTGAGGATCAAATAAAATAGAATAACAGACAAGACCAGTGCCTATGGGGTTGGTTTATCTAGTTGATGGAAGATTTTGGATGTAGATATTAGCTTCTTTAATAATGATGCGGGCTCATTTTGTCATAGTGGAAGGAGTAGAAGGAGTTGAAAGACATTGAGTTGGAGTTACAGGTTCCTCATCTTGATTATCAATTTCCAATTTAATACCAAGATGAGTATGATACTCATCATAATGGGTGAGTAAATTTTACCCTTCCCTTCCTCATTTATGAAGGAATACATGAGGAGAATACTGATTATCCTCAGTCACATTATTCAATTCAAGCATGATGTGCTTCGATGCTAGCTGAGTATAAAGAACAATTATTTAGGAGTGAGCCTCAAGTGAACACAACCTCTCTCAATCGATGGAATCTCGTGTTTGAACATTTAGATCCTCCTAAATAAGATAGGCATCATGGCAATGGTGATAGGGCTCATAGACCTCATACAAATAAGAAGATAAACTAAGTTTTTAAAAGATATGTTGACAACCAAGCTCAATTCAATCAGCTTCATCTAGATAAAAAATTCTTGGATTGACAACATCAGTTAGAGAAACCAAGAATTGAACATCAAATTCAAGAGACCTTAAATAATAGGGTCCCCACCTCAAGTATGCATTGATAGAGGGCTCATCAGATGCAACCTACTTTTGATCAAAATAGGCTTCCTAGGCCTAACAAAATGTTGCCTCCTAAATATCTTATGCCTAAACGAAGCTTACCTCTTAGGCCAAACATATATCGTCTTCCATAAGTGTTTGTTCCTCATTGTAGGCCAATGCAGGATACACATTACAAAGTCTATGATGATTTCAAACTAGAAGAGAAATATTTAGAAGCACATTATGGAGATATGGTTGATGATAATCAACCACCACAACATATTATTGACATTACTTACCCTCCCCTATGGGGCCAAAGTAAAGAAGAGGAGATCAAATTATTTGATGTGTATAAAGGATTACTTGAGCACATGGAAATCGTAGAAAGCAAAACCGCAAAACCGCTAGATCTATGCATCAAAATCCCACTTTGCACCAACTTTACTGTCAATCGCTTCAACCATTAATACCTTCCCCTCCATACCCAAATAATTTTAAAATGCCCAAATTGGTGTTGGAAATATGAGCAAGTTTTATTTTCATTGATGTCAAGAAGCCAGTTTTAGTGAGCAACATCAGTTTTAGGTTCCGTAATCAAGTGAAAAAGAAAGCTTCCTCCTAGGTGGTCAGATGAGGGTTAAAGGGCAAAAGGAAGGCCCAAGAAAAATAATATTATAATAATTTATTATAATATTAAAGGTGCAAGACACTGAGTTAATTAATTATAAATTAAGTATAATCGTTTTATTATAATTTAATTGATAAATTAATTTAATTAAATTCTAAATTTATTAAGTTAATTGTAAATTAATTATAATTTAATTATAAAGTTAATTTATAAATTAATTAAGTTAACCCTAAATCTAGGGTTATAAATTTTATAATTCAAAATTTTGAATTATTCAATTTACCCACATCGACATCATCGAAGACATCAATATGCATATAAAGGAGGGAAGAAACCCATGGCAAATATTATCCGTGATCAAGTGCTAAGTGTATTTTGAGTGCATGGTAATAGAAGGTAATCGTGTGTTTTTCAAAGAGTGTTCAAATCAAAATACAAGCAAACATGATTCTTTTTTTCTATCCCAAAGTGCATTGTAGTGCAACTGGAAACAAAGGTGGCGCCAAGTCGTTGGCAATTGGGAGGTGCAGGGATTGAATCCTACCAATTTGCTTTTGCAAATAGGAGATATGTCTTCATAGATTTTGTGTTGTTGGGGAAGATTCAAAGGGAAGGCAATGCATTTCCATTTGTATGGAGGCACATAGCTCAAGTGGTGAGCGCGCGCTTTGCTAAGGCGCTTGGAGTGGTGAGGTTAGCTATTTGAAACCTGTCAAAAAAAATTTGTTAGGCAAAAAGGTATGCGTCAATTTTGATTTTTCTCTTGCTAAGGTTGTATTTTTGGAGGTTCCTTTGTTGTGAAAAATAAAGGTTGATTAAATTTTTAGGGAGATATAAGGGTACTAAAAATTAAATATTTGATTTTAATTTTTGGTGATTAGAGTTTATGAAGTTGGAGATTATAAGGGTTATAAGGACTTTGCTATACTTGTTGTTATGTGTAGTGTTATGGTGAAATTATTAAATTGAATATTATGAGTTTGGATATCATAATGTGTACAAAAGGGATTTATTATTTTGTTTGAAAAATAATATTTGTGGAAATGTGGAAATCTTGAGAGAGGTTGTGATAACCTAACCATAATGTTGGTAAAGAAATTTAAATTATGGTTAAGATAGGATTTGAAGACATGTATCCATAAAAATAAAAGGTATGGGTAAATATTTTGTGTGAGAAAAATATTATTAGATTGAATGTTGTGAAATATAAGTTGAAATGAAAAGGATTTTTTGGTAAGCATTATTGAGTTTTCTTGTTAAATATTAATCTGAGTGAGAGTCGATGATTAAAACCTTGCTTGATGAGCATTGTTGGAAACATTGAATGAACCTTCATATGCATGATTAGGTTTGTGAAATAACATGAGTATCATTGTTATGTGAAGTTGAGAACTATTTTAAGCTAGTTTTTGTGAAAGAACATGATATCATTGTTATGTGAAGTTGAGAACTATCTTGAACTAGTGGTTGTGCAATATCATGAGTATCATTATTATGTGAGATTGTTTGATAAGTATTTTTGGAAACAATTAAGTGAGTGATTCATATGCTTGGACTAGGATTTATATGCAAGAAGTTCTTTATTGAGTGATTTATTGAGTGGAGTTAATTGATCCTAGTCAAGTTGAAGTGTTGGAGTGATAGTTCTAATTCTGTGAAACAAATTGTTCTATATTCTGAATTGATTTGAAAAGAGGTTGAGAGTGATTGAGTGCTTGTGATAGTGAAGCATATTTAGTATCTAACAATTATCTATATGTTTCTATGGTAAAAATAAAGATTGAAAGTAATTAAGTTTTTGTGAGTATGAAGCATATCGAGTCTTTAACAATTCTCCATATGTTTTTGTGGTAAAAAGAGAGAGAGAGAGTGAAAGTGATTGAGCATTATTTTGAGTGTGAATCATATTGAGTTTATAAAAATTCTCGATATGTTTCTATGAGATAGGACAAGTCTTGGTGTAGACTTGATGAGAAGATTGGACAAGTCTCGATGAAGACTTGTTGAGCAGATTGAACAAGTTCTATAGAGGGCTTGTTGAGCATATTTGAGGTAAGTCTTGGAGAAGACTTGTGGATAGATTGGTGTATGCTTTTGTGGAAGCTTACAATACATATTTGAAGATAGATATTGAGAGCAAATTGAACAAGTTTTAAAGAGGACTTGCAGATAGATTAGTGAGAGTTTTTGTGGAAACTTAAAATGCAGAGTTGAAACAAGTCTTTGAGAAGACTTGAGAGCAGAGTTGATTGATTGATTTGTTCAAACCTTGAGTTAAGGTTTGGGACAGATCTAGTAGAGTTGATTTGTGATTAAGTCAAGCTTTGTGTTAAGGCTTGAGGATAGAGATTGAGCAGATTTATGCTAAGACTGAAGGATTGTGTTTTACTATAGATTTGAGGATATATTTTGGTGTATATTTGAGGATAGAGTTTGGTGCAGATTTGAGGACAGATTTATGCTAGACCAAAAACAAATATTGAGCAGATTTATGCTAGAACAAAGGACTGTGTTTAGTACATATTTGAGACAAAGCTGAGAGCAAGCTTTGGAGGTTATAGAGTATAGAAGATGATAGTATCCAGTGGATAGAGGTCCTTTAGCCAGGGCAGTGAGGACAAGTCTTTTGAGTGAGAATAGGAGTCTTTAGTGGATAGAGATCCATTAGCCAGTACAGTTGAGGTAGTAGTTATTCTAGAATATCACCATTCAGAGCAAAGAAGAAGTATTTCTTATATGAATAGAGATCCATGAACTAATTGAGGATATTGGTATCTTCTTTGGAAAGAGATCCATGAACTTGATTAGAGGATTGGTGTCTCCTTTGGACAGTGGTCCATAAAAATTGTAATAGGGAAAGGTTTCCCAAGATATTGATTGAGAAAATTTTAGTGAAATATTTTCTCTATGGAGTAGCCCACTTTGGGTGATCCACATTAAATTGGTGTCTCTATTGCATATGGTGATTTGTGCATTGCTTTGAACACTGCTATTGATATTGCTATTGATTATATTAGATAAAAAATTTTGGTAAAAAAAAATAAAAAGTGGTCTTATACTATGTTAGAATACATGAATATTCTCTTAAGTTCTACTAGGATAGACACACTTGATTTTCAACTCCTCCATGTCTCAGGAGAAGAAGGTCCTATATGTTGCTCTGCACTCGAGGAGATTTCAAAACTGTGAGGAGATATCGAGAATGTGAAGAGGCACCAATGCGGAGGCACCCCACACCTTGAGTTTGGAGTTGCAGCCATTGTTGCTATTTTTTCTAAGCACCACAACAATAATTCCCACATGCAAAAGTAGTGATGTGTTAAAACATTGGTGATAAATGTTGGAAGCATTTCATTTTTTAGTTATTCATGGTTCTAAATGATGGAAGTATTGTTTCAACCCCAGTAGCTAGTGGACGTGCTTTGTTTCAATTGTCCATTTTTTATCAAATAGTTACACAGCCACTGTTCTAATAGTTCATTTTCTACCAGTTTATGAGAGTCGATATGGACAGATCCACTGTCAATTTTTTTAGTTTACGTCTACAATGAAGGGTTCGTACATCTAGTTTGATGATGATTCTATCGATTGCATCATCTAAAGTGGTATGTTGTCCTTTTTAGTTAGTTTCACGATTCTTGCTTTGGCTCACCAATGGAGATCACCATGATGATTGCAGGGGTTGAAAATATGATAGCTCGAATGCCATATTGGAGGTTTTAGATGCACTCGATGGGGGCTGAGAGATGCTGTGACATGCCACCATATGAGCAATTTGGTATTTTATGTCGTCTTCAATGCCTAAGTCATTGGTGGTGTACCGGTGGATTCTTGATCTACTAAAATAGATGAAAATCCAATTTTTGGAAAAAAAAATTGGTTCTTCATTTATGTTTACAAGATGCAAACTTATTATTTGTATGAGAGAAAACCTCATTGCATCTTGTATTTTAGCCAAGTAGAGAGATATTTATTAATTATGGGGACCCTGCCAAAGATTTTTTTAAAGAGGCATGGCTATGTTTTTTTATTTTCTTGGGAGGAATATAATTTAAAAACCATGAAGAATATCAAAGATTTTGGAATCTTCCCTTGAGAGGGAAAGAAGAGGTTTTTTGTTTTTATTGTTGATAAAGGCCTCGTTGACACCCCATCATAGGAGTATTCATAGTCATCGAAAAGGATTTTTCATGTAGAACCCATTCATGTAGTCCATTTTTAGTTTTAACACTATTTTTCCACACCTTTTTGTGGAACAAAATATTGTATACTGGAATGCATTCTCAATTGAACGTGACACTCCCAACACATATTACCTTGTTTTTTGTTATTTGTCCTTAATTTTTGGACCTTGTTAAACATCCCATTCTAGTAAAATAGGTGGACATCATATATTTGTGCTTGAGGAGTCATTTTGGACTACCCTTGCAATAGTGATGCTTCTTTTTCCATCCTATCTTCTCACCCTTTCTTGTGAGACACTATGGTTTTTAGGGAGGTTTTTTCCTTAGTGATATTTCTTATTTTAAGATCACATATTGTACATGGGTACCTAATCAGGCCTTGTTTTTGGGACTCATACTTGAGAAAATGTCCCTTGTTTTGTTGTTTGTCCACTCCCTTTTGGAATATGTTATTCAGCCCATTGTGTCATACAGGTGGATACCACTACTTATGCTTATGGAGTCAATTTGGACATCCCTTGTAGTTTTTGTGGTTCTTTATCCATCCTATCTTCACATTCCCTTTTGTGAGACACTTTGGTTTCAAGGGATTTTTACTAGTGATCATTTTTCAAGGTTCACAAGCACCAGTCTGGGAGTATGACTTCATTTCTGCAACAAGTCTCTACTTTTTCGAGACATCTGATGGGTCCATTGCAGGTTTCATGGAAGTTGTCCTAAGGGGGGTTGAATATCCTCCATGCACATCTTCCTTATTATTCTATTCCAGAAGGTGGTTTCCTTGAGATTTTCTACCATTTCCCTTATTTTGCCGGTTTTCCACAAGTTTTAGATCTTGTTATCAACCCATTGTGTTCATATAGGTGGAAACTACATACTCATGCTTGTGCAGTCATTTTTGGACTACCCTTAAAATTTTTGTGGTTCTTTCTCCCTCCTATATTCACACTCTTTTTTGTGAGACACTTTGGTTTTAGGGGATTTTTTTAGTGATCTTTATTCTTTTGATCACATGTTGTAAATGAGTACCTTATTAGGCCTTGCTGTCGGGACTCATTTTTGTGGCTATACCATCTCTATTGTACATGAGTACCTTATCAGGCCTTGGTGTTGGGACTCATATTATGTGGGTATGCCACATATTGTTTATTCTTTTTTTCACTTACCCCTACTATCACTTAAGGGGGGTGTTAAAGTATCTTGGTGCATAGAGTTTTTTCACCTCTCTCTCATTATTCTAGTTCAATAGAGGACAATATTCGCCATCCGAAGACATGCCTCTTCTTCTTATTCTTAGAAGCACTTCATTCAAAAACATATTCAAAGAGGAGAAATATTCACCAAAACATTTCCTTCTCCACATTACATTCAATTGCGGGGAAACTTGGAGTAATACAGTTGCATTGACACAAAGGTCTTCCACCTCTCATTATATTGTTTAGAGAATGGTTTTTTCCCTTGTGGTTTTTTTATCATATCTCCAACAACATGTATATTATGAGGACAATCTTCGCCATCCGAAGACATGCCTCTATATTTTGTGATAGATGGTTTTTCCTAAGGGGTTTTTTCACCATCAATATATTGTATATGAGTACCTAATAAGGCCAAGTTGTCAGGACTCATTATTCTTTTTTAATAAGAGGACAATATTTACCATCTGAATAAAATCCTCTTACTTCATTTTGATTGATGGTTTTTACCATAGGGTTTTTTACCATCTCTTCGAAAAATAAGTTGTGATAGTTGGTTTTTACCCAAGGGGTTTTTTCACCAACTATATATATTGTAAATGAGTACCTCATAAGGACATGTTATCAGGACTCATCATTCTTATTGCATTAAGAGGAAAATATTCACCATCCGAAGACAAGCCTCCCTTGCTTCCTTTTGATTGATGGTTTTTACCATAGGGTTTTTACCATCTCTTCAAAATGAAGTTGTGATAGTTGGTTTTTTCCCAAGGGGTTTTTTTACCAGCTATGTATATTGTAAATGAGTACCTCATCAGGCCATATTTTTGGGACTCATAATTATTAATCTATTAATAGGACAATATTCGCCATTCGAAGACAAGCCTCTTCCTTGCTTCCTTTTGATTGATGGTTTTTCCCATAGGTTTTTTACCATCTCTTCATAAATAAGTCATTGTACATGAGTACCTCATCAGGCATTATTTTTGGGAGTCATTTGTACAAAGCTCCCCTAGTATCACTTAAGGGGGGGTGTTAGAATAAGTGAATATTCTCTTAAGTTCTACTAGTATAGACACACTTGAGTTTCAACTCCTCCATGTGTCAGGAGAACACTCAGTGGTGTCTTCATCAGTTTTGATGATTTTTTGTGATCCAACGACTCTCAATGATCAACTTTGCTATTTATACAAATTTGATCCTTAGAATAAATCAATCAAGTATTTTACTTTTCTAATATACTATTTACCTCCCCTCTCATTATAATCTTGTGTTATTAAATTGATATCATAGCAGGTTCCTTCGGAAGAGTTTAACAACTTGAAGGAAAATATTATAAGAACACAAATGGATTCTAAGAGTGGATCCTTAGATAATTCAGTAGCAGTGTTTGATGGAAGCGATTATGTATTTTGGAGTATGAGAATGTAGATTCACCTAATAGAACTTGGCAATGAAATATGAGAATCAGTTGAAAATGGATACACACCACCAACTACTTGATGCAGGAGCATCCGACAGCACCAGCAGCAGAAGCATCAAGTTGCGGGAGGGCCACTTATGAAGAGTCGGCTCGGGAAGAAGAGGAAGAAAGCAAGAAAAATTTTGCTAAGGCAAAATCCGAAAAGTGTAGCAAAATCGTGATGCGATTTCGCGACGTCACGAAATCGCGACGTCGCAGCGAAAGAGGAGGCGTAGTTGGAAAAATGTCATGATTTCGTAACATGTCACGATTTCGTAACATGTCGCAAAATCATGACATGTCATGAAATCACGACATGTCGTGAAATCATGACATGTCACAGAATCACGACAGCAGAGCAATGGCGAGGCAAAGGCAGTGGAAAGGTCACAATTTCATGACATGTCATGAAATCGTGACTGCGGAGCAACAAAGCGGCTAAAGTGCAGAATGGTAGCGAAATTGCGACAGCGTGATTTTGCAACATCATGAAATTGCGACGTCAAATTGAAGACTCGACAGGAGTTGGCAATGAAGTGAAGGCAAAGGTAGAGGTGAAAGTTGAACCAGAGAGATAATGCAGTAGCAAAATTGCGACATCGTGATTTCACGACATCACAAAATTGTGACGCCTTTTGAAGGATAAGGCGAGGTGGCAGAACGGTCGTGATATCGTGACGTCACGATATCGTGACATCATGATATCGTGACAAGTTTCTCAACGGAGGAGCGAGCGGCAAAATACTCATGATATCGCGACATCGTGATATCACGACAAAAATTTGAAATGCCAGCATGGAGGCAGAATGGTCACGATATCGTGACATGTCACGATATCATGACCAAAATGGGTAGAGAGTGAAGGTGGCCAGAACGTCATGATATCGCGACAGAGAGAGAAGAAGGCAAGGGAGAAAAAGAAAGAGATGGTAGGAATGGTATTTTTGAGGACCGTTCGAGGATGACACGTGGTAGAAGCTAAAGATAAAGTGTGGGATTACCCAGAAGCACAGGGAATGAAGAGGATGGGTCACGTAGAGTTTTTTGACAAAATCTATAGTGACAGGGACCGTGCAGAGTGGGGATTTTAAATTGGGTTGGTGTCCCAATTTTTGTGTTGAAGTTCCAGAGGGTCGGGGCCTCTATAAAAACCTAGGCTTTGTATTAAATTAGGTTGGTGTCTCGATTAATGTGTGATAGGTGTTTCAGAGGGTCGGGGCCTCTATAAAAACCTAGTTTTATGTTTTAGTCGAGGTGGTGGATCGGGAAATGCACGTAGAGTGTGGAAGTGCGTAGACCAAGCCGAGCGCTGGTCATTGTAAGCCTACGGGCTGTTTGTATGTGTTTTTTAGATTAATGCAAGAGAAAATTTTGAAATTGCGTGAGTGTGTGAGTGGAAGTGTGAAGCTAAGCCGGGAGCTAGCTATTGTAAGCCTACGGGCTGTTCTTCTGATGTATATTTTTTAGCTAATTTTAATGAAAAATTAGGGTTTGGTTGAAGCGTGTTTGTCGGTCCACCGTCAGTGGTATCAGAGCGAGTGATTCTAAGAGCGTAACAGATCGTTAGACGTGAGGCAGTTATGCCAGGATCTATGGTAGGGTTCTGAGAGAGAAAGTTAATATCCCCGAGCATGTTAGCAGATCGTCGACTGTGAGGCAGCTACATCGGATCGGTAAAGCTTTGTAATAAAAGCAAAGAAAAGAAAAATGCATTCCTAAAGAAGACGAGACAGCAAGGAAGATATGGTGCCAAAGGAAGAATTTTTATCTTTACAAAAATAGTTGAAGGCCCTGCAAAAGGAATGGCTTGCAATAAAGTTACAGGAGGAAGAGGAGTGGCAAAGAAGGTAGGAAGAAAGAAATAAAAAGAAAGATGCTAGAGTACATCAGAATTTGAAGTTGTAGAAGGCTACGGAGGTGTGCAGCAGTACCAAGACTTGCCCAGAAGAGGGCACAGATTTTTTTGTGCAAGAGGAGGAGTTGAAGAAGGCTATAGAAGAAGTATGCAGCAGTGGGGAAATCTATCTGGAAGAAGACAAAAGTTGTGTGGACCAGGGGACTTGGTTGGAACAGTCTACTAAGGTAGAGAAAAGTCTAGAAGTGTTGCAGGAGGCAGCAACCGGACCAAGCAGAAGTGAAGATCACTTCTCCACTTACCTCGGGTGTCTGATGTAGGAGCATCCGACAGCACCAGCAACAGAAGCATCAAGTTGCGGGAGGGCCACTTTTGAAGATTCGGCTCAGGAAGAAGAGGAAAAAAGCAAGAAAAATTTTGCTAAGGCAAAATCCAAAAAGTGTAGCGAAATTGCGATGTGATTTCATGATGTCACAAAATCACGACGTCGCAGTAGAAGAGGAGGTGCAGTTGGAAAAATATCATGATTTCACGACATGTCACGAAATCATGACATGTCATGAAATTGTGACATGTCACGAAATCGTGACATGTCATAGAATCGTGACAGCAAAGCAATGGTGAGGCGAAGGCAGTGGAAAGGTCACAATTTTGTGACATGTCACAAAATCGTGACCGTCATGAAATCATGACGACGAAGCAGCAAAGAGGCTAAAGTGCAGAATGGTAGCGAAATCGTGATAGCATGATTTCACGACATCGTGAAATCATGACGTCAGAGTGAAGACTCGACGGGAGTTGGCAAGGAAGTGAAGGCAAAGGCGGAGGCAAAAGTTGAACCAGAGAGAGAATGCAATAGCGAAATTGTGACATCACGATTTTGTGATGTCATGAAATCGTGACACCTTTTGAAGGATAAGGCGAGGTGGCAGAATGTTCATGATATAGTGACATCGTGATATCATGACGTCATGATATCGTGACAAGTTTCTCAACAGATGAGCAAGCAAAAAAATGGTCATGATATCACGACGTCGCGATATCGCGATGAAAATTTGAAATGCCAACATGGAGGCAGAATGGTCACGATATCGCGACATGTCGCGATATCGTGACCAAAATGGGCAGAGAGCGAAGGGTGGCCAGAACGTCATGATATCGCGACATGTCACGATATCGCGACGAAGAGAGAAGAAGGCGCGGGAGAAAGAGAAAGAGATGGCGGGAACGGTATTTTTGGGGACCGTTCAAGGACGACACGTGGCAGAAGCTGAAGTTAAAGTGGGGGATTACCCAGAAGCATGAGGAACAAAGAGGATAGGTCACACAAAGTTTTCTGACAGAATCTGCAGTGACAGGGACCATGCGGAGTGGGGATTTTAAATCGGGTTGGTGTCCCAATTTTTGTGTTGAAGTTCAAGAGGGAGGGGCCTCTATAAAAACCTAGGCTTTGTATTAATTCAGGTTGGTGTCTCGATTATTTTGTGACTGGTGTTTCAGAGGGTCGAGGCCTCTATAAAAACCCAGTTTTATGTTTTAGTCGGGGTGGTGGATCGGGAAATGCACGCAGAGTGTGGAAGTGCATAGACCAAGCCGAGCGCTAGTCATTGTAAGCCTACTACAATGTTTTATGTTTTAGTCAGTTTTATGTTTGTATGTGTTTTTCAGATTAATGCAAGAGAAAATTCTGAAATTGCATGAGTGTGTGTGCATGATTTTTCGGTCCCCCATCACTACTCCAGCTACAGATAAATATGGTAAGCTTCTACATCATTACAATTCAAGAGCAATAAATGCAATTTTGAGAGGTTTACATAGAACATAGTTTGTTAAGGTTATGCATTACAAATCAATAAAAGAAATTTGAGATAAGTTTCAAGTCATATATGAAGGAGATAAAATATTAAAAAAGGTAAAGTTGTAAAATCTCAAGGGACAATTTGAATATCTAAAAATGAAATATTATGGAAACATTAGTTCTTATCTACTTCATGTAGATGAAGTTTTCAACTCCATGCAAGTAATTGGACTTGAGATTAAAGAATCTGATGTTTGTGATAATATCTTAAGATGACTCCCAAAAAGGTTTAGTAAAAAGATTTTAGCTATAGAGGAATCAAAATATGGTGATATTTTTACAAGGGATGAGTTACTTGGTATTCTTACAACTATTGATATGAGAACAAAAGAGGAACATAATATTTGAAAATAAGTAGCCTTTAAAGCTACTAAGAAGACAAAGGGTAAGAAGTAAGATTCAAGCAATGTGTCATCCAGTGATGAAGAAGTGAATTATGGCAAAAGTAACAAGTATCCAAGAATATTTAAAGATGTAAAATCTATTAGATGTTTTAATTGTGGAAAGTATGGTCACTATGCAATTGATTATAAAGAAGTTTGAAATATCAATGAAAAAGAAAAATAGGATCATAAAAACAGGGAATCAGAAAAATATAGGTACCAAAATAAAGGTAAGGATGGACAACAAGGTTATGCATAAGGGGTCAGCTCAAAAATGTATTTATAAAAATTTGGCAGTCCAGTTTCAAAATTTAGGTGAATAGTATCAAAAAACATGTAGAAGATTACCTATTATTAGGGGTAATGTTGGAAATTTAAACTTAAAATGGTCAAATTATTATAAAATTGGGGCGAATCGACCCCCCCAAAAAATTACACACAAATTGTTTTGGCTAATGGGCCTTGGTCAAGGGTCTCAAATATTAGCCAATTCCAAATTTCAAAAATCCTAATTTTAGCCAATTGGTTAAAAATAGTTGTTATGCATAACCCTGATGAACAAGGAAAATAAGGAAAGAAGTACTTTCAAATATAGAAGAAGAGTTACTATGCAAACAAGGCAATTAATTATTCAAGTGATAGTGATAATAGTTCCTCAAATAATGATAAATATGAAGTTCTATTTCTAACAAAATAATTGGAAATGGTTAGAAAAAGGTCACCAATAATTCTCAAATATTTTATATGTGGTAACTTTGGTCATGTTGAAGATAGTTGTACAAAGAGTGGTTTCAGTTTTAGTGATGATGAATATGAAGATACACTTGAAGGACCAGAAGAGAACATTCTAAAGGTATTACAAGAAGAAGGAGGTGATCATATAGAAGACAAGTCAGAAAAGAATGAATATATTTTCAAAAGTAAACAAAAAGAGGAAGAATAAGAAATATGATAATTTGATCTTTAAGGTGAACTTATTCATGCCCTTGATTCATTAAATAATGTAATAAAGAAAAAATCCCAACTTAAGCTTCAGTTTTAAGAATGTGATGAAGAGAAATTAAATCTTATAGAGGATCTAAATAAGTCAATGGATAAGACAAGGAAGGTCAAAGATAAGTTAGAAGAAAAGGTCTTAGAATGTGAAAGGTTAGAGAAATAAGTAGCTTCACTAAGGAAGAAAGTAGAAAATTCTAAGGATAAGCTACACAAGTTTGGAAAAAACTCAAAAATCATAGATAATATGATCAAGGTACAAAGATGGTTATCAAAAAAATAGGTCTTGTTTTTGAATAGGTACAAAAGAAACAAGGAGAGGATTCAAGCTCAAGTTTTGAAGAAGAATAAACTTCATAAGAAGAGAGTGTAAGAGAAAGAGAGAATTATAAGAATAATTTGGACAATAGAAAGTTCAACAAGGAAAGTAACAATGCACAAAAGAGGAACAGATAGAACAAAAAGCAACATAGGATAGAAGAGACGAAGAGACCTATGAGGTCAATACAAATTAGTTTCAATGGATGATGCTTATCATGTCATATGTTTGGGAAAAAAGCTTCTCAGTGTAGGACACGTGAAAGACAGGAATATGGAAGTTTCAAAAACATATATCTTTTTCATGGGTTTTTCTACTCATGTAATCAGTTTGGTCACAAGGTAGTTAATAGTAGGGTTCATGATAGGAATGTATATGTCTTCACCAAGATAAACCCCAAGATATTTGCACCTACAATGTATAACAATATTAAGTTTTATATGTGCAATAACGATGGACATACATCAAGATGGTGTGGAGCAAAAATTCTAGAGACAAGCAGGAACATGAATAGTCATAGGAATCAGAAGGACCTACAATTAACCACCTCAAGAGGAGGTGGGGGAGGGGATAATCTAAGATTTTCATTCTTAGCCCTAAACCCCAAAGGTGAACCTTTTCAATTGATGTCAAAGGGGGAGATATTTGAGTAAGGGGGAGAGATTTGAGTCAGAAGGAAAGCATTCAATCAGGGGGAGTATTTTCCTAGGGGGAGCTGAACATAAAAAGGTTAAGGAAATTATAAAAGGTAATTGGGTTGTGATCAATGACAAAGGGGGATATTATTGGAAATATGAGCAATTTTTTTTGGCATTGACGTCAAGAAGTCAGTTTCAGTGAGCAAAATTAGTTTCATGTTTCGTAATCAAGTGCAAAAGAAATATTCCTCCCAGGTGGTCAGATGAGGTTTAAAGTACAAAAGGAAGTCCCAAGCAAAATAATATTATAATAATTTATTATAATATTAAAGGTGCAAGACCCAAAGTTAATTATTTTAAAATTATTTATAATAGTTTTATTATAATTTAATTTATAAATTAATTTAATTAACTTCTAAAGTTATTAAGTTAATTGTAAATTAATTATAAAGTTAATTTATAAATTAATTAATTTAACCCTAAGTCTAGGGTTATAAAGTTTACAATTCAAAATTTCAAATTATTCAATTTACCCATATTGACGTCTTTGAAGACATCGATATGCATGTAAAGAAGGGAAAAAACCCATGGCAAATATTATCAATGATCAAGTGCTAAGTGTATTTTTGAGTGCATGGTAATAGAAGGCGATCGTGTATTTTTTGAAGAGTGTGCAAGGCAAAAGACAAGCAAATGTGATTCTTGTTTCCTATCCCAAAGTGCATTGTAGCACAACTAGTAGCAAGGGAGGTGCCAAGTCATTGGTGAACATGAGGTGTAGGGATTGAATCCCATCGATTTACTTTTGTGAAGAGAAGAGGTGTATTGATAGTGTTTGCACCATCAGGGAATATTCAAAGGGAAGGTGGTGTCTTTCCCTTTGTGTGGAGGCACATAGCTCATGTTTTGAGTGTGCGCTTTTATAAGGTGCTTGGAGTGGTGAGATTAGGTGTTCAAAACCCGTCGAAAGTGTTTTTCTAGGCAAAAAGGTATGTGTCCATTTTTATTTTTCTCTTGTTAAGGTTGTAATTTCGGAGGTTGCTTTACAGCAAAAATAAAGGTTGATTAAAGTTTTAGGGAAATACACGGGTTCTAAAAATTAATTATTTGATTTTAATTTTTGGTGATTAGAGTTTATAAAGTTGGAGATTATAAGGGTTATAAGGATGTTCCTATACTTTTTCTTATGTGTAGTGTTATGTTGAAATTATCAAATTTAATATTGTGATTTTGGAGATCATAAGGTGTACAAATGGGATTTATTATTTTATATGAAAAATAATCTTTGTGGAAATTATTTTGTGGAGATATTGAGAGAGGTTGTGATAACCTAACCCTAGTATTTGTAAAGAAATTTGATTGTAGTTAAGACAGGTTTTGAAGACATATCTCCATTAAAATAAAAAGTATGGGTAAATATTCCTTGTGAGAAAAGTATTGTTAGATTGAATGTTATGAAAGCTAATATGGAGTGAAAAGGAATGTTTGGCAAGCATTGTTGATTTTTCTTGTTAAAGGTTTTTTTGGGTGAGATTTGATGATAAAAACCTTGCTTGATGAGCATTTTTGGAAACATTGAATGAACCTTCATATACATGATTAGGTTTATGAAATAACATGAGTATAATTGTTATGTGAATTTGAGAACTATATTGAACTAGTGTTTGTGAAAGAAAATGAGTATCATTGTTATGTGAAGTTGAGAACTATCTTGAACTAGAGGTTGTGCAAGATCATGAGTATCATTGTTATGTGAGATTGTTTGATAAGTATTGTTGGAAATAATTGAGTGAGTAATTCATATGCTTGTACTAGGGTTTGTAAGAAAATAGTGTTTTATTGAGTGATTAATTGAGCCTAGTCAAGTGGAAGTGTTGGAGTGATAGTTATAATTTTGTGAAACAAATTGTTCTATATTATGAATTGATTTGAAAAGAGGTTGAGAGTGATTGAGTGTTTGTGAGAGTGAATCATATTGAGTCTCTAACAATTCTCTACATGTTTCTATGGTAAAAATAAAGAGTGAAAGTAATTACATATCTGTGAGTATGAAGCATATCGAGTCTCTAACAATTATCCATATGTTTTGTGGTAAAAAGAGAGAGAGTGAAAGTGGTTGAGCATTGTTTTGAGTGTGAAGCATATTGAGTCTCTAACAATTCTCTATATATTTTTTAGAGATAGAACAAGTCTTGGTGTAGACTTGTTGAACATTTTGGATAAGTATTGGTGAAGACTTGTTGAGCAGATTGAATAATTTCTAAAGAGGACTTGTTGAGCATATTTGAGGTGAGTCTTGGAGAAGACTTGTAGATAGATTGGTGTAAGCTTTTGTGAAAGCTTATAATAAATATTTGAAGATAGAGATTGACAGTAGATTGTATTAGTTCTAGAGAAGACTTGTGGATAGATTAGTGTGAGATTTTGTGGAAGATTACAATGCAAATTTGAGATAAATATTTTAGAAGACTTGAGAGTAGAGTTGATTGATTGATTTGTTGAAATATTGAGTTAAGGTTTAGGGTAGATCTAGCAGAATTGATTTGTAATTGTGTCAAGCTTTGTTTTAAGGCTTGAGGATAGATATTGATCAAATTTATGCTAAGATTGGAGGATTGTGTTTTAGTGCAATTTTGAGGATAGAGTTTGGTTTAGATTTGAGTATATATATATTCCAAACCAAAGATAGATATTGAGCAAATTTGTGCTAGATCAAAGGTGCAAATTTGGGGATAGTGTTTGGTGAAAACTTAAGGATAGTTTGTGTCAAAAAAGAGATAGATATTGAGTATATTTGTGCTAGACTTAAGGACTGTGTTTAGTACAAATTTGAGACAGAGTTGAGAGTAAGATTTGGAGGTGATAGAGTATGGAGGACAAAAGTCTCTAGTGGATATAGGTCCATTAGCTAGGGTAGTGACGATAGGTATTCTGAGTGAGGATAGGAGTCTTCAGTGGATAGATATCTATTAGCCAGTGTAGTGGAGGCAACAATTATTCTATAATATCACCAACCAGAGAATAGGATAAGGAGTTCTCATGTTAATAGAGATCCATGAACTAGTTGAGGATATTGGTGTCTCTTATGGATAGAGATTCATAAACTTGATTAGGGGATTGGTGTCACCTTTGGATAGAGGTCCATAAACATTGTAATAAGGAAAGGATTCCCAGTAAATTGATTGAGAAAATTTTAGTGAAATATTTTCTCTATGGAGTATCCCAAATTGGGTGAACCACATTAAATTGGTGTGTCTATTGTGTATGGTGATTTGTGCATTACTTTGATTACTTTTATTGATATTTCTATTGATATATTGCATAATATTGATTGGGAAAGAAAAATTAAAAAGTGATCTTATGCTGTTCACCCCCCCTCTCAGTATAAGCTTATGTTCTTCAGTTGGATACATTCAAAGGAGAGAAATATATGCAAGAGCACGTGACTATATTCATGAACCAATACTTAAGTATCCAATATAATGATGCCTTATGATAATATTTTTTATTACCCTCTCTAGCCCAATCATAGAGTGGTATAATCAACTCCCAAAGCACAATGTCCATATATTTTAACAATTTGTAGATGCATTCATAGAACGTTTTTCCTTTAACACTAAGTGAAAGGTCACTTTGATAGACCTCATGGGTTTTAAGAAGTATGATGATGATTCAATCATATATTATGGTAACAGGTGGTGAATTCTTCTCGCTAAGCTACCATACCTAATACTAGTGTCTAAATTGACTCAAATAATTTTCAAAAGTTTTTTAAATTCAATTTTATTATTTCTACAACTCTAACAATACCAAACTCTTGAATATGCTCTAGTGCAGGCTAGAAAAATCAAAGAAATCAAAATTTAAGAGGGGGGGATAACAAAACCCCATAATAAGGAGTGGAATAAGAACACAAAGGTCAATTCGACACAACCAAATATGACAACAGTTATTCAAATTACCATTACTATTCCAGGGCTTGTAAAATAAAAACCACCTCAGAAGGTAAACTATCAGGCCCAAACTTCTCCTACAAGTTGCAATATCAATACTCAAGTGAATCAAGGGAAAGACCACCAACATCACCCTAAGTTATAATTTATGTCCTTTGCTGAGTCTATGGATTTCCTATTCGATTGTATATGTGCGACCAAGGCAATTAATTTACTTGAGGTATAGACTATGGATCCAAGCATTGGTAAACCAAAGTCTATGGGACATCATGAAGATCTATATTGTAGGTACCATAGGCATAATTGGCATGAATTGCCAATGTGCTATAGGTTCCAAAACCTAGTACAAGACATGATCAATAGAAATAATCTTCAAGTTGATAACCCTCTTGCAATGAGTAATCAACAAATGGGTGTCTTTAAAGAGCCATTGCCCACACATGAGGTGTAGACAAATCAAGCAAAATAGGTAAACGAGTTGCATACGACACCCCATCAACAAGGTTTCATTGGGATGGTTAGCATCATGACATGTAATAGGTGTTATCCAAATCAATTTGCACCACCTATAGCTTCAAATGATATTTCCTCAACATCACAACCTATGCCACCTCCATTGCAATGCCTTCCACCTCATCTAGTGGTCACCAAAAAAAGTAAGCTTTATCAAATATTATGAACAAAATTAACCCAACTATCTATCTATGAGCTTATCCAATAGTGTCCACCTTGTCCAGAAGCTCTTATGGATATCCTTACGTCAATTTAACTATAGCCCCAAGAGTCTAACTCCTTTATCAACTTTGGGCATGTTCAATAGTGTAAAGAGACAATAATCATATTTTATGAACATGAAATCAAACCAATATCAAATAATGTGGTTGATCCTCCCTTACACATCATTGCATGTGTAAATGGAACACCTTACAAAAGCATTCTGATTGACATTGGTTATTCAAGCAATAATAATCACCACAAATGCTCTAAAAAATCTAGGTCTTCCAGCATCCCATATTTTTGCATTCATATATACCCTCAGAGCATTCAATAATACTATATTCTCATCGATTGGCACTATAGTCTTACCTATTCAGGTAGGATATAAAATCATATGAATGTTTTTTCATGTATTAGAGGTGTAATGGATTATAATATATTTCTGGGTAGATCCTGAATTAATTACATGAAGTATGTACCATCCATAGCTCACCAATGTTTGAAGTACACTCATGAATGGCAAGTAGACAATATTTATAGACCTTGAGCCCTTAAAATACTATAACTTTGTGTAGAACATTCCCGAGTTGACCTTACCATTAACTCATGTGGACTTTCAACCGAATACATCCATTCAAGGTTCAAATCCTTCACCATTTCCTTCCATTGATCCATTACCATATTATTCTATACCACCCTCATAAATTGCACCTTTAGGTACACCTTTGTCATCATCAAATCCTCCACATAGGAACATGTCGAAGAGGCCTATTAACGAGATTCCTCTAATCATCTCTACTATTTCCATAGAAGAGATTACTAGTCTAGCATAAAAGGAACCATATCATGAGGCAAGTATTGAGTCATATAAAGCCTTTCTTCCATCTCCTCCATCCTTGTAATCCTAGGTTACAATCCATTTAGGTACTATGGGTTTAGGAGAGTACTTTGTGAGGAATATCATTATAGTTCCAGCCATTGAGACAGTAAAAAATATGGGATCACATCATCTTCCCATAGGTACCATCATAACTCTAGGTATACCTCCCAATAAAATGAATTTCATATATGGTGGTATTGAATATGACACACAACCATCTCCTCAGCAAGAAGAGGATGAAGAACCCTTTTCTAAGGATATCAATTATATGTCCAATCCTGACTATGCCATACGATATCTCCATAAATGCCATTAGCATGGCTATGGTTTGGGGTTTTATGAATAAGGTACTCATGTTCCTTTCCATCCACAATGGATAAATCTAGCTTAGGAAACAACAAGCCTATGTCTCTCAATATTATCACAGAAATTTTAGAGCACCTAGGTTTGAATTATAGGGATGAGCTTGCACACGATCCTTATGCTAATTCTAATCATGTCTCTTTGGGGGATTATTTTCCCATAAATATGATAGGTCAAGGTATATCTTGCAATTTCACCCAATCCAATGAATAAGGTGAAGGTTTGTATACTCTCCCATTTTACAATGATGAAGAGGATCAAGGTCCTCCTTATGAATGGACACCCGATGATAAATCATATTATGGAGTAGCACATATTAACTCCCCTAATTCAAATCAGGAATATTTATAATTTGTTCCATTGGATGATGAAAAAGAGTTCTATCTAAGTGTGTTCCCATTCCAACATCCCATATGGCAACATATTTTACCATTCGAGGAGCAAGCTCATCCTCTCTACATACACCACTATTGGCCATTCCACCTCCACCACAACCATCCCCATAATTCTTGTGATAAACTAGACCCAATTGCCCATCCAATAGATAGCATCCATCCATCCAAATCCATCCATAAATACTTTGGTCACCCAAAAATCCCCAAAGGTACCTATAAACCCTTTGGTCAACCAAAAAGCCATAAAGGTATCCATAAAACCTTTGGCCACCCAAAAAACCCCAAAGGTATCTATAAATCCTTTGGTCACCCAAAAATCCCTAAAGGTATCGATAAATCCTTTGGTCACCCAAAAATCCCCAAAGATAACTATAAAATCTTTGGTCACCCAAAAATATCCAAAGGTATCTATAAATTCTTTGGTCACCCACCAAACCCCAAAGGTATTCATAAAATCTCTTGTCACCTAAAAAGCCCCAAAGGTACCCATCAATCCTTTGGTCATCAAAAACACCCCAAAGGTTCCTATAAATCCTTTGGTCACCCAAAAAGTCCCAAAGGTATCTATAAACCCTTTGGTCACCCAAAAAGCTACAAAGGTACCTATAAACCCTTTGGTAATACAAAAAGCCCCAAATGTACTCATATATCCTTTGGTCACCCAAAAAGCCCCAAAAGTATCCATAAGACGTTTGGTCATCCAAAAATCCTCAAAGGTACCCATAAATCCTTTGGTCATCCAAAGAGCCCCAAAGGTACCTAAAAACCCCTTGGTCACCCTAAACCCCAAAATGTACACATAAATCCTTTGGTCACCCAAAAAGACCCAAAGGTACCCATAAAACCTTTGGTCATACAAAAAGCCCCAAAGGTACCCATAAACCCTTTGGTCATCCAAAAATCCCCAAAGGTACCCATAAATCCTCTGGCCACCCAAAAAGCCCCAAAGGTACCTATAAATCCTTTGGTCATCCAAAATGCCCCAAAGGTACCGATAAATCCTTTAGTGACCCAAAAATCCCCAAAGGTACCCATAAACTCTTTGGTCACCTAAAAAGCCCCAAAGGTACTCATAAACCCTTTGGTCACCCAAAAATTCCCAAAGGTACCCATAAACCCTTTGGTCACCCAAAAAACCCCAAAGGTACCTTTAAACCCTTTGGTCACCCAAAAATCCCCAAAGGTACCCATAAATCCTTTGGTCACCCAAAAAGCCCCAAAGGTATCTAAAAACTCTTTGGTCATCCAAAAATCCCCAAAGGTATCTATAAACCATTTGGTCATTCAAAAAGCTCCAAAGGTACCCATAAATCCTTTTGCCACCCAAAAATCTCCATAGGTACCCCTAAACCATTTGGTCACCCATAAAGCCCCAAGGGTACCCTTAAACCCTATGGTCACCAAAAAAGCTTCAACGATATCTCCAAACCCTTTGGTCACCCAAGAAGCCCTAATGGCATCCACTAAGCCCATTGGTCGATTGTATATATTTATCAAAATCCAAAAACATCATTAAAATAACAAAATTACAAAAATATTGTATTATATTTCATATCACTACATTATAGAAACACCTGCATTAATCATACCTATCATTGAATTTCACATTCTAGAGTTGATCATACATGCTAGGTCTGTACACTAGCCATCCTTCAAAATAAACTTAATTTAAAGTCATTATTAACACTCATATACATTACAATTATTATTTCCATCTACATTCCTCACCTTTCGTATTTATGTCTATTGCCCTTCACCTAGTTATTTGTTATAAGGTGTCATTAAGGTTTTTGGTCACTCAACCATATCTAGTTTTATTTTTAGATTTTATAGAAATCTATCCTAATTTTTAGAAGGTAGAGTATTGTTGTGATTGTACCTTGTATATGTCAAAATCCCAATATATTCTCACACTAATAACTCCATGTTTTGCACAAGGAAAGATGAAACCTACAAAGTGGTCCTTGTTACTTTACGTGACAAGTTTACCTTGCTCATCTCCCTATGCGAATGGTTCAAAAATGCTGAGAATTTACAAAAATACAAGATTGTCCCTACCCAATGCAATCAAAATACCTTACCTCATGATAAATCTAGGCAAGTATACAAAAAACCACAAGAGCAAAAGAAAAATAAACAATGGTTTTTACCACCAAAAAAAGCAAAAATTCCCCAAAATAAAAAGTGGTTTTCACCACTATCAAAAGCAAAAAGTAAAATAAACAATGGTTCTCACAACTACAAAAATCCCTTGCTCACCAAAAATAAATGAGTAAATCCCTAAAGTAATTCAAAAATAAAATAAAAGAAGGGAGTATTGAATTTGAATCCCTAAAATTCTCAGCATTTGACAACCATAAGGGGATCCTTATTATAGGTTGGGTGGCATCAATCTTGGTTGGAAATGGTGGTATCCTTACACATGATGATATTTTTATCACATTAGTGACCTTATTTTGTACAAATCAATGTTTGCATACAAATGATCTAGCTTAGGATAATGATACTCACAAGTTTATCTTCAGTATAGATGGGCTATATAAATCCTATTTGGCATTGGGGTAACTTTATGTGTTATCCTAGTAATGAACTCACATGCACACACAGGGATATTTGGTCATCCTATGAGATTTATACCTTGCCAAAAAGTTTTGAATGGTTAATATATAACTTTTGATTAGTTTACTAGAGTGTTTGAGTCTCATGAAAACATCAAGGACATTACATAACATCTTACTATTCATTCCATGCCAGACCATTTTATCACATATTTTTAGTTCACATTTTCACAATTCATCACATACTCTTATGATAATATTAAAATGAATCAATGAATTTTATACAATGTATGGTGCTAGCATCTAGTGTGTCAAATAGTACTCATAACTAATCATACAAATTAAAAAATCATCCATTTCATTATGCATTCACACATGTATATATCATAAAATAAAATTATATTACAATACATGCATACATGATATTGCATCCATTAATGCATTAGCAAACCAAGAAGCAGACATAAATGCACATATTTGCTCATCACAAGGAGCATCATAAAGGAAAATTAAGCATATCTACCAGTACAAAATATTAAAAAATAATAAATAAAATAAATAAATAAAACAAAATCTCAAGTGAGCCTCATATCCAGTTATTTACCCTATAATCTTGGTAGTTGCAATGACTTGCAATCTGTGCAATCTGGCAAGATGAGTGAATTACCATAAGGGCATTTGAACCAAATTATACATTGATGAAATGAAATGTATTCACATAAATCCCTAAGAAGACCATTTCATTAATAATTCTCCACAATACTGAGGTATTCATTTCCTTTATTCCATTAAATATCATCAAAAACACCCAAAAAAATAAAATAAAAATCAAAGAAAATGGCCTAAAAACCACCAAAAACGTGTCAAAACTAATAAAATTAAAAAAGGATCAATATGGAACTAAAATTGGTAACTTATGAAAGGAAAATTCTCTACTTCAAACCTCAATAAATTCACTGTGGTTGGACCACTTCATGGGATTGATGTATTCATTTATTTTCTTCTATGAAATATCAACAAAACCATCAAAATCCTCACAAAATTGATAAATCTTACAATGGGTAAAACTGAAGGAACCCTAAGAAATTAATATTGGTCAAGTGAATCATTGCTTTCATAACTATTCATGCCCTCATATAATTATTTCTTGAGGGGTTAGTCATAATTACAAATTCATAATCAAAATCAACACTCAAAAGTGCAACTTGCATACATTCAAAAGAATCATTGCCAAAGATAAATTTTAAGCCTACACTGGGGAAAATAATTCAGTACCAATTTAACAAAGCAAATAATTGATATCCTTTAAGCCTTAGGATACATATCCTAGAATAGGCATGTAATCCAAATAAGGAACCAAGACCAAGCATACTTTGAGCCCCTAAAATTGTCATTACAATGTAGCTGAAAGGTATACCAAAATGAATCCTTCAATTATGTCAAAATCAAGGATCACTAGAATTTATGTTCCATCCATGATAAATGCATTTAAAATTGGTTATATTACTGAATAAAATTAATCATTTGACATTTTAGTCATCTATTTTTCTTAGCGCTCTGTTTCACACAATGCATCTAAAAAAGGGGTATCTGCAGACACTAAAAACATGTCAATATGATTATATTACAATGACACACTCTTATCAACACCATATGGCCCCATTAGGAAACCAAAAGGGTTAAATAGTGGTCCTAAGCACTTTTAGGAAGGTTTATCCCACTTTTGGGAAGTTTTGAGCCATGTAGATATGGTCATCCCACCCTAGGACGACCAAAGTTCATGGCTATCACACCCAGGGATGACCACCAAAAACCATCCCTGGGTGGGAAAACCATGGCCTAGGCCCCTAAAAAATTAAAGGATTGGACAAATGGAAATAAAATTCTACCATTTATCCCACCCATTATCTATGATAGATTAAAGCTGTCACAACCTGCAAATTGGAGGCCCAAATTAGAGACCTCTTCCACCCAATGCATGGCAAGGGATTTTACAAGTGGTAGCACCTACCTTGCATGCCCTAACTTGTTAATTTGATCTTGTGTTCCTCTTGGGCTATAAATTTGAGTCTTTCCACCCAATTTTAGAGATAGGTCTGCAAAGGTTTATCTGCCTTTGCTTAAGGTAATTTCACATATATTCAAATAACGCAGAATCGAAAGACTGAACAGAAGAAATTTATAATACTAAAATATAAACTAATAGAACAAATCACTTGCCACTTAAGGTGGGCACACCTTTGCGTAGAAGTAGCAGATGAAAAATATTAAAAGATAATATGTTTCTCATTTAAATTATTATGAACCATATATAATGAATGTTTACACAATTGGAAATATAGCCGACTCTTCATGTTTGGAGTGTAACATGACTCCCCTCCTCGGAAAGATTTGTCCTCAAAGCTGGAAATGTCTGGAAGATACTTTCGGGTTCCCATGTGGCATCCTCCTCTGGTAAATCTTGCCATTTAATTAGAAATTCTTGAATCTGACGTGATCTCAGTCTTCGGATTCTATGTTGTAGTATATCTTCAGGGTGGAGATGTATGCGTCCTTCCTCATCAAGCACTGGTAAGTCCGATTGACTTTGTATTTTCTGACCAATAACTTTTTTGAGACATGAAACATGAAATACTGGGTGTATTCGTGATGATGTAGGTAGCTCTAATTGATAGGCTACTTCTCCAATGCGACGCACAATTTTGTAAGGACCATAGAATCGTGGAGCCAAATTTTGGCTGGACTTTAACTTTAACGAGGATTGTTTGTAATGTTGTAGCTTTAGGAACACCCAATCACCTATATCAAAGGTTATCTCTGATCGGTGCAAGTATTTTTGTTGTTTCATACGATTTTGTGCTTGGACTAAATTCTCTTTGAGGATGGTGAGTGTAGACTGCCTTTGTTGGAACCAATCATCCACTTTGGCTACTTTGGCTGATCCCTGGACGTAATCTGCAATGGCTAGAGGTTTGGTGCCATACAATGCTTCAAATGGAGACATCTTAATTGAGTAATGGTAAGAAGTGTTGTACCACCATTCTGCCATTGCTAACCAATGGCTCCATTGGTATTGTTTATCTTGAGCAAAACATCTTAAGTACGTACCCAAACATTTGTTAACTACTTCTGTTTGACCATCCGTCTGTGGATGGTAAGCTGAAGACATGTTCAATTTGGTACCACTAAGGTGAAATAACTCCTTCCAAAAGTTACTAGTAAAAATGGGATCTCTATCACTTACAATATTTTTTGGCACACCATGTAATTTGAAAATTGAATCCATAAATACCTTTGCCACCTTGCTTGCGGAAAATGGATGTTGTAAAGCCTGAAAGTGAGCATATTTGGATAACCGGTCTACGATGACGAAGATTACTGTCCTGCCTTCTAATTTTGGAAGACCTTCAATGAAATTCATGTATATATGTTCCCACTGTCGTTCAAGGATGGGTAATGGTTGTAATAATCCTGGTGATTTGACTGTTTCTCCTTTATTGCGCTGGAAAACTTCACATTTTGCTACCCATTGTTTGACTTCCGCTTTTAATCCTTTCCAACAAAATGATTGTTTGACCCTTAAATATGTCTTCAAAAATCCTGAATGTCCTGCTGATGGAGAAGCGTGTGATTCGTCAAGGATCTTTTATTTGAGTTCTGAATTATGTGGAATGTAAATGTGGTTCTTCTTTCAGAGGATGTTATCTTCATTAGAGAACAAAGGGTGTTTGGAAGACCCTATAGATAATTCATGAATTATCTGGGCAGTTTCACTATTGGACAACCATTCAATTTGTAATTGAGTTACCCATTGGGAACAAGGACCTGAAATAGCATTGATGACTACTTCATCTTCATATTTTCTGGACAGCGCATCGACAACTATATTTTCCCTCCCTTTCTTATATTCAATAACGAAATCATAGCCCAAAAGTTTGGTTAACCACTTATTTTGTTCTGGATAAGAAAACCTTTGCTCCAAAAAATGCTTGAGGCTACTATGATCTGTTTTGATAATGAAGCGGCTACTGATTAGGTAGTGTCTCCATTTTTCTACTGCATGAAGAATAGCCAACATTTATTTTTCATATGTTGATCTTCCCAAAAAAATTTTGGAAAGCTGTTTACTTTCAAATGCCAAAGGATGACCTTCTTGCATTAATATAGCCCCAATTCCTGTTCCTGATGCATCACATTCGATAATAAATGGTTTGTGAAAGTTGGGAGTTGCTAAGACTGGAGTTGTACACATGGCTTGCTTAAGAGATTCAAACGCTAAAGTAGCCTCTTTCGACCAACGAAAAGCATCCTTTTTTGTGAGTACTGTGAGAGGTGCTGCAATCTTACCATAATTCTATACAAACTTGCGATAGTAGCCTGTGAGACCCAAAAAACCACGAAGTTTCTTGATGGTTTTAGGTAAAGGCCACTCTTGAATTTCCTTAATCTTATTGGGATCGACTTTGACACCCTCATGTGAAACTATATGACCAAGATACTCGACTTCTTGAACACCAAATGAGCATTTGGAGCATTTAACAAATAATTTTTCTTTGTGTAGGATGTGAAGGGCTTTATCCACATGATGTAAATGGTCTGCCCAAGTTTTGCTGTATATGAGAATATCATAAAAAAAAACTAACACAAACTTACGGAGGAGTGGACGAAACACTTGGTTCATGAGACTTTGGAATGTGGATGGTGCATTAGTGAGACCAAAAGGCATGACCAAAAATTCGTAATGACCTTCATGAGTACGAAAGGCCGTTTTGGGAATATCTTCTTCTCTAACACGGATTTGGTGAAAGCCAGAGCGAAGGTCTAATTTTGTAAAAAATTTTGCACCATGCAACTCATCTAATAGGTCATCTATGACAGGGATAGGAAATTTGTCCTTGATAGTGAGTTTATTGAGAGAATGAAAGTCAGGACACATACGCCAAGAGTTATCTTTTCGTCTAGCCAGGACTACAGGTGAGGAATAAGGACTAGTCCTGTGACGAATGACTCCATGATCCAACAAATCCTGAATGATCTGTTCGATTATTGTCTTTTGTGGCTGAGGATAGCGATAAGGACGACTGTTAGGTGGGACACTTCCTAGAATCAAATGGATGGCATGATCATGAGATCGTTTAGGTGGTAATCCTTGAGGTTCTTGGAAAACCTCGTCGTAATGTGTGATGATATCTTGTAACTCAGGTGCAATAGTATCCGAAGTTGCTGCCGATTGTTTTTCCAAACAATTAATTTGAGCTATAAAACCATATCCACCCTTTTTTAACATCTTTTCCATACTATGAGAGCTCACCATTTGTGTCGGAGTAGTAGTAATGCCTTGTAAGTGAATGACTCGTCCATTTTCCTTCCATTCCACAAATAATTTTTTGAAGTTGAAGCTAACTGTGTCTAATGTTTCCAACCATTCAACCCCAAAAATGACATCAAAATTTCCCAAATTCATGACAAAAAGGGAGCCTAACCAGGTATAAGTTCCCATCTTTATGGAAACTTGAGATGTGCGACCCACACATTGTGCATTCACCCCGTTGGCCACTAAAACCTGGAATTTGTCTTTGTTGGAAGAGTTAATGAATAAATTCAAGGCTTTTGCTGTTTTGATGTCGATAAAATTGTGGGTGCTACCAGAATCAATTAGCACATTCACCTTTTTCTAGCGGAGAAAACCTGGTACCTTGATGGTATGGTGGGCGGTTAAACCCATGAGAGCATGCACTGAAATTGCCATTGTATCCTCTTCTTTTTCGTCTATAGTACCTGGTAGGTCTTCTGGCATAGGTTCTTCTGATTGGTAAGGTTCATCCTCTTCCCCTTCACCTTGATCACCTTCAATATGAAATTTTTGTTTTTGGGCACAAGGTTGTTCCCTGGGGTGATTAGTGCGATATTTATAACAAAAATATCTTGATGGTTGATCATTTCTATGAAAGGAATTGTTGCGGTATGAAGGACGACTATATGTTTCCCGTTGTGCGGATAACTGGTGTCTCTTCTCGGCCAACTTGGCTAATCTTATACAACTATTCAACAAGGTTGGATCGTGCATGTATACCTCCACTCGAATACTTTCTTTCAAACCATTGCGAAATGCACCTACCACTGTGTCGGGACTAAGGTCTGAAGTGTATGGTAGTAAACTGGTAAACTCCGAAATGAATTCACTAACTGACCCTTTTTGTTTAAGAGATAACAATCTTACTATGTATGATGATGTAGCGCCGTCGTCAAATCTTTCTAAAAAAGAGGTAGTGAATTTTCTCCAAGTAATAATAGCTACATTCTCTTTTTTATGCCATACAAACCATTGGTAGGCCTCAGTGCCTAATTTTGTTGCAACAAAAGGAACTTTATCAATTTCCTTAATTTGATATAAGTCAAGGATGCCTTCCATTTTTGCTAACCAACCACGAGGATCATGACCTTCAAAAGTGGGCATATCAATTCATGGAAAGTTAATATTAGGGCCTCTTGGTTGGTGATAACCCATTTCCCTTTCTTTATTTTGGTTATACCATTGTCTTTGATAGGGATCCCTGTAATTATCCGAATCACCTCGTTGTTGTTGCCAATCATCATTAGGATCGACAGTTTCTACATTCCGTTGGGCATGGGAGTGATTTTGGGGATTAGTATTGGGATTAGGTTGTTTTTGTGCTTGCACAAGTTCTTTTAGGGTGAGACCCATGTCGTGTAGACTCTCTAGTATGTTATGAAGAGACTCCTTATCGGACATGGATGAATTACTTGAGTCTCCTTGTGTGATGTTTTCATGAGTTGGGGAAGGATTAGTAGCCATAGGATCTACTAGGGGATGATGTGGATTATAACTACCAATTTTAAAAGGAGAAAGAGATTTTTTTGTACCTGGGCTTTGATTTGGTCTCCTTGCGTTGTTATTGGTCATCTCTAAGCTAGATAATCGACCGTCCGGACCCTTGCTCCAACTTTTACGCATGCACTGCTCAAAAGTTGTTTACTGAGTAGTTTTTGAACTTCAAAATTTTGAAAAATTGGGTTACAAAAATTTGTAACTCCGCCTTATTGCCACTCCAACTATGGCGCGGATGTGAGTGTGGATGGCTTCCTTGCCCGTGACTTTGAACAACTTTTTTTTTTTTTTTTTAATCAACCACTTGACCACAGGCGAGCGGACGACATGATGTTTAAGACAGCTGAGACCAGACTAATTACACGACATGATGCGACCGAACGACATGAATGTTGCGACAATGACACGGCATGACACGCTGCGACACGATCGAATGACACGATACGAAGCGACACGGATGAACGACATGACACGCGGTGACCAGACGACACGACCGAACAACATGACACAGATGACACTACACGACACGAACGAAAACTAAGACTCAACACGAATGATGGATGCAGACCAACTCAATGATACGGCACGAACAAGACACGTTGCAAGGCTAGGCACGGAAGAAACACCCGTGTGACCGAAGTCACAACTCAGAAGGGGTGATATGTGCCATATAAACAATTAACCCCACGCAGTACGCCGAATGTGGGATAATAAATTGAAACCCCGCTCGAATTTTTTCTCCCTCTGACGTCAGCGAAATAAAATTACAAAAAACCTTAGTCTTGCCTGTTTAATGAAAAATTCCCAAATTTTTTATTGGGCGATGTCTGTTGTGATGAACCGGCTGTGCTTATGAACTTGCAGTCGGGTTTGTGAACACGAAGAGAGTGGTTTTGTTTTCCGTTACTACAATGAAAGCTCTGGGGCCAGATTGGAATGACCAGTAGCGACAAGCTGGAGCCGAATGCCTTCACTGTCATAATGCACACTTACAGCACTGGTAAATACGTAAACTAAACTATTTTATTGCATCATCGAATCCCATGAATTGTCGAATGCGGCCGTTGCTACTGCGGAATATGAAGGGTGACAGCGGAAGTAAAGATCGACCAACAATGCGGATGGGGTGGACAGCGACAGGAACGAATGGACCGAAGCGGATGATACCACTTGCAAAGGTTTATCTACCTTTGCTTAAGGTAATTTCACATATATTCAAATAACGCAGAATCGAAAGATGAAACAAAAGAAATTTATAATACTGAAATATAAATGAATAGAACAAATCACTTGCCACTTAAGGTGGGCACACCCTTGCTAGTGAAGCAGCAGATGAAAAATATTAAAAGATAAGATGTTTCTCATTTAAATTATTATGAACCATATATAATGAATGTTTACACAATTGGAAATATAGCCAACTCTTCATGTTTGGAGTGTAACAAGGTCTTTGCAATAATTTGCCACGATGTACTACCAAGATTCACTCTCCCCTATTACCCACGTATTTACCCTTGGAATCTTCACAAACAAAGGAGTTTCCAAAATATCCTCAAATATGCAAATCCATTCCAAAACCCACCCATTTATGTGATTTATATTACCAAATTTTATGAAAACACCCCTAGGAGTATTTTGAACCAGATCCTAGAGGAAATGATGGCAAAAACCACCTGGTTTGGTGGTCATGTCCACCTGGGACGATTAATAGTACCAATTGGAACACCCAAGTATGGCCATGAATTGGCATACAATTTTAGGTTAATTTTAGTGTAGATCATTATTAAATTAGTTTACATACATCATATTAAAATTTCGTACATTTTGGAGCAGTTTTGGACCTTCAATTAGGTTTTTCACGATGATAGTCCCAATTGGAACACCCAGGGACGGCCATAGTTTTTGTTTGCAATTTCATTTTAATTTTTGCATAAATAATTCCTAAAGTAGATAATATAAATTATGCTAAGTTTTGGTATAGTTTGGAATAGTTTTGTAACATTTATTGCACTTTTTGTATTCATTGGTGCATGCATCTTTATGATTTCATCTTAATCCGCACATGTTGTTTATCAATTTTAATTTCTTGTGTGTAGATCCAGGTATTCTAGTGTGCAAGGAAGTAGTTACAAGTTTTAACATGGATATATCATCATAGCGGTAGCAAAATCCTACTCTTTAATTGTGATTTCAAGGAAGACACTGAAAGCGTGCCTTTAGTGTCTGAAAGGATTATATCCTTTTGACATTGTAATGAGTTGTAATTTAGTCAATTTACAATGAATAATTGATAGTCCCATATATGCTTTTTTTTCTCATTAGTGAGTTTAATAACATCATATTGGATAATCAGTCTAAATATCATAATCTTATAATCCTATCATCTAACATGATGATCTATTCTATTTTGTTAAAAAAAATCACGTTTTTTTCTTTTATGTTGTTGGAGTAAAAATATTTGGTTTCCAAATTTTTAGTGACATATTTCTAGTTTCAACCCATGATATTAAGAACAATAAAAGTTCTATTTTCATAGGTAATGGAAGTTGAGGTTTGAAAAAAGAGAAAAATATAATATGTGGAAGGAATATCACTATGCATAACCATTTTTATTGGCCTTTTTATATGTTAAGCTATATTAATTACACAAAAAAGACTTAGGACTATAAATACAAATATATATGTAAGTATGACAACATTTTAATTTTTATTTTGTTTATTATATAATGGTGTATATGTGCTGAAATGTGTTCCAACTATATTATATCATAGTCACAGGATCAAAACATTTTAAGAATATATAGTTACTATAGTAAAGTTCTTCTTATATAATCATATATTGATTATATTATTGCACCTCATTTATTATTTCTTCGTAATGATTTGAAGACAATATTATAGTTAACATTGGACTAAATATGGTTTATAACATAAGAATTATATTGTGCTTATATGGATACATCCCATTTATTGTTTCTATAATATACATTAGAAAATAATTTATGAATATTAATAGGATAGGTCTCATACAAAACATGAAGGTGGTCATGTATATGTAATATGGTAAAAATAGGCTTATGATTCATGGTTGCATTAGAACTTGATCCATAATTTATTATAGTTTTATCCTCTACCTTTAGGTGTCCTAATAGATAAACATGGTATTGTACAAAAATACTTTATCCCCATCACTTGGATCAAATAGTATGGTGTAAATTTATAATCTACTATTGGTAAGATCATATAGATTTTTAATGTGGGATTTTATTCATATTATGGTTATATTAAACATGATGACTTTGACAACTTGTACCTAAATCCATCCTTTTCCATAATATTGATACTAGCTGCAAGTTTTATCAATGCTCTAAAAAATTCCTATCCATGGGATTATAACATTAGTTTATAATGTAAAAATCATCACTTATTATCAACTATCTCAAATTTTTTAGGGAAAGTATTGATTTTAACATTGGGCAGTCCTCCTAGAAGACATGGTGTTAGGATTTAATCTATAAATGGATAAATATTATCCTAGATATATTACTATTAGGCTTTAGGTCCAAGCATTACTATATGTTCGACCCCTATCTCTAGGTATCCTAACGGATTTTTAAAATGCTTGCTCATGCAACTAAGACCATGGTGTATCATATGAAGATACTTCCATAAAAATATATTTAAAATAATCTCCTTAATAAATGTCAATATTATGGTCACAAATATTTGTAGTTATATTCCACTTTAATAAATGTATTGTGGATTGGATCTATAACATGAACACATCTAACCATAGTTATGTTTCACTCTATCCTAATTTTAGATACATTTCATATTTTTTTTTTGAAATCTCTCTCAAGGTGAATTATTGGATCCATAAGGTGTCCATGCATGAGATTAGAACCTTGGGTAATGATAAGAAATTGTCACCTCCACTACTTGGCCTAAAACTATCTGGTAAATATTATGATTAAAATTTAGGAAAATCCCATGAAACATATAAGGGTGGGCTTGGATATCTAATCTAGTTACACTTTATGTTATGTATATTCCCACTTGAACCTTGGTCCATCCATTACAATAATTTGAACCTATACCTCCAAGTGTTTTGATGGATATTTTAAGTCCCCTTGTATGAGACTAAAACCATTCCTTATAACGTAAAAATACGTAATTTGTATTCCTTTTCTTTATTACTTGGAAAAAATATGAAGGTTAATATTGGGATGGATTTTATAAAAAATATTATTGTAGGATTGTATACATAGTATAGTGACAACTAAACCTAACTTTTATTGTCACTCCACCCTAGGACCATGCATTGCCATAACTTATAGAATCAATATTTCTGTTCATGAAACCCACTTATAAGATTAAAAACTTGGTTTATTTTGTAAAAATCCTTGATCCTTATAAATTTTCGTAATACCATTGAGAAATTTTTTGTATAGTATTAGGGATGATCTCGTTAAGAATACAAAGGTGGGATTGAATTCATATGTTGAAATGAGTGATGTTAATATTACATTGAGGGCATGCTGAATTTTAGGTTATTATGTATTACCCTATAGGCCATTACATGCATTTTATAGAAACTTTATTATAATATTGTACTATTGAACTTATTTTTAGTTTTATAATGTTTTTCAAGTGTAATGTGTAATTTGAGTAATAGACCCCCTTGGTTCCAACTATTTCTATATCAGTTAATGATGATTATTTAGTCATTAGAAACACTTTTTGGTGTCTACAAGCACCATTCATGTGTTGATTCTATTCATTCCTAAATACCTTGGTAAGTATGTCATTATGTTATAGTAGGTATTATAAATCAACCTCTAATTCTAGCATAAATTTAGATACGGTGATTTCAATATAGTGTGAATTTTTGGAATTAGTTGTGGAATTATTTATATGTAAATTGCTAGCTTTTGAAGCTAAATAGTTAAGATAGAGTAACAACAAGATCTAAAATAAAGTTACAATATGAAATATATGATAATGGAAAACTACTAAGTATATAAAACTCATAAACAACTTCAGAAATAAATCATAAATACCATTAAAAAATGTTCATGAAAATCTAAAATCTATTGAATAATGACCTCAAATACATCATTCTTCTTCACTCTCCATTACAACTATATATCACTCTATACATCACTCTCTATGTATTACTTTGTATATATATTTCTCACACCCACATACACACATATATAATGGAATGTGACTCTTCATATTGAGGACTCTTGGCCTTCACTCTTCCTATGACTCTTCATCTTCCTATTTTATGGACTCACGTGCACATGGACTATTATGCATATTTACATTGCCAAAATACTTTTCACACTTGTGTATTTATTACATTGCATAAAGTAAATACCCTCACTCTAATATCGGACACTTTCCTAATCGAAAGATGTACCCAAGGTGGTACATTAGCACATACCAAATAATGTAATATATTCCAACACCCCTTGTATTACATTATTTTTTTAATGAAGACTTTAGTATTCAATATGATCTTCATCTTATTTCTTTATCCTATGCTCTTTTTTATTATTTATTCATTATGCTTCATGTTTTTATCCTTATCAAGTAAATTATTAGTATCTTCAAAAAATACTTTATTTGTTGAAAGTGTGTTAGCTTCATGTTCTTCTATAGTATCTTCTAGTTCTTGAATTTACTATACCTATTAGGCTATGTACCCATTTTAATTTAATTCTCTATATTGTAGATAAGGTTAATTATATTGACGATGAAATTGTTACTTATGTGGTATTGTATGGACTGAGACAACCTATTCGGTTGTCTTTCTAATTTTGTTTGATTCACTTGATAATGATTCCTTGGATTGAATCTACAACAATTTGTACTATGACTTCTATTTTTGCAAACTTGAAAATATCTTTCATTCCATTTTGTTTGAAACTAAAGCAACATTTATTTGTGAATTATATTTTGAGACTAATGCATTGTTAGTCATTTCATGTTTAATTGAATTCTCCATTTCATATTACTGAAGTATGTTGACTAACTCTTCAAATTATGTATCCTTACTAAAAATTTGTAAGGATGTGATTAGATGCTTGTATATTTTCAGAAGTTCTCTCAAAATAACTTGAAAAAGAAATTTATCTTCTACTTTCTCTCATAGGGTTAATAACTTTCATTTTATATCTGCAAATTTTCTTAGAAATAGTTCTATACTTTCAGCACTCTTGACTTTAGATAATGTAATTGGATTTGTAGATTCAAGATAGTGGTTTTATTCTTCCCTTTACATATATTATATAATGTGTTCATGTTTTTTTAGAAGTTATTGCTAAATTGATGTATGGTTGTATATCATCTATAATTGAAAATTTATTATCATAAGTAATTTTACTTCATATTTCTCATATTTTTAAATATCTCTAGCATATTCAGTAGGTTTAGATTTTCCTCCTTTTATAATCTCCCAAATCTTCTCTACTATCAATATCTATCTTACCTTATTTTTCCATGAGGTGTAATTAGGACCTTTAAGCAGTTAATATTTTGAGAGAATAATTTACTTATTGTCATGGTTAGACTACCTTATATCTCCTTATTTTAATTGATGTCATCAAATTTTCTATTTTTTATTTCTCCTTAGTTTTGAATGATAGACTAAGGATAATTTTCAATTGTTGACAACCTTTTATCTCCCTAGTTTCAATGTAGTTCTTTCAATTCTATATTTTGTAAAATACCTTTTATCTCCCTAGTATTTGAATGGAAATATATTTTTTTACCTCTATATTTTAAAAATGACTACTTTACCTTTTTTTAATCAATAAATAATTTCGAATGTAATTTCAAATCTTGCAAGTTTTAAAATTTATGTCTCTTATAATTTTTAATTAGAGACTAAACTATCACTGCAATTTTTCCTTTGTCAAAATCTTTTATGTTGAATTTCTTTTATTTCCAAAATCAAAAATATATTCTCCAATTCTAAATTTATTAAAAACTATATTGATGTTGGATTCCTTATAACTCCAACTCTAGAAATTTAGAAATTCTATAAAGTAATATTTGCAAGTTTTGTATTCCTAATTTGATGTAGGATTATTCCTCCAAACTTATCAAATTCTAAATATTTAGATTGTATTGTAAACTCAAATGTGCAATATTACAAAAATTCAAAAATAAATACTTCAATATCTAAATCACTTTTCAATACTTTATAAAAACTTTGAAATTGCAATATTCAGATTTCTAAATTTTAAATAATACTTCAAGAGTCTTATCTCTCCAATAAAATACTTTCAATATTAACCTTATATAATAATCTCATTTAATCCTTATAACTCCTACTTGGCATAAAATCAATTCCAAAAATAGAAAATTACCTTCAATACTTTAGGTGGTCCTTCCTTGATGCTATATTTGGACTTGCTTTGAAAATGGGTACTCTTAATCCACTCTGGCTAGTCAACTATACTTAAATGAAGTAAAGGCCATTCAAAGTTTAATGTATGTTCTCCTTGTTATAGTAAATGAGACTATGCCAATGTATTTATATCTCATGCAATGTTTTTTCTTCCTTGGTAACGTTTAGATTCTTTCAAGATAAATGACAAGTGTCACCAAAAAACTTCCTTACCATTTTCTAATGTTACTTGTAACTCCTCAAGGACTTGTAGTGCTCCTCATTCATTTTAACAAGTGGTATAAGCAATATTATAATTTTCTTCAGCATTATGGATTAATTTATAATGCTTCTCGATGCTCTATATTTATTGGATACATTCTTTTATTTCTCTTCACACTTGGTTGTGCATGTAATGTACTCAGTAAACTAGTGCAATGTTACAAGAAATATTATTCATATCTTATATTTTCTTCCTTTATTTTTGGTTGCAAAAACCTAGATTTTTGGTCTCCCTTAATGCCTTTACAATATACAAAACCTTATCTTATTTTATTGTTTACATTTTTGATCTTGCAAATGTTGCTTCAACTTATCCAATGGTGGCTCTTCTTCACTTAGGTGCTCCTCTATAGTTATCTCTTCCACAATAGAACTTATCCTCTTAGGCACTCCTCTATGGATGACTCTTCCATGATGGCTCTTCTCCTTTTAGTGGTGGCTTTTCTTTTCTATCCAGTGGCTCTTATTCTAGGAAGTTTTTGGGTGCTTTCTGCCCTATGCTCTAATTTAACCTTTGCTCTTTTTATATGGTGCTTAACTTGTGTTGCTCAGTGGTGCTCTACTTGTTGGATTTACCACTATTTTTAGTGGTTTTTATTCACTAATATTTTCTGCAAGTTTGATGCTCCTCTTGGTGTCTTTAGAAACCTTAAAACTGCCTTAGTTTTGAGCACTATTTGGCCTCAATAAATCTTAGAATAAATCTGCACTTTTGTTATATAAAAAACAACATATAATATTTTCCTTCTCACTCCTCTTTACACTTTTAACTCTAAATCTTGATATTTTATTTTACAGATTTTAGAGTGATAATGATGTCTACTTCCTTGGCTTGGACAAACTTTACTCAAGCTTATTTTTTCTAGCTTTTAACAACTCTAAAAATGATGCTTTCAAAAACTTATAATAACTACTTTCAATACATTTAAAAAAGTACTTTTTATAGAATAAATTTTACACACCTTTTATGGCCTCACTTGTGGTTTTTCTTCTCGATAGCTTATTTTCTTAAATTTATGTAAATTTATAGCTACACTCCCTTTTTCTTTACTGCTCTAGAATATTTAATGTGTACCTCTAGTTGCTGCCCATAAATCACCTTTCTTGTTGTAACATTTTTCTTCTTATTTTCCTTCATATGTATGATATAAAATTTTGAAATTTGAAGCTACAAATACTTCCATCTTGTTGTCAAAATATGTACCAATTATCCTTGTTCAAATGCTTCTAAATCTTGGTGTGCTTTATTGTCCAAATATCTTCCAAATACAACTTAATTTTCTCTTTTAATGCTACCCAAATTCACAACTCAAACATCACAAGTGACTGCTTACAAAATCTAATTCTTTGATGTTAAAGAATCTTCAAATTTATTGTCCTTTTTTACTACTAAGCCTTCCTTCAATTTGCTGTCCAAAAATACTTCACAAACTTCACAAAACTTCTCCAAATTGTATCTTTATGCTTTCCTGAATTTATTGTCTAGTGACCTTTCAACTTATGCTTCGAAAATTAGCAAACTTCTTTTTACAAATCATCCTTCAAAATTTGTATGGCCATCATCAAATTTCTCAAAATGGTGGCCTCTTCAATCCTTCTTGCTTCTTCATATTCTGCAAATATCCTCCAATATCCATTGCTTCAACTTTGCATTGAGGCTTTCTCTATATTCCTTCTTCTTCTCCAAAATATTCTTTAGACCTCTTATCTTGGGTCTTCTAATCCTAAAACTAATCAACTATTTTAATAAATATTTTCATGAAACATTATCTTGGTTTCTTCAATTATCCAGTTGGAAATTATGCAATGAGATATCTTTCTTGTATCTACAAAATATTTTGATTCTCAAATGTGTAACAGGATTTTTTTTTTAACCCTTCTCTATCTTCAATATTCCAAATATTTAATTTGTTCAATGTGACATTCTTCTTGGGTCTCTTAAATATTCAATCTACAATATTTATTCTTTAATAAGGATCTTCTTTTTGGTTTTCCTCAATATTCAATGGGGTCTTCTTTCTTGGACCTCCTTAATCTTCAATGAGGTCTCATTTCTTGTACCTCCTTAATAATAAATGAAGCCTTATTTCTTAGATCTCCTTAATCTTAAATTTCTACTTTTCTACAACAAAGAATTAATCCCTACGTGAGGAAAGCACATAGACTTTTAGGCAACCGAGGATAAAATTCTTCTCTATCCATTGTAGGAAGCTTATCAACTTCTAAGAACTAATATTCTACAACAAAAACTTAGATAATAATAACCAAATACATTCATATTTATAGAATTCTACAATCCATAATATTAACTAGCTATTATCAAAACTAGTAGAAATAAATTTATGTTGAGTCCTAGTCTGAATGAGTTTTCCATCAACCCTATGGAAAGGCTCTAGCCAAATATTAATCTAGAATCTTATCAAATTTTTTAATAGGACCTCCTTCAATGGTCTCTTAATCTCCTCAATGTTAATGTCTATCTTCAAGACCTATAAATCTCCTATTTCGAATTTGTTCTTGGAATAGGAAAAGCTTCAACTTTAACTAGTTTTCCTTGAACATAGTGAGAAATACTAGCTTCTCTGGTTTTCTTTTCTAGAGGTAATTTCTTCAACTTCACTAATTTCTCCTTATATAGTGGAAAAATCCTTTGCAACTAAAGACTTGTGAAAGATAAAATCTTGTTGTGGCTCTGATATCACTACTATATTTTGAATCTAAATACTTAATATAAAGTAACCACAAGATATAAAATAAATTTGTAATATGAAATATATGATAATGGAAAACTACTAAGTATATAAAAATCATAAACAACTTCAAAAATAACTGATATAAATTCCATTAACAAATTCTCACAAAAATTTGAAGTCTAATGAATAAAGACCTCAAATACATAATACTTCTTCACTCCTCATTATAACTATATATCACTCTATACATCACTCTCCATGCATTACTCTATACATATCTTTATTACACCCACAAAGACACATATATATTGGAATGTGACTCTTCATATAGAGGACTCTTGGCCTTCACTCTTCTTGTGAACTCATATGCACTCTTGGAATGTGAATCTTCATATAGAGGACTCTTCATATAGAGGACTCTTGGCCTTCACTCTTCTTGTGACTCTTCATATTCCTATTCTGTGAACTCATATGCACATGGACTATTATGCACATTTACATTACCAAAATAATTTTCACACTTGTACATTTATTACATTGCATAAAATAAATATTATCACTCTAATCTAGGACACTTTATTAATCTAAATATGTACCTAAGGTGGTACATTAGCATATATCAAATAGTGTAATATGTTACAACATAAATGATTTTTTAAAATTTCACCTAATGCCCTAATTGGGTGTTGAATCACAAGGATTCCTTTATACTATAGCAATTAAGGATACCTTAAGAAAGTTTCATTGATAAATTTATAGTATTTTACTCTTTGATATTCAACCCATTTTATTAAATACTTTTTTAAGATGGATTATTCTAGTGATGCACTAGATAATAAAAGAGAATTTTTGTTAAAACTTGAAATATTGAATCTTTAAGGTTTATTTAAAATGTTAAATATCTTTCATAGGCTTTTATAAAATATAAAGTTTATTCTCTGCATTGTATTTTTTTTAGCATTGTCATAGTACATATAAGAGGTCAATATGCATGAGTTTTAAAATAGAGAAGAAAATCTTAAATTTATTAAGAGATTTCAAAATTTCTAATAAAGTCTTGGGAAGACTTTAATGCACAACATAAACAATTGATCAAATAGGTAAATTATTTAGAATGGTTTAATAAAATTTATGTTACTTAAATGAGATATGATGAATCATGTTAAAAAACTATTCCATGAGACAAATAATAGTAGGCATAAACAAATCATAAATAATATCACAAACAGATCATGATGCTTTGGGTTGAAAAAATGACTCCAAAATCCTTAATTAACAATTATCTAAATAATATTGTGTTTGATAAAGAAGAAGTATTACCCATAAACTTGGAATGTATATTGCTACAATGATGTACGAGCATCCGATGGTAGCAACGCAATCTTGCATCCACAAAAAAAAAATTGTCACGATTTTGCGACATGTCGTGAAATCGCGACCGATAGGAGGAGAGAGAAGATGCCATTGGGAATGTCACGATTTCGTGACATGTCACGAAATCGTGACTATCATGAAATCGTGACAAGGAGCCACCAGGAGAAGACACCAATGAGAATGTCATGATTTCGTGACATGTCGCGAAATCGTGACTATCACGAAATCACGACCAACAGCAGGAGGGAGAAGATGCCAAAGAATTTGTCATGATTTTGTGACATGTCACGAAATCATGACCGAAGCAGAAAAGCGGAGGCGTCCGAAGGCAAATGTCATGATATCGTGACATGTCGTGATATCGTGACATGTCGCGATATCGCGACTTGGAAATAAGAAAGGCAGCGATGGAGGAAAATGTCGCGATATCGCGACCCGAAGGCGAGGAAGGCAGCGAGGAAGGAAAATGTTGCAATATCATGACATGTCATGATATCGTGACATGTCACGATATCGTGACCCAAAGGCGAGGAAGGCAGCGAGGAAGGAAAATGTCGTGATATCGCGACATGTCGCGATATCGTGACCCGAAGGCGAGGAAGGCAGCGAGGAAGGAAAATGTCATGATATCGCGACATGTCACGATATCATGACCAAAAGGGAGAAGGAGCACAGGGAAGCCAAAATGTCATGATATCATGACATGTCATATTTTCATGCCCGAAAGACAAGCCAAAGACGAAGAGTCAAAAAGGGAGACGTTTTGAATACCTGGATGACGAAGCGACACGGGAAGGCGAAACGAAAGGTTCTGGAAGAGGAAACGAAGGGCCACCAGCTGGAAATGGAGCGTCACCTGAGAACCTTTAAAAAGGAGAGCAAAGGCATGCACAAAGGGCTGGAAAATTTCTGGAATGATAATATTCTTCTGTATTTTTAGATTTGAGAAATTCTGTAAAGGCGCAACTCTTCTGCGACTTCTATAATATTCTATTGTGACTGTAATATTCTACTATAATAGTAATTATCTACTGCATTTGAATAAAATACAACTATTTTTCTTCTCTATAATTTGGCTCTCTATCAAGTGGTATCAGAGCTAGAAGTTCTTGAGTGTGCAAACAGAGCGCCGAACGTGAGGCAGTTTGCACCAGGACCAGTTTGAGATTTGTGAGAGAAGTGAGCAGAATGCCTCCAAAAAGAAATCGTGGTCACGGGAGAAATGTGGCGCAGGATGAAGATTTCAGAGCATTGCAGAGGCAAGTGCAAGCCTTGCAGGAAGAGTTGCGAAAAAGGGTCGAACCAAAGGGAGAAGACCAGAGTGACGATGAAGCCTAGGAAACTGAGGATCCATCAGATGATGAAGAAGCATTGGATCCTTCTGAAGCTAGATTGTTGAAAGCTCTATCTCGGGCCGGGAAGAGACCAAAGTTTGATGTCTCTACATATTTTGGGAATCTCAACCTAGAAGAGTTGATTGACTGGATCAACGATATGGAGGAATACTTTGAGTATGAGGAGATTGCAGATCCTGATAGGATCAAATTTGCAAAAACAAAATTGAAAGGCCATGCTAGTTTATGGTGGAAAGGAGTACAACTCGAAAGAAATAAAAATGGAAAGGAGAAAATAACCAGATGGGACCGAATGGTGGAGAAACTGAAGAGACAATTTATTCTCGCAGATTACGAGTTGGACCTGTTGAGGAGGATGCAGAGTCTGAGGCAGTCAGGCAAGTCTGTCCAAGAATACACAGAAGAATTCTACAAGATCTCCATCAGAACTGGCCATTCAGGGGCTAATAAGGAGAAAGTAGCCAGATACATCAACGGGTTGAGAATGAACATTCAAGAAGAACTCAACTTGATCAGAATAGCCACCATAGAAGATGCATACCAGTTGGCCTTGAAGGTAGAAGAGAAACTGAATAGAAGATTCGAAGGCAAACAGAGAGGAAGGGATCATGGTGGAAGAACCGATGGAAGAATCGATGGAGGAAATTATCGAGACCAGAAGAAGACTGGTGAAACAAGCAAACCCCAGGAACAGAAAAAGGAGAATACCTACCGCCCACATGATCAGAACAATGGCTACCAAAGAGGAAGAGGTAGACCAGGACATGGGTATGGAAGAGGAGCATTCCATGGAACCTGTTTCCAGTGTGGAGAAGAGGGACATCGGTCATACGAGTGTCCCCAGCACCAAGATAGGATGGATAGGAGACCCGAGGGTCATGCCAGAGCTGTTGTGGTAGATGAAGGAGCTGAGTCAGAGCACTCTGAAGAAGTAGAAGGAGGAGAAGTGCTGATGACGAGAAGAGCACTGTTGAATGATGAAAAAGAACCAGAATAGAGGAAGAGCCTGTTTCGCACGAGGTGCAAATGTGCAGGGAAGGTCTGCAATGTTATCATTGATAATGGTAGCATAGACAACTTAGTTTTAGAAGAGATGGTTACTAAGTTGAAATTGGGAAAGAGGAAGCACCCGCATCCATATCGGATTGCGTGGTTGCAGAAAGACCAAGAGCACTTGTCAGTGAACAGTGCTTGGTCAATTTTCACATTGGGAATTATCAAGATGAGGTCCTATGTGATGTTTTGTCGATGGATGCTTGCCATTTGTTGTTGGGAAGACCATGGCAATTTGATAGACATGCAGTGCATGATGGGCATGCAAATACGTACTCTCTGACGAAGGATGGAGTACGTCACAAATTGAAGCCACTGAAAGAAGTGGATGAGAAAGTGTGCAGTAGTGCTAGAATCTGCCTAGTGGATGGAAGACAGTTTTTGGATGGTCTGAAGAGGGATTCAATGTGTTATGCATTAATCCCTACTGTTAAGAAAGAATAGTACACAAATGTTCCAGTAGAGGCCGAACACCTATTAGAAGAATTTTTGGACATCATATCAGATAATGTGCCTGAGGGTTTACCACCGATGAGGAAGATCAGTCACCATATTGATTTGGTACCTGGATCTAGTTTACCCAACAAGGCAGCCCACAGAATGACTCCTGTGGAAAGTGAGGAGCTGAGCAGGCAAGTCCATGAGTTGTTGAAAAAGGGGCTGATTCGAGAAAGCTTGAGTCCATGTGCAGTACCTACAGTACTAGCACCAAAGAAGGATGGAGAGTGGAGGATGTGTACAGACTCCCGAGCTATCAACAAGATCACCATAAAATATAGATTTCCATTACCAAGGATGGATGATATTATGGACTATTTGAGTGGAGCCAAGTACTTCACCAAGATTGACCTAAAGAGTGGCTACCATCAGATTCGGATCAGAGAAGGAGATGAGTGGAAAACTGCTTTCAAAACCAGAGAAGGTTTGTATGAGTGGTTGGTCATGCCATTTGGGCTAACCAATGCACCAAGCACATTCATGCGGTTGATGAATGAAGTTCTGAAGGAGTTTTTAGGCAAGTCTATTATTGTCTATTTGGATGACATTTTGATATTCAGAAGAACCCTGGAGGAGCACCCGATGCATATTAGGAGGGTTTTTGAGAAGCTGAGGGAAGAACAGTTGTTGATCAACTTGAAGAAGTGCAATTTTGTGAAGAAGGAGTTGGTATACTGGGATTTGTCATCTCAGTTGAAGGTCTAAAAATGGACCCAAAAAAGGTGAGGGCTATCATTGAATGGCCTACTCCAAGAAGCACTTTTGAAGTGAGATCATTTCATGGTCTAGCCAATTTTTACAGGAAATTCATCAAAAATTTCAGTAGTATTTGTGCACCCCTTACGGAAATAATGAGAGGGGATAGGAAAGACTTTAAGTGGACCCTAGGAGCAGACAAGAGCTTTGATATGTTGAAGAAGAAGGTCACTGAGCAACCTATTTTAGCACTTCCAGATTTTAACAAGGTATTTCAGGTGGACTGTGATGCCAGTGGCAGTGCCATAGGATTCGTGCTGAGTCAAGAAGGCAAGCCTGTTGCTTACTTCAGTGAGAAACTCAATGAGGCCAGGAAGAAGTATTCAGTGTATGACCAAGAATTCTATGCTATAGTTCAGGCCCTGAAGAAGTGGAGACATTATTTGCTACCAAAAGAGTTTGTGTTATATACTGATCATCAGGCCTTACAGTATATAAATAGCCTGGGAAAACTAAACCAGAGACACTTGAAGTGGGTTGAGTTTCTACAGAGTTATTCCTTTGTGTTGAAGCACAGGAGTGGAAAATCCAACAGAGTTGCAGATGCCTTGAGTAGAAGGTAGAGTTTGCTGACAGAAATGAAGGTGGAAGTGTTGGGATTTGATGAATTGAAGGGTTTGTACCCTAAAGATCCCGATTTTGCAGAAGCCTGGAAGGCTTGCTTGGCACCAGTTACCTTGGACAGAACCAAGTGGTTGGATTTTCTGATCCAAGATGGAATGTTGTTCAGAGGAAACCAATTATGCATTCCAAGAAGTTCCATGAGGGAAAACCTAGTCAAAGAAAAACATAGTGGAGGATTGGTTGGGCACTTTGGTCGAGATAAGACCATTGCCCTTGTGAGCGAGAATTATTATTGGCCGCAACTGCAGCAAGATGTGCAAAAATTTGTGCAGAGCTATAGAGTCTGTCAGATGGCGAAAGGTGTGAGACAGAACATCGGATTATATCAGTCGTTACCTGTACCAGAGAAACCATGGGAAGATGTCAGCATGGATTTCGTTCTTGGTCTACCAAGGACACGAAGGGGAAATGATTCCATATTTGTGGTAGTTGATAGGTTTTCAAAGATGGCACATTTTATCCCTTGTCAGAAAACTAATGATGCAGTTCATATTGCAGGTTTGTTTTTCAAAGAGGTGGTACGACTGCATGGTCTACCGAAGAGTATCGTTTTCGATAGAGATACCAAGTTTGTTGGGTATTTCTGGAGAACCCTATGGAAGAAACTAAAGATAGATTTGAAATTCAGTTCAGCATACCACCCACAGACAGATGGGCAAACAGAGGTGGTAAACAGAAGTTTGGGTAACCTATTGAGGTGCTTGATAGGAGATAAGCCCAAAGGATGGGATCTGATTTTGCCGTAGGAGGAGTTTGCATATAACAATTCTGTCAACAGGAGTACCAACAAATCTCCATTTCAGATAATATATGGAAGCAGTCCAAGAAATTTTTTTGAGTTAAGGAAGCTGAATACAGGGGAAAAGTGCAGTGCTGAGGCTGAGGATTTTGCAGAGCATCTGAAGAACCTGCATGAAGAAGTGAAGAAGCATATTGCTAAAATGAATACGCAATATAAGACGAAAGCAGACCAGAAGTGACGGTTTAAGGAATTCAAAGTGGGAGATGAAGTGATGGTCCATCTGAGAAAGGAAATATTTCCTGCTAAAACCTATAACAAGCTAAAGATGAAGAAGTTTGGACCATGCAGAATCATGGCAAAACGGGATTCAGGCAATGCCTATGAAGTAGAATTGCCAAGTGGGCTTAACATATCACCTGTCTTTAACATTTTAGATTTGGTGAAATACCATGAGGGGGATAGTAGTGAGACACCAAGCGCAGAGTTGTGGAGTATTCCAGCGTCTACTCCAACCGTAGATGAGATTGAGGAAATACTGGACACTCGAGAAGGTAGAAGTACCAGAAACAGATAGTATTTTGAATATTTGGTCAAGTGGAAGGGCAGACCGGTAGAAGATGCAACTTGGTTGTCTAAAATGGAGGTTGACCACCTGGGTCTCCCTCTAACAGTTCAGAAGTGAGGATCACTTCTCAATCTACCCCGGATGTCTGATGCAGGAGCATCCGGTGGCAGCAACGCAATCTTGCATCCACAAAAAAAAAAAAAAATTGTCGCGATTTCGTGACATGTCACAAAATCATGACCGACAGTAGGAGAGAGAAAATGCCATTGAGAATGTCACGATTTCGTGACATGTCGCGAAATCGCGACCGTCACAAAATCGTGACCAGGAGCAGCCGGGAGGAAATGCCATTGAGAATGTCATGATTTCGTGACATGTCACGAAATCGCACTGTCACAAAATCGCGACAAGGAGGAGGCAGCTAGGAGAAGACGCCATTGGGAATGTCATGATTTCGTGACATGTCATGAAATCGCGACGCAAAATCGTGATTGTCACGAAATCGTGACAAGGAGCCACCAGGAGAAGACACCAACGAGAATGTCACGATTTCGCGACATGTCACGAAATCACGACTATCGCGAAATCGTGACCAGCAGTAGGAGGGAGAAGATGCCAAAGAATTTGTCATGATTTCATGACATGTCACGAAATCACGATCGAAGCAGAAAAGCGGAGGCGTCCGAAGGCAAATGTCATGATATCATGACTTGGAAATAAGAAAGGCAGCGATGGAGGAAAATGTCACGATATCACGACCCGAAGGCGAGGAAGGCAACGAGGAAGGAAAATGTCACGATATCGCGACATGTCACGATATAGCGACCTGAAGGCGAGGAAGGCAGCGAGGAAGGAAAATGTCGCGATATCGCGACCCGAAGGCGAGGAAGGCAGTGAGGAAGGAAAATGTCATGATATCGCGACATGTCGCGATATCGCGACCAAAAGGGAGAAGGAGCGCAGGGAAGCCAAAATGTCATGATATCGCGACATGTCATATTTTTGCGCCCGAAAGACAAGCCGAAGACGAAGAGTCGAAAAGGGAGACGTTTCGAATACCTGGATGACGAAGCGACACGGGAAGGCAAAACGAAAGGTTCTGGAAGAGGAAACGAAGGGCCACCAGCTGGAAATGGAGCGTCACCTGAGAACCTTTAAAAAGGAGAGCAAAGGCATGCACAAAGGGCTAGAAAATTTTTGGAACGATAATATTCTTCTGTATTTTTAGATTTGAGAAATTCTCTAAAGGCGCAACTCTTCTGCGACTTCTGTAATATTCTGCTATGACTGTAATATTTTGCTGTAACAGTAATTCTCTGCTGCATTTGAATAAAATACAACTATTTTTCTTCTCTGTAATTTGGCTCTCTATCATACAACTTATAAGATAATTGAATTTGGAAGATGTAGATATAGAACCTATGTGGGCAACATTAAAGAAGATTTTATTCTTCTATAATTAAATAGGTAAATATTTTAAGAAGTTTAATAACTATCTAGCTACTATCAAGTACTTGTTTGATAATAATGAAAATAAAAGTGATTTTAAAATTAAAGATTCAATGCTCAAATGGGATGAATATTAGTTAAAACTATGAAAAACATTAAGTTTTATTTCTTATATAGTGTCCAAATACTAGATCAAAATGATCCAAGATATGAACACATATGAATTTATGATAATATATGAATGAATATTTTACACCTCATAAAATGACAACATACAATTAAATTATAGTTATCATGAGGCCAAGGCCTCAACTATGCAAATGTAAATACATTTTCTCTTATTTATTTTTCCTTTCTTGCCTTTATTATAAATTCTCTTTAAAAACTTTATCTTCAGGAAAATTACTTTAATTAAAATCCTTGTTCAATTATTTTTCATTCAATATTTACATATTATAAAATAAATATCCTTCATAAGAATGCATTATGAATCAAGATATCAATAAAAATGCAAGATGTATATGCCATAATAACGTACTGAATCTGAAAATATTTAATCTTTTCAAATTATATGTCATTGATCTATTGAAACAACATCCAAAAGGTGAGGTAATATTGATGAAATTGTCATCATATTACCCATTATGATACAATTCGACAAAGTAGTTGATCGACAATCAATAACAAAAGTTGATAATAAAATTCCTATATGGCTTAATTTATCATCTAAATCCATCATGTGTCACCCATGATATCACCTACATGGTGATTTATTATGATAAATAAATATTGTATGAGAGGTAATACTAAAATCACATCCACTAGGAGACTATGCACATGCTCTAAAAACCTTAGCACACCTAATTTAAAATATTTCAAAATTTAAAAGACTATACTATAGTTAGGTGGTAAAATATAAGATCATTTGAACATAAATGACAAGATCCACAATGTTCACCGAAGATACAATAAGTAAGGTGGGTTTATCAAGTGAATTAATAGTGGTTATAGAAGTATGTTTAGGACAACCTAAATCTACAATAATAGGTATTTAAGTGGAATGTATGGTATACAATGGCATACATCTATATAAATATAAATAGGAATATCCATCATAGATGATCATCTGAAATGACCATCACCTAAATTTAATAAGCTAAAAGTGTTCCCACCTACGAAAATATTATGGAAAATATAGTTATAGGTATAGTTTTAAGAAGAAAATTTGTGAAACAAGATATTAAAAAATTCCTATAGCATTACTAAATATGGATACTTGATATTATTGAACCCTTATTGTTGGTATATATGAATACTTGAATTCCAAAGTAGTTACCATGATTCATAATATATGTGGTTTCCACCTATTGAAAGGATTAAAAATATCCCAAGGATGAAATACCATATCATTAGGTAATTAATTTCCAATAAAATAAATATCAAAGAAGAAAATGAGGAAGGAAATGATAAAAATCTATCAAGTTCAAACAAGCTCCAACCCAATAATATCAATTGACTAATAGCGAATATTTTAAATAGAAGCAAGAGATTGTTGACATCCCATTGCATCATCTCCAAAATGTGGAAGAGGCACAAAATAAAGAGAATATGAAGTCAATTAAATATTGGAAAACCTACTCTATTGATACATAGCAATTGATTTTATTCACCAATTCTAAAAATTATGCCAACATTATTGCTAGGAAACCCAATCCCTTGATTAACTGTTAAGGATACCAAATGGCTCAATCATTTACTAAACATTATTTTAATCTTGGTTTGATAAATACAAAGCCTCGTCTATTGATTGATTTTTAAGAATACAAAAAATTATGGATACACTAACAACAATCTAACTATAACATATTAAAGAATAAATTATTTGATCAAACCATATATATTTATGAAAAAATGACAAAGCATTTAGTATGAAAATTAAAAAGGTGACTATATAGGTTTAAACATGCATGAAGGGTTTGCTATGAAAATATTGATGAATGCTTTATATCTAAATAGTTTAAGGATAGTATATAATATTCAAACCTATATAATAATTATTTTAACTTAAATGGATAATTCATAATTTTATGGATGATATTATTATCATAGGTAACGGTGTACTTAGTATTATTGGAATAAATTCAGGATTTTGGAATAAATTTTACATAATATATTCAACAATTCTCCATTACTTCCTTGTATTTCAAGTATTGCAAATAAAAATATGGTAATGTACATTAAAAAAAGTATGATAATGTATGTTTAGTCTATTATATTGAGTTAGTGGATTTCTTATATTCATTTATAGGAATTGGTGACAATACCAACACAACCTTCAACCATATTTTTGGTATTGATCTATAGAATAAAATAGTTGAAAAGTAATTTGGTCCATTTCAATCCCATTCTACGATACTCCTTTTCTATGTCTGATCCTATTCATACTCTTAAATTTTACTATATTTATAGAGTTATCCTCATCTAAATATAGAAGGATCAAAATAAATATTTTAGTTCCATTGATAGAGTTGCTTATTTATTTTTTGAGATAAAATAATGAATAATCTCTTGTTTAGACTATTCCATAAAATAAAGTAGGTAAACAAGTTCAAGCTTGAAATATACCAAATATTTTAACTTATTATTCACCTAATTGGGTGGTATTATTAGACCTATAATATTAGTACACATGATCCTAGATCTATTACTAAGACCCTGTAATCAATAATCAACATATGTTCTATACCCTAGCTCTAGGTGTCCTCATGAATTTATATATGATCATTCATATGATTGAAAGCATGGTATATGGTGTGAAGATCCTTTATACAAACTACATTCTAAAAAATCCCTCTACAAATATTAATAATAGGATAGATATTATAGAGAGTATAATGGTGGAGATTGAATCTATAATATGGTTATCATTAACCCTATTTATATTCCACTCAATCCTAGTTTCAAATATTTCAATATTTTTAAATCCTATATTGAGATGTATTATTGGATGTACAAGGTGGTCACTCGTGAATATGAAGTCTTACGCTATGATAAAAAACCTCTCATATCCACCACTAACACAAAATATATTCAATAAAAATTAAGATTAACATTAGGTAAAATACCATAGAAAATATGATGATTGCTTAGATATGTAATTTAGCTAAACTTGATATTGTAGATATGCCAACTTGATCCTAGATCTATACCTTACCATAATTTTAGTTCGTACCTTCAAGTATATTCATGGATCTATAAAATCCCATCCTATGACAGTGAAACCTTGTCTAATAATGCAAAAATCCTTGTTTTATACAATTTTCATAAATGATATGGAAAAAGTATTAAGGTTAAAACTAGGTGGAGCTTATAGTAAACATGATTATGGGATTAGATTACAATTATACTTGAGGTCTATTATCACTCCACCCAAGGTTCATGCATTTCTATAACCTATATGATCATTAAATCTCTTCATAGAATCTATCTGAGATTAAAACCATGGCTTATGATTTTGAAATCCTTGTTTCCCACATTTTTCCTAAAACCACTAAAAAAAATTCTGTTTAGTATTATGGATAATATCATAGATAATATGATGGTAGTGTTGGGTTGATATATTGAAATATATTACATTAATGTTCACTTGAGGCCATGGTCCACACTATATTGTATTGAGTTTTTTCCTATAGGTCATTATACATATTTGATAGGTGATTTTATTATAATATTATATATATTTTTGATATATTAAAATGTGAGGGTTTTGATAATGTACCACAACCTTAGACAAATATTCCATGCAGTGGCATCCAACCAACTATCCATAGGTTTAAACAACTACAAAGAAGAACCAGACTAGATATAGAGTGATCCATTCACCCTATCAATAATTGAACAAAAATATATGTTCAACAAGAGGCTAATGGACATCAACCCAAAAAGGGAAAATAGACCACCAAATACAAGAACCCAATAAACCCAACATCAAGGTATCACTAATAGTTTATCAGATTTTAATTTACTTGAGGTATCATTTTTTAAATTTTGTCTGAACAAGCGATTGACTTCCTCCATAAATTCCACCACCACCTTGAGAGTATCCAGAATAAAAATTTGTGTATCTTCAACAAAATTCAGCAGTTCAAAATGCTTACAAGGGATTTCAAAGTAGTTATAAGTGTAAAAGTCCACCCATTTAGACTTGGATTTTCTCTTCACTGTAGGTAGGTCCGCAAACTCAAATATTTGTCCTTTTTTAGTTTAATCCTAAATCGTCTTTCTGACCTCCTTATCTTACCCTCTTTGACACCACTAGAAGTTACTGTAATTCCTCCTAATCTCTTACTATTGCCAATTAGTTTAAAATATACTGATGGACTCTCGATCAACTTAATATCTGAATAAATTGAACCTAGCCTTTTCGAGTTGCATAAATTGCCATCCATCACCCTCGCTAGGGATATCAATATCTCTCAATCCAAAATATCTATCTTAGTTGGTAGAGATGCAGGATTCTCATTATCTCCCAAGTCTCCAAAATTAATGGATATGGAAATATCCTCTGTCTAAGTGGAAGATTTTGGTAGAGGGATATATTAGGACTCAATCATATATAATATTTTCATTGGCTCCACCCTTATCTCTTTAGCTATGTATTCAAATACCAGTAAGGCCAAACCTTGGTTGAGAGGATTCAGGCCTTTCCCACTTTGAACACCCATTATTAACTTTTATGTTTACTAAAATAGGAAAGCTTAGATGTTCATCCATCACTCCCTTTGTATCTGATTAAAATACATCACATGGTATCTTCTCGCCATGTATCTTGATTAGTATAACATAAAATAATTTATGATAGTAATGACCACATGATCCCACAAATATCTAAGAACTTTGGTACTAAATCCATTTTGTTCCCTTAGTAGGTATTCATCCTTGTCTAGATATAAACTTATCTCTCTAAGAAAGGAGTTCTTCTCCATGTTACAAATATGGCCATTGAGGGGGATGCCTATGAACTTAGCAATCAGATCTATGCTGATCTCAAACTCCATGTTCCCAACATTAACCTATCCCCCATTCTATGAAAATACCATGTATTTGGAGAGCACAAGGTTATGGCTATAATTATTTTTTATGTAATCTAATAGGCCTCCCTTATTTAAAATTTGTTTCACCTTGAAGAACATAAGCTTATACTGAGATGAGGGTGAACAATAGAAGATCAACTTTTACTTTTATTTTCCAAACAATATTAACTAATATAATCAATGACAATATTAATAACATTAATTAATGAAATGCACAAATCATCACACATAAGAAAGACACTAATTTAATGTGGTTCATCTAATGTGGGTTAATCCATGGATAAAATATTTCTACTAAATTTTCTCAACAAATATCTTGGGAATAACTTCCCTATTACAATGTTTATGGACCTCTATCCAAAGGAGACACCAATCCCCTAATGCTCCTATTTGTTAATATCTCTACATAGGATAACTCTTTCACCTATTTTTTGGTTCATGAAACTTGGCCCAGGACAAATATTTCTCCTCAACTAGTTTCTGGATCTCTATCCATAGAAGAACTATTTCCCCTATTTTCTTGTTCATGGAAATTGACCCAGGAGAACTCTTTCTCATAAACTAGTTTTTTGATCTCTCTCCATAGAAGAACTCTATCTTCCAAACTAGTTCATAGATCACACTCCATAGGATAACTCTTTCCCCTTGCTCTATTTCATGGGTCTCTAACCATAGGAGAACTCTTTCCCCTTTGCTCTAGATGATGATCTTATTGAATACTTTTGCCCTCACTAATTTGTCTTGTGGATATATCTTAATAGAAGACCTCTACCCTCACTACCATGGCTAATGGATATCTATCCAGTGGATACTACTATCCTCTACTCTATCACCTCCAAATCTTACTCTCAACTCTATCCCAAGTTTAGTACAAATATGCTTTAACTCTATCTCAGGTCTAGCACTAACCTACTCATAAATGTTTACCAAAATCTATCCCAAATTTTTCATCAAGCCTTAACACAAAGCTTAATCCAATAATAAATCAATACTACTTATATTTACCCCAATCCTTAACACAAAGCTTGAACAAATAAATCAATTAAATCTTCTCTTAAGTCTTCACAAATACTTACTCAAATATGCCTTTAAATCCTCTCTAGAACTTGCTCAATTTGCTCTCAAGTCTTCACCAAGACTTACCTCAAATATACCTTCAAATCGTCTCAAGAACTTGCTCAATATGCTCTCAAGTATTCATCAAGACTTACCTCAAATCTACCTTTAAGTCCTCTCAATAACTTGCTCAATCTACTCTCAAGTCTTCAACAAGACTTACCTCAAATCTGCCTTCAAGTCCTCTCAAGAACTTACTTAATCTGCTCTCAAGTCTTCACCAAGAATTACCTCAAATTTTATCAAACACATACTCAAAACAACTCGTAATATATGCTCAATCAAACTCAAATTTTGCGCACAATGCTATCAATTTCTTTGTTTAATCTTCAAAGTAATTCCTTTAACTTGAAGTAGTCTAAACATATTTTATATAGAATTTTTTTAACATCTGGAACATATAGAGAATGATTTAATCTATAAAAAAATCAATATATTCTACTCAATAATTAATTCTATCGCTTTCAAAAATATGATTTCTAATGTTTTCACATTCGCTTTCAATATCACTCAAAACCAATGCTCAAGAAGTTTCACTCAATCATTCAATCAATGAAACACAACTTGTTCACAGACCCTAAACAAGTGTTTCATAATTCTTCAAAAAAAGTGCACAATGTGGGTCTCAAAACCTAACTCAAGTAATCCTCAATATCTATCTCAAATATTCTCTTAAACATTCACCAATGAAGCATATGAAAACTCAGTCAAATATTTCCAACAATGCTTATCAAGTAGTCCTTTTCACTCCACCTTGTATTTCATAACATTAAATCCAATAACACTTTAATCAAAAGATGATGTGCCCATACATTTTGTTTTTATGGAGATATGTCTTCAAAACCTATTTTACTCACAACCAAATCCTTTTGCCAATTTTAGGTTAGATAGAAATAGTCTATCTCAAAATCTCCATAAGAATATTTTCCTCAACAAATATTTCACCATACAAGAAATACAATAATATATTGAATCACAAATACACCTTATTGCTCCTTAAAAAATAAATCCTCAATCAATAGATCATGCATTCACTCTAGAAAAACAACTATAATAACAATATCTTTATAGCACCTTTTAACTCCAACTCAACATAAAAAATTTCAACCTTCTAAAAACTTTAATAGTCTAACTCAAAACATATTTCAAATTACAATAATAAAGTCCTTTTTTTACATCTTATATTCTCCAATTATTAACCCATAATATCCAATTATTTATCCAACATTGACTCTATCTTTCCAAATTATACAACAATTATAGAAAAATTTTAATCATACCTTAGCTATGTAATCAAAAAAATTGTGCATCTCAAAACACTAACATGCACTTCATGTGAATCTAAATCATGTTCACCACCTACATAGTTCCTTAGCCTTTTCTAGGCTGCTACTTGGGCTGCACACCCATAAAAACACCACCATGCGCTCACTAACATTTGTACCTTCTACTAGCACCAAAACGTTTAAAATAAAACACTTCTCTCTACTACCACCGAGAATTGAATGAAAAACCTGTTGTCCGCCAATGCCTTATGCTGCCAAGCCTTACCACTAGGCCAACCATGTGGTTGTTAATATGGACATGCATCCTTCTCCCTTTATGCATCCACAGTTCTCCTTTATATTTTAAAAATAAAAGCCTTCGACTTTATTTGCTCACGAAATTTGCATAAATTAATTTTGTGAACCCTTCGCATGTTCATTTCAGAGACATAACCTTTGTCTTCAAAAATTTATGGTATAAATACCATTTTTCTTCCTTGCTTGGACGTAAGCAATAATTATATATTTATATTTTATTCTTGGTGCCAAACCCACTTAGGGTTATAAAATTATTATAATATAAATATTATACTTATTTTATAAATAATCTTAGGCTTCCTCTTAACACTTTAAGATTATAATAATAAATATTATAATATTATTTCCTTTTGCACCTATATATTTCCTTTCATCACCTTGGGCTTAAAATATAAATATTTTAACCCTCCTTTTGTCAATTCCTTTGCATTGAGATGAACTGAATTTTGACATCAATGACAACATAACTACTAAAAATTTCCAACAATCTCCCCCTTTGTCATTGATGGCAACCCTTTTCCTTAACAATTCCTTTATCTTATTTTATTCAATTCTTCCCACCCTTGGAAAATGCTCCCCCTAATTGAATGCTCTCCCCCTAACAAAAATATCTCCCCCTTTGGCATCAATGGTAGAGGGACTCCTTTGGGGCTAAAGATAAGACTCTTAGCTCAACCCCCTTCCCACCTCCTCTCCTTGAGGTGATTAATTTTGGGGTGGGAGTATCTCTACTCCCAGCATACACTGCTCTTCTTCTTTGTCCGTCTACTTCCTCAATTGATTTTTTTTATTCTTTTGAATATCCCTGTTCTTGCTTGTCCGTGGAAATTATATTCTACACCACTTGGACGTATGCCCAACATTATTGCACTTATAGCATTTAATGTTGTAGTTCCTTTAAGATGCAAATATCGTGAATTTTCTCTTGGTGAAGCCATACCCATTCCTATAATGAACCCTGCAATGAAGAAATACTTCCTTTGACCCATTGGTATCTTTGTCCTTTCTTCCCTGTGATGTTCCCTATTCCTAATTTGTGTAATTTATTCTTCCTTGGTACTTTCACTACTTTTCAACTTATCCTCATAAGTCTCATGTTCTCCTTCACTCTCTTTTTATGAAACTCCTTCTTCTTTGGAGCTTGAGTTTGACTCCCCTTTATGTGCTTCCTATTTCCCTTGCCCTTCTTCAAAACCAAGTCTTGTCTTTTTTGATGAAGATATTTTTGCATTTATAATATTATCCAAAGTCTTTGAGCTTCTCCCAAACCTATGTAGCTTGTATTTAGATGCTTTCACTTCCTTCCTTAGTGAAACTACCTCATGCTCTAATATTTCACTTTCTATGAATTTTACCTCTAACTTTTATTTAAATCTCCTTATCTTAGCTATTGAGTTTGTTAGATCTTGTATAAGCTTTCCTTTCTCTTCATCACATTCTTGAAATTGAGCCTTGAATTTTAAATTCTGCTTTATGACCTTTTTCAACTATTTTAGAGAAAAAATATGTTTAGCTTCTAGAACTACTAATACATTTTATGATTCTTCCTCTATTTATTTAAGAGCATCTTCATATATTTCTGATTTATCTTCAATAGGATCACTTCCTCTATCTTCTATTGCCAAGAAGAGAATTTCTTATTCTTCACTATCTGAGGGTCTTCCATCACTATCACTTGAAGTCTTGCCTATCTTATCTACATAAAATATTTTCTTATGTCTTTGGAAAAACTTATTTTCATGCTTGCTTTGTCCATCCCTATTTTTCTTTTGATACCTAGATTTTCTTGCTTCCCTATTCTTATGATATTGTTTCTCTTCACCACTGCTACTTCTAGATTTTGTACAGTTAGATGCATAGTGACCATATTTACCACAATTGAAACACTTATTAATTTTCATACCTTTGTGCTTTCTTGAGTCCTTGTTCCTTCTTCCATAGTTTGCTTCTTCATCACTGGATAACTCATTAATTGAATCTAACTTCTTATATTTTGTCTTCTTTGCTACTTTGAAGGTTACCTATTTCTTGGGGATAGGATCCTTTCCTATTATCATATTATAAGTTGTGAGAGTTACATGCAACTCATCCCTAGTCAAAGTTTCAATATCTCATGTTTTTTCTATAGCTGAAACCTTTTCACTATACCTCATAGGAAGTGATCTTAAAAACTTTTGGTAAAACTTTTATTCTTCAACTTTAAACCCAAGTCATTGCATGGAGTTAAAAATATCATTCACATGAAGTGAGTATGTATAAATTTCTTCCTCATCCTTCATATACAAGTCTTCAAATATTTTCTTGTGATTTTGTAATTTTTCTCTCTTGACATTTTTTGTCTCCCTCATATGTTTTCTTCAACCTTTTCCAAAACTCTTTTGTTGATATGCAATGCATAACTTTTAAAAACTTTGCTTGACGTAAACCACTTAATATTGCATTCATTGCATTTACATTATACAGATGTAGGATCTTACCATCTTTATCTATAGGAGGACTAGTTGGAGGTGTGTATCCATACTCAACTGCTTTCCATGTCTCATATCCTTGCGCCATCAAGTAATTCTTCATTCTTATGTTCCAGAAAGCATAATTTTTCCCATCAAATAATAGTGCCTTATTTTTTGAAGATCCACTCTAAAACACCATTTGTGTTCCTGTATAATTTTACTTCAAGTAGTTAAAATCTTTTTAAGGAACTCGCTCTGATACCAATTTAAGAACACAAGATTATACTAAAAGGGGGGTGAAAAGTATAAGATCAAATTTTACTTTTCTCTTCCAAATAATATTATCCAATATTATCAATGACAATATCAACAACAGTAATAAAATCAATGCATAAATCATCATACACAAGAAAGATACTAATTTAACGTGGTTCACCCAATGTGGGCTACCCCATAGAGAAAATATTTCTACTAAATTTTCTCAAAAAATATCTTGGGAATCACTTCCCTATTACAATGTTTATGGATATCTATCCAAATGTTAAGAGAGATACATGAACCAGAGGAGTGGGGTAGAAGTCTTATATAATTTCACCAGCCAGAGTAGAGGGGATAGAGTTCTCCTGTAGATAGAGTTTCATGAGCAAGAGTAGAGGGGATATATTTCTCTTGTGGAGAGATATAGATGAACCAGAACAAGGGGAAAGGGTTATCCTATGGAGTAATATCTATGAACCAACTAGGGAGATAGAGTTCTTCTATGGAGAGAGATCCACAAACTAGTTAAGGAGATAGATTTCTCATGGATCAAGTTCCATGAACAAGAGTAGATGAGAAATAGTTATCCCATGGAGAGAGATCCACAAACTAGAGCAAGGAGATAAAGTTTTCATGTGGAGAGAGATCCACAAATTAGAGCATAGGGGATTGGTGTCTCCTTTAGAAGAAGGTCCATAAACATTTTAATATGGAATTTATTTCCAAGAGATTTGTTGAGAAAATTTATAAGAAATGTTTTCTCTATGGAGTAGCCCACATTGGGTGAACCATGTTAAATCTATGTCTCTCTTGTGTGTGGTGATTTATGCATTACTTTGATTACTGATATTGATATTGCCATTTATAATATTAGATAATATTGTTTGAAAAAGAAAAGTAAAGTTGATATGACATTGTTCACCCCCCCTCTCAATATAAGCTTGTGTTCTTCAATTGATATTATAGCAGATTCCTTCAAGAAAGTCTAACAACTTGAAGGAAGATCTAAAAGAACACACATGACCAAGAAAGAAAAAAAAAAAATAGTGAGACCTAGGAAGGAAATAACACACATGGTCATCAAAGAAAAGATAGAAGAATTTGAATTTACTCTCAATGAGATTGTTACTCTAAGAGGAGAAGTAGAAGCATATAGATAATGAGAATAAAATAGTGGAAAAGTTATAAAGTTTTGTGTTATATGTGGAAATATAGGTCACCATGCAACTTATTGTATACCATATGGTGAATAATATTTTTTTATGGTAACCTTGGTTATGATGCAACTTATTATCATGGGTTTAGTTGCAGTGAAGATGAAAAGAAACTCTAGGAAAATATGCACAATCAAAAAAGGTATAAGAGGAAGATCCTTTATGTAAATAGCAGCGAAGAAAAATAAGGTGCCCCTAGAGTTTAATACCTAAAGGATGGTTAAGAAAAAAAAGAAGAGGAACTTGTTATTGCTATTGAACAAGTAAAAAGGTTCAATAAGGGTATGATAATACTCAAATTTTCCATCTATGATAATTTCGGACATTATGTAGCTTGTTGTACAAAGAGTGGATACAGTAGTAGCAAATATGAAGAGGAATGCAAGAAACAAGAAGAAATAAAACACATTATAATCAAGGCAAGCATGACAAGAATAATTTGTATGTGGAAAAAGTAAGTAGTACTTCTAGAAGCAGCAATAAAAAAGAACATGACCTTGATATAAAATATCTTGAAGAAGAGAAAGATTCAGAAAAGGAAAGCATAGCTAAAATGGAAAAATAACTTGAAGATCTAAAAAGGGAAAGCTCAATATTGAAATATCAAATACAAAATAAAGAATATACTCCAGGTGAAGACCTATAAAAAGAGAAAGTTTTAGGAAAAAAAAAGTCAATGTTGATGTGGAAAAAGAACAAGTTTTTGAAGAATTGAAAAGAGAAAACTTAATATTGAAGGCTTATGTTCAAGAGGATGAGAAAACAAAAGCGAAGCTTCTACAAGAACTCACTAACCTCAAAGTCAAGGTTGAAGAGGCAAATAAAATTGAAGAAGGTATGACTAAAAATTTAGAGGTAAAAGAACTAGAATGTGAGAGACTAGAATATGAAGTGGTTTCTCTTAGATTGGAAGTGAAATACTCTAAGAAAAAGCTACACGTGTATGGGAAAAGTTCAAAATATTTGAATAAAATTATCAAAGCACAAATATCTTTAATTATCAAAACTAGACTTGGTTTTGAAGAAGAACAATAAAAACAAGAAGAGGGGTCATGTTCAAGTTCAAAAGAAATAGAAGAACCATAAGTGATTGAAGAGGAACATAAGACATGTGTTGATGAGGTGAGAAGTGGAAGCTTCAAAGAGAAATAGGAAAATGCACAATAATAGAATATGGATCATTACATAGAAAGCAAATAAAGGACCAAGAGACCATATTTTCCAAGTTAAGATGAATATTTCTTCCAAGGGTATTGTTTCTCATGTAATCATTTTGGTCACAAAGTAGTGCATTGCAAGGTTCATAAAAATAAGGATTATGGCTTCACTAAGAGGAACTTCAATTCATTTGAAGATGGATATTTCTTTCAAGGATATTTCTACTCATGTCATCAATTTGGTCACAAAGCTATACATTGCAGGAATCATGGCAGGAATAATTTTGGCTTCACCAACAGGAATTACAATTCATTTGCACCTTTCAAGGTCTACAACATCAAGTGTTTCAATTGTAATAACTTTGGACATATATAAAAATGGTGTAGAACATTGTTTCAAGGAGTATTAAGGACATGCAAGAGAAACGAAGTTCAAGATATTCAAAGAAATAGGACTTCAAAGGTTTGGAGAGAGAAAGTTAGCAAAATACAAGAGCATTGTAAGATGAGATTATATTTACTCCAACCTCAAAATTAATCACCTCAAGGAGAGGAGGTGGGGAGGAGCTAATATTCGTATCTTTATCCCCAAAGTAGTCCCTTTGTAATTGATGTCAAATGGGGATATATTTGAGTAAGGGGGATAGCATTCAGTCAGGGGGAGAAATTTCTTAGGGGGAGTAGATTTGGAAGCAAGTGGTTTGAAAAAATGAATTCTTAGAAAAGGATTGCCATCAATGACAAAGGGGGAAATTGTTGGAAATTTTGAGTATATTGTTGTCATTGATATCAAAGAATTAATGACATATGTTAATTACATTGGTTGTCATTTATGTCAAGGAAAATAAGGGTTTAATGGTTTTACCATGGCGGAATTTGCAAAAGAAAAGGGAATATGTTTTATGATGGTAGAGAATTTTACCCAAAGAAAAGGTCCAAGAAGAAAAATATTATAATATTTAAATCTATGAAGATTAAAATAATTATAATAATTAAAAATTAAAAGGGCCCAAAGGTTCAAATATTAATTATAATTTTTAATTCTACCTTAGATTTAAATTATTATAATATTTTCAAAAGGTTTAGATGGTGCCAAAAATTCAAATTTGCATTTGAGCCGATGTCCAAAGTCAAAGGGTAAAAGTGTATAAAATAGTTAATGTTTAGCAAAACCAATGTTGGTGATCAGTCCTTGAAGAAAATAAATATCCTATATTTGCATTATGTTTGGAAAGTGGTGGAGGTAGAGAAGAGTTTTTAAAAAATTTGAGGGTAGCGCATAGTTAAAGACAAAGGGTGCTCGTTTCTATCCAATGCGGGTGGATAGCCTAGTTGGAAATCTTGGCTTGTGGAGCACATTGCAGGCGACAGGTTTGACATTCAAATTGCAAGGAGTCTTTTTTCTTGGTTGAGGGTTTTTGTGTTAGTTTGGTTGATAAGTAGGAGCACGTGCTCCTTTGTTCTTGTGTGAGTGGCTAGCCCACACGGTGTTCTCCTATGTTATAGGGCATAGGGACAACAAGGAGTAGCGGGTTCGAATAGCGATGACAACACTTGGGGTAAATTTGTTTTTAAGGTATGCATATGATGTTTGACTTTGGGAGTTATAAGGGTTAATCAATTTTTAGTGTTTTGAATTAAATTTACTTGGGAGCCATAAGGATGATAAATTGATTTTAATTTTTGATTTTAAAAGGAGTGGAAATTAAATTTCATATTGCTAGTGCCTTGTTGATGCATGAGATGAAGTGATATTTTGATTGGTCTTATTGAAATTTTAAAAGTGAATTATTTTCATAAGGAGGTATAAGGTATATATGAGAAATTTATGTGTGTAATTTCTGGTTTGTTTTGTTGAGTATTATCATGCAAGAATAGAAGTAACAAAGTGTTATAGTGGTTTGATATTTTATTGTAATTTTTGTATGGTGAAATATATTTTAATAAGGAAAATCATATGGATGTTTTGAGAAAGTGTTTTCATATGTAACCCTTAAAGTGAAATTTCTCAGGGAGAGAATATTTGGAATCAAGTGGTTTGGAAAAAGGAATTTATAGAAAAGGTTTACGGTCAATGACAAAGGGAGCTATTGTTGTCATTGATGTCAAAGAATTAATGGCATAAGTTAATGACATTGGTTGTCATTTATGTCAAGGAAAATAAAGGTTTAATGGTTTTACCATGGTGGAATATGCAAAAGAAAAAGGAAGAGGTTTTATGATGGCAAAGAATTCTACCCAAACAAAAGTTACAAGAAGAGAAATATTATAATATTTAAATCTATGAAGATTTAAATAATTGTAATAATTAAAAATTAAACGGGCCCAAAGGTTAAAATATAAATTATAATATTTAAGTCTACCATAGATTTAAATTATTATAATATTTTCAAAAGGTTTAAATGGCACCAAAAATTTTAATTTGCATTTGAGCCGATGTCTAAAGTCAAAGGACAAAAGTGTATAAAAGGATTAATGTTTGGCAAAACCAAAGTTAGTGATCAATTCTCGAAGAAAATAAATATCTTATATTGCATTTCGTTTGGCAAGTGGTGGAGGCAGATAATATCTTTTGTGAATTTCAAGTGCAACGTTTAGTTAAAGACAAAGGGTGCTTATTTCCATCTAAACTGGGTGGATAGCCTAGTTGGAAAGCTTGGCTTACAAAACATGTTGTAGGAGGCAGGTTTGGCATTCGAATTGTGGGGAGTCTTGGTCAAGGGTTTTTGTATCGGTTTGGTGAAGAAGTAGGAGAACATGCTCCTTTGTGCTTGTATGGACGACTAGCCCATGCAGTGTATGGCCTTCTGCTAGGGCATCAGCCAACAAGGAGTCATGGGTTTGAGTAACGACGACAGTGCTTGGAATTTTTTTTTTTTAAAGGTATGCATATGATGTTTTACTTTGGGAGTTATAAGGGTTAATTAATTTTTAGTGTTTTGAGGTAAATTTACTATGAAGCCATAAGGATAATAAATTGATTTTAATTTCTAATTTAAAAAGGAGTGGAAATTAAATTTCAGATTGCTAGTTCCTTGTTGATGCATGAGATGAAGTGATATTTTTATTGGTCTTATTGAAATTTTAAAAGCGCATTATTTTCATAAGAAGAAGGTATAAGGTGTATATGAGAAATTTATGTGTGTAATTTATGGTTTATTTTGTTGATTATTGTCATGCAAGAATAGGAGTAATAAGGTGTTATAGTGGTTTGATATTTTATTGTAATTCTTGTATGGTGAAATATATTTTGAGAAGGAAATTCATATGGATGTTTTGAGAAAGTATTTTTATATCTAACCCTTGAAGTGGAATTTCGCAAGGGAAGAAAATTTGGAATCAAGTGGTTTGGAAAAAGGAATTTTTAGAAAAGGTTTACGATCAATGACAAAGGGAGAGATTGTTGTCATTGATGTCAAAGAATTAATGGCATAAGTTAATGACATTGGTTGTCATTTATGTCAAGGAAAATAAAGGTTTAATGGTTTTACCATGGTGGAATTTGCAAAATAAAGGGGTTTTACTATGGAAAATACTTTTACCCAAAGAAAAGGTCCAAGAAGGAAAATATTATAATACTTAAATCTATGAAGATTTAAATAATTATAATAATTAAAAATTAAAAGAGCCCAAAGGTTAAATATAAATTATAATATTTAAATCTACGTTAGATTTAAATTATTATAATATTTTCAAAAGGTTTAGATGGCGCAAAAGGTTCAAATTTGCATTAGAGCTGACATCTAAAGTCAAAGGGTAAAAGTGTATAAAAGGATTAATGTTTGGAAAAACCAAAGTTGGTGATCAATTCTTGAAGAAAATAAATATATTATATTTGCATTTCATTCGACAAGTGGTGGAGGTAGAGAATAGCTTTTGAAAATTTCAAGTGCAATGCGTAGTTAAAGATAAAGGGTGCTCATTTCCATGCGAAGTGGGTGGATAGCCTAGTTGGCAGGCTTGGGTTATGGAGCACATTGTAGAAGTCAGGTTCGGTGTTTGAATTATGGGGAGTCTTGGTTGAGGGTTTTTGCATCAGTTTTGTGAAGTAGGAGCACATGCTCCTTTGTGCTTGTGTAGGTGGCTAGCCCATGCAGTGTTTACCCTTGTGCTAGGATAGGGAGCAACAAGGAGTCACGGGTTCGAGTAGTGGTGGCATTGCTTTGGGTAAATTTTTTTATAAGGTATGCATATGATGTTTTACTTTGGAATTTAAAAGGATTAATTAATTTTTAGCGTTTTGAGGTAAATTTACTACGAATCCATAAGGATGATAAATTGATTTTAATTTCTTATTTAAAAAGAATTTGAAATTAAACTTCAGATTGCTAGTACATTTTTTGTGCATGAGATGAAGTGATATTTTGATTGGTCTTATTGAAATTTTAAAAGTGCATTATTTTCATAAGAAGGAGGTATAAGGTGTATATGAGAAATTTATGTGTGTAATTTCTAGTTTGTTTTGTTGAGTATTGTCATGCAAGAATAGGAGTAATAAGGTGTTATAGTGGTTTGATATTTTATTGTAATTCTTGTATGGTGAAATATATTTTGAGAAGGAAATTCATATGGATGTTTTGAGAAAGTATTTTCATATCTAACCCTCAAAGTGATATTTCTTAGGGGAAGCATATTTGGAATCAAGTGGCTTAGGAAAAGGAATTTTTAGAAAAGGTTTACCATCAATGAGAAAGGGGGAGATTGTTGTCATTGATGTCAAAGAATTAATGGCATGAGTTAATGACATTGGTTGTCATTTATGTCAAGGAAAATAAAGGTTTAATGGTTTTACCATAGTCGTATTTGCAAAAGAAAAAGGAAGAGATTTTATTATTGCAAAGAATTTTATCCAAAGAAAAGGTCCAAGAAGAAAAATATTATAATATTTAAATCTATGAAGATTTAAATAATTATAATAATTTAAAATTAAAAGGGTCCAAAGGTTAAAATATAAATTATAATATTTAAATCTACCTTAGATTTAAATTATTATAATATTTTCAAAAGGTTTAGATGGTGCCAAAAATTCAAATTTGCATTTGAGCCGACGTCCAAAGTCAAAGGGCAAAAGTGTATAAAAGGATTAATGTTTGGAAAAACCAAAGTTGGTGATCAATTATCAAAGAAAACAAATATCTTATATTTACATTTCATTTGTAAAGTGGTGGAGGCAGAGAGAAATTTTGCAAATTTCAAGTGGAGCATGTAGTTAAAGACAAAGGGTGTTCATTTCCATCCGAAGTGGGTGGATATCCTAGTTGGCAAGCTTGGTTTGTGGAGCACGTTGTAGGAGGCAGTTTCGGCATTCGAATTATGGGGAGTCTTGGTCGAGGGTTTTTGCATCAATTTTGTGAAGAAGTAGGAGCATGTTCTCCTTTGTTCTTTTGTTGGTGGCTAGCCCATGCAATGTTCGCCCTTGTGCTAGGGTAGGGGCCAACAAGGAGTCACGAGTTCGAGTAGCGGTGGTAGTGCTTGGGGCAATTTTTTTATAAGGTATGCATATGATGTTTACTTTGGGAGTTATAAGGTTTAATTAATTTTTAGTTTTTTGAGGTAAATTTACTATGGAGCCATAATTATGATAATTTGATTTTAATTTCTGATTTAAAAATGAGTGGAAATTAAATTTCAGATTGCTAGTGCCTTGTTGATGCATGAGATGAAGTGATATTTTGATTTGTTTTATTGAAATTTTAAAAGTGAATTATTTTGATAAGGAGGTATAAGGTGTATATGAGAAATTTTTGGGTTTGTTTGATTGAGTATTGTCATGCAAGAATAGGAGTAATAAGATGTTATAGTGGTTTGATATTTTATTGTAATTCATGTATGGTGAAATATATTTTGATAAGGAAATTTATATGGATGTTTTGAGAAATTATTTTAATATCTAAACCTTGAGGTGGGATTAGAAAATCACTTGTTTTTGAGATAGATTTTGAAGACATATCTTCATAAGAAAAATTAATAGGTATGTTTCACATCACTCATTGTTTAAAGTGTTTGTTGAAGTGAATATTTTTGAACATAAGGTGGAAAGAAAATGATTGTTTGATAAGCATTGTTGGAAATATTTGTGTTAGAATTTGTGCTTTACGGTTGAATGTTTTAGAAATATATGGGATAGAGTTTGAGAATAATCTATGATTTTATTGTTGAAATATTTTGGGTTATTTGTGCTAGAGATTATGAACTACTTGTGCTAGGATTGAAGACAAGTTAATGCATCTTTGTGAAATATTTTAAACATTGGTTTGAGAGATATTGATTACAATTGTGAATGTGGTTGAGATAAATTTTGTGAAGGTAAATTGTGCATGAGTGTGATTAATCTTTGGGAGAAAATTTGCATGAAAGATAGACCAATTTTGTGAAGCAATATATATACTATGTTGATTTGGTTTGAAAGGAAATTTGCAAGAGACAAATATTGGATTATTTGAATGTAATATTTGTGAATGTGAAGAACATATTGGGATTTTGATAGTGTACATCATTCTCTATATGTTCCAAAGGTTAAACTAATTATGATTAGAATATATCTGTTTGAAGAAAGTATTTCTGAAAAATATATAAGATTTATTTGTATGCGAGGTTTGGAAATATTTGAGCAGGTTTAGTGAGTAGTATTAAGGTAGATTTGAGCAAATATTTTTATAAGGCTTAAAGGTAGTTTTGGGCAAGTCGTTTGAGAAATCTTGAGGGCATATTTGAGAAACTATTTTTAGAAGGCTTGAAGGCAGACTTGACAAAGTCTTTTGAGAAGGCTTGAAGGCATATTTGAGCAAGTATTTTGAGAAGGCTTGAAGTTATTTTTGAGCAAGTCTTTTGAGAAGTCTTGACAACAAATTTGAGATAGAATTGAGAGTAGGTTTGTTTGTTGATTTTTTCAATATTTGTGTTAAGTATTGGGGTAAATTTGAGATAGAATTAAGAGCATATTTGTAAGTAGAGTTAGAGAACATTTGTGCTAGATTTGGGATAGATTTTGGTGTAGATTTGTGAGCATAGTTAGAGTAGATTTGTGCTAGACTTCGTACAGGGTTTGATGTAGATTTGAGATATATTTGAGAGCAATATTTGGAGGTGATAGAGTAGAGAGGGGAAAAGTATCTATTGTATAGATGTCCATCAACTAGTGTAGTGGGGACAAAGGTCTTATGTGGAGAGAGATACACAAGCCAAAGTAGTGGGGTAGGAGTCTTCTAGAATTTCACCAGCCAGAGTAGAGGGGATAGAGTTCTCTGGATAAAGTTCCATGAACTAGAGTATAGGGGATAGAGTTCTCATGTGGAGAGATATCCATGAACCAAAATAATGGGAAAGAGTTCTCTTGTGGGGTAAGATATATGAACCAACTGGGATATAGGGTTATTCTATGAAGAAAGATCCATGAACCAGTTGAGGAGATAGATTTCTCCTATATCAAGTTCCATGAACTAGAGCAAAGTGGAAAGTGTTCTTCTATGGAGAGAGATCCATAAAATAGAGCAAGGATATAGAATTCCCCTATGGAGTGATATCCACAAATAGAAGCATAGGGGATTGGTATCTTATTTGGATAGAGATCCATAAACATTGTAATAGGTAATTGATTCCTAGGATATTTGTTGAGAAAATTTAGAAGAAATATTTTCTCTGTGGAGTAGCCCACATTGGGTGAACCACATTAAATTTGTGTCTCTCTTGTGTGTGATGATTTTTGTATTACTTTGATTACTACTATTGATTTGTCATTGATAATATTGGATAATATTGTTTACCCCCCCTATCAGTATAAGGTTGATCTTACACTTTTTACCTCCCTATCAGTACAAGCCTATATTCTTCAATTGGTATCAGATCAGGTTCCTTAAGTAAAGCCTATCAAATTGAAGGAAGACCTACAAGAAAATGCATATGCAAGAAAGAAAAAATAAGAACCGTGATACCTAGGAGGGAAAGAACGCACATGGTCATGAAAGAAAAGAAAGAATAATTTGTTTTTTCTCTTAATGTGATTGTTACTCTAAGAGGATAAGTGGAAGCATATAGAGAACCAAAATAAAGTAGTGGAAAATTTATAAATTTTTGTGTTAGATGTGGAAAGATAGGTCACCATGCAACTTATTATATAGAAGATGGTGAAGAATGTTTTATTTGTGGTAAAATTGGTCATGATGTTGAAGAACACAAGCTTATACTGGGAGGGGAGGTGAAAAGTATAAGACCACTTTTTAATTTCTTTCCAAACCAATATTAATTAATTTCCTTAATTGTAATAAGCAAATATAGCGTTGTGCATTAATAACTTAGATAGAAATAATAAGAAAGAGCACAAGTCACCACACATAATTGAGACAAAATATTTAACATTGTTCCCCCAATGTGGGGTCCTCCACAAGATAATATCATTATAATATTTCACACAGAAATAAAGATCCTTATCCAATACAATTATTTCTTTGATCTGCTCAAAGATAGGTAATAACAAGCTCACATAGAACTTGTCCAAAACTGCATAACAAGATCACATATAACTTGTCCAAAACTACTCAACAAGCTTACACAGAACTTGTCCAACTTTATTTGATCTGCTCAAATCTAGGCAATAACAAGCTCGCACAGAACTTGTCCAAATATTCATAACAAGCTCACACATAACTTGTCCAAAACTGCTCAACAAGCTCACATAGAACATGCTCAAATCTACTCTAACAAGATCACTAAGAACTTGTCCAAATATGCTCTAACAAGATCACCAAGAACTTGCTCAACTCTACCCAATAGGCTCACTCAAAATCTCATCAAAATCTATCCTAAATCTATCCACAAATCTATCTAAAACTATCCACAAAGCTATCCCAAAAATTGTTCACAAAGCCTTCTCAAAGGCTCAATCAATCAATTTTATGAACATCAAATTAAATCAACAACTCATCCACCTTTGAAATAATAATCATGGACCTTATGAAAACAAAGTTTAATTAAATTTTTTAATTATTCCTAACCATCTTGTAACTCCAACTTAGGGCTTGATAAAAATTAATTAGAGCAAAAACACATTTACCTCCTCAAGGGGATTCGAACCCCCAACTTGCCCACACTGTGAGTGCCTTAGCTACAACTAAGGTTGCCACATGAGCTAGTAGTTCATTCGAAATGGAAAGGCATAATGTGCCTTCAAACATTTCCTCCTTTTTCACAAATCAAAAGCACTTCGAGTGCTTTTCTTCCAATGCCTTTCGAACGCAGTCAAGGGGATTCAAAATCTTGATGTTTGTGCTACCACACGCCTTAGCCAAAATCCAATTGCTAATGTGCCACTCTACCCACAATGACTTTGGACTTCGATCAACCTTCGTTTATTCATTGCTTCTACTTTCTAAAAGATTTTCCAATGAGCTCAATTCAGATGCTTAGCCAACGATTATTAACCATGAGCAAGGATTAGTTTATGAACCTTAGGTATCCCCTTTATATAGCCTCCTTATTATTTTTGATGACGTCAATAGAAATCTTGCATATTTAAATTTAAATTTAAAATAATTAAAATTTAAACTAAATATTAAAAATTAAATATCTCCATCACCGGGGCACCTTTTTCGATGAAACGAAGGGCCAACTTGGGTTTTAATAAAAACCCAATTCAAATTTGCTACCTTTCCTACATTTGTTTTCACAAAAAACCTGTATTTATCCATGCTTTCCAAAATATCATTTCACCACCAAAACTCAATGTGATCCATGTGACATCAATGGTCCATGTGACATCAATGAAAACATAAAATAACTCAAATTGCCAACAATCTCCCCTTTGTAATTAATGGCAACACCTCTAATGCAAAAACCATAATAAATGCAAAAACCATCTCTGAGAATTAGAGTTGCTCCCCTTGACTCAATACTCTCTATGGAGGTTGTTCCCCCTAACTCAATGCTCTCTTTGGAGGTTGCTCCCCCTAACTCAATGCTCTTCCCCTTACTTAAATCTCTCTCCCTTTGACATCAATAGCAAAAGGGACACCTATGGGGATAAAATATATGACTCTTAAGCATAACCCCCTCACCACCTTCTCTCTTGAGGTGATTAATTTTGGGGTGGGAGTACTTTTACTCCCATATTACATTATTTCTTGATCTTCTTGCCTTGAACCTGTTTGACCTTCTTGCCTTGAACTTGTTTGGAATTGATTCCTACACCATTTTGCAATATGTCCAAAGTTATTGTAGTTAAAACACTTGATATTGTAGCCTTTGGATGGTGCCCATATCCTGAAATATTTCTTGAAATAATTTTCATATCCATTCCTTTCTTGAACCCTATATTGTGAAGTTCTATTTTCATAACCATTATGACCATGACTTCTAAATTGTGTAGCTCTAAAACCAAAACCATGTTGCTCATTTCTGTTTCACTAATAAGCTCTATGACCAATCCTGTTACATGAGAAGCAATGTCCTTGAAAACCATACCTTATTCCTCTGATGTTCCTTCTAGAAAAATCAAACTTCTTTGATCCATAGGCCCTGTAGTGTAAAGACCTGTCTCCAAATCCATTATAAGAAAAACAATGTGCTTGAAAAGATCTGTGTTCATGCCTTGGTTCCTCATACCTTTCTTGACCATTATCCTTATGGTAATTTTCAACTTTTTCATTGCATTCTTGAACTTTCTTTGTAGTATCTAAATCCTCTTCCTTAGTTTCTTCCTTGTTTTTCTCTTCAAGTATTTCTTTTCCTTTTGAAATTGATTCACCTATCTCAAAAAAAGAACCAAACTAAATATTTGGAACCATATGAACTTTGGAACTTTCTTCATAAAACTTAGGTGCTTCCTTGCTTTCATATTTTAGAACTTCCTTTCCTTTTGAGTGTGACTTTTATTGGAAATAAGATACAACCTTAGAATATGTTTCCACTCCTTTTTGAACCTTTTCATCTAATGTATCATGTCTTACAGTTATTACCCTTAGTTCTTCATTCATCCTTTCCTCTATCCTTTTTGGATCTTGAAGCTCATCTCTTAGATCACTGATTATCTAAAGTAGTTCTTCTCTGGTTTTAACATCTGATCGAATCTTTTTTTCAAGATTCTTGATTTCTTATTTTAACCTTTTGACTTATAATTTTTGTTTTCTTGGCTCATCATCTTCTTTTTCTATTACCAAAAGTGAGACCTCTTCACTGTCATTGAGATCATTATCATCTTATATAACAAATTAACTCTCATGATTTCTTTGACCATACTTATTTCCTTGATGTGTCATCTCACCTTCACTATTACTGAAGCCATTACAATAACCTGATCTATGATCTCTTTGACCACACACAAAGCATTGTTCTATTTCACCTTATATTCCTAGGAATATATGTTATTCCTTTTCATCATCTGATTTGTCTCTATCACTATGATCTGAGCTATCACTTGCTTCTACAATGTAGTAATATTTCTTTGCCTTATGAAAAAAATTCTTCTTCTCATACCTATTTTGCTTGTATCTGTCATCTTTGTCATGCTTGTGCTTTCCATATTTTGTTCTTATGTGACCCTAATTTTCATCATCACTATTTTATTTTTGTGGACACTTGTATGCATAGTGACCAAGACCACCACACTTGTAGCATCTGACTTTACTTATATCCCTAAAATTCTTTGAGTCCTTATTCCTTTTTATGAAGTTAGCTTCCTCATCATTATCTACAACTCTATCTATTTATGGAACTTTCCCTTTATTTTTTTATGAAGCCTTGAATGCAATCTCTTTTATTGGAACCTGATGCTTACTTACCCTCATCTCATAAGCTGTGAGAGTTCCTTGCAATTATTACATTGTTAGCTTGTTGATATCCATTGTTTCTTCTATTGCTGAAACCTTAGCATCATATTTCATGGGAAGTGTTCTCAAAACCTTTTGAGTAACTTCTAATTCTTTCATCTCAAATACTAGAACTCTCATGGTGTTAGTAATCTCATCATCTCGAAGTAAAAACCTTACAATTTTTTCATAATCTTCCATTTTCAATTCCTCAAATATTTTTCTATGATTTTGTAGTTTTTCCAACCTTGCCTTGGAATATCTTTCATAAGTATTTCACAACTTGGTCCACATCTCATTAGTTGAATTACATACCATAACCTTTGCAAAATCTGTCTCTCGTAGCCCACTCAAAATACAATTCATTGCTCTTGCATTGATCTCAACCAATTTCCTTATAGTCTTATCTACCTCAGGATCACCTTCAACCCTATACTCTTTTTCAACCATTTGCCATACCTCATATCCTTGTGATATCAAATAGTTATTCATCCTCATTCTCAAGAAAGCATAATTGTTACCATAAAATAGTGGAGTCTTATTTATATATGATGCATTCTATGAAGCCATCTGTGTTCTTGAAGAATTTACCCTCAAGTTGTTAGCCTTTTCGAAGGATCCCACTCTGATACCAATTAAATAATATAAGCTTATACTGAGGGGGGGTGAATAGTATAAGACCACTTTTGACTTTATTTCCAAACCAATATCAATTAATCTCCTTAATTACAATAACAAAATATAGTAGTGTACATTAATAACTCAGATAACAATAGTAAGCAAGAGCACAAGTCACCACACATAATTGAGACACAATATTTAACATGTTTCCCCCAATATGGGGTACTCCACAATATTATATCCTTATAATATTTCACATAGAAATAAGTATACTTATACAATACAATGATTTCTTTGATCTACTCAAATCTAGGAAATAACAAGCTAACACAAAACTTGTCTAAAATTGCATAACAAGCTCACACATAACTTGTCCAAAACTGCTCAACAAGCTCACACAGAACTTGTCCAAATTTCTTTGATATGCTCAAATCTAGGTAATAACAAGCTCACATAGAACTTTTCCAAATCTGCATAACAAGCTCACATAGAACTTGTCCAAAAATACTCAACAAGCTCACACAAAACTTACTCAAATCTACTCCAACAAGTTCACTAAGAACTTGTCCAAATATATTCTAGCAAGCTCACCAAGAACTTGCTCAACTATGCTCAATAGTCTCACTTAGAAAATCATAAAAATATATCCCAAATATGTCTACAAATCTGTCTAAAACTATCCACAAAGTTATCCCAAAAACTATCCACAAAGCCTTCTCAAAGGCTCAATCAATCATACTCAAGCTACCACAAATCTATCCAGAAATCTATCCCAAGGGCCTTCTCAAATGCTCGTTCAATCATGCTCAAGTAGTACACAAATATCATCCACAAATATATGAAGGCAAGGCTTAAAGATGAACTCAAAAATCAATGACAATGCACTCTACAGTGGATGACAACAATGATCCACATTGATCTCAACTCATCTCAACTCAAATAAATCTCAACTCAAGTCAACTCATAGAAGCATAAAGAGAATTGTTAGAGACTCAATATTTTCTAAGATTAATCTCAAATCAAATCAAAATTATAGAATAGTTTGTTTCATGGGACTTGAACAATAACCTCACACAATCACTTGACTAGGCTCAATCAACTCAATTCAACCAATCACCACAAGGGACAAATCTTTATCACAAAACCCTATTCTAAGAATGTATCAACCAACTCGAATGTTTCCAATAATTCTCAACCAAAAATCTTACATAACAATGATACTCATATTATTTTCAAGTTCTTTACATAACCAATGGGCTTAAACAACTATGCTTATAAAACAAGGTTTAAACACAACTCTCAAACCATAAAACCTTGAAGCATTCAACCAACCGCTTTTGAAAAGAAAACCACAATCAATCCTTTTCACTCCAATGATATTTAATAAGTCAACCACCATAAAAAATCAATAGGAGAATGTGTCAATACCTTTTTGATGCCAAGAAGGTGTCCATAAAATCTACCACACTAAACACAAATTTCATTTCCAATCTCAATAAGGGTTAGTGGAATTCAAATAATAATCACAAGATAAATAATAACTCAATTTACACATTTTTACTCCAACTTAATAAATACATGCACCAAAGTCATTTTTTTATAAATATCCTTATCAAAATAATAATCAATAAACCTCTCAAAAAATATTTTATAACAACTCCTTATTTCTCCTAAATCTTAACTCTCAATTTTATGAACATCAAATTAAATCAACAACCCATCCACCTTTGAAATAATAATCACAACCCTTATAAAAACAAACTTTAATTAAAAACTTTAATTTTTCCTAACCAGCTTATAACTCCAACTAAGGGCTTAAAAAATGTTAATTAGAGCAAAAATGTATTTACCTCCTCAAGGGGATTCGAACCCTCGACTTGCCCATACCCTGAGCGCATTAGCCACGTCTAAGGTTGCCACAATAGCTATCCGCTTGTTCAAAAAGAAAAGGCACAACGTCCCTTAAAACCTTTCTTGCCTTTCTGCAAATCAAAAGTGCTTCGAGCGCTTTTCTTCCAATGCCTTCCAAACGCAGTCAAGGGGATTTGAAATCTTGATTTTTGTGCTACCACAAGCCTTAGACAAAATCTAATTGCCAATGCACCACTCTACTCATGATGACTTTGGACTTCGATCAACCTTCGTTTAGTCACTGCTTCTGCTTTCTAAAATATTTTCACACGAGATCAATTCAGATGCTTAGCCAATGATTATTAACCACGAGAAAGGATCAATTTATGAACCTTAGGTATCCACTTTATATAGCCTCCTTATTATTTTCAATGACGTCGGTGGAAATCTTGCATATTTAATTTTAAATTTAAATTTAAATTTTAAAATTAAAATTTAAATTTAAATTTTAAATAATTAAAATTTAAACTAAATATTAAAAACTAAATATATCCATCACCGGGGCACCTTTTTCAACAAAACAAAAGGCCAACTTGGGTTTTAAGAAAAATCTAGTTCAAATTTGCCATCCATGGTTTTAAATAAAATATTTTATTTTTACTACCTTGGTTTTCACAAAAACCCTGTATTTATCCATGCTTTCCAAAATATCATTTGGCCACCAAAAATCAATGTGATCCATGTGAAATTAATGATCCATGTGACGTCAATGACAACCTAAAATAACTCAAATTGCCAATAGATGTAGCTTATTATCATGGGTTTAGTAGTAGTGAATATGAAAAGGAACTCAAGGAAAATAGGCACAGTAAAAACAGATATGAGAGGAAGATCCTTTATGTAAATAGCAGTGAAGAAAAAAATATGCCCCTAGAGTTGAAGATCTAAAGGATGGTTCAAAAAAATAAGAAAAGGAACTTGTTATTACTTTTGAACAAGTCAAAACATTCAAGAAGTATATGAGAATACTCAAATGTTTCATTTATGATAATTTTGGTCATGATGCAACTTGTTGTACAAAGAGTGGATATATTAGCAGCAAATATGAAGAAAAATGTAAGAAATACGAAGAAATAAAACATAGGTATGATCAAGGTAAGCATGAAAATAAGATTTTGTATGTGGAAAAAGCAAGTAGTACTTCTAGAAGTAGCAATGAAAAAGAATATGACCTCGATATAGAAGATCATGAAGAAGAGAAATATTCAGAAAAGGAAATCATAGCTGAAATTAAAAAAGAATTTGAAGAGCTAAAAAATGAAAGCTCACTATTGAAAGCTCAAATACAAAAGAAAGAAGATACTCCAGGTGAAGACCCACAAAAAGAGAAATTTTCAGAAAAGAAAGTTAAAGTTGATGTGGAAAAAGAACAAGTTTTTGAATAATTGAAAAGATAAAACTTAAGATTGAAGGATCAAGTTCAAGAGGATGAGAAAACCAAAGCAAAGCTTCTACAAGAACTCATTGACATAAAATTCAAGGTTGAAGAGGTAAATAAAATTGAATAAGTTATGACTAAAAAGTTAGAGGTAAAAGAACTAGAATGTGAGAGACTAGAACATGCAAGTAGTTTCTATTATATTGGAAGTGAAAGAATCTAAGGAAAATCTACAAAGGTATGGGAAAAGTTCAAAAGCTTTGAATAACATGACCAAAGCACAAAGATATTCAATTATAAAAATTGGACTTGGTTTTAGAGAAGGACAAGGAAAACAAGAAGAGGGGTCAAGCTCAAGTTCAAAAGAAATAGAACCATAAGTGATTGAATAGGAACATAAGACATGTGTTACTGAGGTGAGAAGTGGAAGATTCAAAGAGAAATAGGATAATGAACAATTAGAGAACATTGATCATTATGAAGAAGGCAAAGAAAGGACGAAGAGACCATATTTTCCATGTCAAGATGAATATTTCTTCCAAGGGTATTGTTTCTCATGTAATAATTTTGTTCACAAAGCAGTGCATTGCAGGGTTCATAAAAATATGGATTATGGCTTCACCAAGAGGAATTTCAATTCATTTGAAGATGGATATTTATTTCAAGGATATTGCTACTCATGTAATTAGTTTGGTCACAAAGATATACATTGCAGGAATCATGGAAGGAATGATATTGGATTCACCAAAAGGAATTACAATTCCTTTGCACCCTCCAAGGTCTACAACATCAAGTTTTTCAATTATAATAACTTTGGGCATATAGAAAAATGGTGTAGTACAATTTTTAGGAATCATTAAGGACAAGCAAGAGAAATGGAGTTCAAGAGATTTAAATAAATAGGATTTCAAAGGTTTGGAGAGAGAAAGTTGGTAAAAGAGAAGAGCATTGTAATATGGTAGTGTATTTACTCCCACACCAAAATGAATCACCTCAAGGAGATGAGGTGGGGAGGGGACTGAGCTAAAAGTCATATCTTTATCCGCAAAGGATTCACTTTGCCATTTATGTAAAAGGGAGAGAGATTTGAGTAAGGGAGAGAGCATTAAATTAGGGGGAGCAATTTCAAAGGGGGACATTGTTGTCATTGATGTCAAAGAATTAATGGCATAAGTTAATGACATTGGTTGTCATTTACATCAAGGAAAATAAAGGTTAAATGGTTTTACCATGGTGGCATTTTCAAAATAAAAAGGAAGAGGTTTTACGATGGTAAATACTTTTACCCAAAGAAAAGGTCCAAGAATAAAAATATTATAATATTTAAATCTATGAAGATTTAAATAATTATAATAATGAACAATTAAAAGGGGCCAAAGGTTAAAATATAAATTATAATATTTAAATCTACCTTAGATTTAAATTATTATATTTTTTCAAAATGTTTATATGGTTCCAAAAATTCAAATTTGTGTTTGAGCCGATGTCTAAAGTAAAATGGCAACAATGTATAAAAGGGTTAATGTTTGGGAAAACCAAAGTTGGTGATCAATCCTTGAAGAAAATAAATATCTTATATCTACATTTCGTTCGACAAGTGGTGGAGTTAGAGAAGAGCTTTTTCAAATTTTGAGGACATCATGTATTTAAAGAAAAAGGGTGCTCGTTTCCATCTGATGTGGGTGGATATCCTAGTTGACAAGTTGGGCTTGTGGAGTACATTGCAGGCAGCAGGTTTGACTTTCAAATCATAGGGAGTCTTTTTGCTTGGTTGAGGGTTTTTACACTGGTTTCATGAAGAAGTAGGATTACATGCTCCTTTGTGCTTGTGTGGGTGGCTAGCCGACACGGTGTATGCCCTTGTGCTAGGGTGTGGTGCCAACAAGGAGTCATGGGTTCGAGTAGCGACGACAATGCTTGGAGAAAGTTTTTTTTATAATGTATGCATATGATGTTTGACTTTGGGAGTTAGAAGGGTTAATTAATTTTTAGTGTTTTGAGGTAAATTTACTTGGGAGCCATAAGGATGATAAATTTTTTTTAATTTATGATTTAAAAAGGAGTGGAAATTAAATTCCATATTGTTAGTGCCTTGTTGATGCATGAGATGAAGTAATATTTTGATTGGTCTTATTGAAATTTTAAAATTACCTTATTTTAATAAGGAGGTATAGGGTGTATATGAAAAGTTTATGTGTGTAATTTCTGGTTTATTTTGTAGAGTATTGTCATGCAAGAATAGGAGTAATAATGTGTTATAGTGGTTTGATATTTTATTGTAATTATTATATGGTGAAATATATTTTGAGAAGGAAATTCATATGGATGTTTTGAGAAAGTATTTTGATATCTAACCCTTGAAGTGGCATTATAAAATCAGTTGTTTGTGAGACAAGTTTTGAAGACATATCTTCATAAGAGAAATTAAGAGGTATGGGCACATCACTCCTTGTTTAAAGTGTTTGTTGAAGTGAATGTTTTGGAACATAAGGTGGAGAGAAAAGGATTGTTTGATAAGCATTGTTGGAAATATTTGAGTTAGGATTTGTGCTTTATGGTTGAATGTTTTGGAAACATTTGGGATAGAGTTTGAGAACAATATATGCTTTTATAGTTGAAATAGTTTGTGTTATTTGTGCTAGAGATTATGAACTACTTGTGCTAGGGTTGAAGATAAGTTAGTACATATTTGTGAAATATTTTAAACATTGGTTTGAGAGATATTTATTGCAATTTTGGAAGTGGTTGGGATAAATTATGTGAAGGGAAATTGTGCATGAGTGTGATTGATATTTGACAGAAAATTTTGCAAGAAATATAGACTAGTTTTGTGAAGCAAGATATATATTGTGTTGAGTTTTTTTGAAAGGGATTTTTCAAGAGATAAACATTGGATTGGTTGAATGTAATATTTGTGAATGTCAAGAACATATTGGAATTTTGATAGTGTATCATGGTTATGCATAAGGGGTCGACCCCATAATATATTTATAAAAAATTTGTGAATCAATTTCAAAATCCTAGTGAATAGTTTCAAAACACATGTAGAAGGTTCACTATTATTAGGGGCAATGTTGAAAATTTAAACTTAAAATGGTCAAATAATTATAAAATTGGGGCGAATAGACCCAAAAAAATTTGCACCCAGAAATATTTAGCTAATGGACCCTGGTCAAGGATCCTAAATATTAGCCAATTCCAAATTTTGAAAACCCTAATTTTAGCCAATTTTGCGAAAATAGCCACTATGCATAACCCTATAGTGTATATCATTCTCTATATGCTCCAAAGGTTAAACAAATTATGAGTAGAATATATCTGTTTGAAGAAAGCATTTCTAAAAAAGATATAAGTTTTATTTGTATGCAAGGATTGGAAATATTTGAGCATGTTTAGTGAGTAGCATTAAGGCATATTTGAGCAAGTATTTTGTGAAGGCTTATAGATAGTTTTGAGAAAGTCTTTTGAGAAATCTTGAGGGCAGATTTGAGCAAGTATTTTGATAAGGCTTGAAGGTAGATTTGAGCAAATCTTTTGAGAAAGCTTGAAGGCATATTTCAGCAAGTATTTTGAGAAGGCTTGAAGGCAGTTTTGAGCATGTCTTTTGAGAAGGCTTGAGGATAGATTTGAGATATAATTGAGAGTAGGTTTTATTGTTTATTTATTTAATATTTGTGTTAATGCTTGGGGTATATTTGAGATAGAATTAAGAGAATATTTGTTAGTAGAGATAGAGTAGATTTATGCTAGACTTGGGATAGATTTTGGTGTAGATTTGTAAGAAAATTTAGAGCATATTTGTGCTAGAATTGGGATATATTTTGGTGTAGATTTAAGACAGAGTTAAGAGAAGTATTTGGAGATGATAGAGTAGAGAGGATAGAGGTATACAATGGATAGAGGTCCATCAGCCAGTGTAGTGGGTACAAAGGTCTCCTATGGAGATAGATCCACAAGCTAGAGTAGTGGGAGAAGAAGTCTTCTAGAAGTTCATCAACTTTAGTAGAGTGGATGGAGTTCCCCTATGGATAGTGTTCCACAAACCAAAGTAGAGGGGATAGAGTTATCATATGGAGAGAGATCCACAAACTAGAACAAGGGAAATTAGTTCTCTTGTGGGGTAAAATTCGTGAAACAACTAGTGAGATAGAGTTCTTCTATGGAGAGAGATCCATGAACTAGTTGAGGAAATAGAGTTATCCTAGATCAAGTTCCACAAACCAAAGAAAAGGGTAAAGTGTTCTCCTATGTAGATATATCTACAATCCAGAGTAAGGAGATAGATTTATCCTGTGGAGAGAGATCCAAAAATTAGAGCATAGGGGATTGGTGTCTCCTTAAAATAGAGGTCCATAAATATTATAATAAGAAATTTATTTCCAAGAGATTTTTTGAGAAAATTTAGAAGAAATATTTTGTCCATGGAGTATCCCACATTGGGTGAATCACGTTAAATTTGTGTCTCTCTTGTGTGTGATGATTTGTGCATTGCTTTGATTACTACTTTTGATATTTCCATTAATTATATTCGATAATATTGTTTGGGAAAGAAAAGTAAAAGTTGATATTATACTGTTCACCCCTCCTCTTAGTATAAGCCTATGTTATTTAAGATCTATCTTTAGCAATGTCTTAGATTTCACCTAAGAACTCAAATTATGTCAAGGTGTCATTGAATTTCCTTGATGCTTCAATAAAAATCAATATGACTTGATTTTACCAAATCCTTCAATTTCCTTCTAAGTTAATAGAAATCAATGTTGAAGAATATATATCCTTGAAATACTTCTAATCTCAAGGTCTGGTTATGTACTTGAATGACCAACTGTATTAAATTATATTCTCCTTCCAATAGATAAGTCCTTGTCTTCAATGGTTATAACCATGGAAATACTCTAAAGATGAGTCCTAGTCATCACTAGTTATTATGCAATCATGGAAAGACACTATGGATGAGTCATAGTATTCACTAGTTGTTCTTGAAACTATGGAAAGACTCTATCCTCTACTTACTCTGACCTTACAATACAGTCTAATTCTACATCAATTTGAAGTATATAGACTCTTAACCAATTTTATCAAACTAGAAAAAATCAATTTTTTCTAGATTAGATTTGGTGAGCTAGTCCTAATCAACTCGAGCTAGTCCTAATCAACTCAACAACTAGAGCCAAATCTAGATTAGTATTTGTTTGTATGTGTGTTATGGTGGACCCTGAATCTAATATTCTAGATCATATTAATATAATTATAAAGTTTGATCCATGGATTAAACCTATTGTATATGAGAATTGACCAATGAAATGTTCGATCTATAATAAGTTAGACAATGTCCTTGGCTAATGTCCAATCTAAAACAGGAAGTACCATTTCAAGCAAAACTAGGAGAAACTGAATCCAGAGCAAAACTAAGACTAAATCTTGGAAAATAATATGGGATCTGATTCTATAGGTCCCTTAGGCGAGGCTCCTAGTTTGAAGGAAGTTATTGAGGAAGGTATTCAACAAATGGCTTCAAACGTTGGTGAAAAGGGGTGTATGATCTCAGGAAGTACTTATTCAGGTCTGTGAGAGATGAAAAAAGAATATTTAACTTCTAAGACTCCAATACCTAAGTATTTTATCCAAAACTATTTTCAAATACTAAACTCGAAGAAGGCTAAGCAGGATGGCTCTAAAGATCCTCAGCTAGGAGATAGATCTCCTTAAAATATGGATTTGAAAATGGACCTCCTATTTGTGGGTAATTTAAAATGACCCTCTAGTTTTGTCAATTCCCCCTCTAGTGAAGGTTCCTCAGGGATAAGGATGTTGCATCCTACAATCATATGCTTACGCAAGGGTTCTATTGATGTGCGAGTTACAAGAGAGGTAGAAAAACCATCCAATAAAGCTCAAATAAGTAGAGAGGAAATAAATGATATTGAATATGGAGTTAAATCCAAGATTAAGTTCAAAAAGGAAAAGGATACAAAAGGTAAGCAGCTAAAGCTAGATTTATTTTGTCAATCTCCCCAATCTAAGGATAGGATTTTTAGTTTAAATAAATTTAAATGAAAATTTTATCATGGAAAATTAGGGGCCTTAATGGCCTAGCTAACCATCGTGCATTGGAATCCATAAGAAAATATTTTAAAACAGATATAATTTTTTTGGAAGAAACAAAAATGGATAGTAGTAGTGCTGAAATAGTTAGGAGGAAGGTTTGGAAGGAGGCTAAGTTCATAGCTAACTCAGCTAACGGTGCCTAGAGGGGTCTTTTGTGCATGTGGGATAATGAGCACCAGAAATGCTCATTTTATATACACTTTTAATGGGCATCATTAATGGTTTAATTAGCATGTGAGATGTATTTTTATATAACATGCATATAATTGATAGAAAATTTGGTATTATTATTGATAGGTGTTTTTAGTGGGAATTGTGTATAAATGCAGGTTATGTACTAATATGTTGTTCTCTAGCCTACATCCACTTGGACCGACATACTTTTTCTTTCAGAGACTAAGGCATGAGAGCAGGTGCCCTCCTCTTCAAGGAAGGCTTCCAGTAGAAGTAGGCACCTTCCTTATGGAGAAGGCATCCAACAGAAGTAGGCACCTTCCTTATAAGGAAGGCGCCCAACAGAAGTAGGTGCCTTCCTTATGAAGAAGGTGCCAAACAAAAGTAGGCACCTTCCTCATGAAGAAAGCACCTCCAAGCCTCTATACTTTGCAAGATTGACCAAGATAGCTTTGATCGGTTGACCAATGGGCTAAGGAGGAGGTTGCATGTGAAGACAAAAATGAGATATTTTATATTATTTACTATCATTAAAATAGAATGAAGACTTCTATTATTTGATTGGATGGATACCTTTGTAATGTGAGCATTATTATTTCACTCTCACGGATGAACCAAGAGCAATGATTTTTCTAGCGATCAATGTGGGAGATATTCTATTTTATGCAATATTATTTATTTATTTTTATTTTTTTGAATTTACATGTTGGAATCGGTAGCCGCCACGAATCCGGGTAGGCTGTCCATATTTTTATGGCCGCCATAGTATTCTACGTTGTCCACCCTGAAGCCACCATACAGATCTTCATGCAGTCCGCCCCTATAACCACCATGCCACAATCATTTTAAAACTTTTATGTCGCTAAAAGCACTAGGAAAGGGACAAGCGTTTAGTCGAACGAAGCCCAAGATTTGAACGTTGGACCTCCACCCCCCTTATGGGGTTTGTATGAACCAGTTGGTCTACACCTCGGACCAATTTTATGCAATATTATTAAAATAGAATAACGCATCCATTATTTTCTACCAGTCATATTCTATTATGATACAACAGAACACGCCTGATTTATCTTTCAAGAGGGTAAAATCAGTGCATGACTATTTTAATTAATATATGATTGTCATAATTGAATGGATGTAATATTCATTGCATATATACTGTAACTACAAGTCTGAAATAGAATTGCCTAAATTTGTAATCAAGGAAGGTTGTGCATTGTATAAATGTATAGGTCTTCCTTGAGAGAGAGGAGGAAATTTTATGGAGAAATTATTCTATTTTATTTCTTGTCAAATTTATTAAGAGTGTAATTCGTCTTATCTGAGCAAGCTCTACACAGCTAGCTGGGTAGACTATCTGTGGGAGCTTGGGCCTACTCCTTGTAGTAGTCCTACCCTATTTATTTATTTTCTTTATTTTATGTAGAATAGTTTATTGTTTTAGTTCTTTATTTAATTTTGGTGTGTTTTTTATTTCCATATTTTATTTTCAGCATTTTATTTCCAGCATTGTATTTTATTTATTTAAATTCTCTGCACATAGTTTATTTAGTTTGTATGAAATAAAAATGCACATACATACCCCACAAAACTAAATAAAGTACAACTAGATTCATTCCCCAACACTACAGGAATATACTGTGAGTGACACTCATAAGTTTACGAACTTATCGGTTGATAATTTATGGAAGAGAAATGAATGTTTTTTGAGACATGAATTTATGATCACCATTTTTGTGTGGTTTCTAGGGAGTGTCAAAACTATAGTGTTCGTATTTACAGGTCAGTTAAAAAGCTTATTTGAAACTACCTATAAATATTTTATCTGAGAAGAATGAGTCCACCAAGGGTCCTTTCACAGGACCAAAACAATTGTCGGTAAAGTTAAAGCCAAATACTATAAGCAACTATTAAATTTACCAGCTTCTTAGATAAATTCAAGAATGAATTTGGTGTACCATATTAAGTGTAGAAGTAGAAATAAATGTGTCATTGAAAAAAATAGAAAAATATGGCATTGAAGGATTTTCATCATATTTTCAATGGTTTCAAGAAATCAACGAAATAGCACAACCCAGGTATGACAGTTGAAAATATTTAGGGAAGTGTTTTTACATAGAAACCATTGGAAAATTATGCCTAGTTTTAACGATAAAAATTTTTATAGGCTTGAACTTTTTGCAACGTATTGGTAAATATTTTTAATGATGAAATTAATAGCAGGAAAAATGATAGAACAAAATTTAAAGAACATCTTGTTTTGGAGTATGCTCTTCACTTGCGCTTGAGGCGACCTGGTGAATCAGAAACTAGCATGTGTTTTTAAAATACTACTATGCCATATTTTTCCAAGTTGCTAACCTGCAGATAGTCATTTGCTACCCTGCACATTTTGCCATTATGTTGAGAAAGTTTGGTTTTGAGGCCATGGGATAAAATGCTCCTCATGCTATGACGTATTAAACTAGTTGATAATGAAGCAGATGATTTTTGAAAGACTAGTTTAATTATAGGCATGGGAGAAACCCCACCTTCATCATTGCCACCAACAACACAATAAATATTATCTTAAACAAAAAAAAAGGAGAAAAAAATATCTTCTGTTGAAAAAAGCTCCAAGTTAAAATACGGATAAAAAAATAGAAGCTTTATTTTTGTTAGTTGTTGGAAGAAAGTATCCTCTTTTCCTAGGACTAGGTTGGTCTAGAAGGGAAATGAGAAATATCCAACCAGTTGCTAAATAAATTAAGGGAGGAGCCTGGAAGTAATCAGAAGATAAAAAATATATATATATATAATATATATAATGAAAAAATATGAAAAAAAATGAAAAAAAAAAATAGTTCAATTGGTTCATCCAAACCCCATAGGGGGCGGAGGTCCATGTCTCAAATATTGGGCCTTGTTGAAATGAATGCTTGTCCCTTTCCTAGTGCATTCAGTGACGTAAAAGGTTTAAAATTATTGTGGCATGGCAGTTATAGGGTCAGACTGCACGAAGATCTATGTGGCGACTTCTAGGATGGATAGCATAGAACACTGTGGTAGCCATAAAAGCTGGACAACATGCCTAGATTCATGGCGGCTACCGATTCCACCATGTTAAAAAAAAAATAGTTAGAATTTTATTTTAACACCTTTAGTTTAGATTTTTCTTTTTATGTTTTTTAGGACATCATGAAGTGTAATGTAGACAAATAAAGAGGTGTCTATGAAGATTTCATAAATTGATATTCATATGTGGATTTCGTAATAGCACTATACGAACTATCTTGTGTACCTAATCGTGTAGCATCCAATCTAATAGGTGAAAACTAGCAATGTTTTTTAGGCTAAGTAACCCTGATCAAGCGAAAGGCATCTAGCTCAAGGGTGTTGTGGAATTTGGAGGAAAAAATTGTTGTAAGGTGTGTGACTATTATAGCCTGGATGATAAACAAAGTTATATATGCTACACCAAGTGCAAGAGAAGAGTGTCGAGAAAATGTTCAAGTAACAATCAATGAGCTTCATTAACAATCACCCCACATTTGCGAGAGTGGATCAGACATTAGCATGGGGGAGACCCCATACCATACCAGTAGCTTGGAGGAATGCTCAATCATTCATTAAAAAAAAAAAAGAGAGAGAATAAAGAGAGAAAAAAATGAAAAAAAAAGGATACGTGAAAAAAAAAGCAAAAAAAAAAAATGTGAAAGATGCCTTGATCATCAATAATGCACATTTCGCATGAAGAAGGCACCATACAATTGAGGTGCCTTTCACATGAATAAGGTACCATACATTGGAGGCACCTTCCACATGAAGAAGGTGCCATACATTGGAGGCGCCTTCCGCATGAAGAAGGTGTCATACATTGGAGGCACCTTCCACATCAGGAAGGCATCATACATTGGAGGCACCTTTCACATCAGGAAGGTGCCATCTATTGGAGGTGCCTTCCGCATTAGAAAAGTACCATACATTGGAGGTGCCTTCCACATCTGGAAGACACCATACATTGGAGGTGCCTTCCGTATGAGGAAGGCATCATACATTGGAGGCACCTTCTACATGAATAAGGTGCCATAAATTGGAGGTGCCATTCACATCAGGAAGACGCCATACATTGAAGGCACATTCTGCATCAATAAGGTGCCATACATTGAATGTGTCTTCCACAACAAGCATGTGCCTTGACATATAGCATGCCTTGATCCATTTCCCACACCTGGGTGGTTCAGTGGCACAAGGAAAAAAAAGTATGGAATAAGTGACGAGGCGCTTTAATGGCATACAGTAGAGGTGTCTTGATAAAAAAAAAATGTGAATCCTCCCAATGAAAAAAAATGCATAGAACATTTCTTACTTAGCATAAAAATTGCTTTATTATTGCTTTACAAGAAATCATGAATCGAATGCAAGATACAGGCATCCTTAGAGCCAAGGATTAATAGGCATTGAGTCATGAATCTTGTTTTCCTACTTTCGTGTGTGCAGGTAATCATGCCCTCTGAATGCAATCTGAATGCATCCTAAGAGCTAGGGCCTCAAGCACATGCATGATTCCTATTTTTTAGTTTTTGTGTGTATAGTTTCATAGGACATGGCCATGAACACAATCTATAGACAGAGTCATCTTAAACTAGGCCTAACATATGTGATATCCTATGCCATATAATTAGGAGTGCGAAAAAGTGAAAAAGGCATTTACTTCCTATGAGGAAGAGAGTTCCTACAATCAGCCCAATATAGTTGTGCATTTTCCACCTGGAGGAAGTCACCAATAAATGATGTTATTATCCCTTGATGGGGGTGTCTGTTGTTTAGTATGGTACTTGATGTTCGAAAGGTTGAAGACTTGTTGCACAGAGGGACCTGTTGCTGGCGACGAGGGCATTACCAATTTAAATAGGGGAGAATACAACAAAAAAAAATCTTCCGTTGAAACAACTTCATGTTGAAATGAAAAAAAAAAAAAAAAATTCATGGAAAAGAGTGATGGGTGATGATTTCAGGAGCACATGGTGATAAAAATAAACCTACAAGTGCATTCAGAAAGAGACGTCAATGCAAGATTAAAATGTTTTTCATATGTGCCATTGTTAAAGAGTTGGGTATTCTAAATTTTGGAGTTGTTTGAAATTGACTACCATAAATCCTCTAATGAGAAGAGGATGAGGAGAATTCCACATTTTTTAAATCACCAGCTCATTTGTTGCGAATTGACTCTATTCCTTGATGTAGAGGATGAAAAAAAAAAAGAGAGAGTCAAGATCTGTTTTGTTCATGGCAGAAAAGATAAATATAATATATATATATATATATATATATATATATAAATAAAATATCTAGGAGCACCAACGTACAAGTAGCATGGAAACATTTCACACCACTAGCATCATCTACATGGAATCTACAAAATTCACCCAGGTATATACTGTTATTTTTTGTTAATTATGTGTATAGTTATTTTAAAAATCATTTTCATGCTAATATCAGTAGATGCCCTTGTAAAATATTTTTGTCAAATTCTCCAAGCCACATGATGTCTCGGATCAAAAGAAATAAAAATTATTATTTACCCCAGAAGCAATTGAAAAAAAAAAGAGAAAAACAAATTAAGTGATGGCATTCACGTGAATATGTTTGGCACTATTTTATTTACTGCATCATGAGAAATTTGTAATGTGGAGTGCCAAAGAAAATATTTTAAATGACTTATTTCAAACACTTGGACTCTAGCGGGTTTCCAATCTGTTGGTAACATGTACCCAAATCAGTGCAATATAGCGCTCGATGGAAAAAGTAGCAGTGCATGATGAAAAAAATATAGCAGTGCTCAATGAAAAAAATAAAAACACAGTGCTGAATAAAAAAGTGGTGCTGAGTAAAAAACACAGTAGTGCTGAAAGAAAAAAATAGCAGTGCTCAATGAGAAACCATCAACATCAAATAAGGTATTCTTAATGAAAATTTTATTTAACATGAAAATGAGTCAAGGAGAATCTGTGCATGATCATTTAAATGGATTTAATACTGTCACTAATCAATTGCATTCAGTAGGATTGGATTTTGATGATGAGCTTAGGGCCTTATTAATCTTATGCTCTCTTCTAGAAAGTTGGAACAGTTTGGTAATGGCGGTAAGTAACTCTGCTTTGAGTTCAAATAAATTAGAATTTGATGATGTGGTTGGTGTGATACTCAGTGAGGACATGAGAAGAAAAACCATAGGAGAATCATCTAGCACCGCCTTAACTATTGAGAATATAGGAAGAGGAAGAGAAAAATGCAAGAGTTCACATTGTGGAAAATCCAAAGGTAGATCCAAATCACGTGGAAAAGGAAAGCTACAGTGTTGGCACTATGGCAAAAATGGTCATCTCAAGAAGGAGTGTTGGCAAAGAAAGAGTGATGGAAATGAAGGTAATGATAATAATGGTAACACTTCAGAAAACAATATTAGTGGATAAATTCTACATATGCTTTAATCTTATCTCTTGATAGAAATAGTGATTATTGGATAATTGATAGTGGTGCTTCATTCCATGCTACCTCACATAAGGAATACTTCATAGATTATGTTTCTAGAGATTATGGACAGGTTCTGTTGGGAAATGACCAACCATGTAAAATCATGGGTATTGTAAATATTTTGATTAAATCCCCAAATGGATTTCAATGGGCTCTTAAAGAGGTGAGACACATACCATATTTAAAGAGAAATCTTATATCGTCAAGTAATATTGATTGTGAAGGATATACGGTTGCACTCAGAGAAAATACTTGGAAAGTTACTAAAGGTTCATTGATAGTTGATAGAGGTAAATTAGTGGGTACTCTTTATTTACTTACTAATTTTTCTCACTGCTCCATGAATTTAGTTTCTACATGTGAGAGTGCATCTTTGTGGCACCAAAGACTTGGCCATATGAGTGGAAAAGGTATGGAAATTTTACATTCAAGAGATTGATTTGGAATTTTGTGAGGATTGTGTTTATGGTAAAGTAAAGAGAGTTAGATTTATCAAGTATGGCAAAGAAAGGAAGAAAAATAAATTGGAGCTTGTGCACTCATATGTTTGGGGCCCAGCTCAGGTAACTTATCTTGGAGGTTCTTCTTACTATGTACTTTTTATTGATGATGCAACAAGGAAAACATGTATATATTGCATTAAGAATAAAAGTGATGTTTTTAATACCTTCAAGAATTGGAAAGCATTAGTTGAAAATGAAATTAGTAGAGAATTTGATGTGTTTTTTTCTAAAAATGGAATTAGAAGAATCAAGGTAGTTCCAAGAACACCTCAAGAAAATGGGGTTGCAAAAAGAATGAATAGAACCATCATGGACCGTGCTAGGAGCATGAGAATACATGCAGGCTTAGCATTATTTTTATGGGCTCATGTTGTTGATACTACAGTATATCTGATTAATAGAGGACCTTCTAGTGCCTTAGATGGAGGAATTTTGAAAGAGCTTTGGATAGGTAAACCAATAAATTATTCTTTCCTTAAGGTATTTGGATGTGAGGATTTTATGCATATAGACAAAGAGAATAGAAATAAGTTAGATGCTAAGGCCCAAAAGTGCTATTTTATTGGTTACGGTATTGATAGCTTGGGTTACAGATTATGGGATTGTGATAACAAAAAATTCATTAGAAGTAGGGATATCATATTTAATGAAAAAAACTTGTATAAATATCAGTTGCATGGAAAGAAACATAAAGAGGAAATTACTGAATACATAAACTTTGATGGACACAGAAAAGGTAACTCCAAAAGTGGTAGAAGATCAAAATGTATAGCAGTAGCAACAAGCACCTCAATCTCCAAAAAGTGTTGTTAGACGATCTACCAGGATAAGTAAAATTCCTCAACGTTTCTTTGATTATGTTTTGTATACTGATGCTGGTGAGCCAAAATGTTTTTAGGAAGCATTACAGATGGATACCAGGAATAAGTGGGAGCTTGCAATGAATGAAGAAATGGAATCTTTATTCCACAACAAAACTTGGGATTTGGTTGAGCTACCCAAAGGTAAAATATCTTTAACCAATAAATGGGTGTATAGGATTAAAGAGGAGAATGAAGGGCATAAGAGATACAAAGCAAGATTAGTGGTCAAGGGATCCACTAAAAAAAAAAGGTATTGATTTTGATGAGATTTTTTCTCCAGTTGTAAAAATGACCTCTATTAGAGCTATTTTGAGTCTTATACCTATAGAAAATTTGTATCTGGAGCAATTGGATGTGAAGACAATTTCTTCATGGTGATTTGGAGTATGAAATTTATATGGACCAACCAGAAGGCTTTCAGGTGAAAGGTAAAGACGATTGGGTATGTAAACTGAAAAAGAGCTTGTATGGGTTAAAACAAGCTCCTAGATAGTGGTATTTAAAATTTGATAATTTCATGGATAATCAAAGGTTTGAAAGATGTCAAAGTGATCATTGCATATATTTTAAGCAAACTGGAAATGGTAACTATATTATTTTGCTATTTTATGTGGATGAAATGTTGGTTGTAGGAACAAATATGAAAGATATAAACATGCTCAAGAAGAATTTGGCTAAATCCTTTGCCATGAAGGATTTGGGAGAAGCCAAACAAATCCTTGGTATGAGGATAACAAGAAAAAATGAGAGTCACACTCTAAAATTATCACAAGCAAAATAAATTGAAAAAGTGCTTAGGAGATTCAACATGAACAATGCAAATTTTGTTGCTACTCCATTGGCAAAGCATTTCAAACTCACCAAATATTTGTGTCCCAAGACACAAAAGGAATAAGAGTATGTGGCTAAGGTTCCCTATGCATAATCAGTTGGAAGCTTGATGTATACAATGGTTTGTACAAGACCAAACATTGCCCACACAGTGGGAGTAGTGACTAGATTTATGAGTAATCTAGGAAAAGGATATTGGCAAGCGGTAAAATGGATACTCAGGTACTTGAGAGGAACTTCAAATTATTCTTTGAATTTTGGAGGCTCTAATATGGAAGGTTATCTTGATGGTGGAAGGAGCACTACTGGATACATCTTTACTATAGGAGGAGGAGTGTTTAGTTGGATTTCTAAACTCCAACACGTAGGTGCCCTTTCAACCACTGATGCTGAATATGTTGCTGCTGCAAAAGCAAGCAAAGAGATGGTTTGGTTTCAAAGACTGATGGAAGAACTGGGGAAGAAGCAATAGGATAATATGTTATGGAGTGATAGCCATAGTGTTATACACCTTATGAAGAATTTGACATTCCATTCAAAAACTAAACACATCAAAATCAGGTATCATTTCATTAGATCAATAGTGGAAGATGCATCTTTGAAATTAGGGAAAGTTCACACATCACAAAATCTTGCTGACATGCTTACAAAAGTGGTTTCAAGAGAAAAGTTGAGCTTTTGCTCAAATTCAGTTGGCCTTAAGGAATAAGAGGCCATGATGAGAATTTTTCAGTCCTTGGTTGAAGTATGGTGCAATGGAATTAGTCTCCAAGTGGGATATTGTTAGGAATGGAGCCTAATTATGAGGAGGCTAAACAGAGAAAGTTTCATGGATTTACTGCAGGATGGGTAAGGAAAGTTTTCAGATTTACAGTCTATTAGTCTACTAGAGAATTTTTTCATATTTACAACAGGACAACCAGGGAAAGTTTTTTTTGTTTTTATCAGTGTTAATCTTGGAATGTATTAAGAAAAGTAGTTTTTTTTTCTGTTTTTTTCTTCTATATAGTTGTGAGGAAAAACAGAGTATACAATGAAAAATTACTATGTTGATTCCTTGTAAATATAGAGAGGAAATTATAGCAGATGTTTGTTGTAGGTTGTAACCCTCTATTGCTTGGATTGAGAAAGAAAGGACTGAAAATTCTCGGTGGATGTAACCCACATTGGGTGAACCACGTTAAAATCATTGTCTCTTCTATTGTATGTTTGTCTTATTTTTTGAATTCTGCTATTAAATTTTGAAACACTATAATTACTTTTCTATATTTTATATAGTGATTTACTCTAACAATATTTTTCTCCAACATTTCGTCTTTACAAAGAATTGGATGACAAAAAAAATCTATCATCCACTTGTTTCGAATAGCTCTCATGCAACATGGCAATTTCCTTGTCGTTGGATAATTTTAGATTCAAACAAATAAAATCAATAGTTACTTTCTTTCACATACAACCATACATGTATAATCCATCGACATGAATGAAGGTTTTTCATGTACTCTTAAGTTGTTGGTGAGTGTTTCACTACTAGGGCTATTTTACCCTTGCCAAAGTGAATACCCCACCATGATGATATGTCACACCGCCATCATTTCCCACTTTATTTGTCAAGGATCTATATCTACAAAACAAAGACCATCAACAATACCATATATAACAATGATAAAGCATAATATTTTAAAATAGATTCCTATAATATACAATTAGTAACATCATGAAATATGTTTTTGGGAGGGTCATTACATAGCTAGACATGATAGAGGAAATACTAAATAAATTTTATGCTAGAGAAAATACTAAAGGAATTTTATGCTAGTTTCTCAGTGGACACTATTTCAAATAAACTATGGCTACTAAAACTTTTAGATCTAGATATTTATAGCCTACATTATATTTTGTGTAGACACCAAAACAACACCCATCCGATTAAGTGACTACAAACATCGATCGCATTGACACACACAGCTTTCAGGGCAGCCCTCAGAGGTCAAATAGTGGTCCTAACCACTCACACAACAGTTTAGAAGGTCAAAAAATGAGCAGAGCAAAGATGGTCGTCTTAGACAAGCCTTCATCAAAACAAAGTCAAACTTCAAGCCTTTAGCAAACTGCAAGAAAGCCTTAAGCAAGCAAGAAAGCCTTAAGCAAGAAAGCCTTATCAAAGCAAGACAAAGTCTTCAAAGCAAAGCCCTCGTCAAAAGTCGGGCCAAAGTGTCACGATATCGCGACACTTCGGGCCCTTTGCCAAAGTCAGGTCGAAGTGTCACGATATCTCGACACTTTGGGCCCTTTGCCCAAGCCGGGCCGAAGTGTCACGATATCGCGACACTTCGGGCCCTTTGTCCAAGCCGGGCCGAAGTGTCGCGATATCGCGACACTTCGGGCCCTTTGCCAAAGCCGGGCCGAAGTGTCGCGATATCGCGACACTTCGGGCCCAAAGCCAAGACCTGGCCGAAGTGTCACAATATCACGACACTTCGGCATCAAAGGCAGAAGCATCCAAAATCAACATTCAAAAGCATACTTACGACCAATCAAAGGCAGAAGAATCCAAAATCAACATTCAAAGGCATACTTGCGACCAATCAAAGGCAGACTTTGGCATGGCCACCATGTGGAAGGCATGGCCACCACGTGGCACCCCTATGTGCCCCTTTTCAAAGAGACCCCGTGTGTCTGTAAGAATGGCGGACTTCACCAACTACATTAATGAGACAAGCAGTGTCAGCAACAAATCTGATCCGAGGCCATGTCTCATAACTACTGATGTCAGTGCGAGCCATGTCTCATAAATCTCCTGACAAAGATCAAATCTCAACGGCCCCTATGGATTTAGGGTTTGACATTAATGTTTCAGAGGCGAAATCCTCTATAAGAACTAGCTCAATGCAATGTAAAGAAAAAAGAAGCATTTTAAAAAACACAACGAAGTGCTGTTCATTCGAGACCCGATCGCACCAGTTTAAGTTCACCTTCTTCACATCCAGAATCTCTTGTGAAAGAGAGGTTGGTGGGTGGTTTCAGAAGTGTAAGTTTGACCTTCGAACCAGACATTCGACCATAGTGAACTACCAATTCAACGACAACACATTATCCTGGATTTTGAGCCAATTCCTAGTGGATTGGCATCAAAGTCATATTTTAACAGGGCGGCCCGTTTGGGCACCCCACGTACGTTCCTATATTTCAAGTTATTTTATTTTGTCATATGGTAATCTCTGACGCTTAGACGTTTATCATATTCAGAAGACGCTGCTCTTAGTTTTATGTCGATTTATTCTGATATCGCGTGTTCATATTATCTTACATTTTAGGTTGTCCAAATAACTCACGCTATATGGTAGAATTTATCTTGCATCACGCTGTGCGTTCAAATATATCTTACAGTATGTCTTACCAAATATTGTCATGCAACACTATGAAATACTAATGTGCAGGCAACAACATTCAGAATCGATCGACTTTTTAATGACAGTTTACGTTTTATAATGTATGTTGTTTTCAAACACGTTAAAACAACAGTTTATGTTTTATGTTTTTAAATACGTTTTATATCTGATGACATTTTCGAATTTCCATTAGAAACGTAGGTTGCATAGAGTTGTTTGGTTGTATGAATTTAATGAATCTTTCGAATGTATTACCTATTGATTTTTAAAGCTAACGCTCTACCCTTTTGCAGCAGGTGCTACTGACAACGTCTCTGTGTTTCTCTGATCACAGGAAGAGCCACAAGGAGCAAGGATTTATCAACGCAAGTGGTGGCAATACTTTGGACCGTCCATTTCAAATGTGGGCATGCGGATAGAAGAAATATTAATCTTGATTGTAACCGAGACAGACTAATACTCCTAGCCCCTAAAAAGGCAGGAGATGTATTGTAACCGAATGAAGTTGATATAAAAGGGTTGTGCTCCTGCTTTTCTCCTTTATATTCGGTTGATTCAAAGTTCTATTTTCATTACATCTTTAATATCGTTTTTCCTTCTAAAATCTCATGCTTTCAGTGGCGATCACGTTTGGGCACCCCACGTACGTTCCTATATTTCAAGTTATTTTATTCTGTCATATGGTAATCTCTGACGCTTAGACGTTTATCATATTCAGAAGACGCTGCTCTTAGTTTTATGTCGATTTATTCCGATATCGCGTGTTCATATTATCTTACGTTTTAGGTTGTCCAAATAACTCACGCTATACGGTAGAATTTATCTTGCATCACGCTGTGCGTTCAAATATATCTTACAGTATGTCTTATCAAATATTGTCATGCAACGCTGTGAAATACTAATGTGCAGGCAACAACGTTCAGAATCGGTCGACTTTTTAATGACAGTTTACGTTTTATAATGTATGTTGTTTTCAAACACGTTAAAACAACAGTTTATGTTTTATGTTTTTAAATACGTTTTATATCTGATGACATTTTTGAATTTCCATTAGAAACGCAGGTTGCATAGAGTTGTTTGGTTGTATGAATTTAATGAATCTTTCGAATGTATTACCTATTGATTTTTAAAGCTAACGCTCTACCCTTTTGCAGCAGGTGCTACTAACAACGTCTCTGTGTTTCTCTGATCGCAGGAAGAGCCGCAAGGAGCAAGGATTTATCAACGCAAGCGGCGGCAATACTTTGGCCCGTCCATTTCAAATGTGGGCATGCGGATAGAAGAAATATTAATCTTGATTGTAACCGAGACAGACTAATACTCCTAGCCCCTAAAAAGGCAGGAGATGTATTGTAACCGAATGAAGTTGATATAAAAGGGTTGTGCTCCTGCTTTTCTCCTTTATATTCGGTTGATTCAAAGTTCTGTTTTCATTACATCTTTAATACCGTTTTTCCTTCCGAAATCTCATGCTTTCAGTGGCGATCACGGTGGGACCTCCGTCCACGGTTTTTGTTTTAGATTAAATTACTGATCTAAAAATTGCTTGTTTTTTTTACAGGTACCTATTTTTTTTTTAACATCAGACTGTTATTCGTCTCTGCAAGTGACGATTACAAAATTTTATTCGTCTCACCCCGGGACGAATAAAATATTCGTCTCACCCAGGGACGATTAATTGTTTTGGTATTCGCGTCACCCAGGGACGAGTACAACTCTGTGCATTTTTTAGAGCAAATCAGAAACATCCCGTTGAGCAGAGAAGAGGTAGGAGTTTTCTTAAGCTTCTGTCGAATTTTTTGTTTTTCGGTTTTCTGGTTTTTAGCTTTGTATGGCTTAGGGAAAGATTTCTTTTTCGTTTTCTTGTTTCAATTTTTGCAAAGTAAAATGAACCCCACACACCACGTGGTATTTTAAACCAAGGCGTTGGTCGTAAAACCCCAACCCTTGAGCAAGACCAAAGGTGGATTCCATTATCACTTTGGCTTGAGATATTGCATCCATTACCTCGATCGCGACTGTTGCTAGACGTAAATCCTGACGAAAGCTGACCGAGTGTAGCTTGGGGTGATTCCCAACACGCGAGGATAAGTCTTCTATGGTAGGTGTCATAAACAGAGCGATTCCCCTTCCGTACCGCCTATGTTCCACGTATCATCTGCTCTCACGTACCTATAGTTTCCCTCTCGTAAGGGCGGGTATATAGAGAGGTTGGTATATCGGTCCGGCAATGGTATATCGAAGGGGCGACCATTTATGGGAGTCATATGAGCCAACATTATGCATTTAAACGTTCTTCCAAAATTGCAAAAACAAAACAAAACATCAAAATGCACTAAACCAGTTTAGGACACACTATTTAAATCCTTAAAAGAGATAATCACGGTTTGTGTACGTGTGTGTTTATTTCTGCTTAGTGTAAACAAAAAGACAAATCATCATAAACGAGATAAAATCTGCTTAGATAGTAGAGAAGCACCACAATGGTGTACACCCGTAGCCAAGCCCAATCAAGGGCGGATGCTGCGGAAGGTGCACGAAGAGAGGGCGCTAGTCGCCTTCGCTTTAGCCCTGAGGACTTGGCTATACCGCTTTGGCGGTCCAGCCTACAAGAGAGTCCACATCAGGCCCCATCAAAAAGAAATTATTGGGAGCCTCCTCAGTGGGGTATGCCCATCCAACACAGCCCCTTTCGGGAAGATGCTTTACATGTAGATCTCAATGTAAGTAGACAACCGCCTCTTGAGGCTAGATCTGAGTGGCCGCAGCACGATGAAGCGCTAGAGTGGCATAGTGCCCATGAGGAGAGACAGCGTGACTACGCTACCTCTTCTTTGCCTCACATTAGAACAGAAAGACAAAATCCAGAGCGCAGGGCTCTTTATACAGGGCGAGCTAACTCCGCCCGCCCCTTTCAAACCCATGAAAGGGAGTACGAGGAAGATCATCGAATTCCTCGGGAACAACAAACAGCGTGGGAACCTTGCGTTTCTGCACCTGCTAGATATCATGATCATACCTCGAGGCCAGGGCCTCAAGTAAATGTCGCCTACCTCGACAGAGGGAAGCAACCCATTAAAATTTTAGATCATCAAGATCGAGGCAAACACATCAGAGAAACATTTAAACCTCCTCAGCAAAAGAGGGCAGACCAAATTGACCCGGCAGTCGCCAGACATGCCGCCCGCCAAGCTCGAATCACGCAGCTTGAGCAGGGTCATCAGGAGTTAGAATACTTATACCGCTTGAATAAAGAGCGCATGCAACGCGAAGCGGATGAGTTGCGATATAAACTACCTGAGCGGGTGCCAACCCCTCGCACCCACAGAGAGGAACAATATGAGAGGCACAATCCTTTGGTGCAGGACAGGTCTCCGCGACCTCGTCAAGCTTTGCCTCCGAGACCTTATAGACCTGAGAGGGAGGCCACTCCCCGCAACAATGCTGGGTACCCTCAACGGGGACTCAATCAAGGTCATAGGTCTCGCCTAGAGACTCCTCAAGAAGTTTATGAGGAGTACGAACCAGAAATAGAACGGGCCAAAATGCCCCATCAAGGCGGGAGGGCTGCCACTCGGCCACCCCCCCATAGGCCTCCAGTCTCCCATAATTCACAACGGGAGCAAACAAAAGAGGAAGAAATAAAATCTTTCGATGCATACAAAGCGCTATTAGAGCGTTTGGAGTCTGTGGAGACAAAAGCTTCTGGGCATCAAAAGCCCACATTACGTCAACTCCGCAGTCATCCAGTGCATCCCTCAGTACCTACACCTCTTTACCCCGAACACTTCAAGTTGCCTCAATTGGCAGTCTTTAAAGGTGAAGAGGATGCACAAGAACATGTCACACGGTTCCTAAGTCAATGCTTCGGCATCCAAGATAATGATGCATTGTTGCTTAGAACATTCATAACCACATTCGCAGGCCCTGCCTCGGATTGGTTCACACAATTACCCAAACACAGCATAAACAACCTAGATCAACTAGTAGATGCGTTTCTTGAACGTTTTGCTTTCAACACAAGGAAGAAGGCATCACTAAGTGATCTGGCCAGCCTCAGGCAATATGAGGAAGAAACAATAGCAGCATACGGGAACCGATGGAGGGCTTTGCTTTCCAGGCTACCCTACCGTCCCCCTATGTCTGATCTTACACAGATGTTTGCACGGAGTTGCTTAAAATCAATCTCTGGTCTATTGCTACTGCAACAATACGACAGTTTAGAAGAAGCTTTGGCGCAAGCCAGAGTCATAGAAGAGATTAAAATAGGCGAGGGCGCCATCGCCAAGCCTAAAAAGAAAGAGTGGAATAAAACCACTAAGACTGGGAATACGCAATCACAACCCGCAGCGGTTAATCAAGTTGCGATAAATGTTCCCAAGCCTGTGCAAGAAATGCAGCCCCAAAAGGCTAATTACCAAGCGGTGCCTCCTAGTTATGAAAAAGATAATAAGAAACAGGAGCAGAATCAGCAGCGTCGCCCTAGGCGACAATTCACCCCTTACACAGAGTCCAGGGACTCCCTATTTGACCGCTTGTCAGCGGCAAATTTAGTCACCCTTCCAGAGATCCCAACTATAGACCCTAACGCTCCTAAGCCTAAAGGATATAGAGAGGAATTATATTGTAGATTTCATAGGCGAAGGGGACATGACTTGAATGGATGCTGGAAGTTCAAAGGACTAATCCAAGATTTAATCAAAAATAAAACATTGGCCGTGGACAACCCCATAGCGCCAAACAATCAACAAATGGGGGTATTCAAAGACCCTTTGCCTGCCCACGAGGCACAAACAAAACCTCTCCAGGTTAATGAGGTGCGACAGAATCTTCCCATGCAAGGATTTGTGGGAATGATCAGCATAGTGACGAGAAATAAAAAGTACCCAGCAGTTGCCCCCGAGGTAGCTATAAGAGAAGTTCCAACAACGTCACAGCCTCAACAACACCCTGTGCAGTTACCTCCGCCTAGACCAGAGGTCACGATACGGACCAAACTCACGCAGAGTTTGCGGACCACATCGGCTAGGCTGTCCATTTACGAGCTTATTCAACAGTCAACACCTCATAGGGAAGCTCTTATGGACATTTTAAAAACCATCGACTTACAGCCTCACGAAGCAAATTCTTTCAACAACTTCGTAGGACATGTGAAACGATGTATTGAGCCAGTCATCACCTTCAGAGAGGATGAAGTCAAAGCAATATCGAATGACGCGGCAGATCCACCCCTGCACGTTGTTGCGCGGATCAACGGGATCCCGTACAAGAGAGTGTTGGTAGATACTGGCTCGTCCAGTAACATCATTACCACTGCAGCCTTAAAACATTTGAAGCTGCCAGCCTCTCATATCACAGCCTCCACCTACACACTGTGAGCTTTCAATGATGCAATATGCTCGACAGTCGGCACAGTTGTTCTACCTGTCCAGGTAGGACAAAAGACAATACCAACATTGTGCCATGTGTTGGAAGGCGAGATGGCTTACAATATACTGCTAGGGCGGCCTTGGATCGGGGACATGAAGTGTGTCCCTTCCATCGCTCACCAGTGCTTAAAGTATGCTTTTGAAGGAGAAATACATGTAGTCCCGATGGACTTGGAACCCTTCAAATATTGCAATGCGGTACAATTAATGCCTCAGTCGACCCTCCCCTTCAACGCATTTGGATTTCCAGTTAAATCCATCTAAACAGGGTCCCATACCGCAGGCACCACTGGTGACCAAATCACCAAAATCCCAGCCAGGTGAATCCTCATCATCAGCTCCTTCATTACCAATGCCACCTGTCATGGCTAAACAGAAGGACAAGGGAAAATAGATCATGGAAGAGGTTCAGCCCCTAGAAGAGGGGTTGCCAACAATTTCAACGGTATCAACAGAGGAAACACCTAGCACTACGAAAGCTGAGATTCCTAAACCACCAAACATGGAATGGACTCAGGAAGGACTCCCGTTCCCTCCCTCCCAAGCATCAACAATCACTATTGAAATGGCCAGTACAGGCCTGGGGGAGTACTTAGTGCAGAATGTTGTGGCAACGCCTACAGTAGAATCAGTACAGGATATGGGGAGACCTCGCCTTCCCATAGGAACAGTTGTTCCTCTAGGTCACCCACCCAACCAGACAAATTTTGTGTATGGGGGCCTTGATCATGGTCTTGAACCATGCAAGCAAAAGGAAGCAGACGAAGAACCTTTTGTTGAAAACATCAATTATCTGTCAAACCCGGATTTTGCTCTAAGATATCTGGACCAATGCAATTGGCATGGATACGGGTTAGGCAGATATGAGCAAGGGATGCGTATCCTTTGCCAACCAAGATATCAGATGCCATATGATAAGTCAGGAGTAGGGTTCAACCACCCCCGCCCTTAGACATCTTGGTCGAAAATATGCAAGGCCTAGAAATAGGCAACAAGGGGGGATTGGCACCCGATCTCTATGCCAACCCAAATACAGACTTTACATTGGGAGATTACCTCCCATGGTCAACCAACACCCTTGGCAACAGTAGTAATCCCTCTCCTTTGATAGAAAGAGGTGAAGGTTCGGACACTAATCCCCAAAGAAAACATCAACGATGTCCGGATATCTTTTTGAAGCTGTTCCCCTTAGAGGTTCCAGTTGAATCAATACAGTGTCAAGAGAATCAGGTCCCTCCACCGACAGTGGAGCAACCGCAACGGGACCAGATCAATTTTCTGGAACAAGGAGAACCCTCAATGTCGCAAGTAACAATTGCTGAACCGAATGAACATTTTTGGATCTTCGAAAGTGATTCAGAAGATGAGACTGAGATGGACTATCTCAGACATGCGCGACGGCATCACCGCCCTTTAACTCATGAAGATCTAATGGGACAGATGGGCATAAGGTTAGGGCATGAATGGTGGGTAGACCCAGCGGGGTGGGCCCTAGTGTTAGATCCATGGCTCCAAATTCACGATGAGCACCGTCCACCCCGAGACCCTATCATGACAACAGTGCCAAGGGAAGACCCTGTCCTCCTTTTCGCACATAGGGCCGATCCATTCGTGCCCGTTCCCCTAGAACCAGATCCAGAGTATAGGGAGCATCCAGAAGATTCAAGTTATCATACCCACGGTAATGGAGACCCAATTCATTCCATCTACATGATCTCCATTGATTTGACCGCACCCATCCGCAATCCGGCCGATCCAGCACGGTCATTGCATCTCGACATAGATGCCATCGACTGGGATCGCGTCAATTCACCTTTATCACCATCAGAGTACTGGCCTTTCGGTGAAATGCCTCATTTTACCCCAAGGACAACTCAGGATATTTTTTAGGCTGAAGAGGAACCCGAGGTTCCAAGCGTAGATCTAAACTCAGCTAATGATATCCATTTGATCCCGACTCCACATCAGTTGGAGGACGGATCCCACATGTTAGTCGAGGAGACGACTGACGTAGACATCGGCATAGATCCAATGAATCCACAGATTCTCAAGCTGGGGGTAAGTCTTTCCCCCGAAGAGCAAGCCGACTACACTACCCTTCTCAAAGAGAAGAAGGAGGTTTTTGCATGGTCATACAAGGATATGCCAGGACTAGACCCGCAGCTAGTCACGCATAATTTAACGCTTGATCCGACAATCAAGCCTGTAAAGCAAAAACTACGTAAGATGCACCCAACAGTGGCCTTGATGGTCAAAGACGAATTACAAAAGCTGTTGGATGCACAGTTTGTCATCTGCGTGGATTATCCGCCATGGTTGTCCAACATGGTTCCCGTCAAGAAGCCCGACGGGAGGATTCGCATATGCACCAATTTTTGAGATCTAAACAAAGCGAGTCCTAAGGATGATTTCCCCTTACCGAGCATCGACGCGTTGGTAGACGCTACAACAGGTCACGAAATGCTCTCCCTCATGGATGGTTTCTCGAGATACAATCAGATTCGTATCAATCCTGAAGACCAACTAAAAACGGCGTTCACAACGCCTTGGGGGACATTTTGTTATAAGGTCATGCCTTTTGGCCTTAAAAATGTTGGTGCCACCTACCAACGTGCCATGACATATATCTTCCATGATTACATGCACAAAACTTTGGAAGATTACATGGATGATTTATTAGCCAAGTCTCTCTTGCGCTCAAATCATATCAATGACTTAAGCAAGATCCTCGATCGCCTCATGGAGCATAAAGTTAGACTAAACCCCAAGAAGTGCGTCTTTGGCATCACATCTGGAAAACTCTTAGGTTTCATAGTCTCAAAATGAGGAATCGAGGTGGACCCAAAGAAAGTCAAGGCAATCCTTGAAATGGTTCCCCCAACTACAATCAAGCAACTCGAAGTCCGCAGGGAAAGGTCGCGTCGATTAAACGCTTTATAGCGCAATTATCCGACAAGTGCCGACCCATGAACAAATTATTGCACAAGGGGGTTACATTTCATTGGGATGACGAGTGCCGATCGACCTTTGACGAGATCAAACAATACCCGGCTTCGCCGCCAGTATTGGCACCACCTAGACCAGGAGTGTCGTTCTACTTATACATCTCGGCTACTGAGGTGGCACCGGGCGCCATGCTAGCCCGGAAGAATGAACTTCACAAAGAACAGGCTACATACTATCTTAGCCGCACCCCGGTCGGTTATGAACTTAACTATGCATACGTTGAGAAACTCTACTTGCCAGTGGTGTTTGCTACTAAAAAGCTACGCCATTACATGCTGAGCAACACTACGTATGTTGTGTCTAAGGAGAATCCATTGCGATACATGATGAGTCGTACTTATCATAGTAGTCGCACGGCGAAATGGATCATGTTGTTGACGGAATTTGACATAGAATTTATTGGACAAAAATCTATCAAAGGACAAGTCATAGCCGATCAACTAGCAGAGGCTCCTCTTGAAGACGATCAGCCTCCGGTCATAGAACTACCCGATGATGGGGTCTTCCATGTCTCAGAATCGCCAGATTCTGATGAGCCTGAGTCACAAGCCGACATAACCCTATTCTTCGATGGTTCTAAATGTGAGCAAGGTGGTGGCACGGGAATTGTATTCTTCACACCGCAGGGTGCCCCAATGCCCCTGTCATTTAAATTAAACTTCCCATGCACCAACAATAACGTAGAGTATGAAGCCTTGCTCCTAGGTCTTCAGACAACAATCACCATGAACATCAAACGACTGAATATCTTTGGTGATTCGCTGTTAATAGTCAATCAAGTCAAAGGGGTATATCAATGCAAATGCCCAGTTCGAAGGCTTATAAAGCCCTTGTGGACAAATTCCTGGCAAAACTTGAGTGGTATGACATCGAGGCCCTCCCTCGATCATCGAATCATTTTGCGGACACAATGGCCTCCTTGGGGTCACTAATTCCGTAGGACCTTTCCGGTGATATGACAACCATTCAAGTCAAAACCTTATCGCAATCCGCGATGGAGCGTGCAAGCTCAGACTTGACGCCAGGAATCCACATGATCCAGATTGAACCATCCTCGGATAAGTTCTCTCGAATCCAAGATCGTCTGAAACGTGCCAACTGGGGGTCTTTGTTTTCCCCTACTCCCATTAATAGCAACACAACGCTATTCTTGCAGGTTCTATCCCATTCAGCGTCTGCTAGGGATGAACTTCAAGAGGGATTCGTTGTTCATACTATTGAGGTTTCTGATCAACAGGACTGGTATTTACCCATCAGAGACTACCTCAAGTTAGGTAGTCTTCCGCTTGATTTGACTCATGCCGCAAAACGAGCACTCAAGTAGAAAGCGGCTAAATATGTCTTGATAGGAGACATTTTGTATCGTCGCAGCTATGAAGGAATCCTCCTTCGTTGCTTGGATCAGCAAGAGTCCACTTGGGCAGTCGCCCAAGCGCACGATGGTACATGTGGTGGCCACTTTAGTGGTATGGCTATCGCAAAGCGCATTCTCCGCATGGGCTATTATTGGCCATCTTTAGAGCGAGATTGTTGCGCATATGTCAAGAAGTGCGTGAAATGTCAACATCATGCCAATCTGATGCACGTACCTTCTCAGGCCTTGCAGCCAGTCCAGTCTGCTTGGCCGTTCTCGCAATGGGGCTTTGATCTAATTGGAAAGATCTCCCCTGCGTCATCAGGTCGTCACACGTTTATCATAACGGCCACAGAGTACTTTACCAAGTGGGTGGAAGCAATTCCGCTTACCTCTACGATAGGACCCCGCATTGTGGAGTTCATTTTGCATAACATCATATGTCATTTTGGTATTCCATCCAAAATAGTCTCGGATAATGGAATGCCTTTCAAGAACAAAGACGTGCGTGCTTTGACCACAAAGTACAAAATTTAGCACAGCTTTTCGACACCCTATTATCCGTAGGCAAATGGGCAAGCAGAGGCGTCAAACAAAATGCTAGTTGCCATCCTTAAAAAGACCATCGCAGACAGTCATAAGGATTGGCACATTCAAATCCCACTTGCCCTATGGGCCTATCGCACTAGCATTCGCACACCCACTGGGGCCACTCCGTTTTCGCTTGTGTATGGTTCCGAGGCAGTCATGCCCCTAGAGTTGGAGATTCCTTCCCTGCGCATATCAATGCAGGAGTTCATCGACGATGATTCTACGTGGCAAGCCCGGTTAGACCAGCTTACGTTGCTTGACGAACGACGCGTTAATGCTCTCGAGCATTTACGTATTTATCAAGAGCGACTTAAGAAAGCTTACAACATGAAAGTTCACCTAAGAGACTTTCGGGTTGGTGATTTGGTTTTGAAGGAAAACCAGCAAAATTCCAATTTGCCATCCCACCTAAGGGACAAGTTTGCGGCAAATTGGTTAGGTCCATATGTCATTGATAGCAAAATAGGACCCGGGACATACCGGCTAGCTTCTCTGGATGGTATCAAGGAAACGAAACCCTTGAATATCAGTCATTTGCGACCATTTCATATCTAAGAGAGCCAAATCCCAAAATGCTCCAAGGATTCTTGCAATCGCTTGGTCAATCTCAAAATGCTCCAAGGATTATTGCAATCGCTTGGTCAATCCCAAAATGCTCCAAGGATTATTGCAATCGCTTGGTCAATCCTCAAATGCTCCAAGGATTTCCACAATTGCTTGGTCAAAAATTAAGAAAATTCAAAAACAACAAAAATCATCAAAAACAACAAAAAATTTGCATCTCATTCCTAGGCATACTCAAATTCATCAATAGAGAGTTCTTCTCGCAATTCATCTTCATATTCACCAAAATCAATCCATCAAAAATACAAAAATACATAGCTGCATTAAAGCATTGCACCCATACATTGCATATTTGTGGTCGTACGGGTCAAAGGCACCATAGGCTGTAATAGCTCTGTTAGTCCATCTTGTTCCACACTGTTCCATTTTACAAAAACAACAAAAACACCATGCATTGCTTTTACCACACTAGAGTCAGTGGTCTTTTAATGTATCAAGAGTTTTTCGTGATTCAATCATCATTTTGCTCTTTAGCCATGTAATGTATCAAGTCAAACAGATTTTACGAAGGTAGAGTTACACTTGAAATACACCTTGTTACGTAACATCCCAACACAAATTAAAACACATAAAAATTCCCAAGTTGTGTGAACGAAAGATGAAACCTGCACAGTAATCCAGGTCACCATAAGCGAAACGGTTATCTTGCTCATCCCCCTGTGCGAATGACCCCAAGAATGCTGAGAGTTGGCAAAAGGACAAGCATCCTCCCTACCCAATTCCCTAAGAATCCCAAAGTTCTAAATAGTTGCAAAACATCAAAAATTTGCAAGCGTCAAAACTCCAAAATTTGACATACTACAGTGCACACATCAAAAGGCACAAACAATAGTGATTATCGTCACTCCATATCCCCAATCCCTTGCTCAAAAGAAAAACAAATCAAAATAAACAGTGATTTTATCACTACAAACGAGCAAGTATCCCAATACAATTGAAGAAAAGAAGGGAGTTGAACTTGAATCCCTGGAACTCTCAGCATTCTAACGGGTCATGAGGCAAGCCTCAGTATCGGTTTGGTTGATAGCCTATCGGTCACTGGCGGTAAACCTCTCGCATGACGATATATCTATCACATTAACTTGTGTACAGATCAATATTTGCATGTGGATGAGCTAGCTTATGGTATCCTAGATAACACCGCAGATTAATCTAACTAAATACAACAAAGGAGTTAGTGGAGCTAGTTAGGTGATCCTCGATACGAGTTCGGTTGAAAGCCCATCCGGCACTGGCGGTATCCTGACAAATACCACATAAATGAACTCAACTGCACACACAGGGATGTGAAATAACTTGGTCAAAAACAAGTCCGATTCATACCTTGTTCAAAAGTCTTGTAAGATACGGTACAATCATGGCTAATAAGTTAAAACCGTCTGAGTCTCAGAAAACCTTAGCTACATTTCTAAACCGACTGCGCTACTTTTCATCCTTACACTACCATCAGAAAAGAAAAACCACATGTATACATACAAAGTCATGTATCACAGCAATCGCCTCAAAACAAAATAATGGAGTTCTAAACAGTCTATGGTGCCATAGCCACACATCACAAAGTCCATCCATCCATTTCATCTCTGCATATCACATACATTTGCATTCATCACAACATATGCATCCATCAATATAAAGTAGCATGCATCCACCAACATCAATCATTGTGCATAAAATCATGACGTATACACAAAGAAAGAAAATCAAAACAACAAAAACATCACAAAAATGCAACACAAAAACATAAGCAATAAGCATTGCCGGACACAAGTGCTCTTGCACTTAAACTCTTGGCATAAAAAAATCGATGTCGGGGTTCAACTTGTTACTCTCCTACTTCCCCTAGAAGGCTACCCCTAGCCGGACCGCTCCACGGGAAGATGGGTTGTTGATGATTTCACCCCATTATGGCATCACCAAAAGGGTTAACACCCACCAAAAATAGGTCCAAATGTCGGGAAACTGCACGTGCTTAAATGGTAAAACATCTAAAGGCACCCTAACCTAAGTCATCTTGGGTCAAGCGACTCGTCGCTTTTCTCACGAAGGTCATTCCCTCATCGATTCGTCGCTTGAGGGGGTAGTCACACTTAGTCACCAATCAACAAGCACACACCCAATCAAGGCAATGACATGCATTCAAAGAATCATTGACAAAGACAATCACGCTCCTGCTTGGGGCAGTAAACAAGCAATCATCAAATTGATCAAACACTTGGCATTCGTGAATCATGAACACAAGGTTTCCCCTGTGGACAAAAGGTTACGCCCTTTGCCTAATCATGACTAATCAATGTCCAAGCTCAAGTCACACCTCACCAAAATAGGTTAACACTTGAAATCAAATTCCTTAGCTCGTCAGAAGCAAGGATTCAAGAATGCATGCCCTTTCCATACTTGGGGCATCAAAAGTTGGTTAGGTTACCAAGAAACCCTAATCATTAGTGCTTTGGTCTTCTATTTTTGCTCAGCACTGCGTCACCCGTAGCACTTCCCAAAAAGGGGCATCTATAGACACCAAAACAGCACCCATCCGATTAAGTGACTACAAACACTGATCGCATTGACACACACAGCTTTCAGGGCAGCCCTCAGAGGTCAAACAGTGGTCCTAACCACTCACACAGCAGTTTAGAAGGTCAAAAAATGAGCAGAGCAAAGATGGTCGTCTTAGACAAGCCTTCATCAAAACAAAGTCAAACTTCAAGCCTTAAGCAAGCAAGAAAGCCTTAAGCAAGAAAGCCTTATCAAAGCAAGACAAAGTCTTCAAAGCAAAGCCCTCGTCAAAAGCCGGGCCGAAGTGTCACGATATCGCGACACTTCGGGCCCTTTGCCAAAGCCGGGCCGAAGTGTCGCGATATCGCGACACTTCGGGCCCTTTGCCAGCCGAAGTGTCGCGATATCGCGACACTTCGGCCCTTGCAGGGCCGAAGTGTCGCGATATCGCGACACTTCGGGCCCTTTGCCCAAAGCCCGGGCGGAAGTGTCACGATATCGCGACACTTCGGCCCAAGCCAAGCCGGCCGAAGTGTCGCGATATCGCGACACTTTGGCATCAAAGGCAGAAGCGTCGCGAAATCAACATTCAAAGGCATACTTGCGACCATCAAAGGCAGAAGCATCCAAAATCAACATTCAAAGGCATACTTGCGACCAATCAAAGGCGGACTTTGGCATGGCCGCCACGTGGCACCCCTACGTGCCCCTTTTCAAAGAGACCCCGTGTGTCTGTAAGAACGGCGGACTTCACCAACTGCATTAATGAGACAAGCAGTGTTAGCAACAAATCCGATCCGAGGCCATGCCTCATAACTACTGATGTCAGTGCGAGCCATGTCTCATAAATCACCTGACAAAGATCAAATCTCAGCGGCCCCTATGGATTTAGGGTTTGACATTAATGTTTCAGAGGCGAAATCCTCTATAAGAACTAGCTCAATGCAATGTAAAAAAAAAGAAGCATTTTAGTAAACACAACGAAGTGCTGTTCATTCGAGACCCGATCGCACCAGTTTAAGTTCACCTTCTTCACATCCAGAATCTCTTGTGAAAGAGAGGTTGGTGGGTGGTTTCAGAAGTGTAAGTTTGACCTTCGAACCAGACATTCGACCACAGTGAACTACCAATTCGCCGACAACACATTATCCTGGATTTTGAGCCAATTCCTAGTGGATTGGCGTCAAAGTCGGATTTTAACAGGGCGGCCCGTTTGGGCACCCCACGTACGTTCCTATATTTCAAGTTATTTTATTCTGTCATATGGTAATCTCTGACGCTTAGACGTTTATCATATTCAGAAGACGCTGCTCTTAGTTTTATGTCGATTTATTCCGATATCGCGTGTTCATATTATCTTACGTTTTAGGTTGTCCAAATAACTCACGCTATACGGTAGAATTTATCTTGCATCACGCTGTGCGTTCAAATATATCTTACAGTATGTCTTATCAAATATTGTCATGCAACGCTGTGAAATACTAATGTGCAGGCAACAGCGTTCAGAATCGGTCGACTTTTTAATGACAGTTTACGTTTTATAATGTATGTTGTTTTCAAACACGTTAAAACAACAGTTTATGTTTTATGTTTTTAAATACGTTTTATATCTGATGACATTTTCGAATTTCCATTAGAAACGCAGGTTGCATAGAGTTGTTTGGTTGTATGAATTTAATGAATCTTTCGAATGTATTACCTATTGATTTTTAAAGCTAACGCTCTACCCTTTTGCAGCAGGTGCTACTAACAACGTCTCTGTGTTTCTCTGATCGCAGGAAGAGCCGCAAGGAGCAAGGATTTATCAACGCAAGCGGCGGCAATACTTTGGCCCGTCCATTTCAAATGTGGGCATGCGGATAGAAGAAATATTAATCTTGATTGTAACCGAGACAGACTAATACTCCTAGCCCCTAAAAAGGCAGGAGATGTATTGTAACCGAATGAAGTTGATATAAAAGGGTTGTGCTCCTGCTTTTCTCCTTTATATTCGGTTGATTCAAAGTTCTATTTTCATTACATCTTTAATACCGTTTTTCCTTCCGAAATCTCATGCTTTCATTTTGACACTTCTAAAATTGATAATGCCTATGATAATTGTTAGATTTATTGGCAAAAATGAAGAATCTGATTATACTGCTATAACCAGTTCCTGTACAAAAACCCTTTCACCAATGGTGGTTACACTTTATTAGGATGATAAACCCAAATTATTTTACTGAACACAAATTTATATCAATAGTGATTTATTATTTTATTTGGTGGTCTAAAATGGAGGGAACCAGACATGCAGAAAAATATTTTATTTTAGAACTTCTAGAAATATTGATCACTAGGTTTGGGGTCCATGCTTCAATAGTGTCTAATAATACCAGAGCTTTCATAAGAGCTATAAATATATATTTTGTGAGAAAATATGGTATTTACTAGAAGGCATTATCAAACTATTATCCTTAATATAATGAATTAGTAGAGTCCACCAAAGAAAATATTGGTGACAATCAAAAGAGTTGGAACAAAATGTTAAACCAAGTATTATGAAAAGATATAATCATGATTAAAAAAGCTATTATGACCATACCATATGATCTAGTTTATGGAAAAGAGTTTGTGTTACCAATCAACCTTGAGTTACCTATCTCGAAATGCATAGACCAACAAAAATTAGAGGATTTCAAGCCAATCAAGAAAAAAGTATGAAAATTATTGTTGTTAGATGAAAAAGGAGAAAAAGCCTATAATAATTTTTGTGAGTACCATGTAGCTATTCAGTGGTGGTTTGATAAAATGTCATCATTAAAATTCTTCAAGGATGGTAAATTAGTGCTCAAGTGGGATTTAGATCATGCAAAACTAGGAAATCATAAAAATATAGAATCACTATGGTCCGGTCCATATCTAATATTGGGGAGGAAGGAATTAAATAAATACGATCTTCAAGATATGGATGGCCATATTTTGTCAAATTTTATGAACAACCTATACATAAAGCATTATGCATAGAAACATATACCACTAATATGTACATATGTAAATATTGATATGTATAAATAATTACATAATGATAATAGTAATAATAGTACTCTGTAAATAAAATAAAAATTGTTTGGCTAAGGATTAAGCCTAGTAGCCACCAGATTTTGAATTCCTAAAAATATCATTGGCCAAAAAAATTGGTAATCTTGAAAAAGGACATGTGATGTAAATGCTTACATGAACTTGTATTCCCCATAAAATAATTTATCATAGAATTTCAATGCGTGTAATCCTTGACATTAAATAAATAATGGCCATTTGTATTAGGTATTTCTTACTATATAAATAGGACTAGAAAGAGTTAATATGCACTAAAGCATTTATTCAAATGAGTGAGATACTATAGAATTGTCACAATACTCTATGTAATAAGAAGGATATATAATTGTTGGTGCCCGTGTTCATAGAAGAAATCAACTTGTGCAAAATAGCATGAGGTAAGAGGGAAAAAAGTATAGAAGAATACAAAAGAGCTACAAGATGACCTGGAAGATATCCATGACTGAATCATCATAACAAAAGTAAAGTGGAAGAGAATTAGAGAAGGGTCAAAGAATAAAGGAAATATGTCACTTAGTAGAATTGAGGCTACTCCATGGAATTTATTCTTATCCATATATGCTTATATTTATCCATCCATACCTTGAGCTCATCAAAGTATTTGTAAAATATTTGGTTCCAAAGATGAAAATGGTATACAATACACAAAAAGGAAAGTTGTTCACCATCACAAAGGAGGGAATAATAAAAGTATTTATAGTAGGAGCAAAATTAGGTACAAGATTTAAGCCCATTGATATAGATGAGAAAAGCAATTATTTAGATAAAGATACTTTCAAATCTTGGTTAACTAAGATTAAGCTTGAAAGTTTTAGAGGTACTCTGTAAATAGTCTTATCCATGTTGGTTGTAATTCTAGGGATATATTACTCAACATTTATAGAGGAAACCAAGATTCGAATCTTACCAAGCGATACATGGAAAATATCTAAACTTTATTTTAATACCACTATGTGGTGATGATGTAATATGGGTTGGGCCCATTGCAATCCTATATAACCAATTAAAAAAAATTCTAGGGTTAGATTCTAATGAGTTTGTGTATGAATACCAAATATATGTTACATATGTAGTCACTATTTTGCACAACTATGATAGGTCTAATGTTAGTAAACCTATATTCTTTAAGTAGACTCATTTTCTAAGTTATCAAATTCATAATCAACTAGTTGCACTAAAAATGAAATTAAACAAGAAATTCTACTATCCACTATTTTTAGCATGGTTGTTTATTTCCCATATAACCCCAATTTTGCATTGTATTAAACTCCCTTGAATAGAAAACGATCAACTATTCTTAATAGTTGATTAGAATTTAGTCCTTAGGAGAACCTCTTTGTATCAAGAGTTTAACAAAATGTTTAAGGGAATTGCATTAGCATCCATAAGTGGTCAAATACCTTTCCTAAGTTCTAAAGCCATAGATAAGCTAATAGGTAACAAACTAGAAATAGGGAATAGTATTTTTTGTTGGATGATACAATAATCCAAGTATATGGTTTTATTGGAATGCCTTATATTTTGTCATACTATGTCATAGATGAAGAACACAAGCTTATACTAAGAGGGGGGGTGAACAATACAAGACCTCTTTTTACTTTTTCCTTTATACTTCAAAACAGTAAATAAATATACCCAAAGAAATATCAAAGCAATGCAAAATATTATCCACAAAGTGACACAAATTTTAACGTGGTTCACCTAGAATGGCTGGGCTACGTCCACAAAACTTTTCTCTAAAAGTTATCTCAAAGTTCTTTGGGAATCCTTCCCAATTACAATGTTTATGAGCCTTGGCCCAAAGGAGATACCTTCCCCCAATCAAAATTTATGAGCCTCTCGCTCAAAGGAGATACCTTCCCCCAATCTGAATTTATGAGCCTCTCGCTCAAAGGAGATACCTTCCCCTCTGCTCTCGGAAATGATCCCTCGGAGATCAACCGCCTCTACCTCTTGCCGACATGTGGAACTCCTTTCCATCGAAGACCTCCTGTACTCAATGCTTAGCCTAAGAGACCTCTGCCTTCTATGATCACATCCACAGCAGCTCAGCAACCTGTACCAAACATAGTCAGTCGGTCTAGTACAAGTGTTCCTTTGTCTATCATATCTGTCCAACTCTTGAACAAATCAATCCTCTGCATACAAGCCTTCTCAAATACTTGCCAACTATCCTCAGGTTCTTCTCATGGAACCAATGCACCTCTATCCTCAAGTTCTCTGATAGAACTATCAAACTCAGCTCACAAGTCCTCTGCTAGGACCTGTCCAAATTTGCTCACAAGTCCCCACTGGAACCTGTCCAAAAAACTACTCACAAGTCCCCATAAAAACTTGTCCAATAACTGCTCAAAAGTCCCCACTGGAACCTGTCCAAGAACTGCTCACAAGTCCCCACTGGAACCTATCCAAAACTCAGCAAGCTCACCAAGAAAAAATTTCTTAGTAGGAAATCACAAAGTGAATTTTTAGAGACCCAATGTGATTTTTCAAACTCATAGAAGCATAAAGAGAATTGTTAGAGACTCAATATGTTCTATACTCAACTCCCAATCTCAAAACTCAACTCAAATCAACTCAGCTTAATCTCAATCTCAAATTTGAAAACTCAACTCAATATCTGAAATGGATAGGATAGAATTTTTTCTTTCAAGAACATGAAACCCCAACAATTGCCAACTATGCAAAGAATCACATAACAATGATACTCATGTTCTTTTCACCATCAAATAGGGCTTCAACAACAATGCTCATCAAACAAGGTTCAATCAACACCATTCAGCTCAAAACACAACCTTGAAGCATTTCACAATCAACATTAGAAAAGGAAACAAGTAGAAATCCTTTTCCCTCCAATGATATTTGAACAAAACAGCCACCAACAAAATATCACCAAATGCAAAGAATAACTTGCTCAAATCAACTCAATGGAGTAAGCCCAATATCATGAATCAAGTAAAGCAATAACTTGATCAAACAACCTCTATGGAAGCAACTCAACCATCAAACTCAAAACATCCAACCAAGGGTTCCACCAACTCAATGCAAGTAGCTAGACTCACAAATATAAACCCTAGTGCACAAAGCTTCCACTATCTCAAACTAGAAATTATGCATTCACCAAAAAATCTCCTTAAGGATAACAATGCATTAGTAGTCTTCAACCAACCAGAAAATAGGATTTACACCTAGCCAAAGGATACCTAGTAGAATACATTTTCACTCCAACCTTATTTCAGAAAACATACACCAATCATACTCATAAGAAGAATGTGCCCATACCTTATTGGAGTAGAAGATAATTGAACCTTCAAGTTGTCACCACACACAACTCTCAAACTTCCAACCAAGTTAGGGTTAGAATAAAAAGACATGAGCAATAATATAAACTTCCTTTATTACACCTTTTAGCTCCACTTCTTTAAACACAACCACCATAACATGCCAATAAATCAACAATCATAGACTCACACCTTATACCTCCATTTTTAATTTTAGCATAGCAAAGAATAATATTAAAAATACATCCAAATAAATATGCCCTTATTTCTCCTAATTTTTTATCCAATGCTAATCACAAAAGCCAAAACTCATAAAATTTAATCACACCTTATAAATCGCTATCCAAGAAACTCCAAATTTTGTGGCATAAAGATGTTTCAATAAAAACGTGTGTCACTCTAGCAAAGCACCCCCACGAGACTCAAAACGATGACCTCGGCCAATGCAGCGCCCCATAGCAGCCTTCGCTGCCACTAGCCCACACGGGCTATGAAGTTCACAAGTGAACATCCCTCCACTTCATCCTCGAAAAAAAAACACGAAGACTTTTCAACTACACGTGCTTCTAAGTCTTCCTTCAATCGCAGCGAATATAGAGCACAAACACCGCAAATTGCATTCGGGGAATTTCAAATTAATTAGCCTTCCAACCTTAGGAGTTGGAGAATAAATAGTCTCTTCGAAGACACCTTGACGTCGGTGAAAATAAAGACCATTTCGAAATTAATCAAAAGTCTTTTCAAAAAGTGTTTAAAAACCCTTAAATAATTTTAATAAATTAAGAATAAAAAAAGGTTTAAAAACCTTTAAGTATTTTTAATAAATTAAAAATAATTTCTCCCTTAATTAATTAAATAAATAATTAATTAAAACCTTGAAGGGTTTTAAATAATAATTAAATAAATAATAAAGAGAACCTCCATTGGTTTTAATAAAAACCATTTAACTTGGTTTTAATAAAAACTGGTTTGGTTTTAATGAAAAACCCTTGCCAATGGAATCTCTCCGGATTCTCTTAAAAATATTCTCTTGGAATATTCCACCTTTGAAGCCAACACATCCTCTTAACATTAATGTCATTTCCTTTTGACATCAATGACAACTCATAGACAAGAAGCTAGGATCTCAAACCCAAAATTGCCAACAATCTCCCCCTTTGTCATTGATGGCAAATCATGCTTCTCAACAACACAGAAACTCAACATAAATAGCTCCCCCTGTCTTGAGGCTCTCCCCCTTACTCAAATCTCTCCCCCTTTGTCATCAATGGGAAAGGGTAACCTTTGGGGCTTAGGACTAAGAATGAGCTACTTATCTTAGTCCCTCCCCCACCTCATGATGAGGTGATTAATTATTGGGTGGGAGTAAAACTCCCATTAGGCACTAATCATCATCAACGTCTATAACTTCCTTGTCGGACCTTCTCTTGAACTCTTTTTCCATATTCCTATTCCTATCACTGTTCTTGTTCTTGTTATTGTTCTCATATCTGTTCTTGTCCATGCCTTGATCCTTGGACCTGATCATGCCACTATTCTTGTTCATGTATTCTAGAATTTTAGCTCTACACTGTCTGATTTTGTGACCTTCATTGTTGCACTTGAAATACTTGACGATGTTGTTTCTCTGAGGTAAACCTAATCTTTTAATCCACCAGTTCTGACCAAAACTATTCTGACCAAACCTATTCTGACCAAACCTGTTCTGACCGAACCTGTTCTGACCAAACCTATTCTGGCCAAACCTGTTCTGACCAAACCTGTTCTGGCCAAACCTGTTCTGACCAAACCTATTCCTGTTATTTGCCTTGCAATAAAATGCCTTGTGCCCAAACTATTGACAAGAGTAGTAATACCCTTGAAAGTAACTAGCACTTCTAAAACTGTCATTTACCTCCTTCACTTGAGCCATGCAATGTGAAGCCATGTGACCAAACCCATGACAAGCAAAACATATGCCTTGAAACTTTCCTTTAATTGACCTCTTAGGTTCTTAAAACTTCTTCTTATCATTATGAATTTTGTTTTCTATTTCTATACATCTATCATTCAAGGACTCCTTTTCTAAAATACTTTCCTCATTAGAACTCTCTTCCTTTTGGAGTCTCTTACTAGACTCTCCAACTTGTTCCTTGTGTGGCTTAACAAAACCAAGGCTTGTTTTATCTATTGTATTTATTTGACCTTTGATGAGTGACTTAACCTTTTTGGAGCTATCTTGAAACTTGTAAAGCTTATCCTTGTACTCTTTAGTTTCCTCTTTCAAAGAAGCCATTTTCTATTCTAACTCACTATACTCAAGAACCTTAGACTCTAACTCATCCTTGAGTTCTTGTGTCTTAGCCATAGAGAAGTCAAGACTTTCTATAAGATAATTTCTCTCCATACAACATTCATCTAAATTATCCTTGAGTCTAAAATTCTTATTTCTTTCCTTTTTCAAAGCACTAAGAGCACTAATAAGTTCACCTTCAAGATCTACTTCACCTTCCTCTATATCTTCCTCTATTTGTTTGCTTTTTGAATCATCAAAGCCTTTTTCAAATTTCTTATCACTAGAGGTGCTACCCTTTTCAAAAACCACACATGCATCTTCCTTATAGTTTTCTGAAGCATCCTCATACATACTAGAAACCAAATCATTATTTGTGCAATCATCCTCAAGGTGACCAATATTTCCACATCTAATACATTTCATGATAATGAATCTATGTTTTGGTTCTTCCTCTTTTTTTGATATGAACAACATCTCATTTTCACTATCACTTGAAGAACTTTCACTATCACTACTAGAACACTTACTTGCTTTGTCTAGGTAGAAATTCTTCTTGTGCTTGTGAGAATACCTCTTTCCTTGATTGCTGTGCTCATCTTTATTTTTCCTGTGATGCTTGTGCTTTTCAGAATCCTTGCTCTTAGAATCTTGTTTATCTTCATCACTTTCATTCTTGGGAACAATACAGTTAGTAGCATAATGACCAAAATTTCCACAATTGAAACATCTTATATTTTCATACTTTTGTGCTTTCTAGAGAACTTGAATTTCTTACTGTAATATGCCTCTTCATCACTAGAAGACTCATCACTATCTTGAAGTTGTTTACCCTTGGAATTCTTGGTAGCCTTGAAAGCTGCATCTTTCTTGACATCAACCTTCACTTGAGTTCTCAACTCAAATGCTACAAGTATACTATGGAGCTCATCTTTTTTCAACTTATCCAAATCTTTAGCTTCCTCAATAGCAGAAATATTTTTACTAAATCTATTAGGAAGAGATCTTAAAATCTTATCACAAACATAATTTTCAGCAAGCTCAAGACCTAAGTCTTTCATGGAGTTAACAACCTCATCCATACGAAGCATGTAGTCACTAATATTTTCATCATAATTCATATTGAGTTGTTCAAACATACCTTTGAAGTGTCTCAACTTGGCCTTTTTGACATTTGTATCACTTGTATGAACCACCTTCAACTGTTTCCACATTTCACTAGTTGTATTGTAGTGAATTACTTTGGTGAGATCTTCTTTTTGTAACCCTTTCAGGATTGCATTCATTGATTTTGAATTGCTGTGATGTAGGAGCCTTTCTTCTTTAGAATTAGGACCATGTTCAGGAATAGTTTACTTATCTTCAATTACTTCCCAAACCTCATTCCCAAGTGCCATTATATGAACCTTCATCCTTGCACTCCAAAGACCAAAATTTGACCCATCAAGAATAGGTGTTGCATTGCTACTTGAATGATCCATAGTGTTCTTTACTAGCTTTTCCTTCAAGCTGTTAAACTTTTCGAAGGCACCTGTTCTAGTACCAATTGAAGAACACAAGCTTATACTGAGAGGGGGGGTGAACAGTATAAGACCTCTTTTTACTTTTTCCTTTATACTTCAAAATAGTAAAGCAATATACCCAAAGCAATATCAAATCAATGCACAATATCATATACAAAGTGACACAAATTTTAACGTGGTTCACCCAAAATGGTTGGGCTACATCCACAAAACGTTTCTCTAAAAGTTATCTCAAATTTCTTTGGGAATCCTTCCAAATTACAATTTTTATGAGCCTCGGACCAAAGGAGATACCTTCCCCCAATAAGAATTTATGAGCCTCTGCTCAAAGCAGATACCTTCTCCCAATAAAAATTTATGAGCCTCTACTCAAAGGAGATACCTTCCCCTCTTATTTGGAAATGATCCCTCAGAAGATCAACTGCATCTACCTCTTGCCAACATGTGGAACTCCTTTTCATCGAAGACCTCCTATCCTTAATGCTTATCCTAAGAGACCTCTACCTTCTATGATCACGTCCACAACAACTCAACAACCTATACCAAACACAGTCAGTCGGTCTAGTACAAGTCTTCCTTTGTTTGTTAGATCTGTCCAACTCTTGAACAAATCAATCCTCTACATACAAGCCTTCTCAAAGACTTTCTAACTGTCCTCAGGTTCTTCTCATGGAACCAATGCACCTTTGTCCTCAAGTTCTCTGATAGAACTATCAAACTTAGCTCACAAGTCCTCTGCTAGGACTTGTCCAAATCTGCTCACAAGTCCCCATCAGAACCTGTCCAAAAAACTATTCACAAGTCCCCACCGGAACCTGTCCAAAAACTACTCACAAGTCCCCACTGGAACTTGTCCAAGAATTGCTCACAAGTCCCCACTGGAACCTGTCCAAAACTCAGCAAGCTCACCAAGAAAAACATTCTTAGTAGGAAATCACAAAGTGAATTGTTAGAGACCCAATGTGATTTTTCAAACTCATAGAACCATAAAGAGAATTTTTAGAGACTCAATATGTTCTATACTCAACTCCCAATCTCAAAACTCAACTCAAATCAACTCAGCTTAATCTCAATCTCAAATATGAAAACTCAACTCAATATCTGAAATGGATAGAGTAGAATGTTTTCTTTCAAGAAAATGAAACCCCAACAATTGCCAACTATGCAAAGAATCACATAACAATGATACTCATGTTCTTTTCACCATAAAATAGGGCTTCAACAACAATTATCATCAAACAAGGTTCAATCAACACCATTTAGCTCAAAACACAACCTTGAAGCATTTCACAATCAACATTAGAAAAGGAAACAAGTAGAAATCCTTTTCCCTCCAAATATATTTGAACAAAACAACCACCAACACAATATCACCAAATGCAAAGAATAACTTGCTCAAATCAACTCAATGGAGTAGGCCCAATATCATGAATCAAGTAAAGCAATAACTTGATCAAACAACCTATATGGAAGCAACTCAACCATCAAACTCAAAACAACCAACCAAGGGTTCCACCAACTCAATGCAAGTAGATAGACTCACAAATATAAACCCTAGTGCACAACTTCCACTATCTCAAACCAGAAATTATGCATTCACCAACAATGCATAAGTAGTCTTCAACCAACCAGAAAATAGGATTTACACCTAGCCAAAGGATACCTAATAGAATACCTTTTCACTCCAACCTTATTTTAGAAAACGTACACCAATCATACTCATAAGAAGAATGTGCCCATACCTTATTGGAGTAGAAGATAATTGAACCTTCAAGCTGTCACTACACACAACTCTCAAACTTCCAACCAAGTTAGGGTTAGAATAAAAAGAAATGAGCAATAATATAAACTTCCTTTATTACACCTTTTAGCTCCACTTCTTTAAACACAACCACCATAACATGCCAATAAATCAACAATCACAGACTCACACCTTATACCTCCATTCTTAATTTTAGCATAGCAAAGAATAATCTTAAAAATACATCCAAAGAAATATGCCCTTATTTTTCCTAAGCTTTTATTCAATGCTAATCACAAAATCCAAAACTCATAAAATTTAATCATACCTTATAAATCGCTGTCCAAGAAACTCTGAATTTCGTGGCATAAAGACGTTTTAATAAAAACGTATGTTACTCTTGCAAAGCACCCCCGCAAGACTCGAAACGACGACCTCCACCAATGCAACATCCAACAGTAGCCTTCACTGCCACTAGCCCACGTAGGCTATGAAGTTCACAAGTGAACTTCCCTCCACTTCACCCTCAAAAAAAACTCTCAAAGAATTTTCAACCGCACGTGCTTCTATGTCTTCCTTCGATCACAGCGAATACAGAGCACAAACACCGCAAATTGCATTCGGGGAATTTCGAATTAATTAGCCTTCCAACCTTAGGAGTTGGAGAATAAATAGTCTCTTCGAAGACACCTTGACATCAGCGAAATAAAGACCATTTCGAAATTAATAAAAAGTCTTTTCAAAAAGGGTTTAAAAACCCTTAAATAATTTTAATAAATTAAGAATAAAAAAAGGTTTAAAAACCTTTGAGTATTTTTAATAAATTAAAAATAATTTCTCCCTTAATTAATTAAATAATTAATTAATTAAAATCTTGAAGGGTTTTAAATAATAATTAAATAAATAATAAAGAGAACCTCCATTGGTTTTAATAAAAACCATTTAACTTGGTTTTAATAAAAACCGGTTTGGTTTTAATGAAAAACCCTTGCCAATGGAATCTCTCTAGATTCTCTTAAAAATATTCTCTTGGAATCTTCCACATTTGAATCCAACACATCCTCTTAACATTAATGCCATTTCCTTTTGACATTAATGACAACTCATAGACAAGAAGCTAGGATCTCAAACCCAAAATTGCCAACAATAGATTGGGTGCTTGACATGGATTTAAGTAGATATATTGTCACAACATATGAATATTTTAGGTTTGGTACCATGGATAATTGCACCTATTGCTACCCTTTTAGGTTAAAAGACAACAATAAAACCAGGGGTCAAGCCAAAATTTTGGATTACCTACAGGATATGTTCAAAGTAAAATTAGCACAACTAAACAATAAGTGACCAACATTTTACCACCTATTGCAACTAGCAATTGAACAATTAAAAAATAATGATAATGATCAAGGCATGCAGATCAATATATATGAAATGTAATAAATAACCCCATGGATAAAATTCTATGACTTCAAAATAGGTTTATGACCTAGAAAGGAATAAAGATCAATGGCTAAGCGGTGAACTCATAGGTAAAATTTAAGATTATCTAGATTAGAATCACAACAAGATTAGAGAATGGTGGATATCATATTGTAAATGTTATAAGTAAAAGAAGGTATTCCCTAGAACCTCTAATAAGTTGTTTGAGAGTGAATTCAAAGCTGAATATTAAAATAAAAATACCTTTTTTAATCAAATAAATAGTTATTGCATCAGACTTTGCACATTAATTCCTTCTTACTCTAAGGAATATTACAACATCTATATTAGGGATATCTCCCCAATAAATTCTAATATATTTGAGCATAGTAATGCAACATAGAATATAATTACCTATACCTCACTTCCATTGAACTCCTTGCTTCTCCTTTATTCCTATTAATTCTTTGAGGGTAGTAGGGGATCATGGTACTCATGGTTTAGGATAGGCATACCTTTAAATGTATCTACTCATTTAATTTACCAAATTGTAACTATAAAAAATATAAATAACTTTCCACCCATTTAATGCATAATGGATATCATAAAAGATCCTTTACTTTTATCTTCACCTCTCAAATTACTTTAGAGATTTATCCAACATTTGCTACTTAGAACAAGGCCTAACTTAATCAGATTCATTCATGCTTTAATGCGATAAATTCCCATACCTTTAACATATAAAAAAAGCCCTTTCTTTTCATTCCCTAAATAAAATCCCCATAACTTCAATCTAAAGAATAAATCCACATCTTTTTCCATTCACAAAATTCAATTAAATAATTTATTGTTTAAAGCATTAAAATCACACCCCTTTTTCCCAGGGATCCCTTCCTTTTTTCACTCAGGCTTCCCCCTGGGGTTTTTTGCAGGTTATTCGCGTGGATCTGGTCCCCTGCGTTTCTCGATGTAGTGGATGTGACGGTTTAGGGTTTGGACAGCTTCCCCATTTTTTCTTGTGAATCCTCGACAGGATTTGTGCTTGGACGGGATTCTTGGTCCCTACTGCTGGGATCCTCTTCTGTTTTCCCGGGGCGGGTTCCTTGTGGTGCAACTCTCTGGTCACTTCCTGATGGGTTGGATCCTCTCTATGCTGGCTGTCGGCTTCCTGCAGGATGGCTCGCGCTGAACGGAATGTTTTCCCGATGGGCGGCTGGTTTCTCCACAGGGCGGGATCCGCCAAATCCGTCGATTTTCCTGCGAGGCGGGATCCTTTCTTTTCTACTGGTTTCTCGGATGGTGGGATTTCCCTGTTGCTTCCCGCTAGGCGGGACTGTTTGTGGTGGTTTTGACTGCTTCCCACGAGGTGAGATTTTATTGTAACCATTTTTCTTTGCTTCCTGTGGGCGGGATCTTCTCGATGGTGGTTTTTGGCTACTCCCGTCGGGCGGGATCTCCAAAACTACTTTCTTTCTTATTTGTTTGTTTCCGCCGAGAGGATTGTTTCATGCTTATCGTTACCGCTAGGCGGGATTTCTTTTGGTGTTCAGTTTCAAGGGATTGATGCCCTAGGCCCATTGCTTATGTAATCAGGTTTTGGGATCCTTGTTAAAACCCGCTGTAAATACAAACACTACTGACCAAAAAAAAAAAAATCACACCCCTTTTAATCTTTAAAAAAACAATTCATTCATTTCTTAAATCAAAGCCCCATAACTTCAATCTAAGGAAAAAATCCACATCCCTTTTAATTTTAAAAGCCCTAAGATAATCATAAAAAATCAAAGGTTTCCTTTTACATTAAAACCCTAAGATAATCATTAAAATCAAAGGTTTTCCTATTTAATAAAATTCCCTTTAATAATCATTAAAATCAAAGGTTTCCTATTTAATAAAATACCCTTCTTCCAAATCATGATGGTTTCTACATACGACACTCCCAAACACAACATCCCGTATTCCCTATACATAGAGGTCTAACTCATAGCTTTGGAATGCTTAACAAAGTATCTAAGCATACTCAAATGGTTCCTAAAAGCACAACACCTGAGCTTAGACAGATGTCTCTTAAAACACATAGCATTTAACTTGGATAGACGCTCTCCCAAACACACACACAGATCTTATATTGGAAAAATACTCTCCCAAACACACACTAAATCTAACTTGGATAGACACTCTCCAAAACACACACCCAACGCTTAGCTTTGATAGACACTCTCCCAAACACACACCCACAATATTTAGCTTGGACAAACACTCTCCCAAACACACACATAGTGTTAACCTGGATAGATGCTCTCTAAATATGTAAAAACTGCCCAACTTATGACAAACGCTCTCCCAAACACACACACAACATTAGCTTGGATAGATACTCTCCCAAACACACACCTGATGCTTAGCTTGTATAGAAAATATCCCAAACACATACCCATAATTTTTATCTCGAACATATGCTCTCCCAAACACACATACACACACAATTTTACCTTGGATAGACTTTCTCCGAAACACACACCCAATGCTTAGGTTGGTGGATAGATACTCTCCCAAACACACACCCACAACATTTAGATTAGAAATATGCTATCCCAAATACACACACAATGTTAACTTGGATAGAAACTCTCTAAAAATGTAAACACCACCCAACTTAGGATAGACGCTCTCCCAAACATACACACACAATGTTAGCTTGGATAGACACTCTCCCAAACACACACTGCATCTAGCTTTAAAAGACACTCTCCAAAACACACACACAATGCTTAGATTTCAACCAGAAAATTTATGGTTTCTAAAAAACATCAATAAGGTAGAAATTTAGAGCTTTAAACCAAACAATTTATGGTTTCTAAAAAACATCAACAAAGCATAAACATAAAGCTTTCAACCAAGCAATTTATGGTTTTTAAAACACCAATTTTCACCATACAAAGCATGCACTAAAAAAAAGGTAGGTTAAATTCTAATACTTTATCCTCAATGCTACTGTGAAATGGGGATCAATGGAGTCTAGGTCGCTTCTCCTTCACTCACAACGCGTTCCTCACCTTTCCTGACCCTGGTCTGTGTTCTCTCCCTCTGCTCTTTCGTCCTCCTCCATCGTCCTCCTTTGTTCCTACATTTATTTATCACACCATATGAGCTTCTTCTCCTCTATGTGGCCCGTATCAAACCTTGAGATCTCTCCTCGAGCCTCCTCCCCTTTCATTTTATGTCCTTTTATCTAGTGACAAGGAACACTTCATATGATGGTTTCCATAGTTGGAATCCTATCAACCACACTAGATTATTTCATAGCTTATGAGCTATAAGGGAACAAGATATTTACATATTTTATATTATCCATTTTTATATTTTATAAGGATGGTATTCTTTTTTTTATTGTTAAGTTGAATTAAAAGTGGGTTTTTATCAAGGATTCCAAAACCTGTTACATCAGTCCAAGGATGGACAAAAAGAAATGCTTGAGGAAAGCCTTGACGAACACCTTCACGAAAGGCTTAAGGAAAGCCCTTAGGAACATCATTCCAAGGATGGACAATAGGAAAGGCTTGAGGAAAGCCTTGAGGAACACCTTCAAGAAAGTCTTAAGGAAAGCCTTGAGGAACACCTTTAGGAAAGGCTTAAGGAAATCCTTGAGAAACACCTTTAGGAAAGGCTTGAGGAAATCCTTGAGGAACACCTTCAGGAAAGGCTTAAGGAAAGGCTTGATGAAACATTCTAGGAAAGTAAATAAGAATGCAGTGGGTAAATTTGCGTAGAGCAAATTTTGAAAATCCTGCCAGGCGAGAAAGGAGAAGGCGACATAAAAGAATGGAAAAGCCCACCTAAAACCAAAATTGAAACTTACTAGAGATGGGAAAAATAAATAGGTGCCTAACTTGAAATTTTAAATATCCCAATGGTGAGAAAGAAGAAATGCACTAAACAACCCATGGAAAACTAGGAGCAAGGAGAAAAACCACTTCCCACACAAGGTAAAACTAGCTAAATGCAAAAAAAAACACCCTATGCTAAAATGTGGAGCAGAAAAATAGATATTATAGTAAAACCCATCAAAATTAGGATGCTTATAAGTTAGGGATGCCATAATATCATTCAAACTGTGATAAAACAAATCCCTTGTGAGCCTGAAAAGATGAACAACAATCAGAGGATTTCCTCAGGCAACAAAATCCTCATGCAATGTATCACCAACCTGAAAAGTGGGTCAACATATAGAGGAACTCCATAGGCCATGAAGTCCTCATGTAGTGAAGAAAAGAGCCTTCAAGGATGCCATCCCAACAGAGGAAGCAACAAAAGTATAATAGAGAATGGTAGTTTAAAATGTCACAAGTTATGAATTTCCTAGATTTTTGGATGCAAATGGGAGATTAAAACACTACCTAAGCCTTTGATTATAGATCAAATTATTGTATTCTTCCATATTCTCTCTACTCTACTATCAAAATTTGAGGAGTTGGCATGAAGATATAAGGATCCTTCCTATGACTATTATTTTTTGCTACAAAATATCCTCTACAAATTTAGGGTAATACATATACCTTTTCAAAGTACATGGGATAAATATATAGGCTATTTCAACAGCCAATAGCACCTTCAATAGCCTAAGCAACCAATCAATAAGGGGAAACATCCATAATATATTTGGAAGGGCAAAAGAAATCTAGTGGCACAACTGAGACCTCAAAAATGGGAAGCATTTAGAAGGTTGACCTTTGTGCAAGAAAATTTTAATTTCATTTCATATTTTTATATTATTTTTACTCCATTTTCCAAGTGCATAAGGCTATAAGGGTTTCACACTTTTTCAAGTAGAAACTCCTCTCTAAGGTGCGAATAATGTGGGTAAAATTACTCACCCATATCCATATCCTTATAAGGATATGGATTTTATCAATAGGATGATTTACCTTTTTTATAATAAATGTTGTTGGACACCTAAAATAGTTGTTGAATATGAGTAAGACAAGGAAGGCAAACAATGCCAAATTATGCGAAGTGTAGAAAGATACCAAAATTATTCAAGTGATGATGTGAGAAACAAGCATGAAAATAGTCAACACCTGACAACTTAGGTAAAGATAGTTGATGCAGGAGAATCCAGTGGCGACCGAACAACCTTGCATCTACTAGAAAATTTCTCAGTATTTGCCTTGGTGTCATGAAATCATGATAGAAAAAGTGTCATGAAATTGCAATAGTCAGCAGGAGAGAGAAAGTGTCATGGAGGATGTCGCAATTTCGTGACATGTCATGAAATCGTGACTATCACGAAATCACGACATAGAGTAGCCGGGCGTAGAAGGCGTGGAGGATGTCATGATTTTGTGACATGTCATGAAATCACGACCGTCGCAAAATCGTGACGCAGAGAAGCTAGGTGCAGAAGGCATGGAGGATGTCACAATTTCGTGACATGTTGCAAAATCATGATCGGAGCAGAAGAGCAAAGGCATCTGAAGGAAGATGTCATGATAGCGCGACATGTCGCGATATCATGACTAAGAACGGGGACATGATGGAAATACGTCGTGATATCGCAACACATCACGATATCGTGACCAAGGTAGAAGCAGGAAGGCATGAAGGAAAGAATGTCGCGATATCATGACATGTCATGATATCGCGACCAAAAGAGCAAAAAGCAAGGAAGGAAGAGAAATGTCATGAAATCACGACATGTCACGATTTCGTGACCCAAAGAGGAGAGAGAAGGCAAGGGATCTGGAATGTCACAATATCATGACATGTCGCGATATCATGACAGGAGGAGAAGAAGACGCAGAAGAAGGAGGAGACGTCACGAAATCATGACAGGCGGTATTTTTAGGGACCGTTATAGAATGACACGTGGTAGCGCAGAAAAACATGTGGCACCAAGGTGCAATGAAAATAGGTGCAGACAAACAGTTAACGAAATATGTTATGCCAGTTACAGAGGACATTACAGATTGTAGTTATGGAGTAGACAAAGATGAACAATCATGGCAGAAATGAATCGAAGGACTGCCAGATGGAAGACAAAGAGTCACATGAAAATTTATAAAAGGATGAAGCAGAGGCATGTACGGGGGTTGGAAAATAGAGAATTGCATAGTCGAGTTGCAAAGTAGAGGTAGAGGCCACTCGGACCGACTTGAGTGCTTTTCCTTCCAGAGTTGCAGAGTGAGAGATCTGCAAAAGAGAGTGAGAGAACTGTGCCTGTGTGCCAGTTGTTGTAAAGCCTACGGGCTGTAATTGTAACCTTTACAAGTTAACGAATAGAACATTGGGATTTTTGTTTCTTGTAAAGCGTGTGTCAAATTTTTTGCATGAAAATTTGGATTTGGTTGGAACTAACTTTTCAGTCCCCCATCAAGTGAGAGAACTGTGCCTGTGCACCAGTTAGTGAAAGAACTAAGCTTGAGAGCTAGTTTCTATAAAGCTTGCAAGCTGTTATTGTAATCTTTGCAAGTTATTTAATGAAACATCAGGATTTCATTTTCTTGTAAAGCGTGTGTTCCAATTTTCTACATGAAAATTTGGATTTGGTAGGTGGAAATTTTTAGTCCCCCATCAAGTGGTATCAGAGCCAGAAGTTCCTAAGTGTGTAATAGATCGCCGGACATGAGGCAGTTACACTAGGATCTATGGGAGAGCTTTGTGAGAGGAGTGAGAAGAATGTCACCATGAAGAAACCATGGTGGTGGGAGAGATATGAGATCTGAAGATTCACAGTTACGGATGTTTAGATCTTTGTAGAGGCAAGTGAAAGCCCTACAAGAGGAGCTGCTCAGAATGGATTTGTGGAAGCAAGAGGAGCTACATAGAAAGCATGAAGATAAACTAAGAAGTAGAGGCCAGGAAACGGAGTTGAAGTGGACTGCAAAGGCAGGTGCGCGTTTGGAGATGTTGCAGGAGGCAACAACCAAACAACACAGAAGTGAAGATCACTTCTCCATCAACCCTAGGTGTCTGATGCAGGAGCATCTAGTGGTGGCCGAACAACCTTACATCTACCAAAAAATTTCTCAATATTTGCCTTGGTGTTGCGAAAACATGACATGTCGTGAAATTGTGACAGGCAGTAGGAGAGAGAAAGTTTTGTGGAGGATGTCACGATTTTGTGACATGTCACAAAATCATGATCATCACAAAATCATGATGCAAAGCAGCTAGACATAGAAGGCATGGAGGATGTTGTGATTTTGCGACATGTCATGAAATTGTGATCGTTGTGAAATCATGACGCAGAGCAGCCAGGTGCAGAAGGCATGGAGGATGTCACAATTTCATGACATGTCACAAAATTATGATCAGAGTAGAAGAGCAGAGGCATCTGAAGGAAGATGTCATGATATCATGACATGTCGTGATATCGTGACTAAAATAGAAGAACGGGGATGCGATGAAAATATGTCGTGATATCACAACACGTCGTGATATCATGACCAAGGCAAAAGCAGGAAGGCATGAAGGAAAGAATGTCACGATATCGCGACCAAAAGAGCAGAAAGCAAGGAAGGAAGAGAAATGTCACGAAATCATGACATGTCATGATTTTGCAACCCAAAGAGGAGAGAGAAGGCAAGGGAGCTAGAATGTCACGATATCACGACATGTCGTGATATCGCGACAGGAGGAGAAGAAGATGCGAAAGAAGGAGGAGACGTCGTGAAATCATGACAGGCAGTATTTTTAGGGATCGCTATATAATGACACGTGGTAGCGTAGAAAAACATGTGGCACCAAGGTGTAGTGAAAACAGGCGCAAACAAATAGTTAATGGAAGATGTTACGCCAGTTATAGAGGACATTACGAATTGTAGTTATGGAGCAGATGAAGACAAACAGTCATGGCAGAAATGAATCGAAGGACCACCAGATGGAAGACAAATATTCATGTGAAAATTTATAAAAGGATGAAGCAGAGGCATGTACAGGGGTTGGAAAACAGAGAGTTGCACAGTCGAGTTGCAGAGTCGAGGCAGAGGCCACTCGGACCGACTTGAGTGCTTTTCCTTCCAGAGTTGTAGAGTGAGAGATCTGCAAAAGAGAGTGAGAGAACTATGCCTGTGTTTCAGTTGTTGTAAAGCCTGCGGGCTATAATTGTAACCTTTACAAGTTAACAAATAGAATATTGGGATTTCTGTTTCTTGTAAAGCGTGTGTCAAATTTTTTGCATGAAAATTCTGATTTGGTTGGAACTAACTTTTTAGTCCCCCATCAAGTGAGAGAACTGTGACTGTGCACCAGTTAGTGAAAGAACTAAGCCTCAGAGCTAGTTTTTGTAAAGCCTATGGGCTGTTATTGTAATATTTGCAAGTTATTTAATGAAACATCAGGATTTCATTTTCTTGTAAAGCATGTGTTCCAATTTTTTGCGTGAAAATTCAAATTTGGTAGGTGGCGATTTTCAGTCCCCCATCAATAGTCCATACTGAAATTTTGACTAAGTGAAAAGGCTAGCCAAAATTTTGAGATGCTAATGTTAGTAAAGAGATAATAAAAATTTAACATTTGATATTGAAGTAAAAAGTAAAATAAGGAAGCTTGTAGGATGAATAATGATGATGATGTTAGTAAGCCAGCATAAAAGTCTAATAAAATATTGAGAAACATCTAACACATTGAAATAAATGTTTAGCTAAGTATGAATTAAATTTTGACATTTGAAATAGTAGCAAAGTTTATCATGTATGATAAACTTGAGCTACAAGGAAAATGTAGTGTTGGATGGTTTTGAGTGCTTACATCAACAAGCATATCATAAAAACCTAGTGTAGTAAAATAAAGAATACAAAAAAAATTTCTTAGGCATGGATGTGTTCTATATTCAACATCCAATAAGGCACTTCATCTAGCTAAAATATCAAAGAAATATCAAACATTTTGAATGCTAGCATTAGTGTAAGGTGCATACAATTTTGGTAGAGATAAATAGAATACCTGAAGCCTAAGGAAGCATGCAACAAAGTTGAAAGAGACATCAAATAGAAATAATAGTGTGAAATGTGTGCATTACAAAAGAAGAACTGAATCTAGTTGGAGTTCCCAAATGTGCTCCTGATAAGCAAAATCTGTTGTCAAACGAACTTAATAGCCCCAAGCTCTCCTAGTTGATATTTGTACTACTACAACTAAGGTAGTAGTGGTATGACTAAAACATAATAAACCTATAAGAATATCCAGTGCACTAGATGAATATATAGTAGCCACCACTCCCTAGGATGGGACAAGAGTAAACCAAATCAATGCCATGATTCTAAATTGGTTGTAAAATAATGAGTTAGAAGAAATTCTCACGTGCTAAAAAAACTTGACAATCCTCCAATTCACTCTTAGAGTAATAATGTTAGGCCAACTAATTGCACATGTAAAGCTATACATACTTGAATGTAAGCCATTCAAATGTTCAGCCCTTAACCATTTATAATTGCATAGTTGTATGACTGAGGCTATAAACTTTTTGAATGAATATTGGATTTTTGTCTAGCCTTTTGCTTAATTCTTTGTAAAACATGTATGTATTCCAACTGAGTCATTAAGCATTTCTATTAAATCTATCAATGGATAATTTTATTATAGTTATTCTACTTTCTAGATTTATCCCTCGATTTATTGTTCATTAGTTCTAGAATGCTTAATAATACTTAGATTTTATTAGTTCTAGATTTTATAAGTAAGTTGTTCTATTAGGAAACTTAATTAGTTTAGACTATGAGACTCATATACTATGTCTATTGATGTTGCTAAATATGCACAATTTTTAGCTTAGCTTCTAACCTTTTGCATTCCTTACTTTACTTTGCAACCCTATTTTAGTTAGATTAGCTAGGACCATAGGAGCCAACGTTATCCATAGGTTGAATTATAGACCCCTGTTTTTGAGCCATTCAAACTTGGCCAAGGTCTTGAGGGCGCAACTCATCCACTTAAGTATATTTTAGACCAATACTAACTACTATATAAATATTCCTATTTATAGATTAAATCAACATTAATCCTAACCCTAATCCTTAATGACCAACTATTTATACCTTTGGCTTGAGCTAATAAAAATAAATATTACTCACATGGCTATATTAGAGCCATTACCTGGTTCAAAACCTATGAAATATTTATCCTCAAAGCTAGAAAAATTAGGAAAACACTCTTAGGATACCATGTAGCATCTTATTTTTTAAGGTCCTACCAATTGATAAGGAACTTATCAAATTTTTAAAACTGAAGATGATGAACTCTATATTGTAACACTACTTTAAGATGGAGAGTTATTTGATCTTCTTCATTGAGTATTGAAAGCTCCATTTGAGACTACACATTTTATACAATAATAGTTTTAAGACAATATAGATGAAATACAATATGAATACAGGAAGATGGTGGAATATTCAAATTATATGCCTCTTCAAAAATACAATAGACCATATTGTAGGGCCCATACAATAAAAGAGAAAACTTATGACTAGAATTGGTCTTCAACGACAATTACTTGTAGCATTTTAGGAACAAAAGACCATTTTCCTATGGAAATTATTGTTTAGAATGGTATAAATCATTATTTTGTTTCATATAGTTTTGATCATGGGTTAAATTATCTTTAAGAAGATAATTATCAATCATAATTTCTATAACAAATCATCTACCTAGAAAACCTTAGAGGATCTTAGAACATAGCTTGCTATTGATGGAGGTTTTTGACCATACAATACTTCAAATATGAACATCTTGAAGGATAAAAAATTAGAAGTATTATACCACCATTTCATAAATTAGATCCATTAAACCAGGTGATACTACTTATCTTGAGCAACAAAACAAAGATAAATATTCAAACATTTATTAACAATATCTATTTGACCATCAAAATGAGGGTGATAAGAAGATGTCATACTAAATGTGGTACCACTAAGACAATTCTTTTTCCAAAATTTAATAGTGAAGAGAAGATCATGGTCACTCACAATGATTTTGGGCATACCATGTAATATAAAAATATAATTAAGAAATACCTTGGCTACCTTTATTTCTAAATAGAGATGTTGTAATGCATGGAAATAAGTAAACTTGAAAAGGTGATATAGTACCACAAGTACCACCATTTTGCCCTCTACTTTGGGAATGCCCTCTTTGAAATCCATGGATATGTTCTCCCATTTATGGTTAGGTATAGGAAATGATTGTAACAATCATTGAGACTTCACTATTTTCGCTTTGTTATGATGACACAACTCATACCTGTCCACAAAAATGTTGATAGTTGTATTTAGTTGTTTTCAGGAAAATGATATTTTCACTTGTTAGTATGTTTCCAAGAATTTTGAATGTCTATACAAAGGAGATGCATGCAATTCTTGGAGAAATTTTGAATTGACAACCAAAGACTAAGAAAGATAAATGTTTTTTTTTTTAAAACACTATATAATTATATAAAAAAAAGAATACATTGATGATCCTACCTTCTTTTCATGAATAATCTATGCAATCTCTAGATTAGAAATCCACTCTTCCCAAATTGGATAAATCTATTGTAGAAAAGGACTAGAGATGGCATTGACAACAACAACATCCTTATATCTAGATGACAAGATATCAGCTACCACATTATTCATTCTTTTCTTGTATTCAATAATAAAATTATAACCCAAGGGATCCGCCATCCATTTATTTTTTTTAGGATATGAGAGATGTTCTATGAAATTCTTAAGGCTACTATAGTTATTATTGACATAAAGCAACATCCCAACAAATAAGGCCTCTATTTCTCTATGGCATATAAAATAGCTGATATTTACTTTTCATAGGTGGACCATCCCAAGTTCTTGGCCAAACATTTTTTACTTCCAAAGGCTAATGAATAACCATTTTACATCAAAACAACGACAATACATATGCTAGAAGCATCACACTCAATGATAAAAGTTTAACTAAAATCAAATGTGACCGAAATGGGATTGTTACATATAGCTTATTTGAGGGTTTGGAAGGATTGATATGTAGCTTTAAATAAAAAAATGTATCCTTTTGAGTGAGAGTAGTGAGTACAATTTTGCATAGTTTTGAAAAAATGTTATAGTAGCCTATGGCTCCTTAAAATATTTGAAGTCGTTTAATATATTTAGGTAATTGCAACTCTTACATGGATTTGATCTTGTTAGCATATACCTTGACTCCTTCCTAAGATACTATATATCCCAAGTATTCTATCTCTTAAGACCCAAAGAAAAATCTGCCATTTGACAAAAAAAATACTTTATAACAAGTGAAGAACTTTATCCATATAAACTAGATGATTCACCTAGAACATACTATACATTAAGATACAATCAAATAAAACCAAGATAAAATTGTGAAGGAAAGGATGAAAAATAGAGTTCATGAGATATTAGAAAGTAAAGGGATTATTAATGAAACTAAAATATATGACTTAGTATTCATAATGACAATGTCTATAAAAATCAATCTCAAGGATATCCTCTTCTCTAGCCCTAATTTGATGAAACATTGAGCACAAGTCTAGTTTGTAAATTATCTACGACTGTGTAATTTATCCAACAAATCATCTGCAATAGGGGTAGAAAATTTTTGGTTAGAAAATTTATCTAATGGAAATATTTTTGCACCCATAGAATTTGACCAATATTGAAAGACCAAGGAGCTCATGAGAATTGTAATGATCAATATCCAAAGGAGGGCAATTCCTTGAAGTCTCGACTAACTATTCCTAAAAGTAGGGGGGAAGGGATGTTGAAAGAAATAAACTAAAAAAGACCCAAAAATTACAGTGGTATAGATTAAGCAACATAAAGATATATATAATAACAAGGATCCTACAACTGAACAACCAACTACCTAATACACCATCCAGTTGCACAAACAATCATAAAGTATTTAATTTTAATCTATTATATCTTAATAAAACTATAAATTCTAGACAAGTAAATGAGTATAGTGGAAATTCAAGATTCAAAATTATCACCATAAATATTTAACATGCTTAAATTAGAAATAGGCAACCATCAATACATACATACTCTGCAAGTGAATTGAACTAGAGGCTAGACAATAGTATGTTTGTATTAAGATGCAATGTTCATATTTACATATGAATTGTAAATACCTAAGAGCCGACCAGTTTTACTTATATATTCTTATATTTATAGATATTTTACAATATTATGGTATTCAAAAACATCATTGCATAAGAAGTGGATTATTTTTATGTTAGATATTCTACTAGCTTGTTGGATCGCTTTGGAAATATGGTTGCTCCAACTACTCAGATGCTTGGATCTATATCATATTGAGTCATGCTCACTTGCTAGTTGTGTTTGGTCCTTTGAGTTTCTTATCTTCCCAGCCACCCTTTCATCTGCATCATGGCATTATTCGTTAAAATCTTATGAAATAAAATCATGCGTAGCAGACATCATGGGAGAGAGAGTAGAATTATTGGTAGGTTGTTTATGCATGTATGAGATACTTACTCCTCATCTTAATAGCTTCCAATAACTTATTATTTTCCTAGTGGTTTTATCTCCTGAATGGTTCTTATATATCTTATGTCAGGTCCCTAAAACCCTAATGAGCCTAGATTATGTGCAACCCTACTAGTATCTCCTACACTTAGCCTTTATTTTGCTTTTGTGTACATTGGGCCACTGAATGTTGATTGTGTTTCGGTCAGACCTAAATATTTTGGCCTTCATTGCATTTCATTTCTTTGTATAAGCCTTTTGTTGGTTTTTAATATTTGTACCAGAATATTGAGAGCCTACAAGGATCTGATCAAGAATGAAAATTTTGATGCTCTAACTGGGTAATCTAAGCACTATCAAGATTCAACCAAGATTTATTGTTTCATCCATATTTGGACTTAGCCACTTTCCTTGATTGAGTCTTTATGATACTTTTAGGTTGTGGTTAGGCCTAAGTATTTAGGGCTCCACCAGTTTGAGCCACATTCCTATCTTGGTGAAGTCTAGGCCTTTGGGATCCCACCAGATTCTAGTTGAGTGCAATTATCCTGATAGTCCCAGACTTGGCCATTTTGATCTTCCTTTTTTGTCTTACATCAGGGTTGATGTTTTGATATTTTATTGGTCTCCAAGAAATGCAAATTTTTCTAACACTCTCAATACTTAGCCCACTTTACTTCGTTCATATGTACCATGTCTTTGAATTTTTAAGGATTTACGATCTAGGGGTAGCTTTTTTGGTCAGCATATGTCTTATCCATTTTCTTCATCCTATTCTTGTTAGCTTCCAATCAACAAACACAAAATTGGCACCATCTCAGGTTTCTAGTCAGGTTCAGTTCTTTTTTACATGATGGAGAGATGGCTATTGTAACTAAAGCTTATCTTTCGATGGCAATATCTGATATACTTTCTATGAATACTTCATCTAGTACCATAGTTTGGGTGGTTTCATACCTTGATCAACCTACCTTGGTCATATTTTGGTTCCCAAGTGAAGTGCAGTCAACTTCCAGTTCATAGGTGTAGCAAGTTGGTTCTTCGTATTCCTTCTAGGTTTTTATCAGGCATCATTATTCAACAAATTCTCCTTGTTACTTCTTTTCTCAACTCTACTTCTGGTAATGCTTCTGAGTTTAGGGATAAAATTCTATTACTATCTAAAAAGTAAAATTAACATATAGCTACTAGTAGTTAGGCATGGGTAGATGCAAAAAATACCCTTGTTCTTGGTGACTCATAGGGGATTTTCACTTTGCGAAAACAAGGAACCTAGTCAGTCAAAAAAAATATTGGACTTAACACTTTGTGAGGAAATGGGAAGGGAAGGAGCTAGAATAAAAGTTGGTGATAATGCAATCAGTTGGGGTTGAAATAAAAGGGATGGGGAGGACAATGGGAAGAAAATAACATGGCAAGGTGTTACGATGATGAATAAAATAAGAGGGATAACAAGTGGAAAAAACAAGAAAAACTAAAAAACAAGAACAAAACAAGATATGAAGAATGGGGAGGGAACGAGAAAGAACAGAAGGAGAAATATGTAGAAAATTAAAAATACATAAGGGAATGCAAATATGGGGTTAACTCAAGAGAAGGCAAAGGGAATTCACCCATTCCATGGGACAACCCCCGAAATTATATTTCAATGTACACACTCTTTGAAGCCCCAACATAACTTTATGAATGGGAAAAATACCAAATGACAATTACCCATACTATAAGACATTTTTTCTTGACATAATCTAGCAAGGATATTTTCTACTTATTATCATTCATTACAAGATCACTTTGCTCCATATACGCTCTGAGACTCGTTCTTATCTAATTACTTCAACAATTGTGGATGGAGGTATTTTATAGAATTTTTACCTCATTCTAGATAGATTTTCCATGCATCAGATCACACAAAGGTCTAACTGGTGTGTGCATTTAGGTCTTATTTTCTAGGGGTCTTCTCCATCATTGATCATGTGTTCTATTTACATGAGTCACAATTTATTCTCCATGCGATATTATATTTCCAAGGACACCATATAAAACTTTTGTACTTACTGGTAATTGTTCATTGGGCTACGAAGTCACATCAACAGAAAAAAAAATATGAAAAAATAATAGACAACATGAAATAAAATGAGGAGGTGGAAAATAAAGTATTAATATTCCAAGAGGTGACACAAAAAATCTATTTATGTTTTTTACATCGTTTGTTTTTTAGTGCCTTGGCCAGTTGGCATTTTTGTGTTTGAGCACTTTCCCTACAATATTTGATTAGCCATGCCTTTGCCAAAAATCTTATTTACTTGTTGCATATTTACACAAAATTTCATCATACCTAGCACACTTAGGTAGTTTAGGCTTCAGGTTAGCCTACGAATCTATAATTATTGGACCAAATGACACCGAACTTGAGTTGTTCTTCATGTTTCTCTTGGTACTTCTTGCTGTAATCATTTAATATTATGGAAGGCCATATAGGTCTAGTATAATTCTTCCTTGGTATTATTGGACCTAGGTTATAACCAATCAAGAAAGTGTGGTCACCTATCCAACTATCTTCAGTGTTTGAATTGATTAGGATAGAGTGTCGGTGGTCCTCCTATTTGAGTTCATTAGGTTTGAGACCCATATAATTTATCTTCATCTACTCCTATTGTGGTATGAGTTACTATCCCACCATCATGACTATTATGCATTAATTGCCAAGGGGTTGAAAAGGTGACAAATAAATCTCCAAAGAGTTTTGTGGTAGAGAATGTGTCATATGGTATAGGATGGGATGTCCATGTTGATTGCTCTTCATAGGAGCTAATATGATCCTAGGGTTTAATCTATCAAAAAGAGGGTCTTATGAATATATCACAAAAAGGCATCAACCTTCCTTTTTATTGCTCAACATCGTTGATCAATAATGATGGTATACTACTTCCCATTGGCCTTGACTAACTGGTGGGAGAGTCCAAGAGCACAAAGGGATGTGAAGGTGCCAATCCCTAGGAATTCATGTTTTGTGTTGATGGAGATAATATAGTGGTGCTAATATTTTGCTCAATAAGCAAGGTGGCCTGAATTTTGCCATCTCTAATTGGTGTGTAAGCTTATGCCATTTCTCATTCTGCTAGGAATTGGCTTTGATAGGGATTGATGGGGAAAACATTTTACATCGTCTATGGAAAGCCTACATAGATACTTCATGGTTTTGTTCTGACACAACTTGCTACAAAGAAGGGATATCCTTGTGGGGTAACTTCCCCAGTTGTATTAACAAATTCTCAACTCATAGTATCCTTGTAAATCTCTAGAAAATGTTTCTCTCTAAATTACTGAAGAACAAGACTCATGTTTAAGCAAAAGGTCTAGATATAAAATAGGTATGTCTGAGTATGATATGGCTATAGTTGATAGGGGATCCTTTACAAATTTATTTCAAAGAGGATTTTGAATTCAATGATATCTTATTGAGAATCATGTATGATAAAGAAGAAATTATTGAGAATCAAATAAGGGATCCCTTGAATCATCAAATGTGTCAATCAATGAATTCACTAAATCAACCCATATAGAAATAGTCCCATCATTCAAAGTCTCATGCCACAACTAATATTTTACCTTGAGAGAGAGAATAAAGAGTCTAAGAACCATGTCCTCATGCATGGTTTTGTGAATAATTGCTAAGGAAGTAACATCCTAGAAATGTTCAAATGCAATTTTATTTGTCCCATCAAAACTTGACAAGTATTTCAAGGTAGTCTTAGGAATCTCATGAGGATTTTGAACATTCATATGGCCTACATAATTATAATAGGGGATTTTATACTGAGCCATTACAACACCTAAGTCCTTGAAATCCTCAAATGAGCATAGTTTCTTTGCTAGTGAGGTCGAGGTTGCTCGATAGACCTTGGGTCCTCTAGAATATAGTTTCTTTTAGAATAATGCATAATGACATACGATCATGAACCTTAGTCAATTTTTAGCAAAGTCACCTTATTCTACTCAGGGTAACTCATCATCAAGGTTAGGTTTAGTCAGTAGGGGAGTCACCAAGTGATGAAGATTATGGATCAAAATAGAATATCACTAGGTTTTATTCAGGTCTAGAAGGAAACATGTCTTATGATATGGATGTCTAGATTTAAGTGGATTTTCTAGGTGATTTTTATGAGATATGATAATATAGGAAATCACCTATCCTTGTACTATCCAACTAAGGGACCTTTGGGTCCCACCGAGTATGCCAAAAAATATTGGTAAAAAAATATATCTAATGGAAAGGTTTGTGCACCCACAAACCTTGACCAACATTGAAATACTGAGGAGCTCATGAGAACTGCAGTGGTAAATCTCTAGAGGAGGAATGTTCCTTGAAGTCTTGGCTAACTATTCCTAAAATCAAGGGGAAATGGTATTGAAAGAAAAGGGTGATGGTTGCATTTGGTACCTTTATTTTATTATCTTCCCAACCACCCTTTCATCTGCATGATGGCCTTGTTCATTAAAATATTCTAACATAGTATCATGTCCAACAAACATTGTGGGAGAGAGAGGAAAAGTATTTTCAAGTTTTTTATGCATGTATGATATGATTTCTCCTCATCTTGATAGCTTTTTATCGCATAGTAATTTCCCAATTATTTTTTCTCATGACCTATTCTTATATATCTTATGTCAAGTACCTAAAACCCTAATAGGACTGGATCAAGTGTAACCCTATCAGTGTCTCCTAAAATTGGCTTATATTTTATTTTATGTGCACTAAGCCACTAAATGTTGATCATATTCTAGGTAGACTTAAATATTTTGGCCTTCATCATTTTTCATTGCTTTGTATGAGCCTTCTATTGGTTTTTTATCCTTAAATTAGAATATTTAGAGCCTTCCAAGCTCCATTTGGGATGAACATTTTGGTGCTCTGATGGGGTAATCTAGGCATTTCCAGGCTCTGGTATGGATTAATTATTCCATTCATATTTTGACTTAGCCACTTTCCCTATTCAAGTCTTTATGATGCTTCTAGGATTTAGTCAGGTCTAAGCATTCTGGGCTCCATAACTCCAGGCCACATACCTATCTTAGTGAAGGTTGGATATTTGGGACCCCACTAGATTCCAACTAAGTGTAATTGTACCGATAGTCCCCAAACTTGGCCATTTTAATATCCATTTTGTTATCTGACTCGAGGGAAAATATTTTTAAATTTTACAGGGCTCCACTAGATGCAAATGTTTTGGCACTCTTAATACTTACATTGTTTTGCTTTGTTCATATGTGTTTGATCTTTGATATTTTTAGGATTTGTGACCTGGGTGTAGTTTTTTTTTTCAAATTTTGATCTAGCTATTTTCTTCATCCTACTTTTGTCAGCTTTCGATCAGCAAAAAATAAATTGGTGCCATCCTAGGTTTTTTATCAGGTGCAGTTTTTTCAGCATCATGGAGAGATGGCTATTCTATCTGAAGCTTGTCTTCCAATGGTAATAACCAACATGTTTTCTTTGTATACTTCATTTGGTACCATATTTTGGGTGGTTTCATGCCCTGATCAACCTACCTTGGTCATATTTTGATGCCCAAGTGAAGCGTAATTAGCTCTCACTTCATAGTTGCAGCAAGTTGGATCTTCGTCTTCATTCTTAGTAAATCCTCCTCATTACTTCTTCACTTAGTTTTGCTTCTAGGAATGGTTCTAATTTTGTGGAATTTTTTTTTTTGGTAATCTTGGGTTCTATCTAAAAATTAAACTTAAAATATAGTTGCTAGTAGTTAGGTGTCAGCCGGTGCAAAAAATAGCCATAGAAACTTATTTTTGATAGTGATATTATTGTGAGGATGAAAATTAGGACACATGTTCCATGAATTATCCTTTAATTGTACCATCACCACTCAAGTAGATTATGGACTAATGTTTGGGTGAATGATATCTTGCTCCAACATTTCTTGAATTAGCTTCTCAAATTCTAACTTTTGGAAATGTGTATAGTAGTAAGAATACACATTAAGAGGTTTACTTCCTTAAACACCAAATATTGTAATATCATGTGTGTACTTAGAAGGAAGACATGTGGTATCACTAAAGACCTAATATCAATCTAGAAATTTCTATAAATACAAAGGACTATCTAGAAGAGGTTGATACAAATATTGATCCTCCATGCAATTGACTTAAGAAAAGAATCCATAACCACCTTTCTTCAATATATTTTCCATACAATGTGAACTAATCACCTTGGATATCACAACCCAATAAAATTTCCTTCCTAATAGTAAGAAATTTTTATATAATTAAAAATCCAAACCTACTAGTCGTTATCACTACTACAACTTCAAGCGCCTATCTTAACCCCATAATATACAAGATACACTCATACCTTCATCATGTATATATCTATCTACACACAAGCACTAAGTGATATCATTTTATTCTATTTGATTGTCACAATATACACCCATCCCTACATCATGTATATATCTATCTACACATGAGCATTAGATGATATCTTTTGATTTAATTTGACCATCACAAGATACACCCATCCTTACATCATGTATAAGTCTATCTATACATGAGCATTAGGTGATATATTTTCATTAAATCTATCTATCTTAGATTATTCTTTGAGCTAGCCGAACCCTTTCATTCCTTTGAAAGGTAGCTCAATCCTTCAATACCTTACATAGGTCTATTTGTGCAAACACCTTGATTGCAAGAGTGATTTCTTCCCAACTCAATCCCATGTGAGTTTATTACTCTTTCATAGATCTTTCATTTCATGATTGAGCGAATGATGTCTCAAAGCTATTTGCATTATAAAGATTACTGAAGTTTCCCCCTTTCTATTCCTTTAAAAAATTCTTTAGGTAAACTCAATCTAAATAAAATCTAGAAAAATTGATCTTATGATCAAACAATAGCATAACAATCTGATGAAAGATCTTTTAGAAATCCAATGCACTAAATTCATATGACAAAATTAACGACCGGATTTATTGTAAAATAGGTTTTTAAAATTAAAGAGATTCCAATTCTATAAAGATGTATTGAAGACTGAAATATGTTTCCATAAACGTTTAACTCAACACTTCGATTTAACATTAGAAGAGCTATACAATAAAATTTAATCTCACTATTCCATATACCATCCACATCTGACAATGGAAGATCATTTATTACAATAAATGCTTATCTCAAGCCCTTTTTAGGTCTCTATTGTCATTACAATTATATAAATATTTTACAATAATTGACCTCTAACACCCAGTCCTTTCCAGAGCATGGAGTGGATGTTGTCATTAAAAGCTTCCCTTCTACAAAATAGTAGAATGTTTGCAATGCTTTCATATCTCTTTCTTCACCAATAAAGAATTCCCTTGATGACTCAGTCCATCATACACCTAAGAAATCACTTCTTGAAAATATAGCCACTCACATCCACCAAGAAGGAATTCTTATGAGGGATCAGTGCAATATATCCATATGACAATGCATTTAACTAATGCACTAATACATTTCAATACTTTCAGTCCTTCGAATCAAATGAGACATATTCTTTCATGTTACTATTAAAAATCATAGAAAAATCAATCTTTTGAAATGAAGAATGCATCAATCGAGCACAAGTGAGCATATAACCATATAAATAGATTCTATAATCTCTTTATTTCCATAGATAGAATCAAATACAAGACAAGAGCATATATTCCCTTCAATGAAAGTTCTATTATTCCATGAGCAAAGGAAGTAAACCCATACATGGGATATCTAGATAACTATGTAAATCTTCCATTTACCCACTTAATATACACTAATGAAAGTATCATATATAATAACAGAGCTGAACCTATATTAATTAACACATATTCAACAACCATAAAATCTTCATTAATATAATCAACAAATACAATACATACATTGATTGTTCTCTACAATTTTTGTTATCCTCTTCTCTCATATTCCTCAGTCAATCACTAAAACCCAACACATTCAAAATTGGCATCTCAGTTAACTACTTGTCTAAAGTTTCATTCTATGTTTTGGTAAAAATAATTGAGTAGCAAAAGGTTTTGGGACTGAAATATAACAACCAACATTAAAACCAATATAAGTTCTAAATAACTACAATATTATTTTTAATAATCCAATCAACATTTTAACCAGAGAAAAATGGTAGAACGGTGATAAAAGCACCATAGATATTTCACAAATCTCTTCAATAGAGGTTGCAGTTTACTACTCATTTCACTCTTTCAATTTGGAACTCTTGCAAATCTTATCACTAGTTTTCCTATAGCCATTAGGTCTTCCCTACTACTAGTTTTCATTTTATTTAAAACATAAATCAAGAGTAATACGAACTATTAGGTATACATGCAAATCAACAATATAAATTACCACATAGTTTATCTATCTCAGGCAGTCAACTATTATTTACAGTAGCTCTCTTTATCTACTATAACTAGATTTTCTTTTAAATTCAATAACATAATCATTTTGTCAATACCAATATAAAAATTCAAGAAAAAATTTAACCTTTAAATATATACCTAATACACGTAATCAGAAATCATTGAAAAAATCCCTCAAATAAAAGTGCATTCGTTACTCTTGCTCCTAGTTTTTTCCCATCTAAACTTCCTTCTTCCTACCATGCCATTTTTCATTCCTTATTTTTCTTCCAACTTCGATTCATCTGTGACATTGTTAATGAAGTGCACCATTCTCTAGATTTGTATTCTAAAGACTGTGGAGCACTAACTCAATGGACATCCCTCCAAATAATTATAAAGCACCCATATTTATTAAACTAGAGTAGTGGAATGTTTCCATTCTAATCAACATGCTTAAATCAATATAGCCTTCTTTACTTATCCATTAAATTTAATTAAATTAACAAAATTGCTTCATAATTCCATAATTTCTATAATCAAGGAAGTCTCAATTAGAAGAATATTGTAATTAAATTAAATCACAATCAAAAGAGAGAGATAGCATATTTCATTAAAAGACTATTTTATCTATTCTCCTCAAGCAGGCCATATTATGCAACTATATGAAATGGGTATTATCTAGATTACCCAAACTATTTCATAAATATCATTTCACGTCATTTCCCTCATTTTATTCTTGGTGATGGATTATTTTCTCTTACCCTTGAATGAACACCTATTCCTACATAGAAGTGTGATTCCATTAGGAGCATAATATTATAATATATTACAAAAATCACAAATGAAATAATAAATCATTTCCTTGGTAGAATAGATAATATTTTCTCATAAAATTTATACACAATAAAGCTCAAATTTTACAAAATTTAAGTATCTAGAAAAGGAATATCTTAGCATTCCATTCAATAAAATATTTAAAAAAATGTAGGTCCAACAAAAATTAAAAGTCTACCAAAGGAGGGTCATGACATTCTCTCCCCCTTAGGCTTAACACATCCTTTATGTGACATCAAATTAGGACTAAACTTCAATTTAATTTTTATGTTGCATCATCAAACAAAAATGGAAAATGATTTGACATGTCTTCTACTTTCTCCCAATTAGCATTCCTTTTGGAATAGTGATCCCACTAAACATTAAACTACTCTAAGGTTCCCTTCCTCATCGATTTAAATTGAAACTCAAGGATATTTACTGTTTGAACCTCTATATCCTTGAGATTCACCATCTACAAAATAGAAAAATCCCATACATGCTCAAGGTTAGCAACATACCTTTTAATTACAAAGATGTGAAAAGTATTGTGAATATTGGACATATTGTATGGTAAGGCAAGTTGATATGCCATTGCATTAATATTCTCTATGATTTCAAAGGGTTTGACAAAGCGAGGATCTAACTTTGTGGGCTTAATTATACTCTTTCTTGGCTTTACCCTCGGAAACACTCTATCACCCACACCAATATATTTTGGTAATCTCTAAAGGTTTACATAGCTTTTTTGACGGTCTGTAGTTTCCTTCAACCTATATGTGATCACACTTAGTTATTTCTCCATTTATTTGACCATATTTGGTACTAACACAATATGTTATTTGGGATTATCCCATGATAATGATATTTTGTAATTTTTTCCATGAAAAGCTTCAAATAGAGTCATGCCTATGGTTGGATGGTGATCATTGTTAAAGGCAAATTCTAACAAATGCAAGTAATCCTCCCAATAGTTTTTTTGATCCATACAATACATGTGAAGCATGTCTTGCAACACTTGATTCACTATTTTAGTTTTCCCATCAATATTTGGATGGTAAGTAAAACTAATGTCCAATATAGTACCAATGGCACAATGCAAGGAACACCAAAACTCAGATGTTAATTTTGGATGCCTATATGATATAATTACATTTGGAAAACCATAAAGCTGAAATATCTCTCTAGAAAATCTATTAGCCATAGCTATGAAATCATACTTGGTGTTCTGTTGGTCACAAATCTACAACAGGAAAGGATTTTATACGTATATGTGCCCTAGACTCGGCCAACATTGAAATGCCGAGAGAAAGAGATGTCTCCTGGGCCAATATCTAGAGAGGGCTGGCTCACAAACTAATCTAAAATTGTTTCAAGATAAGAGTGTAGGAAGGAAATGGGAAAATGCGAAAAGAAAGGAAAATAACGAAAAGAAAGGGAAATAACAAAAAGGAATGTAAATATGGCTGAAGTCGATCGTTGATGGGAATAAAAACCTCGAACAACAGATAACCTCAACTAGATCCTGAAGCTAAACACCAACTGACTCTTAGAATACATATACAGAAATTAGATCACGTATTAGCCATGAGTTCACTTTCAATTGTACTCCAAATGCTCAAATGCAAATACAGCCAAATCCAAAATAGCAAAATTTAACTTATATTAACACTGGACTAACAGAAGTGACTTAGACAGAAAGCAAAACATGCACAACAATTTAGATCACCAACTCTAGAAGACACTAAGAATAGAAACAAATGCATCTAGGATTTCTGTTTTAATTTCTACAAAAAGATCCTCCTCCTTTTGCTTGAGTTTTACATTGGTATTTATAGAGGTCCGTCCTCTTCCTTTCGTATTACAACATTTAATACATGAAACAGATTTTAAGAGGAGCGATCCACAAAATCTATACTTGAAAAGAAAAATTATTGTCCTCAATCTGCCTCAGAGAAATGACATTATCAGGGCAAGCTGAAAGTTGTTAAGAGATCACGAACATGAGCTTTTAATATTAGAGGCATCTTCGATTTTGGTGGCATTGAAAATTGCTTCATGTTCTTTCATCTTGCGTACATCGATAATTAGGAACATTTAATCCTTGAGCCTCTTTGACCACGATCTCAAAATCAGTTGGAGAGCTTTTATTTGATCTTTATCTTCTTCGCATGTTCTCCTATGCCATTCTAAAAGAAAATGCAAACTAAACTATATCGGGCCTTTGTTATTGCTTCTATCGCAAAAATGAGACAGGTCACGAAAATGCGACATGTCATGATATCATGACACTTTTACCTTACTGCCTTCTCTCTCCGCCACCAGTCGTGAAAATGTGACATGTCGTGATATCACGACATATTTTTCTCTTTTGCTTTGTCTCTATGATATGTCGTGAAATCGCGACATTCTCCTCTGCTTTGTCTTCTTCGCTGCTCCTTATCGCAAAAATGAAGCATGTCACGAAATTGTGACATTTTTCTCTTGCGCTTTCTTTATCTCCTTCTTACCCGTGAAAACATGACAGGTCACGAAAATGTGACATGTCACAAAATCTTAGCTTTCATCTCGCAAAAACGTGATAGGTCACGAAAATGCGACATGTCGCGATATTGCGGCATTTTTTTCCATTTGGTTCTTTCATCTTCAACAAGTTGTGAAATCACGACATGTTTCTGTCTTCCTCTATCTTGATGCTGTTCGGCCATGAAAATGCGACAGTTCGTGAAATTGTGATGTTTCATACAATCTAGATGCCTCCTCGCTTCCTCCCTGCGAAAATGCGACATGTGATATCACGACAGTTCTCTGCACTTTGCCCTTCCTATCTAATATGTCATGAAATCATGACAATTTCTTGCCTTCTTCATCATTGTCGCTTCATGTCGCGATATTGCGACAAGTTTCTCTTACTTGGCCTCGTCCTCAAAAATGTCACGATATCATGATGTTTTTCTCCATCTTGTGTTTATCTTTCAACCCTACCATGATAACGCGACATGTCGTGATATCACGACATTTTTTTACCATTTGCTCCTTCTCTGCTTTTCTATCACGATATCATGATGAGTTTCATTGACATTGCCCTTTGCTGCTTTATGTCACGATATTGCGACATTTTCTATCACTCTGCTCTAAGGCCACCGCAAGTCACGATTTTGCGACATGTCGTGATATTGCAACATTTTCATTTTAGTGCTTCCATTGACTGTGTTGACCGTGAAACTCCAACATGTCGTGATATCACGACAGTTTTACCCCCTTGCTGTCGTTGACTATTTTGATGGCAAAAACATGACAGGTCATGAAAATGTGACATGTTGTGATATCACGACAATTTTCATACTTAGCTGATTTCTGCATTTGACACCGCAAAACTGTGACATGTCGCGATATCGCAACAGTTACATTTTCTTTTCTCTAACACAAAACTTATAGAGAATTTTACATTTTCCTTTCAAAATGCATGGAGGGATAAATAGAATAATTAGTATCTCTACAATTTGTGCACTCTTTTACATTAACAGTAACAACAAAACAATGTGGCAAAAATGACAACATTCTTGGTGGCTCGTGGGGTATACAGTTCTACTATATGCACAAACCTCAGGCCTTTATCCATTGGGCAACAGAGTTAAGAAGCTGGAGGAGCAGAGAGTGAATGTTGGTTGATGCTGGACGCGTCTCTACAGACTGTTGCAACAATCTCTTGCTGGTACTCAGCACTCAAAATAGGACCTTCAACAGAAATTCCTTTATTTTTGAACGACTACATTTTGCCTAGCTCGGTTGAGCTAGGTAATCACTAGGTGTTGTGCAAGGATATCCATGGTAGTAGTAAAAAGGCACCTATGTTACAAAATGGAAATGAATGGAGGGATGACCTACAAATGCGCAGGCCGTGGAACGGGAATGAGGAATGATGGGATGGTGAAATATGGAGTGGAAATGGTAGATACAGCAACAGGGTGCTACTGTGCTACCAGCTGCGAGATTTTTTTGAAAATAGATAATGAAATGAAAGTGTATGGAATGGAGAATGTGGGGTAGGAACTGTGGAAAAGTGCTCAAAAACTTATAAGGAAGGGAAGTGAAGAAAAGGGAACATCGAAAAGGGGAATAGAAACAATAGTAGTGGCCTGATTATTTGTAGAAGAAGGAGAGGGAGAAGAAGAGAATGAAGTAAGGAAGTGGAAGAAATAAGTAGATGAAATCCACTATCTATTGGAAATGAAAAGAAAAAGGAAAAGAAATAAGCATACCTCCGGGCTCGCATGCAAAAAGATCCAGAGTTAACAATTTTTTTTTTTTCTTTTGTCTTTTTTTTTTCTATATATGTACAAGGTAACCCCCAAATTTAGTTGTGAACTCTCTCAAGATGCACATACCCAAACATGACTCTATGATATCCTGGATCCTAGACCTTGGATAGACACTCAGTGGTCTCCTGATTGATAATCAGCTTTGAGTCACCAAAGATTTACAACTGTCATGCTCCAAGTGTCTCAACCTTCATGGGACCTAGGCATAAAGCCTCATATTCTGTTGTATTGTCTATGCAGCTCTAGGTTAACTGGTCTGAAGAAGAACGTTGAATTCCAAAAGGTGACATTAGAACAGTCCCAATGCCAGTGCCATTTCTGCATTGTGCCCCATCGAAATGGAGCTGATCTTGACTTCCATCATTCTATTCTTGAGCCTTTTTAGTCTTGAGAATAGAATAACAACCAATATCAGTTTCCATAATGGCATTAAAATCAATCATTGAAAACTCATCCTCCAAGCAAAGCTCATCCAAGACTTCACCCATCAAATTAGGATCTTCCAATTCCTCAATTATCATATTGACAGAATGGGTGGATCTTTCCTCTTCTTCCATCTTCTCTACATGAAAAGTAGAAGGCTTCTGATTGTCAATATGGACTCTTCTTCCTTTGAACGAAATCTCCAAGTGAGAATAATCCAGAGAAAGGTAGCCTCCCAGCTTAGCAGTAAATTCTCTCGATAAACACATACTGAAATATGGTTCCAAATCAACCACAACTATCTCTTGGATTACTGTAATCTGAGGAAGATTATGTAGAGCAATAGGAACATCCTTGATTACACCCACTATTTTTATGGGAGTCTCGTATAATTGCAAGACACCAGGGCTACTTCTTGTATACTCCATACCCATGACTTCACAAACTGCCTTTGGCATGACAGTTGTTGCAGCACTAGAATCAATTATGCAGTTATGCACAATCCAACCCTCCATTCTGAGTGACAAGTAAAATGGGGGTGGTCTATTCTTTCCAGTGGTTGAAGAAGTTAACGTTTGAGACATAACTATCTGGGTTGGAGCCTTTCCCTTACTCTGTATGGTCTTTAGGGATTCCTATAAGAGATTTACCTATCCAGGTAGCTGCAAGGTGTCATACAGACTTAACTTAGCTGGTGTCCGTTTGAGTTCTTCCACTATGTTGTACTCCATTGAGATCTATTCTTTCCTTCCACTGGCATATTAAAATTTGTTTCTATACTACTGGGTGGCCTCCACTCATTTTCGTTTAGTCAATGATGGATACCGCAACATCTCTTTGACTTGTTCCTTTGTTTCCACTTGCAGCTAGGAAGTAGAAGCTTTTTCCTTCTCTTTTGATTGTGGTGGAAGTGGATATTTCGGAAAAATAGGTGATTTTTGTGAAGCTAGAGGATCATGAGCCTTTGTAGGTATTTGCTGCTTTGTTGCTTTTACAAGAGGCACTTTCAATGGCTCCATATTAGTCGGATCTACCAACATTGGTTTCTTTCCACTGCGTGTCAGGACTGCTATGTGTTCCTCAAGAGACTTCACAGAATTAAGATCTACCTCTCGAATCATGTTTACACGACTCCATGCAAGAAATTGCAAATAATTTTGGTGGACCATGCAAGTGGACTCATCATGTGGGTCATTGCATGTAGAGCACCAATATGTTCCTTCTGCAAGGCCAGCTTCTTCATTCATCAACACAGTCGGGTTCTTTTCTGGAACTTTGCTTGTTGAAGCCGCTTGTTCTCTAGTGATTGGTAGAGGTTGAAATCTCCTGGGTTGAAAATCTCTCTCAGCCTACTTTCTTTCAAGAATTGTGATTTTATTTCCCATCGCTCTTATAGCTGAGTTAGCAGATTGTACCTCTTGTAATAGGATTGTGAAGGGATCAGGATTTGAGGGCGCAGGAGGTGCCGATAGAGGTAGAGGTGCTAGCGGTGCAGGTAATGTTGGGAATGAAGTGGGAGCTAGTAATTGCAGAATGATTGGTGCAGGCAACTATGGAATAGTTGGATCAGGGAGCTAGGGAACTAGAATTGGTGCGGTTTGAGGCGCACTTGAGCTCCATGATGGAATAGGATACATGGGAGGCATAGGCTGTGAAAATAAACCAAAATATAAATTCTTAGGAATATCAGGTAATATAGGCATTGTTACCTTTGGAGGAAGCCTACCTATGGCAATCAAGTCAACTTCCACCTTTTGCGCTTGTTCAAACAGTTCTGGCAATGTAGTCATCTTGGAGTGCTGGACAGCCCAACCAATGTCTATGTTGAAAGCTTTGAAATAATAGAATGCAGCTAGCTCATGAGTGGGCCAAAGACAATAAAGAATTCTCTACCAGCTTCTGGTAAATCTGACATTGAAATCAGCTATCTCCTCCTGCGGGTGCCTTTGAATTGCATTAAATTGATGCAACAAGGAGTATGGATCAACTTGTTCATGAAATTTTTTGACTAGTAGCTCCCCTAGTTGATCCCATGATGCAATGGTGCCTGGTTGCAACGTTCGGTACCAATACAACAATTTACCTCTCAGTGACAACACCAACAACTTTACCATCACATCCTCGTCTGTTATGTCATGGATAGCTTCCAAAGAGGCTACATCGTTAATATGCTCATAAGCAGTTTTACCAGTACCATCATAGGTCGGCAAAGCTTTCAAAGCAGCTTGAGGGACTTTATTTTGTGCTAGTAAATTCAAGGCTCCCGAATCATTCCATGCTGAGAATTTCCTTGGTGGAGGATGCTGGGCCATTTGAACTATTGGATCTAGATGTAGCAAGCTCGTAGCAGTACTGGGAGGAGTCGGGGATGGCACAAACTGACCTGTATCTTGTGATGAGATAACAAATGATGGGTTCATAGGACTTACCAATCTTGAGCGCTCCCTCTAGTTCTAAACATCAATCTCAAAGAATTTGATTGGATCTTCCAAATATTTGGCACTTGATCTCGTGATCATGAAGCAATGATGCAAAAATTTCCACCGGCTTCAGGATTGGAAATTTCTAGGTACTATACAGTCACCTTCAGCAGAGTCACCAGATGAACTTACAATCGCCGCTTTGAGGTCAAGATAGTTCATAAAAATCTTGATTCCTTTAGGTATCAAAAAATGGAACTTGTGTGTCCCACCGAGCATGCCAAAAACTGTTGGCACCGATGGGTTTATCAATTTGGAATAACACTTGTACCATTGATTATGGATTCTTCTAAGACAGAGATAATCTGTCCCACTGGGCATGCCAAAAATTGTTGGTCACAAATTTGCCACAGGAAAGGATTTTATACATATATGTGCCCTAGACTTGGCCAACATTGAAAGGCCGAGAGAAAGAGATGTCTCCTAGGCCAATCTCTAGAGAGGGTTGGCTCCCAAACTAATCTAATCTAGTTTTAAGATAAGGATGCAGGAAAGAAATGGGAGAATGCGAAAAGAAAGGTAAATTAAAATAGAAATCCTAGATGCATTTTCTTCAATTCTTAGTGTCTTCTGGAGTTGGCGATCTAAATTTTTGTGCATGTTTTGCTTTCTGTGTGATTTACTTATGTGTAGTCTAGTGTAATATCAGTTGAATTCTGATGTGTTGAATTTGACTATATTGGCATTTGAATGTTTGAAGTCTGTTTGGAAGCAAACTCATGGCTAATGCATGATCCAATTTCTGTACACGTATTCTAAGAGTCAGTTGTTGTTTAGCTTCAGGATCTAGTTGAGGTTATTTGTTGTTCGAGGTTGTTCTACCCATCAACGACCGACTTTGGCCATATTTACATCCCTTTCTGTTATTTCCCATTCCTTTTGCATTTCATCTCCTTCTATTATTTCCTTTTCTTTCCGCATTCTCCCATTTCTTTCCTACATCCTTATCCTAAAACCAATTTAGATTAGTTTGGGAGCCAGCCCTCTCTATAGATTGGCCCAGGAGACATCGCTTTCTCTCAACCTTTCAATGTTGGCCAAGTCTAGGGCACATATACATATAAAATCCTTTCCTGTGGCAGATTTGTGACCAACATGTTCCTAGGTATAAAGTGTGCAAGCTTGGTCAGTTTATCAAACACTACTAGTATTGTATCATGTTGAAACTTATTTTTAGGTAGTCCTACTATGAAATCCATTGAAATCACTTGCCATTTTTGCATAGGCACATCATGCATATATAATATTCTAGTTGGATGTTTTTGTTCTGCTTTTATCTTTTGGTACTTGAGGTACTAAGTGACAAACTCAATTATGTCTCTCTTCATTCCTAACTAGAAGCATATATTTTTTATATTCTCCCTCATATTTGCTCCTCGTAGATAAGAAAAATATGGATATTTGTGCGCTTCATTCATAATCCTCCTCAAATTTATGGTTTCTAGAATTACTACCCTGTTCTTAAAATATAAGAAACCATATTTGATGCCAAATCCCTTATTTTCATTAGGTTTCTTTTTCATCCTTCCTTAAATTTGATTGGAATATGCATCCTGAGTTTGCATTTCCTTGACTTATTCCATCAAATCGACATGGATGTGAGACAAAACTACTATGTCTCCTCCTACGTAATGCATAAGCAACTTTATTTTTTTTTTCTTTAATATACTCAATGCCAAAATCATATTCTATGAGAAATTTCATCCACCTTCTCTTCGTTGCATTGAGTAAAGGTTAAGTGAATATATATTACAGATTGTTATGGTCCATCCTTAGCTCAAGGGGTATTTTGACCAAAAAATATCACTAACTCTTGAGATAAAACACTACAAATATCATATCTAAATCATTATTTTCATAATTAACCTCAAGTATTTTCAATTTTCTAAATCCATAGGCTTATACTGCTTCTTCTTATGAGAGCACTCCTAAACCTTCTAAAGAAGCATCATTACAAATCGAGAAATTTTCTTGAAGATCAAGTACTTTTAGTATAGGAGGCATAGTAATATTTTGCTTAAGCAAAGAAAAGGCTTCCTAACATTTATCTATCGACTTATATTCCTTTTCTTTTCTATGAATATTAGTTATTGGTGAGGTGATATTGGCATTGTAATTCACATATCATCTACAATAACTAGTTAAGCCCATGAAAATTTGAACATCTATCACATTTTTTGGTGGTGACTAATTCAAAATGGCTTTTATATTCTTAGTATCCACTACGATCCCTTCCACAAAAACAATGTGTCCTAAATATTGTAGTTCTAACAAATAAAATTCACACTTGGACAAATTATTCTATAGTTGATTTTTCCTTAAACGTTATAACACCATCCGTAGTTGCTCATCATGCTTTGCCTTGTTTCTATAATATTTTAAAATATCATCCAAAAATACCAAAACAAATCTATCCAAGTACTTCCTGGAGATACTATTCATTAAATTCATAAATATCGCTGGAGAATTTGTTAAACCAAAAGGTAAGACAACAAATTCATAATTTCCATAATGAGTTTTAAAATTTGTCTTATGAGTATCCTCCTCATGGATTCTCAATTGGTGATACCCTAATTTCAAATCAATCTTTGAAATAATTATGGTATATTTGAGTTGATCAAAGATATATTTGATTCACAATAGTGGATATATGTTCTTTATAGTTACCTTGTTTAAGATTCTATAATCTATGCATTATATAAAAGGATCTTTATTTTTATTTACAAATAGTACTGGTGCACCGTAAGGTGATACACTTGGTTTGATCAATAATTTCTCTAGTAACCCTTGCAATTGCACCTTCAACTCTTGTATTTCTATGGGATTTATTCTATAAGGAGCTTTATGGATTGTTAGAAATAGATTATATTACATCATTTGGATCATGTAAATGTACCTTCCTAGGTACATACTTAGGACATTAGATTACTTTAGGGGGAAGTTATCTAGTTACTTCATGAAATGTAATAAATGCACAAGTGTCAATGTGCAAGTTGTATATGTGCAAGGTGTCCCTTGCACAACTAGGTAGAGTGTTGGCCAAGGAACCTATCTTCCTATATAAAAAGGGCCTCATTGTAACAAGTAGAATATAGAAGCTCAGAGCATATTTGTAGGTAGTAGCATAGTGTTGTGTAGATCACCATATATTGGTGATGGGTGCAATGTAGTCCAGTAGCTTTGTTCATGGAGTGTCCATTTCCTCCATAGCTACATTGTATTCATTTTCATCATTTCTATTTATAGCATATTTTAGTCATCTCATAGATTTACTTTCTTTCATATTATTCTGCATCTTGTGATTGCTATCTCCCATTGCATACTATATCAAAATCTAACAGTGGTATCAGAGCCATAGTAGATCAATAGGAAAACCACCATTATCATTGAGCCTAAGTTTTTTGTCAACCTGACGCACTGTTGGACCAGCCATTGTCAAAAACTCTCAGAAGAGTCTAGGTGGTAGAATTAGGGAGAGCCACAAGTGAGGACTGAAAGAAATCTCAGTTCCAAAAATACTGAGATTACATTTGGCTAGAGTCTTTCCATAGAGTTGCAGGAAAAACTCGTGAAGACTAGGACTCAACATTCAATCCACTAGATTGACAAATCAACTAGTGAAGATCATTCAAGATATATAGAATTTTTTAACTATTACCCAAAGTTTCTTTTGTTGTAAAAAATTAATTCTCAGATGATTGGGACACCTCCTACAACAGAAATCTAGGAGACTTCAACTTCATTGCCCGAAGGTCGACATACCTTCATAGTGTAGAGATTAGTTCCTTGTACAAGAAAAGAATACTATAGAAGAAGACTTTTAGAGAAGAGTCATGGTGAAGTTAGGAGACTGGAGATCTCCATTGCTAGATTGAGAACTTCACAGAATAAGAGAAGGCCATAGAAGCCTTGATCTAGAAGAAAAGGCCATATAAGCCTTGATCTAGAAGAAAAGGCCATAGAAGCCTTGATCCAAAAAAAAAAAAGCCTTCAAAAAAAGCCATAACCTTGATATAGAAAAAAAGGCCACAAAAGCCTTGATACTGAAGAAAAGGCCACAAAAGCCTAATCCTAGAAGAAAGGGTCATAAAAGCCTTAATATTGAAGAAAAGACCATAGAAGCCTTGATACTAAAAAAGGCCATAGAAGCCTTGATCCTGAATAAGACTCTAGAAGAGAGTATCTGATTCAAAAGAAGATTAATATTTTAGTACTAATACTTTGTTGCAGGGAAAGGAGATTCAATGAGTTGGGAAACTTCCTACAAGAAATTTAGGAAGAGTATCTTCTTTAGAATCAATCTAGCACCTAAAGAAAAATTGAAGGTAAAGAGATCAAGAGAAGATCTCATTGAAGAAATTCTAGTCTTGGAAGAAGAAGAAGGACTAGGAGAGTCCTGCTCGAATCTAGAAGTAGTAGAATCAGATATCCAGAAGAAGATCTCACCACCAACACTTCTAGGAGTAGAAGGTTGAAGAAAATGTCTCAAGGAAGACTCAAAGAAGCTACAAGATCAAAGACCTTGGGGAGGTCTCAATGAGCATCCAGTAAAAGGCTTGGAGAGCCTTACTGAAGAAATCATCAAAGGATAACTCATTGGATAAATTCACTACAGAAGATAGTGAAATATTTGGGACAATTATCGCCATCCAAAAACAAGCCCAAAAGAAGAAGAAGAATTTGGCAAGGAGTGCCAAATATTAGAAGACCTCAAGACATTCAAAATCTTGAGAAGAAGATCCTACTTGAAGTCAGAATTCGACAAGAAGACTTGAAGATAGGAGAAGCCTACCAAATCCAAGAGATTTGAAGATTACCTCTCATAGCAAGAAGGCACTATTTCAAAGATAAATACTTCTCCAAATCTATAACAAAAGGAGAATATTGCTTAAAGGATCAAATCATCAAAACCTAGGCTCGTAAAAGAAAGTTTGAGACCAATTTTTGGTGAAGAAGAAACTAAGAAGCAAGATCCTACTCAAAGAAACAACTTGGTGATCTTAGACACCAAGATCTACATCCTCTACAAAAGTAGCAAAAGAGATACAAAATATTTCAAAAAGGTAAGCAACTATTGGTGCAAGTAGATTCATTAATTGGATTACTTATCAGATTTGTTAAAGCACCTTAATTTGGATTAGAGTTGCAAAAGAGGAAAATTTAATTACAATATTAAAAAGTGCAAAAGGGAAAAGTTCCTTTTAAGGTTCATTTGCACATTAGCTTTGGAGTTGATTAGATTACAAAATTACAACTATCTATCAACTACCAAATATCTACTTTGGAAAGAAAAAGAAGACTAGTTCCTACAACTTTGTTTGTAGTGAAATTGAAGAATAACTCTTGAAGATTCATTTCAGATTATTCTTGATTAGTTGCAGTAAATTGATTAAGTGCACTTATAAATTATTTTGAGAGTTTATTGGAGTGATAAGGTGTGATTTTTAGTGCATTAAAAGTGAAATATTAGTGGGTTCATTTGCACTACTATATTACTCTAAAAAAACTTAGTGTTTGTGTTCTTGAGAAAGGCACAAAATCAGATTAGCATCAAGTGTCTAAAGACACCATTAGTGCACAAAAATCTGCAAATTTTAGTGGCCAAGAGAAGCCACCAAATCAGCCTCAAATCCTCCAAGTGTTGGAGAAGAAAGTAGCCATTGAATATCAGCAAAGGAAGCCTCAAATTGAGACTTGGTGAGTCTCAAATTCAAAGCACAATAAGGTTTTTATTACAAAGAAATAGTGCAAAAAAATACAGCAAAAAAGGAGCTTCTATCAAGTGGTTACAAGATTGGGTTCATTTGTAAAATAACCAAGAAAAAAGGGGAAGGTGTCTAATCAAAGAGACATCCTCAAAACCCTTACATTGCATTCAAAAATCTGCCACAAAACCAGAAAATCAGACCTGCAAAAAGAGTGCAAGAAAGGGTGCAATAAAAAGGTTTTTATATACAAATATTGTTACATGGTATTGCACTTATCTAATACATTCTAAGCAAGAAGAGGGCAGATTTGAAGGTGCCTCAAAGGCACATTATTCTCAAGAAGAGCGCAGACGAATACTAGCACACTCCAAGCATAAAGAAGCCTCTCAAAAGAGCTCACATCGTGCATAGGTTGGACAACCATAACAGGTAACCTGCAAAGCACAAGAAAGGTGTCACATTGCTCACTAAAGGAGATAAATCCAATAGCATATAAGAAAGGGAAATAAAAGAAAGAAAATTAGAATCATACATCCAATCAAGGAGCATTCAATACCATCATTGGAGCATCAAGAAGTCTCCACCAAAGCGCTACCATTCGAACTCCATTCAAGAGCCACCAAAGCTCCACCAAAGCTCCTCCAAATCTCCACCAAAGCTCCACCATAAGCATTGCTTGGCTGGAAATATCTCAGCACCAATGAAGTACAACAAAGAACAAGGTGGAAAAATACGTTGAAGGGCTTGCAAGAAGGTATTGATAAGACAAGGGCATGCAAAGGAAAGAAGGTGCCACTTGTCATTCTCCAAAAGAACCCTAAAAATGCCCACAAAGGAATGTTGAATTTCACACATGTGAAAGGAGATATTACAACATTGTTTTGGCACCCATATTCCATGTGGAAGAGGAGTTACTTTCAGCCAGAAGTGTTACAGTAAGAGGCCTCACATACATTGAAGTAGAGAAGCCACTTGGACAACACACAAAGAGGGAATAAAAATGTTCCAAGCAAAGGTGACACTTGTAACAGGTGTTAGAATAGAGTTGGTGACTCCACCAAGTGTCCAAAGCATCCTTGGAGCATTGAATGAAATTGCTATGACACTTGTCACTCATAAAAATATTGACTACCTATTAAAGGCACCTTGGACCAGGGAGAATGTAGCATTTGGGAGCATTTAGAAGTAGCAAAGAGAAGTGTAAGAACTCTCAGTCAAATAGGTCAAGGGAAGCATTAAAGAAGGGCATTGAAGCCAAGGAGCACATTGAAGAATCTATCATTACTCACAGCACCCAAGAAGGATAGATTACAACCATACACATCCAATTTCATAAAGGTGCAAAGCTTTATTAAGGTAAAATTTTCCCTATCTAATTTGCTTTCATTAAAAAGGGAGTTATAAGGTTATATTCTAAGGTTGAAGTATTAAAGGAAATCAATATTTATTTGAAAGAAAAACTTAGGGAAATTAAATATCAAAGTAGTCTAATATTTGCAAAACACAACCTAGGAGAAATAAGGGATACTACTTGGAATTAATCCATTGATATTTGCAAATATTATTGTGTTCTAATTTTCCAAATTTGGGAGTTATAAGGGTTACAACACCAAATTAGGTTATTGAAAATTAGAAACACTAAAATCAAATTCTAAGGGATATTAAAAAGGGGTTTATTAAAGCTTTTCTAAAGTTGGAATATTAGCAAAATATTTGTCTCAAAATTTCACAAAAAGGGACAAGGGGAAATCCAACATTAAACCTCTTCAATCTAGAAAAGTGCATAGTTCAATAGGAGTAATAAGGAGAACTATAGGTTGATTTTGGGATTCTCAAAACTTTACAAAATCAATCCAAAATTGAACTATATTTCACAAAAGCACTTCTACATTTCCAAAAACATTAGGGAGACATAAGGAATTCTACAAAACTTGGTAATATTAGCATTTATAAAAAATTATCAAGTTCTAAATCCATTTGGGAGATATAAGGTTTCTACAAAACCTAAAATTCTATATACTAGGGAGACATAAGGAAGTCCACCAAATCCAAAGCTTCATAAAGGTTCTAGAGAATTTAAAAAGGAGAAGAAGAATCATCATGACATCAAACAAATTCTTTCTTGCAGAATCTCAACTTCTTAAAGGTCCAAACTATTTCTCATGGAAAAACAAAGTAAAAGCAATCATGGTATATGAGAAACTCTGGGATATAGTCATAGGATCAACAAAAAGGCCCAAAATAGGTGATACAAAGATTCTAAAGTTTGAAGAAAATGATTCAAAATCTCTAATGATAATAACCTTTGCTATCACTGATGAAATACAACCTTATATCAGCTCAGCAAAAACATCCACTAAAGCTTGGACAAGCTTAGAGAAAATATTCAAAGGAAAGAATAAAGCCACCATTCTTCATCTTCAAACACAACTACATTCCTTGAAAATGAGCAGTGGGGAAAGCATAGAATTATTTCTAAGGAAGGTAGAAGATATTAAAGGGAAACTACTAACCCTTGGACAAGAACCTAAAGATGAACTTCTTACTCAAGTAACCATGAGAGCACTTCTAGACAACTATAAGCATTTGGTCACATCTTTACAAGTCTTAAGTAAAGATACTTCTTTTGATGACCTAGTCAATATACTTCAGGAATATGAAGTGGAAAACACTATGAAATATGAGATGACTAACACTGCATTGGCATCAAAAGATAATCCACAGGGAAATATTGCTTCATCAACAAGAGGATAAAAAACATGGTATTGTTAGATATGTAGAAAGAAAGGTCATAGTACCAACTATTGCAGATACAATCCCAAAAACTAGAACCAAGGAAATCAGATGAACAATGGGAATCAATTTCAACCATGACAATATCAAAGGAATCCTCATTAGCAACAATCTCAGTGACCAACCAATTATCCTCAACTGGAATATCAGAAGAGAAATTAGAAAGGACACCTGGTTCAGAGGATAGAAGAAATTGAAGAACTAGAAGAACCCATAGAAGACTATGAGGTGAAAGCTCTGTCAACAAATGTAACACATTATAGAGACACTAACTATTTGCTTGAATAGGTTACAAATAATGTAGAGGAAGAGTACAAAGTTCAAGATGAAGAAGAAGATCCATATTGAAGACTAAAGTCTTCAATACCCAAATAATGTAATACAAGGGGGTGTTAGAAATAGATTATATTACATCATTTGGGTCATGTAAATGTACCTTCCTAGGTACATACTTAGGACATTAGATTACTTTAGGGGGAAGTTATCTAGTTACTTCATGCAATGTAATAAATGCACAAGTGTCAATGTGCAAGTTGTATATGTGCAAGGTGTCCCTTGCACATCTAGGTAGAGTGTTGGCCAAGGAACCTATCTTCCTATATAAAAAGGGCCTCATTGTAACAAGTTGAATATAGAAGCTCAGAGCATATTCATAGGTAGTAGCATAGTGTTGTGTAGATCACCATATATTGGTGATGGGTGCAATGTAGTCCAATAGCTTTGTTCATGGAGTGTCCATTTCCTCCATAGCTACATTGTATTCATTTTCATCATTTCTATTTATAGCATATTTTAGTCATCTCATAGATTTACTTTCTTTCATATTATTCTGCATCTTGTGATTGCTATCTCCCATTGCATACTCCATCAAAAGCTAACTTGTATGGGTTCTATTCTAGGTTGAAGCTCAATAGTAAAATAAAATTCCCATTTAGGGAGTAGTATAGGTAAATCCTCTAGAAATACATCCCTAAATTCTTGAGGAACTTGGTGTTTTTCAAACATCTCTTCCTTATTTTCTTCATCAATTTTGTTTATCTTAACTATAAAGACCATTCCTCCTTTCTTTATGGTCTTATTAAATTGCATAGCTGATAGAATTTGAGGTTGAAAAGCCCCTTGTAGGCTATACTCGCTTTGCACAACACCCCTACTATTTTGTGTACTCAATCCATCTATTGAGAACTACCTTTTTTTTTTGGTAGATAAGATACTATAGAATTAATATCGGGTTTTACAGGTTGACCCAAAACCTTTTACAAAAATCAGCCCAAGGTTGTTGATGAACATGTCCTTACTAAGGATCATATATATGTAAAATCTACATGCCGCCAAAGCCATTACATCCGGTAAGGCACATATTCTGTTATCAAAAAGGAACTTCCCATACAAAATTTTGGGTATACCCCGTGAAAACACACCTGTATCATAATTACAAAAAAAAGAAACATACATAGATCCCTTCCTTGAAATAGTGGAGAAAAAAAAAGTTGCAGACACACATAGAAGAGTACAAAAAAAAACTCCCACAAGTTCTGTATTGACAGTTACTCTTAATAATTCTTTGGTAATTGCTTTCTTTTGTGTACTCAATCCATATATTGAGCACTGCCTTATACATTTGCAACCAATCCATTCCAAGGATTATGTCAAAATAATGCAGAGGCGCTATATACAATCATCCTACTATTTTTCCACTAGGCAAGGGAATTTATACCATAGGGTAGCATTGATTAATGGAGTAGGATTTTATAGAAACATAATCAAACTTCCACCCATGAACTAATATTCTTGCTCTTTCTGAAACATCTTTAGCTAAACTAGTGGAAATAAAACTATCTATAGCACCACTATCAATCAAGATTTTAAAATTCCTACCAAAAATATTACCTCTAATAAATAGTGGAATGGCTTGACCATCAAAATTTTTGTTTCCTATATCTACACAAATATTTTGCATAGGCTCTTTAGCTACAATTTCTTTTTACATTTGTTCTTTCCCCTTTGAACTCACTCCTACTCTTTGTGGGTAATTATTGGCATAATGCGGTCCTCTACAGATATAACATGCCTCTTTAGTCTGGAATGTTCTTTCCATTTTTAACCCTCTTCTGCTTTTTCTACATGAGGAGAATTAACCTATCATTATGATGGTGTAGTGTTTCCTTTGACATGGTTGATGGAAGCACAATTCTTTCATTGGAACCTTATTTTGAACTTCCCCTATTTTTGGTCATTCCTTCTATCATTCTTAGAGGAATATTTTCTTACATGTTCTTACTCCCACTTAATAAAACCTGCGCTATTCCTTTTCCTTCATGCTTCCAAACCTTGCTCATCTAACCCTTCATAGTCATAATAGGATTTGAGATATGTTTCAACTTTCTTAGCCAAATCATAGGCTTTTTGCATAGTAGGTTCCCTCATATCTACCTCTTGTCCTATTCTCATATATGCACCTTGTATAAAATTGTGAATCTTTATTTTTTTATTATAAATAGGCACATATTTTAACAACCTAACAAATCTTTGATAGTACTTCTCCACTATTCTATTTTCCTGATGAAGCTTAGTGAACTCCTAAAAATTCTAGGAATAGAAGTGTTCTATGATAAATCTATCCTTGAAGGTCTTTACAAATTCATCCCATTTTAGATTGACTACTATTGCTAGTTTTTTATCTACACTAAGAGTTTCCCACCAATCCAAACCATCTCCTTGTAAATGCAATATGGAATAGGATGTTCGCATACTTTAGGAAAAATTATTCATATTGCAATAGGTATATATTTACTTCAACCAAGCCTCAACCTTATCTCCATATTCCTCTCCATTAAACTTGGAATATTTCAAATGTTTCATCTCTTTACCCAACTTGGCCTTCAACCAAATCTTGGCAAGTTGTACCTCAATAAGAAGTTCATCCTTATATTACCTATTAGAGTGCCTAATTTTATTTTCCCTACTCAACACTACATCTAACAACTATTTTTGAGTTTCTATCTACTCATGAAGAAGATTCACTGTCTTATTAAGATTCCCATTACTAGATTTTTCCCTTCATCATTAGCGTTCCTTGAACCCACATAGGGGTTCTTATATTCTACATTAGTCTATCATGTATGTCTTATTGATGGGACAACACTTCTTCTTCTTCTCTTTGGTGGAATTATCCCTAACCACACATAGAGGAGATAGTAGGAACTTCATTATCAACGATTCTTTCAAACTGCTCCTCTTACTACATATTATTTACCTAATTAGGTAGATTTACTTCTACTAGTTTTTTCTATTTATTAAGGTATAGTATATTTTCTATCACACACTGTAACTAATCTTGCGTAGTGAACCTAATCCACTACGAACCATGGCTATGATACCAAAATATCACAACCCAATAAAATTCCATTCCTAATAGTATGTTTATTTTTAATTAAAAATCCAAACCTACTAGTTGCTATCGCTACTACAACTTTAAGTTTCTATCTTAAATCTAGAATACACAAGATACACCCATCCCTTCATCATGTATATATATCTATACATGATCACTAGGTGATATTTTTTTATTCTATTTGAGTGTCACAAGATAAAACCATCCCTAAATCATGTATATATCTATCTACACATGAGCACTAGGTGATATCTTTTCATTTCTATTGTAACTCCTTCACAACGACCCCAAAATTGGTGACACACTTGAAATTTGAAAGTTTGTTCCAAATCATTGCTTGCGCTTATTGTTTACCATTGTCATCATTCAAATATCAAAATTGTTCATACTCCTGTGAATGGTCATATAGTTGAATACAATGCCAAAATCCATCTAGTGATTCAAATATTTTTGAGTTGTGCTTTCCAAGATCATTATATAGTTAACTGATTAAATCCTTTAGTTTATATATTGTTTTTTTTGTTATGTTAGTTTTGTGTTTGTATTTTTATCTGTTATGTTGTTTAGTTATTTTGGTTTAGATTATGTTTGTGTAATTATTTTATATTATAAAATATATTATTTTTATTTTATTATGTGGTATATTTTTATTTTATTGCTATTTATTGTATTATGAGGTTGGTATAAATGTTTTAGCTTATGTGGGTTTTCTATGTTTTTATTTTTCTTATTTGATCTTTCAGTTTAGGATAGTATATGTTTTATTTTATGCTTTTGTAATGTTATGATATTTATATATTTTTAGTTAGTTGTGTAATTACGTTTTGTCGTGTGCTTAGTTGTTTATTATGTATAGTAAGATTGTTATTTTATAATATATTTTATTATGTCTTGGTTAATAAATACTTATGACTTATGATTTGCAGGTTTCATATATGATGTTCTTGTTGAGCGCGGCCGCCAAGGTAGTGTTTAGAGGGAAATGATAGGACAAGTAGCTACCTGTTCAAATTAACTAGAGCATTCGACATAATTTGGGAAGGATTCAAAGTATTTGGCATTCATCTCCGAAGCATGAGGTTTGAGAAGATGGTTGTGGACGTATTTATGAACCTGGACAGTGAACAGTATCAAAAGAACAACGAATAAAAAAAACCTACATAGTAGCGACGAATCACTGACAGAATTATTGAACCAGTGTTCAATGATGATTTCTTAAATAAATGCAGACATAGATAAGTGTGTGAAAATGAGAATGGTTTCAAATAAGAATACAAATTGTGCTTCTTTCTTTTGAGGTAACAGAACAATGTTGGCGGTAGAAATAAGAAACTTTGCTTTGGGAGATTCAGGTGTAGCAAAGGATGTCATCAACGCCAGACATAAAGTTTAAGACCAGCACGATCTCTATTTAACGGGGAATAACAATACACATTAAAAAATCGTAGTGGATTTAACGATGTGCGTATTTTTTATATTGGACAGCAGAAGACGACTTAGACCATTTGGAAAACAATGACTCATTTTCCTAATTTCGTTCTTGGATGTTTTGGACAACGAAGTATGAACCGAGAGGCTCATGTCTTGTTAACAAAAATGAGAAAGATAGATATGACATCTATATTGGTAGCATGGATACATTGATGAAGCTGGCAAAAGGAGAATAATATAGACATGGATAAATTGAACACAGCAGGATCTGGTTATTTGATGGATATGAATACACAGTGGTTGAATTTAAAAGAAAATGTATTGAAGTGGAACGAAATTCCAACATAGAATATATCACTAGAAATAAATAGTTTGTATGGCAGCTTCAGGTATCTACAATGGATGCGCTCTTAATCTCAAAGCACACATGGTGTTGAAGAGAAATTTTAACTAAAGTATTCACCATGAAAACGTGGATATAGACAAGAACCAAGTGGAAATACAGTGAACAATCAGATGCACTTATAGGCTGCGAAATAGCACAGTAGCATGTAGATTCCACAAGTTTTCAAGACTAAAAAAATAAAAATAAAAAAATAAATAACTAACCACAATGGAGGACCGTCTTCACTTCATTTAGGTAAATATTGATTTTTGTTACTATTGAACATGCACCATTCAAAACATCAAGAAGGCTATGTAAGCTTTCAAGGCAGCTATGAGACGGCTATACAACAGGAAACGTCAAGCAAGGTTTAGGGACGATGATAGTAATTACATATTACGTAAAGACGTAATCAGTGACATGGAGCAATCGGTGAAAGCAATTGGATTAGGATGGTTGCTGAGGCAGAATTTGAGACACTGATTAGATATGGTTCGGTAATCACAACAGCAAATATGACAATGTGAACAACCAAGTTTCGGAATGAGAGACTAGACTAGTTGGTGATTTGTTTTCATTTAATTTCGAAGAGCATCAATAGACAAGAACACTAAATTGGGCAGCATATTTGAAAAGCAATGAAATATGCATAAACGTTGTTTTTGATGTAAGCATAAGTAGTAGTCTAGAGACAACCTGCCAAGTGCAGTGGATACACAGGAACGATTTTAAAATTTGACAAAAGCTCACTTCCAGAGATTTAATATGGGTAACCATGATAGAGTAAAAGGAATACAATAACGACAATGGATTGGCAGTAGATAAGTTGTTAACGACATAGGGATGCTCATGATTTTATTAAATCGGGAGATTATAAATTAAAAATAAGTTGATATATTATTGAAATATTGATAATGTCAAATATGAATTTTAAATCCTCATGATAATTACGCATATTGATAGTGAGGCCAAACATGGGCACTATCAATGGATGTTAAATTCTTTCTCTTAGGCGAAGGACTCGGGACAACATACAATAAGATTAATGAACAGGGATTAGCATGATGTTGCTTGGGTAAATGTTGGTTGGGAAGAATTTTGTGTACAATGATTAAGGAAAATTATTAATATTGAATATAGGGGAATGCTTTCATCTAGCCGGAGCGGATGAACAATTATTAAAACAGTTGCAGAGAAGTTACATGATCAAACGAATAAAAGAACGAAATAGATGCAAATTATAAATAGGCCATTGGAGTGTTAAAAGAGGGTCACACATTTTTGCAAATAAAGAAGGAATAAGATCTAAAGGAGCAAAGGAAGGAAATATAGGAAGCTACAGGGAGTTACTGTAAGATCATATATATTATATTAAATAATTTTGATTGGAATATGTGTGAACACTGTATTTAAATTTCAATGAAATTATTTAATATAGTTTTCCAAACTTAAAATTTCGTTTAAGATTGCATCATTTCATTGATTTACTGTGTGAATGTGTGAATATGGTGGACAATGATTTTGTTTAAGTCTCTATGATTGGTATTAGTTTGTAGCATTTGTCCGATATGGAATATTAGTTTCTCATCAAAAAAATTTTGATTATTTATTTTATACTAAATTATTTTTACATAGCCTATTTGATGCAGGAGCATCCAGTGGCATCTGATGCAGAAGCATCCAGTGGTAGGAGGGCCACTTCTGAAAATTTGGTTAAGGAAGGAAGTTGTCGCGATATCGCGACAAGTCATGAAATCACGACCAAAAGAGAAAAGAGTAGGCAAGGAGAAGAAGCTGTTGCGATATCGCGACAGAAAATGTGTTGCGATATCGCGACACAAGTGGAGAACGAAAGCCAACAGGGAGAAGCTATCGCGATATCGTGACATAAAATGTGTCACCATATCACGACACAAGTGGAGAATGAAAGCCAGCAGGAAGAAGCTATCGCGATATCGCGACAGAAAATGTGTCGCGATATCGCGACACAAGTGGAGCAAAGAAGCCAGCAGGGAGAAACCGTCGCGATATCGCGATGGTGAATGTGTCGCGATATCACGACACAAAACGAAGAAAGAAGTCAACGGGGAAAACTATCATGATATCATGACAGGTTCCAGAAGAGATGCAAGGATGCCAAGGATGTCGTGATTTCGTGACCCGAAAGTAGAAAGGAAGAGTGGAAGGAAAGATGTCACGATTTCATGACATGTCATGAAATCATGACCCGAGGAAGAAAGAGGAGACGAGACGAAAAGATGTCGCGATATCACGACATGTCGCGATATCATGATCGAAGAGCGAGAAAAGGTGCAAGGGAGAATTATGTCACGATTTCATGACATGTCATGAAATCATGACTGAAATAGGAGAGAGAAGGCACGGATGAGGAAAGGTCACGATTTCACGACCCAAACTAGAAGGAGGAGGCTACAGGCAAAGATGTCATGATTTCGTGACATGTCGTGGTTTCGTGACCTGAGGAAGAAAGAGAAAGCCAAAATCTAAGATGTTGTGAAATCATGACCCGAAGGAGTGAAAGGAAGCAGGAAGAGAAGATGTTGTGAAATCGTGACATGTCACGATTTCATGACCCGAAGTGGAGAAGAGGAACGAGGAAGAGAAATGTCATGATATCGTGGCATGTCATGATATCGCGATCGAAAAGGAAAAGGAAGGGCAGGAATGGGAAGATGTTGCGATATCATGACATGTCACGATATCGCGACCCAAGGAGGAAAGAGAATGAAAGAAAGCGAGAATGTCACGATATCACAACATACTATATTTTCGAGGACCACGACAGAATGATAGTGACAGCTAGCATATGTCAGACAGTGGATCAGGCGATGGATGCAGAGGCTGTTACAGTGCAGCTAAAAGAAGAAGATGATAGAGGTTAGGTAGCAGTTGCAGAGCAGGGACAACACGTGGCACCAACATGCAATAAATTTAGGTGAATACCAATAGGCACGTGAAACAAAAATGATGAGTTGAGGAATGGAGACGAAGGGTCACGTAGAGTGATCTGACAAGAAGCAGCAATGATAGGAGCCGTGCGAAGTGGAGCCATAGATCAGATGTTGTGCCCGTATTCATGAAATGACATTTCAGAGGGTTAGGGCCTCTATAAAAACCCATTCATTGTAATAGGCTAAGGCAGTGGACTAGAGATTGCATGAAGAGTGTAGAGAAAACTAAGCCGATGCGCCAATTTCTATAAAGCCTGCGGGCTCTGTAAATATTTTCCAGATTAATGAAGAGAATTTGGAATTGGTGAGAGTGCAATTTTTTGTCCCCCAGCACTATTTCAATTTCATAAGAATTGAACCTTACACTAGGTTATCAATAATTTATTATTTAAATATTAATTTTTTTTAATATTTAAATAAATAAATTTATAAAATATAAATGAGTATTCTGGTTCCAACTTTGATTTAATAAAGTTGAGAATTAGAGTTGATATCTTTTATTAAAATTTGTTTGGATTTCATGTTTTAAATATAGTTTTATTTATTTACCGATCCAAACCTTACATTGGAGGATTATATTTGTTATTAAATATTTTATTCCATAAATATTTAATAAAAAATAATATGAGAAAAACATATTTATGAACATGATTTTCAAAGCATAAGATTCACATTTCTATATTAAAACCCTATGGATTATAATTATAAGGTTTGAAAACCTTACAATTTTGGGGTTAAACATTATTACTTTTATTCATTTTCCAAATATTTTAATGTTGATTTTATATTTGGGATGAATAAAATATTTTCATTAATTAAACCTTAGATTTTAAAAGGGTGAATATTTATAATCAGGGTTTATATTTCATTTGAATTTCACATACTTTGATTTTTATTAAAGTAATTGAAATTTTATATTAATTGAAATGCTAGATTGAACATTTGATTTAAATCATTCGAAGCATTTTAAATAAAATTTCATTTTGATATGATAGAATAGATTTGCACAATTTATTAAAATCATAAGGTAAATTTATCTATTATCATTTAGAAAAAGAATTGGTGAAAAGACACTTAATAAATGATGAATTCCAAATTTATTACCTGATTCCTAGGCCCCTTGTTAATAGTACTTGCAAGCCATTGAAATTATTCAAGCACTTATTTACACACACATGTATGACACATTAAAACATTAAGTGAGAACCTTGGAGAAGTTTAGTTTCTTTGCAAGAGAGGAATTTGAATCCTAGTTGTCAAGTGGTTTTTGTAACCTGACAAAATCACACCTCAACAAATTGGTGCTAGAAGGAGGGCATGAAAGGTAATATTTTAATTTTGAGCATGTGTAACTTGTTATTAAAATATATATATATATATATATATTCAATTTATATTGCATTAATGCTAATCTATCATAAATTCAAAAATTAGGTTTGATTCAATTCTTGTGAATTTTCATACATAGCCTTGCATATTAAAACTGGTTCGATGGTAGAAAATAATTTACTCTATTTTAAGCATGATGGGATGATTACAGTTGAAGAACATATTTAAGTATATAAAAATATTATGTTTCATTTTCATATTATGCATGAAGATGTTCTCTTTATAATGTTTTCATACATATTGGATGAATTTGCTAAATATTGGTTTATCAATTTACTTGCAGGTTCTACCACTTCTTGGAACTAACTAGAAACAACGTTTCTTAAACATTTTGGAACATTGGTTGACATGTATTTGTTATCAAATCAAATTTCCTCTATCTGTAAACAACTTAATAAATTCATGAGTCAATTTAATGATAGATTCCATAAGTTGTATAATGAAATAGAGATACACTATCATTTCATAAGAAGAATTTGTTCAAATATTATTGGAAGCTTTAGATCCTTTCACTATTAAGTTGTTAGAAAATCTTCCTAAAGATGTATCCTTATTTAACATCTATGGTGGGTAGTAGCTAGAGAACAATGGTTGATTTTAGGAGGAATTGATGTGGGTAGATTATCATTACTTAACCCTAAGGTTTCAAGTCAATTACCACCTATGAGTCATGATACACATTTTTCAAAACCATCGAATGAAATTGAATGTCCTAATTTTTCAACCACTTTTTATGTTTTCCAAGAGGAAGTGCAAGTTTCAAAGCCAATATAGAAATGTAGAAATGAGGATTGTTGTAGTCAATTTTATCAAAATATAGAAAAGTATGAGTCTTTAGATATTGTAGGAGTTTTAGATCTAACTAGATTTGAAATATATGATAGAATAGAATCTTCCATAGAGTTGAATAAAACAATTAAAGCTACAAAATTGAAATATTCTAGAGGTAATTTCATTGTGAATGATCTTAAAATTTTATTACTTGAGGAAGATGAATTTTCATTGAAGATAAAGTTTTTAATGTGATAAAGGTGAACTTGAAAAAAATTCAATTATTTAATTTATAGAGTGTGAAGAAGTAGTTGAACATCACTCCCTAATTTTAGAAAATTATTATTATAATGGTTGTGGAAGATACGAAGAATTATTTATTTCTAATTATCCTACTAATTACTTTTCCATTTCACTTGATATGTAGGATGTTGAAACATCTATCCTACATGAAGATTTTGTAATTTCTATCCAATTGGAAGATGACATATCAATTTTAGAATTAGATAAGGTTCCAATATTTGATCATTTTCAACATGAGTTGTAGAACATTCTTCTGCAATAGAAAGGTAAGAAAATATCATTGATAAAATAATATGAAATGATGGTGGTGATGATAGAGATCATGAAGAAAAATAAAAGACTATAATGGCTCATCAAGTGATGGTAAAAGTAAGTGTACAAAGGTAAAATCCTATCATTTGTATTCAAACATCCAAGAATCAGGTAAAATTTTGTATAATCATTTATTGTATTTAGATGTTGTTTATAAGAAATTGTCATTTGAGGTTGATCAAGAATTAAAGTGGATTTCTTTTCCCACTATAAATAAGTTTGCATTTCTAAATGAAAAAGTAGACATGCTTGAATCATTAAACCATGTTCAACAACAGTTAATAATTCAATCTAGGATACAAAACTATAATGATTATTATTTTATAAATATCATAGATTCTTGTAAATTATTACATGAATATGATTGACTTAAAAATATAGATGATGATTTTGCATTAAAATTTTTAGAAGTTGCTTCTTATTTGAAAGAAATCTTATATACTTGTGAAAATAAGAATTTAGGTCAAAGCAATGAATTAAGGTTTAAAATTTTCATCTTGTTGAATAAGCATAAGATCATGGAAGATCTTGTATTTACTTGTAGGTTTAATGGATCAAATATTAAACATGTAATTGCTTATAATTTTGAATTAAATCAGTGGGGTGTGAAAGGAAAAATGAAGATTACATCGTTTCACTTAATTTTTATTTGTTGGATTTATGTAAAGCTTGAAATACAAATCATATGTCTTTTACAGTATGCCAATAATATTTAGGATCCAAGAAGGCGATAGTATAAATCTGTTATCATTTTGTACATAGTACATATTTTTGTAAATGTTTTTTTGGGTTTTTGTATTTTTACTTTGTTGTTCATCATTTGTTGTGTTTGTGTTGTGCATGTTTGTTTACATATTATTCAATTTTGTGAAAATTTTTGGATGTGTTGGTGGTTATATTGAAAAAAAATAGCTTTTCCAAATTTTGGAGTTTTGTGATGATTTTTGTCTTTAATAAAGTTTCAATGAGTTTTTCTTGATTAAGGTAGTTGTTACCGAGACACTTTTTATTTCATGATTCTATTTGGTGTTTGATCCTAGGCTGTATAGGATGAAATTACCTATTTTGAAAACTTGTGAAACCTAGAGAAAAAAAAGTAAGTTGTTAGTCTATATCTTTTTTAATGTGAAATAAGATAAGGAAATTTTAAATATTATATTTGTATTTCAAAAGTTTCACGAGTAATACAAACACATTAAGGAATATATTTTGAAATTATGGACATATGAAGTTGTCAATTTTGCAAATTAGGGTGAAAAAATTATATTATCTTTCAGCCTTATCTGATATCTAACCCAAGTGGCAGGTGGATTTGTTGCAAAGTATCGTATTACTAGATAAAATAAAAAAATGAGATATAAAAAATGAGGGATAAAAAAAATTGAGAGATAAAAACTGAGATATTAAAAAAATATATATAAATATAGATGAAAATAAGTTAAATCAATCACCATGAATTAGATAATATTCATCGGAGATATAGACACTCAGTTGGCAGTGCAGCTATGTCTAAAATATAGGAAATGTAGATATCCAAATTTGCCTAATACTTGGGAGTTTCAAATAATCTCTACAAGAGCTATAAATGCTCAACTGCACTGCAATAATGTGCAATTGATAGTGGAATGTTGAATGGGTTTCAAAATATATAGAATGAATCACTTTGCACACACCAAGCTGATGCTGATGATTATGATGGTTCATATCGAATTGGTCTATTCTCATTCTCTAGATATCATTGACACTTATAATTCTAATATATGGGTTTTATTATTTTCAGAATTTGGTTTTTAAGTCTTAAATGTCCAGGGATATTTACAAGCAGAGTCACCATTTTTTGTGACTCCTTTACAATGACCCTAAAATTGGGGACCCACTTGGAATTTGAAATTTTTTTCCAAATCATTGCTTGTGCTTATCGTTTATCATTATCGTCATTGAAATATAAAAATTGTTCATACTCCTGTGAATTGTCATATAGTTGAATACAATGCCAAAATACATCTAATTATGCAAATATTTTTGAGTTGTGCTTTCTAGGATAATTATGTAGTCAACTGATTAAATCCATTAGTTTATATGTTGTTCTTTTGTTATGTTAGTTTTGTGTTTGTATTTTTATCCCTTATATTATTTAGTTATTTTGGTTTAGATTATTTTTGTGTAATTATTTTATATTGTAGAATATATTGTTTTTGCTTTATTATGTGGTATGTTTTTGTTTTATTTTTATTTATTGTATTATGTGGTTTGTATAAATTTGTTAGTTTATGTGGATTATGTATGTTTTTATTTGTCTTATTTGATGTTGTAGTTTAGGATATTATATGTTTTATTTTATGTTTTTGTTATGTTATGATATTTATATATTTGGTTAGTTAGTTGTGTGATTAAGTTTTATCATGTGGTTAGTTGTTTATTATGTATAGTAAGCTTGTTATTTTATAATATATTTTATTATGTCTTGGTTAATAATTATTGTATTATGGTTTGCAGGTTTCATATATGATGTTCTTGTTGAGAATGGTCGCCAAGGTATTATTTAGAGAGAAATGATAGATTATCGATATGTTTGAAGAAGATAAAAAGAAAAGTGGATACCTATTGAAATTAACTAGAGAATTCGACATAATTTGGGAAGGATTCAGAGTATTTGGAATTCATATCCAAAGCATGATGTTAAATAAGATGGTTGTGGATGTATTGATGGATCTGGACAGTGAATAGTATAAAAATAACAACAAATAAACAAAACCTACATAGTAGCGATGAATCACTGACGTAATTATTGAACCAGTATTCAATGATGATTTTGTAAATAAATGCATATGTGGATAAGTGTGTGAAAATGAGAATGGTTTCAAATAAGAACTCAAATGGTTCTTCTTCTTTTGAGGTAATAGAACAATGTTGGCGGTAGAAATAAGAAATGTTGCTTTGGGATATTCGGGTGCAACAATGAATGTCATCAGCACCAGACATAAATTTTGAGACCAACACCAGCTCTATTCAATGGGGAATGACAAAAAACATAAAAAATTGTAGTGGATTTAACGATGTGCATTTTTTTCGTATTGGACAGCGAAAGACAACTTAGACCATTTGGCAAACAGTGACTCATTTCAATATTTTTGTTCTTGGATTTTTTGGACAACAATGTATGAACTAGGAGGCTCATGTCTTGTTAACAGAAATGAGAAATATAGATATGACATCTACAACGATAACATGGATAAATTGATGAAGTTGGTTAAAGAAGATTAATGTAGAGATGGATATTTGGAACATAGCAGGATTTAGATATTTTATGGATATGAATACACAGTGGTTGAATTTAAAATAAAATGTAATAAAGTGGAACAAAATTCCAACATTGAATAAGTCACTAGAAATAAGCAGTTTGTATGGCAACTTCAGGTATCTACAATGGATGCGCTCTTAATATCAAAGCACACATGGTGTTGAAGAGAAATTTTAATTAAAGTATTCACCATGACAATGTGGATATAGATAATAATCAAGTGGTAATACAGCGAACAATCAAATGCATTTACAGGCTGTGAAAAAGCATGATAGCATGTAGATTCCACAAGTTTTCAAGACTAAATAAATAATTAACCACAATGAAGGACCGTCTTCACTTCATTTAGGTAAATATTGATTTTTTTTACTATTGAACACACACCATTCAAATCATCAAGAAGGCTATGTAAGCTTTCAAGGCAGCTATGAGACGGGTATTCAACATAAGTATCAAGCAAGGTGTAGGGACGATGATAGTAATTACATATTACGTAAATACGTAATCAGTGACATGGAGTAATCGGTGATAGCAATTGGATTAGGATGGTTGCCAAGGCAAAATTATGGTTCGGTAATCACAACAACAAATATGACAATGTGAACAACCTGGTTTTGAAATGAGAGACTAAACTAGTTGGTGATTTGTTTTCATTGAATTTTGAATTGCAGTAATAGACAAGAACAAAAAATTGGGCAACATATTTAAAAAGTAATGAAATATACATAAATATTGTTTTTGACGCAAGCATACACAGTAGTCTAACAACAACCTACCAAGTGCAGTGGACACACATGAACAATTTTAAAAATCGACAAAAGCTCACTTCAACAGATTAAATATGGGCAACCATGGTAGAGTAAAAGGAATACAATAACGATAATGGATTGGCAGTAGATTAGTTCTTAACGACATAGGGATGCTCATGATTTTATGAAATCAGGAGGTTATAAACTAAAAATAAGTTGATATTTTATTGAAACATTGATAATTTCAAATATGAATTTTAAATCCTCATGATAATTGCGTGTATTGATAGTGAGGCCAAACATGGGCACTATGAACGGTTATTAAATTCTTCTCTTAGGCGAAGGACCCGTGGTAGCATACAATAATATTAATGAATAGGGATAAACATATTGCTACTTGGGTAAATGTTGGTTGGGAAGAATTTTACGTACAACGATTAAGAAAAATCATTAATGTTGAATATAGGGGAATGCTTTCATCTAGTCAGAGCAGATGAACAATTATTAAAAAATTTAGAAAGTTACATGATCAAACGAATCAAAGAACATAATAGATGCAAATTATAAATAGGCCATTGCAGTGCTAAAATAGGGTCGAACATTTTTGTAGATAAATAAGGAAGAAGATCTGAAGGAGCAAAGGAAGGAAACAGAGGAAGCTACAGAGAGTTCAAATTTGTAGAGAATCCAGATGTTATTGTAAGATCATATATATTATATTAAATGATTTTGATTCGAATATGTGTGAACACTGTATTTGAATTTCAATGAAATTATTTAATATAGTTTTCCAAAATTAAAATTTTGTTGAAGATTGCATCATTTCATTGTCTTGTTGTGTGAATACTGGTGGGCAATGATTTGGTTTAAGTCTCTGTGATTGGTATTAGTCTGTAGCATTTGTTCGAGATAGAATATTAGTTTCTCATAATAAAACTTTTGATTATTTATAATATTAAACCTTACACTAGGTTATCAATAATTTATTATTTAAATATTAAATTGTTTTAATATTTAAATAAATAAATTTATAAAAGATAAATGAGTATTCTGGTTTCAACTTTGATTTAATAAAGTTGAGAACTAGAGTTGATATCTTTTATTAAAATGTGTTTGGATTTCATGTTTTAAATATAGTTTTATTTATTTACCGATCCAAACCTTACATTGGAGGTTTGTTATTAAATATTTTATTCCATAAATATTTAATAAACAAATAATATGAGAAAAATATATTTATGAAATTGATTTTCAAAGCATAAGATAACATTCATAGATTAGTTTTATATTAAAACCCTATGGATTATAATTATAAGGATTTAAAACCTTACTATTTTGGGGTTAAACATTATTATTTTATTCATTTTCCAAATATTTTAATTTAGATTTTATATATATTTTTTTGATTGGTAGAAAGGGTTTTGAAAGGTCCCTGAACCTTGTACAAGAGAGATTATAATAAATCCAAATCGACCAAGGTGGTCCAAGAAGAAAGGAATAGAATGTTGGCAAACCTCCACCCTAGGGAAGGTGTCGCGAAATCGTGACCAAAATGGTGATGTCGCGAAATCACGACAAGAAGCGCCATTGAAGTCGAAGGAAGAAAATAAGTCATGAAATCATGACAAGAATCGCCATCGGAGCCGAAGAGGGGAAGAAGTCGCGACATCGCGACAAGTTGCAAAGTGTCGTGATATCGCGACACTTTGCAGGGTTGGAGCCGACCGAGAAGAAGAGTCACGAAATCGCTACAAGAATTGAGAACACTATCGAAGAGAAAATGTGTCACGAAATCGTGACAAAAATGCAGACCGCAGCCAAAATAGAAAACGAGCCTCGAAATCGCGATGAAAGAGGAAGCCTACTGCCAAGAAGAAAAGGTGTTGCGAAATCGCGACAAAAAGGAAGACTGCCGTTGGAGAGAAAAAATGTCGCGATATCGCGAAAACAATTTAGATTTTATATTTGGGATGAATAAAATATTTTTATTAATTAAACCTTAGATTTTAAAAGGGTGAATATTTATAATCAGGGTTTATATTTCATTTGAATTTCACATACTTTGATTTTTATTAAAGTAATTGAAATTTTATATTAATTGAAATGCTAGATTGAACATTTGATTTAAATCATTAAAAGCATTTTAAATAAAATATCGTTTTGATATGACATAATAGATTTGCACAATTTATTAATATCATAAGGTAAATTTATCTATTATCGTTTAGAAAAAGAATTGGTGAAAAGACACTTAATACATGATGAATTCCAAATTTATTACTTGATTCCCAGGTCCCTTGTTAATAGTACTTGCAAGCAAGCAATTAAAATTATTTAAGCAAATATTTACATGCATGTATGACATATTAAAATATTAAGTGAGAACCTTGGAGAAGTTTAGTTTCTTTGCAAAAGATGAATTTGAATCCTAGTTGTCGAGTGTTTTTTGTAACCTGACAAAATCACACCTCAAAAATTCCATTTGACCATCACAAGATACATCCATCCCTACATCATGTATAATTTTATATATACATGAGCATTAGGTGATTTATTTTCATTAAAGCTATATATCTCTTATTATCCTTTGAGATAGCTCAACCCTTTTATTCCTTTGAAAGGTGGCTCAATCCTTCAATGTCTTGCATAAGTCTATTTGTGCAAATGCCTTGATTGCAAGAGTGATTTCTTCCCAAATCAACTTCATATGAGTTTATTAATCTTTCATAGATTTTTCATTTCAAGGTCGAGAGAAAGATGTCTCAAAGCTATTCATGTTACAAATATTACCGAAGGTTCCCCCTTTATGTTCCTTTAGAAAATTCTTTAGGTAAACTCAACGTAAATAAAATCTAGGAAAAGTGATCTTACGATAAAACAACAACATAAGAATCCGATGTAAGATCTTTTAGAAATCCGATACACTAAAGCCATATCACCAAAGTAACAACCATATTTATCATAAAATATATTCTTAAAAATTTAAGAGCTTCCCATTCTAGAAAGACATATTTAATACTGAAGGACGTATCCATAAACGTTTAACTCAACACTTTGAAAAAACACTAGAAGAGCTATACAACATAACTTAAGCTCACTATTCCATATACCATCCACATTTGATAATGGAAGGTTATTTATTACAATAAATGATTATCTCAAGCCCTTTTGAGGTCTTTGTTATCATTACAATTATATAAATAGTTTACAATAATTGGCCTCCATTCACAAAAAGCTTCCCTTATATAAAACAACAATAGGTTCACAATGATTCCATCTCTCTGCATTCACCAATGATTAAGTTCCTTGATGACTTACTCCACCATACACCTACAACACCACTTCTTAAAAACGTAGCCACTTATGTCCACTGAGAAGGAATTATTATGAGGGACCAGTGCAGTGTAGGTGTATCCACAATAAACCCATACATGGAAAATCTAGATAACTATGTAAATATTCCATTTACCCACTTAATATACGCTAATGAAAGCATAATATATAATAACGAAGCTAAGCCTAGATTACTTAACATAAATTCAAAAACTGTAAAAGCTTCATTCCTATAATCAACAAATACAATCCATACATTGATTGTTCTATGCAAGTTTTATTGTCCTCTTATCTCATATTCCCAAGTAAATCACAAAAATCCAACACATTCAAAATTGACATCTCAATTAACTACTTGTTGAAAGTTTCATTCTATGTTGTGGAAAAAAAAATTGAGTAGCAAAATATTTTTGTATTGAAACATAACTACCGGCATTAAAACCAATATAAGTTCTAAATAACTACAACATTATTTTAAATAATCCAATCAAAACTTTAAGTAGAGAAAAATGGTAGAACAATGATAAAAGCAACGTAGGGATTTCTTAGATCTCTCCAATATAGGTTTTAGTTTACTACTCATTTCACTCTTTTAATTTGGAACTTTTCCAGAGCTTATCACTAGTTTTCCTACAACCATCACGTCTTCCCTACTCTTAGTTTTCCTTTTCTTTAAAACATAAATCAAGAGTAATACAAAGTCTTAGGTATACATGCAAACCCACAATGTAAATTACCACATAGTTAATTTGTCTTAGGCAGTCAACTATTATTTACAATAGCTCTCTTTAGTCTACTATAACTAGATTTTATTTTAAATTCAATAACATAATCATTTCATCAATACCAATATAAAATTCAAGCAAAAATTTAACCTTTAAAGATCTACCTAATACACACAATCCCAAATCATTGAAAAAATCCCTTGAAAAAATGTAGTCATTCCTCTTGCTCCTTTTTTTTGCCCATCTAAACTTCATTTTTCCTCCTAAGTCATTTTCATTACATATTTTTGTTCCACCTCTGATTCATCCGAGATGTTGTTAATGAAGTGCACCCACTACCACATTCTCTGACTTTAGATTGTAAAGACTATGCAACACTAACTCAACAAACGTCCCCCAAATTAAATATAAGTCACCCATATTTATTAAACTAGAGTAGTGGAATGTTTTCGTTCCAAACAACATGATTAAATCAATCTAGCCTTCATTACTTGTCCATTAAAGTTAATTAAATTAACAAAATTGCTTCATCATGCCATAATTTCTATAATCAAGGAAGTCCTAATTAGAAAAAAATTATAATTAAATAAAAACACAATCAAAGGATATAGATATTATATTTCATTAAACCACTATTATATCTATTCTTCTCAAGTAGGCCATATTATGCCACTATATGAAATGGACATTTATCCAAATTACTCAAACTATTTCATAAATAACACTTCACATCATTTCCCTCATTCCATTCTCGATGGTGGAGTCTTTTCTCTTACCCTCGAATGAATACCTATTCCTACACATAAGTGTGATTCCATTAGCAACATCATATTCTAATATCTTATAGAAATCACACATGAAATAATCAATCATTTCATTGGTAGAATAGATCACATTTTTCTCATAAAATTTATACACAATAAAGCTCATATTTAAGAAAATTTAAGCATCTAAACAAGGAATATCTAAGCATTCCATTCAATAAAATATTCCATAAAATGTAGGTCCAATAAAAATTCAAATTCTGCCAAGGGAGGGGCCTCTATGTCACATATAATCTGGACGAAATATTATTTTAATATTACATTGCATCATCAAACATAAATTAATTTTTTTTCATGTCTACTACCTTCCCTTATGTAGCATTACTTTTGGAATAGTAGTCCTACTGAACCTTACACCACTCCAAGGTTCCTTTCCTCCTTGATTTGGATTGAAACTCAAGTATCTTTACTTGTTGAACCTCTATAACCTTAGGATTGACCATCTACAAAATAGAAAAATCCCCCACATGGTTAGGTTTAGCAACATATATATTAATTAAAGATATGTGAAGAGTGTTGTGAATCTTGGATATATTGGGTGGCAAAGAAATTTGATATTCCATGGGACTAATCTTCTCTATGGTTTCAAAGGGTCTGACAAAGCGATGATCTATATTTGTGGACTTAATTCCACTCTTTCTTGGATTTACCCTTAGAAACACTCTATCACCCACAACAAACTCTTTTGGTGATATCTTAATATTTGAATATATTTTCTAATAGTCTGTAGCTTCCTTCAACCTCTATATGATCTCCCTCAAATGTTTCTCCATTTATTTGACCATGTCTAGTCCAAACACAATATGATCATTAGGATTATCCCATGACAATGGGGTTCTAGAATTTTTACCATAGAAAGATTTGAATGAAGCAATGCCTATGGTCGAATGGTGACCATTGTTGTAGGTAAATTCTACCAAATGCAAGTAATCCTCCCAATGGGTTTTCTAATCCATATAGTACATGTGAAGCATATCTTCCAATACTTGGTTTACTCTTTCAATTTTCCCTTCCTTATTTGGATGGTAAGAAAAACTAATGTTCAATATAGTACCAATGGCATGATGCAAGGATTACCAAAACTCAGATGTGAATTTCAGATCTCTATCTGATATAATTACCTCTAGAAAACCATTAAGCTAAAATATTTTTTTGGCAAATTTGTTAGCCACAACTACGTCGTCATCCTTAGTGTTCCTAGGTATAAAGTGTACAACCTTTGTTAGTTTGTCAACCACTACTACTATTGCATCATGCTAAAACCTGTTTTTAGGTAGTCCTACTATCAAATACATTGAAATCACTTGCCATTTTTGCATAGGCACATTATATATATACAACATTCCAGCTGGATGTTTGTGTTCTGGTTTTACCTTTTGGCACTCGAGGTACTAAATGATAAAATTAGTTTTGTCTCTTTTCATTACTAGATATAAGAATATATTTTTTATAATCTCCCTCATATTTTCTCCTCTTGGATAAGAAAAATATGGATATCTATGCACTTCATTCATAATCCTCCTTGTCAATTTTTTAGTTTTTAGAATTACTTTATGATTCTTAAAATATAAGAAACCATCCTTGATGTGAAAGTCATTATTTTCACCATGATTCTTTACCATCCTTCATCAAATTTGATTGTAGTATGCATTCTTATTTTGTATTTCCTTGACTTGTTCCATAAAATTGACATGGATGCGAGACAAAACTGCTATATCTCCTCCTACTTAATGCATCAACAACTTTGTTATTTTTTTGTTTAATATACTCAATGCCGAAATCATGTTCTATGATAAATTCCATATGCCTTGTCTACCTTACATTGAGTAAAGGTTGAGTGAATATATTGCAGACTCTGATGGTATGTCCTTAGCTAAAAGGATCTTCCAAATAGATAATGTCACCATATCTTGAGAGAAAAAACTACAACTACCATCTCTAAATCACGAGTTTCATAATTAACCTCATATATTTTTAGTTTTCTAGATCCACAGGCTGCTTCTACTTCTTCTTGTGGGAGCACTCCTCCCAAACCTTCTAAAGAAGCATCAATAAAAATTGATAAAATTCCCTAAATATCAGGTACCTTTAGTATAGGAGGTATAATAATATTTTTCTTAAGCAAATAAAATGCTTCTTCACATTTATCTATCCACTTAAATTATTTTCCTTTTATTTGAATATTAGTTGTTTATGAGGTGATATTGGCATAGTCATTCACATATCAGCTACAGTAACTAGTTAAGCCCATTAAAATTTAAACTTCTATCACATTTTTTGGTGGCAACAAATTCAAAATATCTTCTATCTTATTAGGATCTCCTATGATCCCTTCCACAAAAATAATTTATCCCAAATATTGCACATCTGACCCATAAAATTCACACTTGGATAAATTCCCCTAAATTCAAAATTTTCTTAAAAGTTCTAATACCATCCTTAAGTGCTCATCATTCTCTATCTTATTTTTGGAATATATCAAATACCATCCAAAAATACAAAAATAAATCTATCCAAGTACTTCCTAAAGATACTATTCATCAAATTTATAAATATCACTAGAGCATTTTTTAAATGAAAAGGTAAGATAAAAAACTCATAATGTCCATAATGATTTTTAAAAGTTGTCTTGTGAGTATCCTCCTCATGGATTATCAGTTGGCGATATCCTAAATTTAAATCAATATTTGAAATTATTGTGGCATATTTGAGTTGATCGAAGAGATATTTTATTCTCAATAGTTGATATTTGTTCTTGACATTTACCTTGTTAAACATTCTATAGTCTATGCATAATCTCAAGGAACCATCATTTTTATTTATAAATAGTACTAATGTATCCCAAGGTCATACACTTGGTTTGACCAATCCTTTCTATAGTAACCCTTGCAATTGTACCTTCAACTCTTGCATTTATATGGAATTAATTCTATAAGGAGCTATATGGATGGGTTCTATTATAGGTTGAAGCTCAATAGTAAAGTAAAATTTACATTTAGAGGGTAGTCCAAGTGAATCCTCTGGAAAGACATCCCTAAATTCTTGAATAATTGGGTGTTTCTAAAATACCTCTTCCTTCTTCTCTTCATCAATTTCTCCTATATTAACTACATAGACCATTTATCCTTTCTTTATGGCCTTCTTAAGTTGCATAGCAGACAAAATTTAAGGTTGAAAATCTACTTGTAGGCTATACTCCCTACGCACAATATCCCCATCTTCTGTGTAGTCAATCCATCTATTGTGCACTACCTTATATGCTTGCAACTAATCCATTCAAAGGATTATATCAAAGGCATGCAGAGGCACTACATATAAAAATCCTACTATTGTTCCACTAGGTAAGATTTTTTTTGCCATAGGGTAGAATTGATTAATAGAGTAGGTTTATCTAGAATCATACTCGACCTTCCATCCATGAGCCAAGATTCTTGCTCTTTCTAAAACATCTTCAGCTAAACTAGTAGAAATAAAACTATTTGTAGCATCACTATCAAGCAAGAGTTTAAAATTCCCAATAGTGGTGTGTTTTGACCATCAAGATTTTGGTTTCCTATACATACATAAATCTTATGCATGGGCTCTTTAGATACAATTTTTTTGTACATTGGTTCTTTTACCTTTGACCTCATTCCTACTATTTTTGCGTAATTGCTAGCATAATGTGGTCCTTTATAAATATAACATCCCTATTTTAGTCCTGGATGTTCTTTTCATTTTTGAGCCTCTTTTAATTTATCTACATGAGGAAAATTAACCTGTCCCTATGATGGTCTATTGTTTCCTTTCTCATGGTTGTTGGAAACATGATTCTTTCCTTGGAACCTTCTTCTAAACATCTTATATATTTGGTCATTCCTTCTATCATTCTTAGAGGAATCTTTGCTTGCATGTTCTTTCTCCCACTCAACAAAACATGTGTTATTCCTTTTCCTTAATGCTTTCCTTCCGTATTCATCTAACGTTTCATAGCCAAAATAGGGTTGGACATATGTTTTAGCTTTTCTAGCCAAATCATAGGATTTTTGTAGAGGAGTAGGTTCCCTCATATCTACCTATTACCCTATTCTAGGATCCGCTCCTAGTATAAACTTGTGAATCTTCATTTTCTCATAGGAACATATTTTAGGAACATGATAAATATTTGAAAGTACTTCTCCACTAGTCTAGTTCCTTGATGAAGCTTAGTGAACTTCTCAAACTTTTGGTAATAGAATTATTTTGTGAGAAATATATCATTGAATGCCTTTACAAATTCATCCCATTTTAGATCAACTATTATTGCTAGTTTATGATATGTACTAAGATTTTTCCACCAATCCAAACCATCTCCTTGCAAATGCAATATGGCATAGGATGTCCAAGTACCCAAGGAAAAAATCATCATATTGCAATAGGTTTATATTTCCTTAAAACAATCCTCGGTCTTATCTCCATATTCCTCTCCGTTAAACTTGTAAGATTTCAAATATTTCATCTCTTTATTCAAATCGACCTCTAGTAAAATCTTTGCCAGTTGTATCTCAATAAGGGGTTCATATTATTGTCCCCTATTAGAGTCCCTAGCCTAATTTTCCCTACTCAACACTACGTCTAACAACTATTTTTGAGTTTCTATCTACTCACAAAGAAGAGCCACTATCTCAGTAATATTCCCATTACTAGGTTTTTCCCCTTCATCGTTAGGGTTCCTTGAACCCATATTTGGGTTCCTATATTCCACATTAGTCTATCATGTCTACCTTGTATATGGGGCAATACTTCCTCTTTTTCTCTTTGGTGGTATTATCCCTGGAAAAACATAGAAGAGACAATAGAAATTTTGTTAGCAATTATTCCTTCAAATTGTTCCCCTTACTTCTAATTATTTACCTAATTAGGTAGATTTACTTCTACTACTTTTTTTATTTATTTATTAAGGTCTAGTATATTTTTTATTACACACTGTAACTAATCCTACACAATTATCCTAATCCACTATGAACCATGGATCTAATACCAAAATTTTATAACCCAATGAAATTTCCTTCCTAATAGTAAGTTTTTTTTTAATTAAAAATCCATAGTCGCTATCACTACTACGACTTTGATTGCCTATATTAACCCCATAATACACAAGGTACACCCATTCCTTCATCATGTATATATTTATGTACACATGAGCACTAGGTGATATATTTTTATTTTATTTGACCATCACAAGATACACCCATCCCTACATCATGTATATATCTATCTACACATGAGCACTAGGTGATATATTTTCATTCCATTTGATCGTCACAAGATACACCCATCCCTACATCATGTATAAGTCTATCTATACATGATCATTAGGTGATATATTTTCATTAAAGCTATATATCTCAAATTATCCTTTGAGGTATCTCAAACCTTTGATTCCTTTGAAATGTGGCTCAATACTTCAACGTCTTGCATAGGTGTATCTATGCAAACACCTTTATTATAAGAGTGATTCCTTTCCAAACCAATTTTGTGTGAGTTAATTATACTTTTATAGGTATTTCATTACATGGTTGAGGGAAATATGTATCAAATCTATTTGCATTAGAAATATTACCAAAGGTTTCTTCTTTCTATTCCTTTAGAAAATACTAGAGGTAAAATTCAACAAACATACAATCTAGGAAAAGTGATCTTATAATCTAACAACAACATAACAATCTGATGAAATCTCTTTTAGAAATCTGATACACTAAATTTGTATCACCAAAGTAACATTCATATTTATCGTAAAATAGATTCTTACAAATTAAAGAGATTCCCATTCTATAAAGATGTATTGAAGACTGAAATTTGTTTCCCTAAATGTTTAACTCAAAACTCCAATTTAACATTAGAATAACTATACAAAAAAAATTAATCTCACCATTCCATATACCATTTGCATCTAGAAATGGAAGATCATTTATTACAATAAATGCTTATGTCAATCCCTTTTGAGGTTTTTGTTGTCATTACAATTATATAAATCTTTTACAATGATTTACCTCTAACAACTAGTGCTTTCTACAGCATGGAGTGGATGTTTTCATTTAAATCTTCCCTTCTACAAAAAATTAGTAGGTTCACAATACTTCTGTCTCTCTACCTTCACCAATTAAGAAGTTCCTTTATGACTCAATCCATCATACACTTATGATATTACTTCTAGAAAACGTAGCCACTCACATCCACTAAGAAGGAATTGTTATGAGGTATCAATGCAATATATCCATATGAGAATGCATTTAACTAATGCACTAATAAATTTTATTACTTTCAGTCATTCGAATCAAAAGAGACATATTATTTAATTTTATTATTAAAACTCATAGACAAATCAATATTTTGAAATGATGAATGCATTAGTCAAGCACAAAGGAGCATATAACCATATAAATATATTTTGTAATATTTTCTCTTTATAGAGAGAATAAAATACAACACAAGAGTATATATTCCCTTCAATGAAAGTTCTATTATTACATGAATAAAGGAAGTAAACCCATACGTGGGATGTCTATACAACTATGTAAATATTCCATTTACCCACTTAATATACGCTAATGAAAGTATCATATATAATAACAAAGTTGAGCCTAGATTACTTAATGCTAATTCAAAAATCGTAAAAGGTTCATTACTATAATCAAAAAATACAATGCATACATCGATTGTTCTCTAAAATTTTTTCTATCCTCTTCTCTCATGTTCCTCAGTCAATCACTAAAACCCAACATATTCAAAACTAGCATATCAGTTAACTACTTATCTAAATTTTCATTATACATTTTGGTAAAAATAATTGAGTAGAAAAAGGTTTATGGAATGAAATATAACAACCAACATTAAAACCAATATAATTTCTAAATAACTACAACATTATTTTTAATAATCCAATCAACATTTTAACTAGAGAAAAGTGGTAGAATGGTGATAAAAGCATTGTAAATATTTCATAGATATATTCAATAGAGGTTGCAGTTTACTACTCATTTCACTCTTTTAATTTAGAACTCTTCCAAAGATTATCACTAGTTTTCCAAAAACCATCACATCTCCCCTACTCTTAGTTTTCTTTTTTTTTTAACATAAATCAAAATTAATACAGAGTCTTAGGTATACATGCAAAATGACAATGTAAATTACCATATAGTTAATCTATCTCATGCAATCAACTATAATTTACAGTAGCTCTCTTTATATACTATAACTAGCTTTTATTTTAAATTTAATAACATAATTATTTCGTCAATACCAATATAAAAATTCAAGAAAAAAAATAACCTTTAGAGATCTACATGATACATGCAATCTGAAATCATTGAAAAAATCCCTCAAAGAAAAATGTAGTCATTGCTCTTACTCCTTCCTATTTTTGCCCCTCTAAACTTCCTTTTTCCTCCCAGGTCATTTTTCATTCCTTCTTTTTGTTCCACCTCTGATTCATCCAGGATGTTATAAATGAAGTGCACCCACCACCATATTTTATGGCTTTGAATTTAAATACTATGGAGCACTAACTCAATGTAAATCCTCCCAAATAAATATAAGGCACCCATATTTATTCAATCAAAATAGCGGAACATTTCAATTATAAATAGTATTCTTAAATAAATCTAGCCTTCATTACATACCCATTAAAGTTAATTAAATTAATTAAATTGTACCTAGGTGTTGTAGGTGAGTTGGAGAGGAGAGGGCAATCCTCCAAGGGTGGTCCCAGGTTCAAATCTCCACCCTAAAAAAAAGTTGAATTGGGTATCCAAAATCCAATTGATAATGTTGGTACGGGCAGGGTCGGTGTGACTCCCGGGTGACTTTGATGGTGTAGAACCCCTTGTTCATGGTCTCTCAAACTAAGGCAGCCCTGCAAGGGATTTTTCACATTAAAAAAAAATTAATGAAATTGCTTCATCATGCCATAATTTCTATAATCAAGGAAGTCCCAATTACAATAATATTCTAATTAAATAAAATTACAATCAAAAGAGAGAGATAGAATATTTCATTCAACCACTATTATATCTATTCTCCACAAGCAGACCATATTATTCATCTATATGAAATGGGTATTTATCAAGATTTTCCAAACTGTTTCATAAATAACACTTCACATCATTTACCTCATTTCATTCTTGGTGGTGGAGTCTTTTATCTTATCCTTGAATTAACATCTATTCCTACATAGAATTTTGATTCCATTAGAAGCATCATATTCTAATATATTACAAAAATTATACATGAAAAAATCAATCATTTCACTGGTAAAATAGATCATATTTTATCATGAAATTTATACACAATAAAGCTCATATTTAATCAAATTTAAGCATATAAACAACAAATATCTAGGCATTTCATTCAATAAAATATTCCACAAAATGTAGGTCCAACAAAAAATTAAAAGTCTACCAAGGGAGGGTCATGACATTGTGAGTCATTGATGCTTAATTGATACATGGTTTATTTATTTAGGTGTAAGTCAATATATGTATTGCTTTAAGAAGTACTTCTATTAATTTATTAAATATGATAGCGGATCTCTAGAGATAATTTTGATGATGGTTATCTTAATGATGTTTAAGGAATTCAAATAATACCCATGAAGGATTCATTTGTTAAAAAATAAATAAACATTAATGTTGCTAATGTGGCAAATTTGAAGATTTATTTATCAAATAGTTCATATATAGATAGATAGATAGATAGATAAAGGTTTGATTTACAATTTGTATCGAAGTCATATTGTCTCATAATGCATGATATCAGTAGTAAGTTATTGAATCAATATTTTGGACATATTAATTATCAAAGCTTACCCTCATTGTCAAAATGGGATATGGTATATGTTCTCCCTTGGATAAAACAAAATACAAGTGTTTGTGAAGGTTTTATTTAATTTTTAATACATTTGTGAAGGTTTTATTATTGGAAATCAAAATAGATTTGCATTTACAAGAAGCACCTAAATATCAAGAGAACCTTGAATTTGAAAATATTATTCATCAAAACCATTGCATCACTCCTTCAAATATTTTAAGAATGATGTGATCCCTTTTATAGGTCTTATCAAACATGTCAAAAGTATAAAATAATAGATACTATTTATTTTTTTAATTTAGCAAAAAATCCCTTGTGGGGTCACCTTGGTTTGAGAAACAATGACAATGGGGTTCTATACCGTCAAAATCACTCGGAAGTCACACCCTAATGTGTTTTTGGTAGGGTGAATATTCAAACTAGGGATATCCCTTAGAGGATTTCCCTATACTCTCCAACTCACCTACATCACATAGGTAAAATACTAGGTACTATTGAGTGATACACCTGATCCTATTATCAATGTTCACAAATACTCAGAATAATAACTATTATCTATTGAGAAGGAACATTGATCCCCAAGGTTCAAGTGATAGGATATGCTATTATCAAATTTTAAATTAAAAGTATGAAAAAAAAGAGTAGATGGATTGCTTAGAGGTTACAAATAATTGTTACAAGAATGAATATTAATTTATTATTTAACATAGATCTAATTCAATTGCTCTATTAATTATCAAAAAAATATTAAATATTAGATATTGCTTCAAATAAATCAATAAAAAATAAGATTCTAGGCTTGCTACCTTAAAATTATCAATATATCACATACATTGCATCATTATCATGAAAATTATAGCATGCAACAATGTCTATATTGAAACTTATAAAAATGTATCACATAAAAATGAGCTTCAAAAATTAAATTGGACTAATCTACTCCTATTCTAAGCAAATTTCAAATAAAATTCAAAAGTAAAGAGTTAGAGAAAGAAAGAAAATAAGCCATTGTGCTCTTGAAGCTTTAAGCTGATTTTGTTGAAGCATCAATTCTAAATTTAAATCAGCTCTAACTCGACGAACCTTTGCATAATTTGAGATTGAAGTGATGCCATCTTCAAATGGAAAAGAAACAACACATTATTGAAAGCACGAGATTTCGGGCAAAGGAAACAATAGTTATGCAACATAAGACGAAAATGTAACGCTTTGATCCTATGCACTAAAACAGAGAAAGGAGACAACTTGGAAACGAAAGACAAGATGTAAAGAAATCACAGCCCTCTTTATTCAAATATCTTATCCTCGATTACATAGACGTCTCCTCCCATTTTTGGGGGTTAGGAGCATTAAATTTTTCTTCATTACAATGTGTGACCTAGTCTTCCTCTTCCCGCGTGCCCACGATTGCAATGGGCGGGCCAAGATGCTGCCACCGTTGATGTGGATAAGTTCTTCACCTCTGATTGCTTTTCCTGCAGTCAAAGAAACAATGAAAACGTCAGTAGCACCTGCTGCAACGGAAAGGGGTTCATTCTCTAAAATCAATGAAATATGCATGTAAACATCTGCCTGAAACCGTAAATACAGTGAGTCCAAATGGCTTGAAAACTTGACAGAAGACCGAAAATGTTACCAAAAGGCCATTGCCCCTGAGACAGCCGGCCAATCTGCTTTCACCTAGTAATCGTCCCTGGTAAGGATGATTGCTACTGTTAATCATCCCCGGGAAGGATGATTGCTGCTGTTAATCGTCCCCAGGTAGGATGATTGCTATTGTTAATCGTCCCCTACAGGGACGATTGATACTGTGTTGAAGAAGCCGACCTGCCGCTTCTCCAATGTCGATTCCCTAGACTTGCAAAATGCCTGCAAACAAGGGGGTTATGTAATTGGGACCATTTTGGGACGACCCAGATGGTCGGATTCTCCCAATTTGGCCTCCATCATCGTGAAATTGAACGTTGTTACCTGTAAGTCAGTGGGACAACCAAAATAACAAAAGCATGATAATATTCGATGAAAACCTTTTGAAATCAAGATTCAAGATTCTGAACTATTGAACAGTAGAGAATAACATGGAATATGAACAAATGATAGAAAATGAACTACAACTAAATTCAAAAGGTGCGGGGTGCCCAAGTAGGCATCCCACCTATGGGACTTGATTTTGGCACTAATCCACTTGGGATGGGCCCAAAATCTCTTAGGATTGGGGGGGTCGGCGAATTGGTTGGTTCAGGTGTCCATGTGTTGGATTTGGGTCAGGTTTGAGCTTCCAAAGGCCACCCAACAACATCTCTTGCAAAAGAGATTGGTGGATGTGGGAAGGTGAACCAAAAGGGATGCAAGTGGGTCTTCACCTCGGCAGCACTTCGTTGCTTGAAAACTCCTTCCACCTCTCTGTTTTGGGCAAGAAAAGTTTCACCTTTTATAGACCCAAGGGGTCTCTTTTGGGAAGGAAGCACAAACGCCATGTGTTGGTCATAGGCGCCATGTGGCAGTCATGTCTCCTCATGAGGGAGGGGAGTCCTCCATTGACTTGTGTTTTCATAATTGCTTCTTGTGACAGTCCTCTAACGACCCTTCTGTCCACCTACACATGCGTGCAAGGCAGGAGTCATCAACTGACTATTCTGGGCTACCACTTGGCGTCGTTTGTCGTTTTGCTCGTTAAACTTGGTAATCATCCCTGGGTGGGACGATTACAACAATCGTCCCTGGATGAGATGATTGCAAGTTAGTAATCGTCCCTGGGTGATACGAGTACTGGGCAAAGTGCCTAAATGTACCAAATTTCTTCCTGACCTTACAAAATTTCTATGGAAGTGGTTAGGACCACTTTTTGACCTCTGAAGGCTGCCCTGGGGGCTGTGTTTGTCAAAGCGATCAGTGTTTGCAGTCACATAATCGGATTGGTGCTATTTTGGTGTCTACAATTATAATTGACTTAAATGAAACCACCATTAAAATTAGTAGATCACAACAAGAATTCAAATATATAGCATATATAAGATGTTCAATCATTACATATCAGACTTGCTAGAATCATATGATTGCAATGACAAATATTCAAGGTATAATGTCAAGGATAAAAATATCCATCACCTATAAAGAAAAGAAAATTCTAAAATACCTATTGCTAAAAGTGCAATCTAAATCTTTGAAATGAGGTCTGAATGGTCATTTATAGCCTTACAATTTCAAAATTTTAATGGTTTACGATTATATTGGTCTAGTTATATGTATATGATATGTTAATATAAAATTCTTCTTGATCTGATATGTAATTTCAGACATGGATCTCTAACTATATTGATAGTTTATTTGTCATGCACCAGATAATCCAAGTTATCTTGCACCCATGGTTGATATTCAGTCTAGGTTCAATGAATGTCCATTTCCTTGTTTGGCTATCACCTTTCCTTCTCTATTGGCCATTGCTTTCGATTTTTATTTTGCTACTCCATTTCCTATAAATAAAAATATAACTAACATTAGTTCAAATTGAATTGGCAAGAAACTCATTAATTATATAAAATATTATTTTCTTTTATCGCCAAGGTTGGTAATTATACATTCACTTTATTTGATTATTATCATTATTATTATTACTATTATTATTATAAATAATCTAGATGTTATTTAAATTTATACCTTCAAAGTCTTTTTTTTAACATTTACTATGATCTTATTATTTAATTTTAATTTTTTTTTTATGGGTTTTATCGAGTAATATTACCTTTATGTAGTACTTTGGATTTTGAATAAATCTTCTCAGAGATGTGCTTCATTGGATATTCAAATTTTGTTAATTAATATTATAAGGTTTGATTTTTGTAGCTCTAAAGTTTTATTTTGATTTTGATACCAAAGTATTAGAATTAATGCTAAGGGTTTAATTATTCATTAGGGCCCAAAGTGAGGATTAGATTATTGTGGCATGACAATTATCCCTTTTTAGATTTTATTTTATATTCATTTAATATCTAAGGGTTTTATCAAATTAAAAGCATTGGAATAAATTACCTTTTTTTAACTTATATTATATGCTTGCTAAAACCTAAGTTTTTAATTGTTTAATTAACCCACCTAGGGTTTCTTTCCAAAATGCATGGCTCAGATTTAGTTTGGTGAACTAAAATTGATGCTTTAAAATGAATCAAAATGAATCAGTGAAAATGAGATTGACTACTAAAAATGTGTCAACTGAAATGAGATTGATGACTTAAAATGCATCAACCAAAATGATATTGATGGCTTAAACTACATGGACTAAAACCAATAAAATGCTAATATAAGCTTAAAGTTAGATGATTCTAATTTACTTGTACTACCTGTTTTTAAATCTAGACCCTCCAGTCAATTTATTTTATCCAAACAAATATGGGTCATTCAATTTATTTTTACCCAAATAATATGGGCTATACATATAATTTTGACCAAATTACTTGACCATTCATTTCATTATGGGTAACTTAATTTTAGGACCAAATTATTAATACTAACGGGTAAGATTTTCATTATTCACTGAGGTCCCAAAATCTTATTATTCGAATTAAAAAATTGCTTAAGCTTTCTTCTTTTTGAAAAATTAAAATCAACCTTAATGTTATCATGATATGATTTTAGTTAATCAAGGTGTCGTAATGTTTTTAATTAATCTATTTGTCACCTAGAATTATTTTTTTGAAAATCAAATCAATGTGAAACAATGTATGCATTTCATTGTTTAAATTACTCCAAAGTGTACATAATTTTTCAGTTGAATCATTCTAGACCACTCATTTGATTTCAACTAAATGACTTTGGGTCGTCTATCTACTTTTGGTAAATGGTAATACATTTTGATCGAACTAATTTTTATTATTGTTTTGTTATTAGAAATAAACCTTAACTTAAACCTTAGAAAATATCAAATTAATTGATTGCATTAAATCTTATGATTATTAATGAGTAATAATTGATATAGAGATTAATTTTTCACGACAAATCTTCTAATGGTATTATTTTAAATGTGCATAATTTTATTTTTTATTTTTATTTTACACCAAATTTAAGAGAATTTTAGTGCCAAAAGAGATTAAAACTTATTGATTTAGTCAGCAAAAACAACGATTAAATGCAACAACCTAAGAGTTTTTAAAATAGTTATTTTATCAATGTTACTTAAATGAGATCAATGCAATCAAAATTCAAGCATATAAAGTATTCAAGGTAAATAAATGCAAAATGAGATTCAAGTCTTTAAAATATTTAGTGCAAGTAGGTTTAAAAATATAATGTGAGAAAAATATAGATCAAAACCAAAATTTTAAGTGAGTTTCCAATTGGGGTGGGTTGTGCAATGGCAACAATAGGTATAATGAACTTGTGTATGAACATGCACATGGAATGCAACTAAAAATTAAAATTCAAATTTAAAATAAATAATTCTCTCTATTTTACATTTGGGTTCAAACGAGATCAAACCAAATCCTAGAATATAAATTAAAATTTTTGATGAAGAGCCAATGGAACTTTGATCATAATGGAGTAAAATACAGATCTAGAAAAAAAAATAGAATTGCTAGAAAAAATAGAAGAAATAAATGCATCCTATAGATTAAAAAGGACCATAGGATTTGAATATATTTCCTACAATACCAAGCAATGCCACTCCACACCCACTCTGATAACATGTTAAAATTCATAATGTTTTCCATAAATGAATGAAAGAAAATATTTACTCAAATTTTATACAAAAATATAAATGGACAAAAGATATTTGGGATAGTCTTATGCAACATAAATAATCACTATCCATAGAAAATGTTGTATAACAATTTGAAAAGAAAATAATACGCTTGAGAGGGAATTTATAGCAATACCAAAACCCCAATTACATATTAAAGCTTAACCTAAGATAACATAACAATAGGGCTTTAGGTTAATTACAAGTCATAAATAGGCTTTAACCATAACAAGGTTAACCATAGGCCATAGGAATTACATAATAATATATTATAAAATAATTAATATATTGTAAGATAAAATGATCTTAGGCCTATCCAATGTGGGCTATTGGATAGGAATTAGACTATAATTTTAACATTACATGCCATTCTAAATACAAGTATTTATTATTCATCTCTTTGGTAACTGGTGTCTACAAAATACTAATTAAAATTTGGTATCTTGTCCATGTGATGATATTTCTACCATAGGGTATATTTTATCTCTTATTTCTAGAGTATTTCTATATCAAGTAAGAAGTAGACTATCATTACCTTGTCCACCATAGAGGTATATTATACAATTATAATTAAGACACCCAAAAAGACTAAATAGTTGATGTAAATTAAAGTAAACATATAACAATATCAAATGGGGCCTAATATACTATATTGTGATAATCAAAGCACTATGCAACTTATGAGGAACATAATATTTTATGCTTGCACAATTATAATTTGACTTACAATCATCATATCAATTAATGTCTTAAGAAAAATAGAATTAGACCTTAATATTGTGAGAGTGGGGATGAGATATTAGATATATTTATAAAATATTTAATCAAAACAAGATTTGTCCATATTATATGTCTTTGAATATTGTGAGAGTGGGGATGAGATATTAGATGTATTTATAAAATATTTAATCAAAATAATATTTTTCCATCTTAGATGTCTTTTACATTATGTTTTAGTCAAGTAAATTTTAAACATTGGTTTATTATTCAATAGGGATACTCATATCTTAATATTGTTGTATCTTCTAGTAATAAAGAAGGATTCCAAATCTATCAATTGTTTTTATTTTTTGAATTTACATGGTGGAATTGGTAGCTACCATGAATCTAGGTAATCTATCCAACTTTTTATGGCCACGATAGTAATATTTTTTGTCCATCCTAAAAGCCACCACATAGATCTTCATGTAATATGCCACTATAACCACTATGTCATAATCATTCTAAACCGTTTATGCTGCTAAAAGCACCTGGAAAGGGGCAAGTATTCAGTTCGATGAGGCCAAATATATAGATTAATAGAAGCAATGGGTAATGGTTTATTTTCTATTTTTAATTAAATACATTGAAGACTTCTCTATCTACTTAGACTATTTTAAATTAGTTTTACAACTTAGCTTATCATATTCCTATTTTTATATGTGTGTTCTAGTTACCATAAGAGTGTTCTAGTTGGCATGGTTAGTTGTCTTAGTTTTTGTTTTGCATATACTAGAGGAATCAATAACTAGTTATATTTTTCCTTAGCCTCATCATGGGTTTAAATCTCGCTTATTTTTACCACTATAACCTCAAGATACACTGGGTAAACCTTTTAATGTATCCAATGACACTGGTGTGACATGCCCTCTAGTTCTATAATTTTGAGTAATTTGAATCATGGTATCTACCCTCCCAAGGAAACACTTTTACAAATGATTTGGACCCTCTAACCTAGTAAGTTATCTTAGGTAGTGATATATCATTGTTTGTAATGAATTTAAAACTTTATTACTATAAAATGGTAAGTCAATATAAAGCACGAGGAAAAGGTAATAAGCCAAAGTATGTGTCTTAAACCTCATTATTGTATATCCCTTCTATTGGATCATAATACATGATGGATAATTATGTAATTGAATACTTAGATTATATTCATTATTATACTTGCTTGTTATATATAATTGAGAAAGAAAAAATAACTAGCTATGTTATCTCATGCTTAGCTAACTCGATTAACAAATAATGTGAAGAAATTCATCATACATACAAAGGTATTATTCTATTCAAATCATTATAAGTTCTATTTCAATATTTATTTTTTATGAAACTTAATGTTATATTGGTTTATGGGTGGCAACATCTAGGAATAAATGAAGGAATGATTATCGACATCCTAAAAAGTATAATTGAATAATAGATGATTGAGATAAGGAAAATATGCTATGTCATGTAGAATTAAGACCAATGCAAGAACCTTCAATGAAAAATTCATGGTAAACTAGAGCTTTGTACGATACATATCATGTGTATGATATATAAAATCACCATATATATGGATAATTTTAACATAGTATATTTATGATGTATGAAAAAATTATTGTTTTATGGATGTAAGAATCAACTAAAAGAGGCATCATAATAACTAGAACAAACATTAAAGGATAGTGCAATGATGACCATGATCTCATCAAATTCTTTCATATGAGTTCATCCTCTAGAATTGTAAAGGTCTATGATATTTTTCAAAAATTAAATTAGCAATACCTAGAAAATGATAGACTTGCAAAAAGAAGTAAACCATTCAAAATAATTTATCTCCATTATATTAATTCATGAAATACAACTTCTAGTTTACTATCTTAACTATTGGATAATGTTGTTGAACAATATTATTTGGTGGTAACTATTTTGGGGACTACTAAATGCATACAAATAAAAGAAAAATGGAATAAACATGAACTCAGCTAAGCATTATGCCAATATATTTTATGAAGCAAGAGAAGAAATTTGTGGAAACAATGAGTATACTTTCATTCAAATCACGAGACAATGAAGTGTCATGCAAGTTTGTGTCAATTTTTATTTCTATAACAAGAATATGGATATAATTTTTATAGGTATAACAAAAACCTAGAATATATTGTTCCTTAAGTTGTTTTTCTATAAAACTATAAGATGAAACTTGTTATTATAGGTAAGAAACTAATGTTTATAATCATGATTAATGTAATAGGAACTAAAGAAGAAATATATAAGGAACATGAAGAGGTGATTCAAGTGACAATGAAGAATATGGATGTTCCTATTCACTTCCTCATACCTTGTATCCTTCTATACATCTTCCAATGGAATCATCAAGGCTTTCACAATTTGATGATATTGAATGGATTTCTTTCCTAGTTTTGAGAGTGAAAAATCCTTGGTCTAGTCTAGCTTCTACTATAATATGATCTCTTTATTTTATCTTGAAGTACTTTTGGTCACCAATTTTTTGTATCCATTTGTTCATCATTTTTTTTTACAATCCTTGTTTATTGTTCGAAATTTGATCATGTTTTGTTGTAATTGATGTCAAGAGGTTGGATGTCCCTATTAGATGAAATTAATGTCAAAAGGGTTGATTAATATCAAAAGGTTAAAGGTCCTAAATTGATAGAAATATTTGTGAGAATATTTCTCTTGATGGCATATGAGGTATAAGGCAGCAAGAAGAAAGGAGGACCTCTCCATAATATTTGAAAAAGGATTTATAAATTACCTTAGTGGTAAATTGGCAAAGGTTAAAATATTAATGGTGGCAATAAATTACCTTGGTGGTAATTTGGCAAAGATTAAAATATTTACAAATGGTGGCAAGGTTCTCCATAAAATGAAAAAGTCCAAAAGGTTTAAATAATTATAATTAAATAAAATACTTCGAAATATTAAAATTCAAATTAAAACAAAAAGGTAGCTGACGTTAAATATTAAACTAGGCATGTGTATAAATAAGGCTAATATTAGCCTAAGTCATGGAAGTAATTGCGCATGCGATTTTACCCAAAGTAATAGCTTGCACATTTTATTTCTCACACGCGGAAGACAAAGGAAGGTGTGGGTGTTCATAATTTTTGGAGTAAGAAAAAGGTCAAATCGTGGAAGGTACATGTCCCTACTAAAGTGAGGTGGCGGTCGAGTTGGCTTACGTGGCACATTAGGAGCAGTAAGGTGCAGAGTTCAAACTTCACAGAGGTTTTGTTTGGGCACATACATTTTAACTTTTGTACCAATGGAGAAGGTCATTAAGGAGTGTGTACTCCTTGGTTCACATGGGGTAGCATAGCCCATGTAGTAGTGGCCCTTGTGTTAGGGTGGACAAGGCTAGGAGGTTGTAGGTTCGAGCGATAACATCAACATTTGATTTTTTTATTAAGGTATGTGCATTTGCCATAGTTGGGAGTTATAAGGTTTAAATAAATTTTTATTAGTTGCCATAGTTGGGAGTTATAAGATTTTGATAAAGTTTTTGTTGCCATGATTTGTTTTTTATGAGGGTTAAATATATATTATTGTGTATGCTAATAGTTGGGATTCATAAGGGTTAGTGAGTAATACTTTAAATTTATTTAAAGTTCTTTATTGTTAAAAAGAAGTTATAAGGTGGATGTGAGAATTTTTTTTATGTGATTAATAACTCTTGTTTATGAAATTTATTTTTAAGATAGGAGTAATAAGGTGTATAAGTGATTTGGCATTGTATGGAGAAATATTTGTTGAGGTGAATATTCTTGTGAAGATTTTGAGATAGATTGTTGCTATCTTTGTGAGAACTTTTGAGTGATATTGAAAGTGAATGTGCAAACATTAGAAATCAAATTTATAAAAGCGACAGACTTAATGATTGAGTAGAACATATTAAGTTTTTGATAGAGTACATAATTCTCTATATTTTCTAGAGGTTAAATGAATTTTTAATAGAATATGTCTAAATTGCTTCAAGTTAAAAGAATTACTTTGAAGATTAGACAAAACATTTGATAGCATTATGTGCAATATTTGAGATTGATTGAGCATATCTTGTGAGCTATTTTGAGAATACGTTTGAGCAGATTTGAGCATGTGTTTGAGCAGATTTGAGCAAGTCTTTGTGAAGGCTTGAGAGCAAAATTGAGCAAGCCATTAAGAGGACTTGAAAGTATATTTGAGCAAGTCTTTGTGAAGTCTTGAGAGTAAAATTGAGCAAATTATTGAGAGGAATTGAAGGTATATTTAAGCAAGTCCGTTTGAGGACTTGAAGGTAGATTTGAGCAAGTCTTTGTGAAGGCTTGAGAGCAGAATTGAGCAAGTCTTTGAGAAAACTTGAGGGCAAAATTGAACAAGTATTTGAGAAGGATTGAAGGTAGATTTGAGCAAGTTCTTGAGAGGACTTGAAGGTAGATTTGAGCAAGTCTTTGAGAAGGCTTGGAGGCAGGTTTGAGAAAAGTTGATATGTTGATTTTTTCAAGCTTTGTGTTAAGGCTTGGGAAAAATCTAAGTAGAGTTAATTTGTGATTGGATCAATATTTGAGTTAAAGCTTGAGGACAAATTTGAGACAAATATTTGTGAACAGATTTATGAGTAAAGTTAGAGCAGATTTGTACTACTCTTGGGACAGAGTTTGGTGTAGATTTGAGATAGAGTTGAAAGTAAGCTTTAGAGGTGACAGAGTAAATAGGACAACAGTCTCTAGTGGATAGAGATCCATTAGCTAGGGCAGTGAGGATAGAGGTATTCAATGGATAGAGATCCATTAGCCAGAGTAGTGGGGGCAAAAGTCTTCTATAATATCACCAGCTAGAGTAGAAGGGAAATATTTTTCCTGTGGATAGAGTTCCACGAGAAAGAGTAGAGGGAAAAGAGTTCATTTGTGGATAGAGTTCCATGAACCAAAGCAAGGGGAAAGAGTTCTCCTATGGAGTGTGATCCGTGAAACAGTTGGGAAGATAGATTTCTTTTATGGAAAGATATCCACGAACTAGTTGAGGAGAAAGAGTTCTCCTGGGTCAAGTTCCACAAACCAGAGAAGAGGGGACAGAGTTCTCCTGTGGATAGAAATCCACAAATCAGAGCATTAGGGGATTGGTGTCTCCTTTGGACATAGGTCCATAAACATTGTAATAAGGAAGTGATTCCCAAGAGATTTGTTGAGAAAATTTTAGTGGAAATATTTTTTCCGTGGAGTAGCCCACATTTGGTGAACCACATTAAATTTGTGTCTCTATTGTGTGTGATGATTTGTGCATTGCTTTGATTCATGTTGGTGATATTGCCATTGATAATATTGGATAATATTATCTGGAAAAGAAAAGTAAAAGTTGGTCTTATACTCTCCACCCCCTCTCAATATCACCTGTGTTCTTCATTTATATGTTCAATATTATAAAATTTGTAACTTAAAAATATAATATTTACATAAATCATTGTTAAACTTCATAAATTCTTAAAAAACGGTTATAAAATATATAGAACAGTGCATATCCTTCTATCTATCTATATCTCTCTAGATAGAGCACGTTTAGAATCCCCATTGGGAGACATTTCATGGTAAAATTTTTACTCTACCCGATATAAGTTACTGCCAAAATAAATGGTTGCTTGTCAGGTGGCAAAGCGAAACCAAACAAAGAGAAAAACGATATGTTGGGTTGGCAGCTTGGCAAAGAACATTGTGGAATCAAATGGAAAATTGTCAGAAAATTTCCGCAGCAAGCATCATTAGATTCACAAATCTGAATAACCTTAAGTGACATGGATTCCAATCCCGACCATTGCATCGATTTCCCCAATGGGACGGTTTTAACTCTATCGATAACTAAAAAAGATATATAAATGATGGTGATGGTGAGTACGATGGGCGAGAGTGCCCTTAAAGATTCGACCTGATATGCTTTTCTTCTTTGATCGACTCAACTATCAACACGTGTTCACGCCTTTCATGTTCGCAAGAGGAAGGTGGTTATATGTCACCGTCATATTGTCAGGTTTCTTTTTTTAATTGGCAGGAAAATAGTTCCATCATTGTATCGGGGGACGTTGGACAGCGCACTATTTTGAAATCGTTCACAAATGTAGGATGCTTTCTCTTTTTTCTTGCCAGTCGCCAGAAAATATCTTACAATTCGTATAACAAGACATCTTTCGCCGGCTTTACCTGCATCGATTTACGATTTTAACGCTCATTGAAGATTGGAGGAACGTGCTATATGCAGATGCAACTTCGTAAACTCATCCCTATACAAAAGAAAACGAGAAAAAACCGGCACACAAAACCGTTAGCAATGTAAATTGTAAATAATGTAAATGGTAAATTTTTAGGGGTGTTCAGTTTTATAAGTACTTATCAAGAAGACATCTAAATTCAAACTTAGGGTAGGTTGGTTGTAAAGGTAGTTGTCTGAATCTTTTGATTCAAACCTAGGGTAGGCTGGTTGTAAAGGTAGTAGTCTGAATCCTTTGAGTGTAAGTTAGACCAAGACCAACAAGTACAAATCCTAAATGATTGGTGGTCCTTTCAGGCCAAGTAAACAATAACAGACAGAATAAGTTTGGTGGTTTCTGGTTTGAACCCATTTCGTTGTTACTAAAAAATAATGTGATTGTGACCAATACTTCTATGTAACTTAAAATATACAACTTGAAAATGATTGTTATGTATGGATAAAGAATTTATAATAAACGACGTATTTATATGTTGATAACATACAACATCAAAAAGCTTAGTTAATATGAACGTTATACGTGGTATTCTTTACTATTCTTTCTGTGATTAACCCTTTTGCAGACCCATCCTGCAATACATAGAAATAGTATTTAATATTCTCCGTATTCATTAAATTTCCAATTTCCGTCTTCAGCAAGCATGGTAGTCTGACAGTTTTATATTCAGCACGTACCAGTCTGTCAAAAAATGTTCAGTCTATATTCAACAATATAAAAAGTTTTTTTCACTATAACGTTAGGGTTTAAAAAAACAGGTTGCAGAAAAGTGGTGTAGTTGGGAGTTTTGGCAAGAACTACCGTCTGGGTTTTCAGAAATTCAGCCTCTATTTCGACTGGGATTTTGATAACTTTTGTGTCTATTTCTAGTGTAAGTTGCCAACAGCTTCAGGTAATCCCTGCTCTGGAGCCCTCTTCAGTTTTTAAACATATTCGAACTGTAAAAGGAATAAACTTGAAGCATTTTCCATCTGTTAATTAAATCCCCGCTACGTTTTAGTTTATCCATTTGGCTATTGGATATTGTGAATTGAATATCATATAAACGTTTTGGGAAGCCAACGTTTCTATGAAGACCAGCTAATATTGGGAGTTGTGATAAATGATACGGTAGACGGGTAGAGCGAAGCGAGAAATGAAGAGATTAAAGAATGCAGCGAGCCGGCAGTTAAATATTGGGAGTCTTGGTATTATTTATATTGTTCCCAATTCTTAACATACCGGAATAGTTAAATACGCATTGAAGCTTATTATATTTTAATTTTAGTTTAGAAAAAGTTATTTTAGAGCTTTTATTCACAATATTTTAGATAATTATTTTTTATTATAGCTTATTTTTATTCAAGATGTCTTGAAACTCTGTACATAGGTTTATACTATAGTTCCTTTTAATAGGAGTCATGGTTTTATTTCTATTGTTCCCAAATATTAACATACTAGAATAGTTAAATATGCGTTGAAGTTTATTATATTTTAATTTGAGTTTGGAAAAAGTTATTTTAGAGTTCATGATTTATTGGTTATAGCTTATTTTTAATCAAGATGTCTTGAAACTTCTCACATAGGTTTATACTATAGCTCATCTTAGCTAGGAAAAGATATTGGAGGATTCCATCTCTAAACACCATCTTCTTTTTTTATTAATAGTTTTCGGTGTGCTAGAGACCAATGCTTGATATTATATCTCCATTAGGTGAATTTCTCAAGCTAAAATATGGTGTAATATGCATATTTACATGAGGTGCATTCTTCTCTCAACTTTTATCTTTATACAAATCCACATGTTCTTTACAAAGGATTATCCTACCATCCACAACTTGTATTCCATTTTTCATACATGAGGTGCACTCTTATCTCAACTTTTATCTTTATACAAATCCACATGTTCTTTACAAAGGATTATCCTACCATCCACAACTTGTATTCCATTTTTCATAAAAAAAGGAAAGAATTGTCACATTAATTTTTATCAAATATAAACCATCTTAATTAATAAGTTGCTAAGATATTGAGATACCTCTACGTCACTTTATAGTTTAATTGGAGAAAATGTGCCTAGATTTTATTTTCTAACACATACCAAACTAACTCAATATATGTCTTTATAGCTATGAAGATTTTTCTCAAGCTTTCTTAAACTATGTAAAGAGAAAAGTATTCATGTCATCCATGAACTATTAAGTTACATTAAAATTCAATTATAAGTTAAATTCTATTAATCCCTTTGGTAAGGTATGCATTTCTATCAAATGATGCATCTGATCATGCAACTTAACTTATCTTCCAAATATGTCACCATCCTTCTAACATTGCTTCAACAAGTCTTAGTAAGTCTTTGTGTCTTCCACATTATTCTCCTTTTTATTATTTCCTTTAAAGAACATTTAGACTATCCATTACATCTAACATTATTACCAAAGGGTTTGTCATTTGGAACCTTTTTAAATGTGCACAATGATAGTTCTAGTTGTTTCTTATAATTGGTATTTTTAAACACCATGTGGACCTTCCCTTTCCTATTCATGGATACCCATGTCATATATCTCTCTATTTAAAACTATTTTGGACTCTTAATGAGGCTTGATGTTGTATCCAAGATTGCACCATTATAAGGATATGTTGTCAAAAAGTTGTTGAGAATATTGACACCAAGTGAAACGATACTATAAATTATTGTTTGAAAAAATAAAATATTTAAATGAATTGGAGTTTGATGGATTGATGGGGTCACTTTCCCGTGAATAAAGAATTAAAAATAGTGGAGAAGAAAACTTGGAGTGAGAGTTTGCTTCCAATATAGTAGTGTTGAGTAATAATGGGACTAGCTCAAGCTCTAATTCCCAAGGTAAAAAAGGGGACTAACAAAATCAAAATTCTGTAAAAGAAAAAGGCCATAGTAGAAAAGGAGAGTATAGTTGAAGAGGTAGAGAAAAATTATGAATAAGAGGAATGCTCAATATCACTATGAAAAATGCTAGGACCACTATGAAAGAGAGTGTAAAATAAATGAGATAACAAAAATATATTTTTGTCAAATAATAAAGTTAATGTTTCAATTAAAGTCTCTATACTCAAATTTCAGTTCTTTAAATTATATTATTAATAATAAGGAAAATTTACAAACAACAAAGCATTGGAGGTTGAAGGAAAAGAACAACATACAAAATTGAAAAAAATTAAGGAAATAAAACTATTTCAAATAATTCATACCTAGATTTAAGCATAATTTGTTAAGTGTGGAGTAGATTATAGAGAAAATTACAAAGTGTTATTTGTTAAAAATAAGTACAATAACTATAACAAAGAAAATAGGAACCACATAGTGGTTGTTGTACCTATGATAAATAGCATAATATTTCCTTTGATGTTTGGAATAGAAGAGAGTAAACTATGTCATATAACCATTGAGGATAATAATTGGTTATAATTCGTGTAGTTACATGACTCATAAAGTGAAAGGTTATATTCAAATATAACAATGCATTGGAGGATGAAATAAAAAAAAAACCTACAAATTGACAAAAAATATGGAAAGTAAAATATCTGAAATACTTCATACTAGGATTGAAGAATAATGCATTGAGTATGGAGTAGCTTGTATGAAAAAGTTATAAAGTGAAGTTTGAAAAAATGAAGTGCAATCTCTATCACAAAGTAGATGGGAACCAAGCAGTGATTATTGCATCTATAATAAAGAAGAAAATATTTTTCTTGATGCTTAGAATAGAAAAGAGTAATTTGTGTCATGTAACCATTGAGGACAATAATTGGTTTTTTAAATATTATATTTATTAAAAGTTAAAGCAATGACCCATGTACTTCCTTATGTAGAAGCAAGAAGTAAATTGTATCAAGTTTACATAATGAAAGAACATCGTAAATATAAATTTCTAAAAGGAGCGTGGATACAAAAAATATCCATTAAAATTGAGTCATTCACATATGTGTGGTTCAATATACCCAACATGAGTTATTAAATCCTTATAGTCTATCACTTTAATTGATGATGATAGTAGAAAAGCATAGATAAATACTTCAAATAATATGGGTGATTGTTTTAATATATTCAAGATCTTCAAAGTTAGAGTAAAAAATGAAAATAGATATAAAAGTAAAACATTTAGGATCAATTATGGTAGAGAGTTGTATTCTATGAAATTTAATCAATTTTATGACAAGCATGGGATAATAATATGAATAATAGTAGCCTATACACCTCAACAAAATTGAGTGTCAAAAAATAAGAATATAATAGTTATGAAAATGGTAAGAAGCATGGTACTAGCAAAAAGTTTGGGGAATCATTATGGGCTAAGTAATTGTAACAATAGTGTATATATTTAATAAAAATCTCAATTATAATAAAGAATATTAATCCTCACGAGATAATGTATGGTAGAAAGCAATTAGTAAGTGACTTGAGATTGTTTGATTACTTTGCTTGTTTTCATGTTGAAGATAATAAAATGAATAAATTAGTACTAAAGATCCAATAATGCATTTTTTTGGTTATTATGAGGAAAGAAATGCGTATAGACTTTATAAACCCAAACTTGATAATGCATTATGTCTAGAGATGAGATTTTTTTATGAAGAGACAACACATTCACAATAAGCAAAGAAGATTTAGAAGACCATCATTATTTGAGATGTTTATCTATAATAAGCATCAAGTGGAGGTATAATTTCTCTAAATGTAAGCATAAAAGGGATGATGACATTACAAGCACATCAATTTACCAAATATTAGGTCAAAATTTTAATTGGAGGTTCACAAGAAGTTAAGGACATTTCTAATAAAAATGTTAAAAAGTAGTTTATATGGTGAACTATGTATGATTTCCCAAGGCTAAAGTGAAGCCCTCAAGTTGTGAAGAAGCATCCCAAATCAAGGTATGTATAAAATCCATGAACAAAGAATTAAATGCAATTGAAATAAATAATACCTAGGAGTCACATAAATTAAAAAATAACAAGATGGTAATTAGAGTGTTGCTAGGTACCCAGGATTGGTAATTAATAATATAATATTGAATTTTATAGTTGGCTAATATTATATATTATATTTGGCATGGAACACACATACCACAAGGTTGGTTATATTATAATATTATGCACTTTGTAACTCATAGAAGGTGAATGACCACAAGGGTACCTTCCAATTCATAGAAGGTGAACCATCACACTTTTGTATAAAGAGGGATGTACCCTCAATTGTAAAAGCAAGGCATATCAAGTATTCTAGTAATATTCTTGGCCCATGGAGAAGATATATTCTAGAGTTATTTCTTATTTAAATTTAATTTTTGGTGTTGCCCTAATTTAAGGGTATTATCTAACTCTATCTCTTTGTGTGGATTACTTTTATGGAATATTATTTTAGATGGATGTTTGATATTTCTATGTAAATCTTGAATGGATTTTTGTTATAAGAATTAAGATTTATAATAAGTTCAATGTTTGATATTTCTATGTAAATCTTGAATGGATTTTTGTTATAAGAATTAAGATTTATAATAAGTGGTATTAGAGCAGTGATTCTAGTAAAATAAAGATTGTGTTTTTTGTGGATTTCAAAGCTAGGGTAAATTAAAAAATAATAGTCTCATCTTATAGGAGCTATATCTTTTTATTCAACAATCATATATTAAAATATTCTTAAAATATTTTGTAGATCATTTTGAGTAGTACAAAACAACTGGTTATTTGTTATATTCTGATAAGTATTAAGAGAGCTATGGTTGTTTTATTTATATTGGATTTTAGTCATGTAAGAAATTTTTTCAAAAGAAAAAATTTATATATTTTTATAGTATTCATTTTCAAAATATTCTATACCATCATGTATATCAATTTGAGTAGTACAAAAATGACTTGTCATTTTTCAAATACTAATCAATATTGAGGGATATATGGCTATTTAAAGTTGGATTATCAATGCCATTTGTAGCTACACAAAAAAATCATCCAAAGAGAAAAAAAATAGCTCTCGTAAGCAAATATACTCCTAATTAATTTATTTGTAGGAAAAATTGCATATTTAATTATTTAATGAAAGGAATAGATGAGTTTTGAGAAATATTATTTTTGAAAATTTCTAGTTATTTAAAATACTAGCTACTTTGGGAATTTTTGGGGGGTTGAGGTCATGGAGTTACCAATATTCACTAGATAGGATGATAGTAATGCTAGGGAATATTTTATGAAGTGGATTTTATATTTTAATTTTTGTGAGAGGAAATGGAAATGAAAATGGAAACTTCTTTATTAATTTAAAGGGGAAGCTTTATATTGGTATGTGAATATATGTAGTCCTAGTAAAATTATATATACATAAAAAGGATTTGAAGTTGCATATTTAATATGGAAATTTGAGAAAAAGAATTAAAATATTTGATGAAATTAGTACAAGAAAAAATAGGGGTAATAGGGTATAGTTTGCGGAAACCTTAGCTTTAGTGTCCATCATTGATTAGAGAGGATTATTTGAATAAATAAATCTTTTTTGTAGGTTCATGGTTGCATTAAGGAGAAAAATATTATTATTTTTATAGACCCTAGAAGTAGATATAATTTCATTTATATTACTTTGGCTAAGAGGTTGTAGGTTTAGACAAAGAAAATAAAAGATATATAGTTTGAGAAGAAGAATGTTCAAATTTTTGAAGATTTGATAATTATCATGGATAAATTTGTTTTACATTCAGATTTTTATTCTATTGGGATGGATATTGTGGTCATTGTTCTTGGTTATACTTGGTTGTATTCTTTGGGTATTATTAACATTAAAGTAGAAAATAAGTTCATGAAGTTATGGTATCAGTAAAGGAATAAAATAATATAGGTTATTTCAAAACTTAAGTAGTATAGATTAGGGAAAATTAGGAAGCTATTATAGGAGAAGTAAAAAAAAATAGAGTCTTATAAGGAGATAGTAGTAGAGATCAATGAAGAAGCAAAAACAAAGTCCAGGGATGAACCAAAATATGGAAGCATAAGAGAGGATCATAAAATAAAGAAGTATTATGTTGAAAAGCCAAAAAAATAGTAGAATATCAATCAAAGATTAAAACATATTTCCATTCACACCACCATGAGAGATAATGATCATACAATGAAGCTATGAGGGACATGCATGGAATTGGAAAATCAAATGGGAATATGTCCTAGAGGTATAATCGAAGACCACCACCAATTACGATTTCACTAGAATGGATGGATAATTAATATTGATACTAGTTATTATCATTTCTTAGAAGATCATACTATTTGATTTCTTCTTATGTTTTGAGGATGAACCACTTTTATGAGATGTGGAATGTTAGGTACCTAGAATAGGTACCTAATAAGTACACATTTTGATTGGCATGTGTTATTACATGAATGCTAGTTAAAATTTAGAGGCACATTAAGGATCAAGTCATTTAGAAGTATTACAATAATTCCAAATAATATTTTAGGCAAGATGGTGGCTAGTTTTATATAAGTACCTCAATATTTTACATAATAGCATCTAATAATTTTATAAAATAAAATTATGCACCCTTTATCTACTTAGTAAGTGACTTGACACTATAAATATTATTTACAAAGTTGAATCCACTTAGTAAGATATTCAAAAGAAATTTAGGATTGATATTCAAGAGAAACATATCATGCAAAAACTAATAGAGATCATACTTGATAACTATTTAGATAAGCATCATTTTTCTTCCTCAAATTAAATGGTGGAGAGATGTAAGATGAAATATATGAACTTTATAGGTGGACTTATAGTGGAGGCTTTGGAACTTTGAATAGAGGCTGGAGGTTTAAATACTACTAGGATTATAGTTGAACACCATGCTTTAGAAACTAGAGTATGATTGGATAAACAATAATCTTCATGAGGGTTATTTTATATGGCTTATGGTCTTGAAGACACTAAACTAATTTCAAATAATCTAACTTAATAATAAAATAAAAGCATATATTGGACTCTCAATTATTCCTTGGAAATTGACTCAAACATTTATACCATTTTTGAATTTTTGACCTTGAATCCTAAGAAAATGTATTTTCTATGGTTCATTTCATTAGTAAAATATGTTAAAATTTGGGAAAATGTTCATCTATGAAGGGATGATGAATATATTTGGTTTTACTTTCTCCTCTTCTAAGTAACTTGGGCATAATTCTTGGTACTATCCAAGAGACTAAGATCATTGGAAATGAATTAGGTTTGTGTTCAAACCCTTCCATAAAAATTATTTTTGTAATGAAGTATTGTATTGAAATTACTATTTTATACCTTATAATTTATTAAAAATGTACCATATATTTATAGTGAAGTTAATATTTAAGATTTAAAAGAACCAAAAAGATGTATTCCAATATATGTAAGAGGTTCAACTATATGCTTTATTGGAAAAGAACAATAAATACTTTTTTATGATAATTTAAATATAATATTAAGCATACAAAATAAACTAAAAGGTTAAATTTTTTTGTTATTTAACAACTCATGTTAGGAATACTAGCCATAAATTCACACATATATCACATAGAATACCTTTGGGTACAATATAAGAAAAATATAAATTTCTTATCAATAATCAATAATATGGTATATATTACTATCAAGTCTATTTGAATTCATTAATAGGATTATATTAAGGAAGCTCTAATTTTCTAAGTGCACTCTTGTTAGTATGGGTAGGATTTGAGTGATCTTGGGTAGTTTAAATATAGTCCCCAATCTTGGTGAGACAACAAATAACACCAACATTATAGAAGGAAATGCATATTATAATGGATCTACTCAAGTGACCAAGGAAGTTTATCCTAAATGTGGTCCATGAGGTAATCCTTCCTCCCTTGATGTTGTTCTTCCTTTACATAATTTCGATAATGCACACAAATGGTTAGTCATTTACCTAGGTTGGATATTTATATATTGTATCCCTAATGAATCTTCCCTTTAGGAATGGGTGAACATAGCTTGGAATCCCCATGTAGTCAAGTTTTAAATGATATAAAATCTAGTAAATGGATTTTTATATTTCTCTTTATAGAATTTACCCATGTTAAGGTAATTTATGATAATGGTCTATGGTACATGTAGAGTTCATTACTTGTCTTTTCACCATGAACCCACAAATTTTCTACTTTTGAACAAAGGATTACAAAATTCCTTGTATGGTTTGAATTTCATGGTCTCCCCATTCTCCTTGTCCCTTCATAAATTGTATAGTGGCTCCCTTGGGTGAAGTTATTATTTTTGAGCACATATATTTTTCCATGCATACCCATAACAACATGTGTGCATTGAAGTTGATGTATCTTGATATCTCAAGGAAGCTATTGAGATCCAATTTGGTGAATCAATGATTTCATAGTAGTTCTTGTAGGTAAATGTCACAACCTACATAAAAAATCCTAGAATGTGAGATAGATTGCAATTTTATTCAATCCATATAGACATTTTGCTAAGCAATCAATACAACAAATTACATTCAATAATTTTGAAGTTAGAAAGATAAACATCAAATGAAGCTCCTATGGTAGATCTAGATATAAAAAGAAGGTATAATTTATACCATAAGAGTATGGAATAATGCAAAATGTAGGTATGCATGGCCAAATGCATGAAATAGGGTGAGAATGATGGTTGAGAAATAATCAAAAGCTTGAAAATCTAAAATTAATTCCAAGGCAATTAAATTTGACAAGAAAAAATAAAAATATAGGACTTTCTAAAAATATGATGCCTAGGTGGAAAATATCCTAAAGCAGCATATAAAGTTTTGGCTATATATAAAATTACTAAACATTTAAAATACTAATGTTAGTAAACGAATAATAGAAATATAGTATCTAATATTCTCCAAAAGAAGAAGTTAGTTAAGGATGCTAATGCTTTGACACTCGATATTATGAAAAAGCTTACCAAATATGAAAATAAATCCAAGTGATGAAAGAGGTCAAATGAAAAATGATGTTGATGCCACAATTACTACAAAAAATCTAGCATAATTTGGGAAAAGAGCCTATATAGAAAATATTTTAAATAATTTGGTTCAACATACAAAGAACAATAAATTAGAAGCTAATCTGATAATGTATTTTGCCAAAGTGTTGGTATTTTGAAGTTATGACATCATCATAAAAAGTATAAAAGTATGATAAATCCAAAATAGGTGTTGGATGGAAAATAATTATAAGGCCTATAATATAGCAATGAAATGTAATGGCTAGATTCTAGAATATGACTAGATTCTAGAAGCAATGACATTATAAAAAATGAACAAGATCTGTAACAATAGAAAAAAGAAAATGTAGAATTTAGCTAATTTTTGGGTAACGGATGAAACATTAAAGCAACATATGTAATCAATAGGGCTATACAACCTAGTAGGAGAAATAGTGGTTGAATTAAAATTTAGCCAAACCAAATAATTTAGCATGATCTTGGAGTTATATCTTCTAGATCCATCCTAGTCAATAAAGGTAACACATGTCAACCAACTTTCTATATATATTATGTTTAAAACCTCAACTAAATATGCATGCATCATAAATTTTTACTTGCTCAATTCACTCAACATAATAGAAAGGAGTGGATTGGAAAAAATGGTTTCAATCCAATGGTGCATCATGGAAGTTAAATTCAAAGGAAAAATGTATGCTACACACAATAGATACACATGATTGAGACAATAGATCATGACTAATCTATAAATAATAGTCACCTCATGCACTCGCTTGATAGGCTTGTAGTTTATTTTATAAGCAATCATGGCAAAATTACCAAATGCAAATGTAAAGCTATGTATACTTGAATGTAGCTCATTGAAGGAGGTTACCTCTTTGGATTTTATAATTGCTTATTTTGTATGATTGAAGGCTATACACCCATTAATAAAATTTTATGTATTATTTAGCCTTTGTTAAAATATTTTTGCAGAATATGTATGTATAACTTTATCATTAAGTATTTTTGTAAGTGTTGAATTAATTGTTAATTGTATAAAAAGTTATTCTACTATCTGAATTTCTCACTACATTGTGGTTTCTTCAATTCATTGAATGCTTATATGTGCATGTTTAATAGTTTAATGTTTTGAAAAATATGATTATATTTGGTCTATTAGGTATCTTAGTTTAATTAAGGGAATAAGACTCTCATACATTTATTTCTCTTGATATTTTCAAACCTGTTCCAGTTCATGTCTGGATTAAAATTATGCCTTTATTAATTTAGTCTATAAACCCTCCTTTTTTTTTATTTTATTTGTTAGCATAGCTATAATTATAAGAGTTTACCTAATCTGGAGGTTGACTCAAAAATCCAATTTCTATGTCTTCCAATATTGGGAGGTCTCGAGGGTGCAAATCATCCACTTAGGTAGATTTTAGATTAATATCACTTTCCTAATTAAGAGTTAAATTACCAACGGGACACACATGTATCACCCTTTCTTGAAGGATTCAACATTTTGGTGAGTGTTATTGGACTCATAAGTGGAGAATTTATGTTCACTTGGTGACTTTGTTGGTTCAAGAATTATAAATTTTGGCTACTCTATTCATGAATAGAACTCAAGATCAAATGATGAAAGTAACAAAAACCCAAAAGAATACACCAAGTACCTTTCAAAATAATGCATAAAATATACTATAAAAAACATGGTAGGACAATTTTATCCTACATGGAATAGTGTTGGACCCCTAAATCTATCAAAGATCCATGAGATTCCTCAATCTACATCAAAGACTTCCCATTTATGATGGTAGTGGAAATACCGCTTATGAACATTGTCAAGAAGTAGAGGCTTTGGCCACCCTACACAATATTGTGTTTGAATATGTGATGGTCATAATTCTTAAAATATCTATCCAAGGAAAGATATTGCAATGGTATCATACTGTAGACACCAAATTAGCACCAATCTAATCATGTGGCTATAAGCACTGACCGAATTGGCATACATAGCCCCTAGGGAAGCCCCTAGAGGTTAAACAATGGTCCTAACCACTCCCACAATATTTTTGGAAGATCAGAGGTCAATTTGGAACCTTTCAAGCACCCTGATCCTTACTCGTTCCACCCTAGGGTGAATAGACTGCTATTTGCCTCACCCTAGGACGATTAGCAGCAATCGCTCTAGGGTGGGGCGAATAGCAGGTTTGATGGGAAAAATGTCAAACCTTGACAAATGGCAGCTCAGATCCACCACTCAACTCCACCTTCATTGCATAGGAGTGTGAGTGAGCATTTTTGAGCTCAAAGGGGCAGTCATAGAGGTAGTCATGGAGCCCTTAATCAGGGAGGAATCTTCTCTCCCCTAGAAAGGCATGATGGCCAAGTGGCACTCCTACATGCACATTGAAAGTAGACCTTCAAGTCTATAAAATTGTGATTCTTCTCACCCTAAGAGAGAATAGAGTAGGAGAATTTGGAGCAATGGAGTGCTGCTGAATTACATCCTCACCCCTCACTTGTGCTTCTTACATCCTTGATCTCTATTTTGGAAGGGAGGTTATTGGGTGAACATTGGAAGCACAATCCGAATCTAGAACCCAAACATTTAGCCACAATACCCCACCCAATTTTTTGACACAACCCCCTAGGAGGTTTTGGACCCATCCCAAGTGGATTGGTGTTGAAACCAAGCCCCAAACGACGGGCGTCCTGCCCCCAGGCGCCCCCCCGCACTGCTGCAATCCTAATTGCCCCACCCCAGAGTTATTAGAAATATGTAGCATATTTCTCTACTATTTATTTTGCATTTTATTTTATGTCATTCATATATACTACCATTCAAATTTCATGCCATTCTGATGAGTTTTGACTATGTTTTCATTGTTTTTCGCCTTCACTAACATACAATGAGCATATTTTGATACAGGGATATCGGGGATGAATATATAGAATTCAAACTTCTGGGTCATCTGAAAATACCCTATTTTTCCTAACACCAAATTTGAAGGTGTTTTGGAGGCCTCTAGATGGGAAATTTAGGAGGTTGCTTTTTGACATTTTATGATAGTCCTAATCATCCCACCTTGGAGCGATTAGAAATATACAGTAGATTTTTTTACTGTTCCTTTTTTAGTGTGTTCTTGATAGTGTTTGCATGCTTCTATCCAAATTTCATCTTATTCTTACATGTTTTTATTACCGTTTTAATTATTTCATGCATGCATTAACCGGAGGCCTTGGGGATTGCATATTTTCCCTCCATCCGTATGTGCTATTAATCGTTTGCTATTTATTTGAACATAGTATATTGACATCAGAGGGGTAGAAAGGAACTAAAGACACATTTACATAAGCGACGATGATTTTTGGCCCACCCATTTCAAATGTGGGCATGTGGAAGATCCCGAAGGGAAGCGTACCATCCATGGTGTAAAAAAACTATATCTAACGCTCCTAGATCCTAAAAATGAAGGAGATGTATTGTAACCTGATATCAAAGAAAAATTAATAAAAATAAGGGCTGCACTTTACATTTGCTTTATATCTCATTTCAGTTTATTTGTTTTCCCTTTTTCAGGCACTTTAGTCCTTTGTTCATTTGTAGGACTTAGCGTTTTTAATGCTTTTGTTTGCACTGCACTTGGTATGCCTATGGGATTTTGTATCCTCATGATTTTAGTGGCGATCATGGTGGGACTTTTTCCCATAATTTTGGGATTAAAATTCTGATCAAAACTTTGTGTTTTTGCTTGTAGGTGTTAATCCTTCAAGCACTGGACTGCTGCTCATGCCACCCTGTGACGAATACAGACTGGAATTTGTGCCACCTAGGGACAAATAAGGCATTCATACCACCATATTATGAATACAGATCTACTATTCATCCCACCCTGGGATGATTAGCTCTCTGTGCATTTTTTGAGCATAAACTCAGGGACATTTTCTGAGGTAGGTCTTCTGAACATCCTCTATAATTTTATGTCTCTGTTTCTAAGATTTTTTTTTTCTTTTCTTGCATAGAAAAATTTTACTACATGTTTTCTTTCTTTGCACAAGTAAAAATAACCTCAAACACCACAAGATAATCTAAACATCAAGGCGTTGGTCATAAAACCCCAACACTTGATCAAGACCAATGATGGATTTCATCACCACCTTGGCTTGAATTTTGCATACATAACCTTGATCGCTATTGTTGCTAGATGTAAATCCTAACGAAATCTGACCAAGCGTAGCTGGGGTGATTCCCAGCACATGAGGATAAGTCTTCTATAGTAGGTGTCGAAAATAGAGTGATTCCCCTTTCGTACCACCTATGTTCCATGTACTGTTCTGCTCTCACATACCAATAGTTTCCCTCATGTAAGGGCGAGTATATTGAGAGGTTCGGTATAATTTCCTGGCAGTGGTATATTGAAGGGGTGACCATTTTGGGAGATATAAGAGCCCTCATATTGCATATACAACAAAATTTTCTTTACAAGGCTTTCAAAACAAAAATCAAAACACACTGAACCAGATCTAGGGCACACCTTTAATCTATAAACGAGATAATCATTGCTTGGATTGGCCCCTTTTTGTTTAGTGTAGCATAAAAAAATCATAAAGAAGATAAAAATGTACACATATTTTAGAGAAACACCACCATGGTGTACACCCATAGCCAAGCCCAATCACGGGAAGAAGCTGCAGAATGTGTACAAGAGGGCACAAGTCACCTCCGCTATAGCCCCAAGGACTTGGTCATACCACCTTGGTAGCCTGACCCACAAAATAGTTCACATCATACCATGATGAAATGGGACTATAGAGGCACCCCTTCAAGGGGCACTCCCCTTCAACATAGGCCCTTTCAAGAGGAGTCCATACACCTGGCACTCAACATAGACAGGAAGGTTCCCTTAGACACTCGTTATGAGTGACCACCACATGATGAAGCACTATAACAACATAGGGTCCATAAGTAGGGGCCACATGATTACATCATCCCTCCTCTACCCCTTATTACTTTCAAAAATAATAGGCCAAATCCAGAGCACAAGGCTCTTCATATAGGGCAAGCCAACTCTACCCATCCCTTTCACATATACAAAAGGGAGCATGAGGAAAACCATTATATTCCTCAAGAGAAATGCACAGTGCAGGAGCAATGTGCCTCCACACCTGCTATTTATCAGGATCACCCATTGAGGCCAGAGCCTCGGGTGAATGCCACTAACCTCAATAAAGGGAAGCGACCTATAGAGATCTCAGATCACCATGACCAAGATAGATGTGTAGGGGAGGCATCTAGGCCTCCTAGACTCAAGACAATAGAACAAATCAACTTGGAATTTGCCAAACATGTCACCCACCAAGTGCAAATCATGCAGCTTGAGCAATACCAACAACAGTTAGAGCACCTATACCGCCTTAGCAAAGAGTGCATTCAATGTCAGATAGACGAGTTACACTAGAAAACTATGGCTAAGAGGGTCCCAACCCCTCGCATGCATAGGACAAAGTTGTATGAGAGGCACAACCCCTTGGTGCGATACAGATCTCCATGACCTTATCAAATGTTACCTCCAAGACCTCCTAGACCTGAGCGAGAGACCACCCCTAGAGCCAATGATGGACACCCTCCATGGGCATCCACCCATGTTTATAGGTCATGCCCAGGAACTCCTGAAGAGGCCTATGAGGAATTCAAACAAGAAGAAGAGTGGGCTAAAATGCCCTACCAAGGCAAGGGGGTGCTGTCAGGCTATCCCTCCATAGGCCTCAAGTTCCCAATAATTCACAATGGGAACAAACCAAGGAGGAAGAAATAAAATCTTTTGATGCATACAAAGTGCTACTAGAGTGCTTAGAGTCTATGGAGATCAAGACTTCTAGGCCCCAAAAGCCCACTTTACACCAGCTCTGCAGTCACCCTGTGCATCCTTTAGTGCCTGCACCCCCATTCCTTGAACACTTTAAAATGCCTTAATTGGTAATATTTAGAGGGTATGAGGATGCCCAAGAGCACGTAACAAGATTCCTGAGCCAATTCTTTGGCATTTAGGACAATGATCCTTTGCTTCTATGAACATTTATAACCACGTTCACAGGCCCTACCTTAGATTGGTTTACCTAGTTAACAAAGCAGAGCATTAGCAACCTCGACCAGCTACTGGATGCGTTCCTTGAACATTTCACCTTTAATACCAAGAAGAAGGCATCATTAAGTGACCTATCTAGCCTCATACATTATGAGGAGGAGACCATGGTAGCTTATGAAAATTGGTGGACATTGCTTTCAAAGCTACCTTACCTCCCTCCCATGGCCGACCTGACCCAAATGTTCTCAAAGAGTTATTTGAGGTCGATCTCCATGCTATTGTAGTTGCAGCAATATGTCACTCTCAAGGAAACCTTGGCATAATCCAAAATCATAGAGGAGATCAAGATACAGGATGGTGAGATTGCCAAACCATGCAAGAAAGAGTGGCCCAAAAATGCCAAAATTGGGTCAATGCAACCAAAACCTGTCGTGGTCAATTAGGTTGCTATAAACATACCTAAGCCTTCACAAGCAACACAGCCCCCAAAGGCTAATTACCAGGCAGTTCCTCTTGACACCTATGAAAATGAAAATCATAGGCAAGAGCAAAATTAGTAGTGTCACCCTAGGCAACAATTCACACCCTTCATAGAGTCTAAAGACTCCTTATTTGATCGCTTGTCTACGGTAAACTTGATAAACCTACCAGAAATTCAACCCATAGACCCCAACATGCAAAAAACCAAGGGCTATAGGGAAGACTTGTATTGTATATTTCATCGACAAAAAGGACATGACCTTTATGCATGTTGGAAGTTCAAAAGCTTAGTGCAAGACCTAATAAACAACAAGATGCTAGCGATGGATAATCTCGTGGCACCAAACAACCAACAGATGGAGGTCTTAAAAGACCCCCTTCCTACACATGATGCATAGGAAAAGACCCTTAAAGTCAATGAGGTGACACAAAACTACCCCATGCAAGGGTATGTAGGTATTATAAGCATAGTGACTCAGAACAAGAGGTACCCAAGCACAACTACCCCTGCGACAGATACAAGAGAGGTTCCATCAACGTCACAACCTCAACAGCACCCTACACAACCTCCCCTGCCTAGACCAGTGCCCAGAATTCAAACTAAACTTACCCAAAGTTTAAGGACCACACAGGCTAGGTTCTCCATCTATGAACTCATCCAAAAATCATCACCCCAGGGGGGGGCTCTAATGGAGATATTAAAAGCCATCGAGCTACAACCCCACGAAGCAAACTCTTTCAACAACTTTATCGGACATGTAAAATGATGTACAGAACTAGTCATCACCTTCAGAGAAGACAAACTAAAATCGATGACTAGTGATATGGTGGATCCACCCCTACACATCATTGAGCGGGTCAACGAGATTCCATTTAAGAGGGTGTTGGTGGACACTGGCTCGTCCAGCAATATAATCACAATAGCGGTATTGAAGCACCTCAAGTTTCCAGCATCTCACATTGTGGCCTCCACCTATACTCTTCGATCATTCAATGATGTGATATGCTCAACGGTTGGCACAATTGTCCTACCCATCCAAGTGGGAAAAAATACTATTCCTACGTTGTGCCACATCCTGGAAGGTGAGATGGCCTACAATATTTTACTAGGCCGACCTTGGATCAGGGACATGAAGTGTGTCCCTTTGATATCCCATCAATGCCTAAAGTACACATACGAAGGGCAAGTGCATGTGGTCTCGGCAGACTTAGAGCCCTTCAAGTATTGCAATGTGGTGCATATGATGTCACAATCAACCCTTCCATCAACATATTTGGACTTTCAGTTGAATCCATCCAAATAGGGTCTGATTTTGCATACATCCTTACTATTAAGTTCTTCAAATCCCCAATTGGGTCCATCTTCATCATATGGTCCTTCACCAACGATGCCACCTATGGTGGCCACATCGAAGGACAATGGAAAGAAACCCCTGGAAGAGGCACCACCATTAGTATCAACCATATCTTTCAAAGAGGTGCCTAGCTGAATGGAATTCAAGGCACCTAGTTCACCCAACATGGAGTGGACTCAGGAAGAACTCCCATTCCCTCCCCCTCAACTACCAATGATCACCATTGAGATGGCAAATACGGGCCTGGGGGAGTATCTAGTGCAGAACATTGTAGCAACACCCATGCTTGAGTCCATGCAGGATATGAGGAGACCTCACCTCCCCATCAACACTATTGTACGTTTGGGCTACCCACCAAACCAGACAAATTTTGTATATGGGGGCCTCGACAAAAACATTGAAGCTTAATTGCAATATGCAGAGGATAAAGAGCCCTTTACTGAGAACGTCAACTATATGTCCAACCCAGACTTCACTTTGAAATATCTTGGCCAATGTAATTGGCACGGATATGGGTTGGGCAAATATGAACAAGGGGTGCGTGTTCTTTTTCAACCAAGATATTTTATTTCATACGACAAATCAGGAGTAGGGTTCAAACACCCTCTACACCTTGACATCTTGGTAGATAACATGTAAGGCCTAGGGCTAAGCAACAAGGACGAATTGACACAAGATCCATATGCCAATCCTAACACAATGTACACATTGGGAGATTATCTCCCATTGTTAAAAACCAACCTTATGGGCCTCAACAACCCTTTCCCATTGATCAAGAAAGGGGAAAGTTCAAGAACTAGCCTCCAAAAGGGATATAGAAAAGTCCAAGAAGGATATTTAGAATACGAGTCAGAGTATGCGGTAGCACCTTGGGACCCTTTTGAGTCCGATAATAATCACTCGCAAGTGACACCCATATATTATTATCAGGAGGACTTCATGGTGATGTTCCCCTTGAATGCTCCAATCAATAAATGGCCACTTGAAGAGAACCAGGTCCTCCCACAGAGAGAAAAACAACCTCGATGGGACCAAATTAACTTGCTCGAGCAGAATGAGCCTCACATGTTGCAAAAAACTATCAGAGCCAACAAAGTCCTATGGATATCTAATAGTGATTATGAAGATGATACTGAGATGGCATATCTCAATCATATGTGACAGCAGCAATACCCCATGGACATTGATGACATGTTTGAACAACTAAACATGGGGCCAAGGCATAGGTGGCATTTGAACCAGGCATAGTTGGACCAAGTGTTCTATCTGCCACTTTAGGCATACAGAGAGCACCCTTTGCCTAAATACCCTATAGAGCCATTAGTTCCAAGGGCATACCCTATCCTTTTATCCACACATAAGGCCTATCCATTTGTGCCAATACCCATAGAGCTAGATCAAGAGCACAAATATCACCAAGGATGTCTGAGTCACCACCTGCATGGTAATGGAGACCAAATTCACATCATCAACATGATCTCCATTGACTTAACTGCTCCCATCTACAATCCAATTGATCCAGCATGACCATTGTATCTAAACCTAGATTCCATAGACTGGGATCGTGCTAACTTGCCACCATCTCCATTACAGTACTGGCCTTACGATGAGATGCTTCATTTCACCCCAAGACCAACTTAGGATATCTTCCATGCTGAAGAGGAACCTAACATTCCAAATGTAGATCTAAATTTAGAAATTGATATCCACCTGATCCCAACTCCACACCAGTTGGAGGACGGGTCCCACATGTCATTCGAAGAGACGACTGACGTTGACATCCACCCTGATCCAATGAATCTAAAAATCATCAAGTTGGGGGTAATTCTATCCCCCTAAGAGCAATCCGATTACATTGCCCTTATCAAAGAGAAGGAGGTTTTTGCATGGTCCTACAAAGACATGTCAAGTCTAGACCCATAACTAGTCACGCATAATCTAACGCTTGATCCGACAATCAAGCCATTCAAGAAAAAACTATGTAAGATGCACCCAACAGTAGCCTTTATGGTCAAAAACAAGCTACAAAAGTTTTTGGATGCATAGTTTATCATCTACGTGGATTACCCACCATGGTTGTCCAACATGGTACCCATCAGGAAGCCTTACGAGAGGATTCGCATATGCACCAATTTTTGAGATCTAAACAAAGCAAGTCCCAAGGACGATTTCCCAATGCCTAGCATCAATGCATTGGTAGACACTATAGAAGGCCATGAAATGCTTTCCCTCATGGATGGTTTCTCGGGATACAACCAGATTCGTATCAATCTTGATGATCAACTCAAAATGGTGTTCACAATGACTTTGGGGAAATTTTGTTATAAGGTCATGCCCTTTGGCCTTAAAAATGCCGGTGCCACCTACCAACGCGCTATGACATACATCTTCCATGATCACATGCATAGAACTTTGGAAGACTATATGGATGATCTGTTGGCCAAATATCTTTTGCACCCAGATCATCTTGATGACCTAAGCAAGATCCTCGATCGCCTCATTGAACATTGATCTACTTACTATCTTAGCCGCACCCTAGTCAGTTATGAACTTAACTATGCATACATCGAAAAGCTATGCTTAGCAGTGGTATTTGCCACCAAAAAGCTATGCCACTACATGTTGAGCAATACGACGTATGTTGTGTCTAAGGAGAATCCATTGTGGTACATGATGAGTCATACTTATCATAGTAGCCGCACAATAAAATGGATCATGTTGTTGATGGAGTTTGACATCGAATTCATTGGACAAAAGTCCATCAAAGGTCAAGTCATCGCCGATCAACTAGTAGAGGCTCCTCTCGAAGACGATCAACCTTTGACCATAGAACTACCCGATGATGGGGTCTTCCATGTCTCATAATCGCCAGATTCTGATGAGCCTGAGTCCTAGGCTGACATAACCCTATTTTTTGATGGTTCTAAATGTGAGCAAGGGGGTGGCACGGGAATCGTATTCTTCACACCGTAAGGGGCTCCAATGCCTCTATCATTTAAACTTGATTTCTCATGCACCAATAACAATGTCGAATATGAAGCCTTGCTCATAGGTCTTTAGACAACAATCACCATGAACATCAAATGCTTGAACATCTTTGGTGATTCGTTGTTAATCGTCAACCAAGTGAAAGGGGTATTCCAATGTAAATGCCCAGTTCTGCAGGCATACAAAGCCCTTGTGGATAAATTTCTGGAAAATATTGAATGGTATGACATCGAGGCACTCCCTCGATCATCGAATCATTTTGTGGACACTATGGCCTCCTTGGGGTCACTAATCTCGCAAGACCCTTTTGGTGAGATGACAACCATTCAAGTCAAAACATTATCGCAATTCGTGATGGAGCATGCAAGCTCTGACATAACACCAGGAATCCACCTGATCCAGATTGAACCATCTCAGGATAGATTCACTCGAATCCATGATAGTCTGAATCACCCCAACTAGGGGTCCTTGTTCTCCCCTATTCCCCTTGATAGCAACACAATGCTATTTTTACAAGTTCGTTCCTGCTCAGCTTTTGCAAGGGATAAACTTCAAGAGGGATTGGTAGTTCATACCATCGAGGTTTTTGATCAGCAGGATTGGTACACACCCATAAGAGACTACCTCAAGCTAGGTAACCTCCCACTTGGATTGTCGCATGCCGTAAAAAGATCATTCAAACAGAAAGTGGCAAAACATGTCTTGCTAGGAGACATTTTGTACCATCGGAGCTACGAAGGGATCCTCCTCCATTGCTTGGACTAGCAGGAGTCTGCTTGGGCAATCACCCAAGCACATGATGGTACGTGTAGTGGCCACTTCAACGGTATGGCCATCGCCAAGCGCATTCTTCGCATGGGCTATTATTGGCCATCTTTAGAGCGATATTGTTGCGCGTATGTAAGGAAGTGCGTGAAATGTCAACACCATGCTAATTTGACACACGTACCTTCTTAGGCCTTGCAGCCGATCCAATCGGCTTGGCCATTTTTGTAGTGGGGCTTAGATCTAATCGAAAAGATCTCCCCTACGTCGTCAGGTCATCACACGTTTATCATAACAGCCACAAAGTACTTCACCAAGTGGGTGGAAGCAATTCCGCTTACCTCTACGACTGGGACCCATATTGCGGAGTTTATTTTACATAACATCATATGTCATTTTGGTATTCCATCCAAGATCATCTTGGATAATGGGATGTCATTCAAGAACAAAGATGTGCGTGCTTTGACAACAAAGTACAAAATTTAGCACATTTTTTCAACACCCTATTATCCGTAGGCAAATGGGCAAGCAAAGGCATCAAACAAAATGCTAGTTGCCATCCTTAAAAATATGGTCATAGATAGTCATAAGGATTGGCACATTCAAATCCCGCTTGCCTTGTGGGCTTATCGCACTAGCATTTGGACGCCCACTGGGGCAACTCCATTTTTGTTGGTGTATGGCTCCGAGGCAGTCATGCCTCTCGAGTTGGAAATACCTTCCCTACGTATATCAATGCAAGAGTTCATCGATGATGACACTATGCGGAAGGCTCGATTAGACTAGCTTACGTTGCTCTACGAATGATGCATCAATGCTCTTGAGCATTTACGTATCTATCAAGAGCGACTTAAGAAAGCATACAACATGAAAGTTCACTTGAGGGACTTTCAGGTTGGTGACTTGGTCTTAAAAGAGAACCAACAAAATTCTAACTTGTCGCCCCATCTAAGGGACAAGTTCACGGTAAACTGGTTAGGTCCCTATGTAATTGATAATAAAATAGGACCTGGAACATACCGACTCACCTCTCTTGAAGGAATCAAGGAACTAGAACCCTTGAACATCAGTCATTTGAGGCCATTCCACATTTAGAGAGCCATAGCCCACCCCAAAAGCTCCAAGGATTCCAATAATCACTTGGTCAACCCAAAAAGCTCCAAGGATTCTCACAATCGCTTGGTCAACCTAAAAAGCTCCAAGGATGCCAGCTATCGCTTGGTCAACCCCAAAATGCCCCAAAGGTATCTATAATCCCTTTGGTCAAACCAAAAGCTCCAAGAGTTCTCGCCACCGCTTGGTCACCCCAAAAGCTCCAAGGATCCCACAATCGCTTGGTCAACCTAAAATGCCCCAAAGGTATCCATAAACTCTTTGGTCAAACCAAAAGCTCCAAGGGTTCCCACAATCGCTTGGTCAAAAACAAATATTCAAAAACAAACAAAAACAAACGATAATAAAAAATAACAAAAAAAAAATTGCATCTCACTTCCATGCATACTCTTAAAAATCAAAACACAAAAAAATAATAAACTGCATTAGGCATCGCATACATACATTGCATATTTGTTGGTCACACATGTCACAAGCACCATAGACTGTAATTGCTTGGCAGTTCCATCATTTTCCACATTCAGTCCATTCTGTAAACAACACCCATCCAAAATAACGCCCTTCGCATTTTTGCCATATTACAATCAGTTGTCCGCTAAGGTCGTTAGGGTTTTCATCATTCAACTATCTTTAGATTTCTAGTCAAAAGTTGTACACAATCAGACATATTTTACAAAGGTAACGTTTTACTTGGATCACACCTTGTTACGTAGCATCCCCACACAAGTTAAAACACATAAAAATTCCCAAGTTGTGTGAATAGAAGATGAAACCTACAAAGCAATTTAGGGTATCATAGGTGAAAGGTTAGCCTGTTCATCCCCTTGTGCGAATGGTTCAAGAATGCTAAGAATTGACAAAAGGACACGCTCTTCCCCATCCAATTCCCCATAATAAATAGTGGTTTTCACCACTAACAAAATTCCCAAAACACCTTTGATCCCCAAGGTCGTAAGGATTCATACTACACGTCCCTGAACAGGATGGGTAGTCATCCCCAAGGCCAAAAGGATCAATGCCATTACATAATAATATCCCCAATCACCTTTGGTCCCCCAAGTCATAAGGATTCGTACTACACGTCCCTGAATAAGATGGGTAGTCATCCCCAAAGCCAAAATGGATCAATGCCATTCACAAGCCAACAACCTATGAGCTCACCTTTGAAATCCAAATGCAAAATCAAAAATCAAAATAATAACAATGGTTATCACCACTACTCAAACCCCTTGCTCAACAAGAAAAACAAAAACAAAATAAACAGTGATTTTCATCACTATGTAAGAGAGCAAGTATCCCAACAAGTTGAGCAACCAAAAGACGCCTGAGCTTGAATCCCTGGAATTCTTAGCATTCAAAAAACCATCTAGGTGATCCTCATTACGGGTTTGGTGGATAGCCTACCTGGAAATGGCGGTATCCTAAATGCATGACGATATGTCTATCACATTAGCTTTGCGTGTGTGTAGACCAATGTTTGCATGTGGATGAGCTAGCTTATGGTATCCTAGATTGCCCCATGGATTAATCCTACTAAATACAAAAAAGGAGTTAGTGGAGCTAATTAGGTGATCCTCAGTACAAGTTTGGTTGACAACCTATCTAGCACTGGCGGTATCTTGATGAATACCACATAAATGAACTCAATCGCACACACAGGGATGTGAAATAACTTGGTCAAACTCAAGTCTGATTCGTACCTTGTTCAAAAGTCTTGTGAGATAAATGTACAGTCTTGGCTAGTTAGTTAAAACATCTGAATCTCAGAAAAACCTTAACTACATTCTAAAACAAATGTTGTACATGTCCATTCTTGCATCACCATCGGAAAATACAAAAAAAAAAAAAAATTCACACATGCAAAGTCATTCCACAAAGCAATCACATAGTACAGAAAGCCAATAAATCTTGTATAGTCTATGGTGCCGCCACCAAGTTATCAACAAATCATTTCATCAATTCCATATGCATACATCATATAAATAGAAACATCGCATTCATAATAACCCATGCATACATCAACGTAAATAAATGTGCATAAAAGTAACAATAAATCATGACAAGTGTATAACCAAAAAGAAAGTCATGTATATATATCGCCAAAAATGCCCGTAGGCTACAATAAGTCGGTCCTCTGACCTCACAACAAAAAGCAAAAACTCAAAAACCCCAAGACTAGGGAGTCGACCACCATGATCACGCAGGATCGGTGTGATTGGAACTACCCCCAGTGGTGTGGGTCCTATGGGACCTCTCAGGGAGGTTGCTTCCAACCCCCGCATCATGCCCACTAGTGCTACCCTCACCCACCTGCCTGCGATGAGAGAAAGTAGACTGCTCAGTCTCGTTGTCTCTCATTCGGCATGAAGAGCCACCTCCAGTGAGCTCAGGTAACTGCCCATCGAGGTGGATAATCTCGGCCTCCAGCTCCACTCAAAATCGACCCCACTCCACATCCCGCCGATGGTATGCAGCCAATGCTTCATCCCGCTATGCCAACTGAGCCCGTAGGTGATCCCTCTCGACACTGTGCTCCTCATCCCGTATTCGTAGTAGCTCCTCCAATCATGCTATCTCAACGTGATACCTAGCCTCCATATCCCCCGAGACTGCCTGAGGTATGGGCATCTTCGGGACGATGGGCTGCTCAGGCACCCACTGCTCTGGAACGTCTTGAACATCCGGCCACTCTGGAATCCCTACATCATCCCTAGTGAGGTCATCTACCTCCACCATATCTGCATCATCGCATAGAGCCCCCCAACCCTCCCTCGATGCCTTCGTAACCCCACCACCTTTTGCTGCCGCATCCGCACCTCCTAGAGGCCCCTCACCCCACCATCGCCGCATCGTCCACCACTGGTCATACTCTACAGTCACCCCGACATTGTCCACATCGGGGACATCAATCACTGCATTCGACTCCTCACCCAATGGCTCAATGATCGGCCAGGCCAAAGTCCTCTCGTCGCCCCGATGTCGATAGATCAAGGGCTCACCAGGAAATCCCTAGTGCACCCCAAACTGTCGAGTCACCCGGACGTACGGGAAGTACTCCTGCTCGGTCCCGTGCTACCTGATCAGCCACCTCCCCCTATGCATCCATCGGAGCCACTCCCTAGCCTCGAGGCCAGGTCGGGACGATCTCGGTATGGCCTCCAGAACACCTCTCCTAGAGCAAGACATGAGAAGGCATCAGCATAGTGCCCCATGGCACCTGCCCACCGCCGACTCTGCCCTTGCTCCTCGGACCTCTGCCATAGGGTAGCATAGCCAATCTCCCTATCCACCATCTCTCCCCGAGTGGTCCAAGGCAACCCCTACGGTCACTCCACAGCTATGTGCTGCCATCCCCAACATTGCAACAAGTAGCTGCACCCAATCCCCTTTCGCCTTCGATAGCGAACCTCGTACAACTCATCATATAACTATGCCAGTAGCGTCTGACCCCACCTCATAATAAGTGGTGTTGTCGTCGAACACTCCACCAGTCGGAACACTACCTCAAGCAGGTTCCAAGGGAACCTCGCACCTGAGGATTCGAGAAGTAGCATGTTGGAGATGAGGCACATAAGCAATGTATGCCTCACCCCCAACATGCCCTTCTCAAACCACCACCGCACCAGAATCCTGCCAATCAGGCAGTCCCCCTCTGCCCTCTCCACCGCCCCATCCACCCCCATCTCCGTGGCATGCCCAAAGCACCGTGTCAGCACCATCGTCCGCTGATCCTGAGGAGTCATCCGAATGGGTAGCCCATCTATCAGAATTCATAGAATCCGATAAACGTCCTCTAGAGTCATTGTCATCTCCCCTATTGGGAGATGAAAGGTGTTGGTGTGGGGATCCCACAAATTGATCAGGGTAGTCAGATATGCCCGATCCCCCACCACAAGCTCTAACCGAGTCACCTTCTTGAGCCCAAGGGCATCAAGCCAATCCCAGTCCGCCATAGTCAGCGCATCCCGCGCTTCAAAAAATACTGTCGATTGACGGTACCGACTCTTCACCACCTGCAAAACCAAACAACAAAAAAAAACATTAAAACATGACAACAACAAAAAAAATTGTACAACACTAAAACAAATATACAACAATGTATACAAACTGTACAACAACATTTCATAAATTGCACAGCAACATTAACAAAATGTACAGTACAAACATTCACAAAAAAAAAAATCAATCAATAAACAACGCAAAACAAAATACAAACAAAATGTTAACCTAGGGTTTTTTAACTCTAGTTTAAACTAAAAAAACACAAAAAAACAAAAATAACACCAAATTTTAACCTAGGGTTTTTAACTCTAGTTTAAACTTAATACAAAAAAACAAAATAACAAAATTTTAACCTAGGGTTTTTAACTCTAGTTTAAACTAAACATCACAAAAAATCAACAAAAAAATAAAAATAAAAATAACAACATTTTTAACCTAGGGTTTTTAACTCTAGTTTAAACTTAATACAAAAAAACAAAACAACAACAAAAATTTTAACCTAGGGTTTTTAACTCTAGTTTAAACTAAAAAAAATCAACAAAAACAAAAACAAAATTTTAACCTAGGGTTTTTAACTCTAGTTTAAACTCAAAATCAAAAACATAAAATAACAAAAATTTTAACCTAGGGTTTTCAACTCTAGTTTAAACTAAACAAAAAAAAAAAAAACAAAAATAACAACAATTTTAACCTAGGGTTTTTAACTCTAGTTTAAACTTAATACAAAAAAACAAAACAACAACAAAAATTTTAACCTAGGGTTTTTAACTCTAGTTTAAACTAAAAAATAAAAAAATGAAATAACAACAAAAATTTTAAACTAGGGTTTTGATCTTAGTTTAAACAATGCCACACAAAACACAAATACAAAACAATTAAACTAGGGTTTTGATCTTAGTTTCAACAGAAAAATGACATGCAAAATAAATTAATTACGATTTTAAATTGTAAAATAAAAACAAACAAAATAAAGAGAAGGAGCACCTACCGGTCTTGCCTCGGCTCCGCCACTCGACGATCCGGTCCGTGCACTCATGGTATCCATGAAATCTCGACAGCGCTTCGCTATGCAGACTCGAACTCCTCCTCCTCACAGCTCCAAATCGCCAGAAAAACAAAGTGCAAATGAGCCCAAAACCTAGTTTTGGCCCTTATATAGGCTCTTAGGCCTGTAATCGTTCCACCCTGGGATGAGCGCTCTAGTTAGCGCTCGTCCCACCCTGGGACGATTACAAAAATGGTATTCATCCCACCCTGGGACGATTATAGAGCAAGAAAATAAAAAACAACAAAAACTGCATCCAAAATGCACCAAAAATAGCAATAAAATGACCGAACAAAGGCACCTTTGCGCTTGCACTTCAAGGCATCCAAAACCGACGTTGGGGTCACAAATCCTCACTATCCTACTCCCTAAGAAGGCTACCATAGTCGGACCGCTCCACGGGCGGAAGGATTTTTGAGAATTTCATCCCCAAAAGGCATCACAAAAAGGGTCCAAACCCACCCAAAAATAGCAATAACATTGCCGAACAAAGGCGCCTTTGTGCCTGATATTATTGGCATCCAAAAACTAATTTCGGGGCCACAAATTATCCATATCCTACTCCCTAAGAAGGCTACCATAGCCGGACCGCTCCCCGGGAGGACGGATTTTCGAGAATTTCATCCCCAAAAGGCGTCCCAAAAAGGGTTAAAACCCACCAAAAATAGGTTCGATTGTTGGGAAACTGCATAAGCATTCAATGGAAAACAACTGAAGGCACCCTTACAAAAGTCATCTTGGGTCAAGCGACTCGTCGCTTTTCTCATTTCGGTCATTCCCTCATCGATTCGTCGCTTGAGGGGGTAGTCACACTTAGTCACCAATCAACAAATACACACCCAATCAAGGAAATGGCATGCATTCAAAGAATCATTGACAAAGACAATCACACTCCTGCTTGGGGTAGAAAACAAGCAATAATCACAAGCTGATCAAACACTTGGCATTCTAGAATCATGAACTCAAGGTTCCCATAGACAAAAGGTTGCGCCCTTTGCCTATTCATGATTGAACAATGCCCAAGATCAAGTAACACCTCACCAAAAAAAGGTTAATACTTGAATTAAGCTCCTTAGCTCGTCAGAAGCAAGGATTCAAGAATGCGTGCCCTTTCCATACTTGGGGCATCAAAAGTTGGTTAGGTTATTGAGAAACCCTAATCATTAGTGCTTTGGTTATCTATTTTTTCTCAACACTGTGCCACGCATAGCGCATCCCAAAAAGGGGCATCTATAGACACCAAAACAACACCAATCTGATCATGTGGCTACAAGCACTGACCGAATTGGCATACATAGCCCCTAGGGCAGCCCCTAGAGGTTAAACAATGGTCCTAACCACTCCCACAATAGTTTTGGAAGGTCAGAGGTCAATTTGGCACCTTTCAAGCACCTTGCTCCTTACTCGTTCCACCCTAGGGCGAATAGACTACTATTCGCCTCACCCTGGGACGATTAGTAACAATCGCTCCGAGGTGGGGCAAATAGCAGGTTTGATGGGAAAAAGGTCAAACCTTGACAAATGGCAGCTTAGATCCGCCACTCAACTCCACCTTCAATGCATGGGAGTGCGAGTGAGCATTTTTGAGCTCAAAGGGGTAGTCATAGAGGCAATCATGGAGCCCTTAATCAAGGAGGAATCTTCTCTCCCCTGGGAAGGCATGATGGCCAAGTGGTGCCCCTACATGCACATTCAAAGCAGACCTTCAGGTCTATAAAATGGTGAGTCTTCTCACCCCAAAAAAGAATAGAGAAGGAGCATTTGGAGCAACGGAGTGTTGTCGAATTACATCCTCACCCCTCACTTGTGCTTCTTACATCCTTGATCTCTCTTTTGGAAGGGAGGTTATTGGGTGAACATTGGAAGCGCAATATGGACCTAGAACCCAAACATTTGGCCACAATACCCCACCCAATTTGTCGACACAACCCCCTAGGAGGTTTTGGACCCATCCCAAGTGGATTGGTGTCGAAACCAAGCCCCAAACGATGGGCGTCCTGCTCCCGAGTGCCCCCCACACTGTTGTAATCCTAATCGCCCCACCCCGGAGTGATTAGAAATATGTAGCATATTTCTCTACTATTTCTTTTGCATTTTATTTTATGTCATTCATATATGCTGCCATTCAAATTTCATGCCATTCTGATGAGTTTTGACTGTGTTTTCATTGTTTTTTGCCTTCACTAACATATAGGGAGCATCTTCGGATACAAGGCGATCGAGGCTGAATCTGCAGAATCCGACCTTCTGGGTCGTCTCAAAATGCCCTATTTTGCCTAACCCCAACTTTGTAGGTGTTTTGGAGGCCTCTGGATGGGACATTTAGGAGGTTGCTTTTTGACATTTTATGATAGTCCTAATCGTCCCACCCCGGAGCGATTAGAAATCTACAACAGATTTCTTGACTATTCCTTTTGCAATGTGTTCCTGATAGTGTTTGCATGCTTTTGTCCAAATTTCATCTTATTCTGACATGTTTTGATTACCATTTTAATTATTTCATGCATGAATTAACCGGAGGCCTTGGGGATTGCATATTTTCCCTCCATCCGCAGGTGCTATTAATCATTTGCTATTTCTTTGAACGCAGGATCTCGACACCGGAGGGGCAGCAAGGAACTATAGACGCATTCACGCAAGCGACGGTGACGTTTGGCCCACCCATTTCAAATGTGGGCACGTGGAAGATCCCGAAGGGAAGCGTACCATCCGTGGTGTAACAAAACTATATCTAACACTCCTAGCTCCTAAAAAGGAAGGAGACATATTGTAACCTGATCTCAAAGCAAAATTAATAAAAAGAAGGGCTGCACTTTACATTTGCTTTATATCTCATTTCAGTTCGTTTGTTTTCCCTTTTTCATGCACTTTAGTCCTTTGTTCATTTGTAGGACTTAGCGTTTCGTATGCTTTTGTTTGCACCGCACTCGGTACGCCTATGGGCTTTCGTATCCTCGTGCTTTCACATACCCTAGAGTAAAATATTATAAGTACTTATTTAGACATAGTTGAACCCTTAATACCACATCATGATGATCTAGGAGACCCTTTCCTATTGCTCAATTAATTCTTTTCAATACAAAGGTTATGTTAATAACATATAGTGAACTTCAATATCAGCTTCAAAAGAACTAGTAATAGGATTCCCCATGAAATTAAGCCTGTGCATACTCAATCATACGTATATTATGTCTATGATTTTGGTCTAGATTTAATTATTTTTATTCAATAGTCCAATAATTATATTTTCTCAAGTATTCCAAATGGCTATCTAGGTAGAAAATATGCTTATATTAGTACAAAATTTACCACCTAGAGTCATGAATTTATCTTCTAAATTTTACTCCCTATAATTAACCAAAGGACAAGATTCATTCACATCAATTTCTACCTTAGTTAAAAAATAATATTTCACGGTAACTTGGGAATCTCATAAGATTCATGAACTAAGAACTATGGTTCAATGCTTAACCAAGGAAATAAATATAATGAATCAACACAAGATCATGGTTGGTTATCCCTATCAAAGTATCCTCAAGAATATTCTCCATTATAGAGACAAGTCATGCACATTGGGGAGAATAATATATAATATCTTTAGATAGACAAAAACTAGAGACAAGAGACAATCTCTAATATGGAAAAGTAAAGGTTCTTAGAAGTGGGTAGTTGTTATAAAAGTGATGAATCTTACAATATAGAAGAGTCTATGATCATGACAAAGGAATTGGATCTTATCATAGGATTAAATTATCATTCCTTGTTAGTATAGGCCTAAAAAGTAAGATAAATCAAATATGACAATAAGGAAATGTATGGTAAAGAAGAGGAATCTAAATAGGATGATTTGACTAGATTTTATTGTTCACAAAAATATATCCTAGAATCAAAAGTATCATGTTCATGTGTAAAATATTATAATTTGGGAGCTTTATTCTTGCATTATCAAAAATAATTTTACCATAAATTATATTACCCAACTATATTAAAAAGATAATGGAAATGTATTATTAAATTCTATAAAAAGCTAAAGCAGAGAACAATAAAAGCAATCCATAATCCAACAAGTAACACTCTAGAAGAAAGAGGTTTAAAGAAAAATATACTAGTTTTCGAACAATTTAATCCAGTTAAAATAGCCTTCTAAAACTCAATAATAGGCACAATGTCTCATCTAGAATCAAAACCAGTACACAAGCAGCCATCTCTTAGTATAATAAAAGATAATCCTCATGCTATTTTTTAGCGTGCTTGGATGAATGGGTGTTATTTAGTTGTTTTATAGATCATGAATTTGAACTCACTATCATGCCTAAGTAAATATTTTACACCATGAGCTTAAAATACACTAAAGCAGAGCATGGGATAGAACAATTTAATTAAATGATAGTATCAATGATAGGGATAGTCAAAAATATGCAATGCAACTACATAAAATACCATATTTGGTAGAAATTTAGGAGGTTATAGTAGTATATTTACCTCCAACATTTGGAATGGGTTTGTTAAAAATAATTTAATGTAAATAGGAAATATGATAAATGATGATGTACATATAGTTGTGCCATGCATCAAGAAATTGGATTGGATTCTCATTGAAAATATCATCAATTTTTACATGTAAATATATGAATATTACAAGGAAAATATGGATCAAAAGTCCCACAAGATAGCAATAATAGGGGTAATTAATTAGATAGAAGGTGAATAAAGGCTAATTGGAAGTGATTCAATTTTCAAGGGTATCAATCTCATGTTGTTGTTAAGCTTAAATGTGTATAATCTACTAATCAGGTCTAATGTTTCACAACTTAATGTTAAGGGTACGTTTCAACAAACAACCCCAAATAAATTGGAAAACAAATTAGGAAACTAGCTCTTGATATAAGAAACTTAAGCATTGCATCACCAACCAATGAACTTTGTGTTTGTTGGAAATCTTCTATTTTAATTAATAAAAAAGCACACTGACCAATATGGATGGAAAGGTAAACATCAACCCATGTAATTAGCAAGAGTTATCACCATTGGATTTTTATACCATTTTTCAAGAAAGTTTAGAAACTGATACAAGCACAAAGTCAATATTGTGGTAGAATCCTAATAGAATAAGTTACAAGTCCTAATATGAATGCCAAAGAAAAAAGTAAAAATTCAGCTCTATCTAGTTGGGTCATTGTATATTTAGATGTAAAAGGTAAAAAAATATAGGCATTGTTAACGTACAAAGATATGACACAATCTTGTGTAAATAAGCCAAGTGGTAAATAAAAGCTATATAGCAATACAAAAATAAGGCAAATAGACAAAGCAATAGTAAAAGAGATTTAAATGTATACAGAGCATATCACATGATCTAGCCAATTATGGGGTGTCATGATAAATATTGCTTGTCGAGAGTTGGATACAATTAGGTTGATAGAATAGATGATTTACAATTTGAGCAAAATGATGTCTTTTTTAGTAGGAAAATCTTATATAAAGTGAGAGATATTTCAATTTCTTGTCTCCTTGCCATTTGAAGTGAATATAGAATATAACAAGAAGATAACAGGATGAATTAGATGATAGAACTGAAACTGCTCAAATATGCACTTCATTATTTTTTCCTTGCTCTTGTTTCATCCCTTTTCACAATGATAAATCAAACATTAACAAATGGACCAAACAACAAGAATATAAGAAAACAAGATCGCAAGAGAATTCGAAGTGAAATTAGAAAAAAGGGGCTACACCCATCAAGTATGAATTATTAAATATGTTACTAGTCTAAACTTACCATACCATATGTCTCCTTCAAATGTCCACATTCCCTCCACAGGTATTATTTTACCTTTCCACACATGCTTTTCAGTCCCTTCTATGCACTACAATTATTCCTCTTGTATCAAGTTTACATTCTCATCATTTGATAATACTAAATTCATCTTCCCCTATACTTCATCATGATTGCATAGACCAATTAAAAGTATATCCCTATTATCCCTTCACATGCAACTACAGTTGTTTCATATGATTGTGGAAGTGTGTAGAATTGATTCTTGTAGTGTCTTAATTATGGAAGATATTGCCATAAAATACCTTGAAATAAGTAACCTAATATTCAGATCATGTGTATCTTTAAGTGGCAAAGTTTGAAAAGGAAAATATTATACCACACTATATGCCATGGTAACAATATGATAAAGTAGTCACAAGTTGGAATGAAATTTATGTTGTAGTGGTGAGTTGTGATTGGCTGAACAAAAAGAGAAATAAAGGAGATAAATATTTACACAAGTAATGGGATCTAAGAAGGTAGTGTTGGAAATTTTGACTAGTTGTGTTGTCATTTATGTCAAGATTAAATGTCAGTGATATCAAAAGTCAGTGCAAGGATTTGACAAAAGGAGGGTTAAAATATTCATATTTTAAACCTAAGAGATTTGGTTTAAAATTTTCACATGATTGGTCAAAAGGTTGGCTAAATACCCTAAAGGAAGGAGATACCTAGGCCCAAAGTAAATAATATTATAATATTTATTATTATAATATTAAAGGTGTTCAGTTAAGGCCTAAGGTTGAAAAAGGAAAATACCTAGGCCCAAAGGAAACAATATTATAATATTTATTATTATAATATTAAGTGTTAAAATAATGCCTAAGGTTATTTATAAATTATTTATAATATTTATATTATAATTAATTTATAAAATAAATTAATTAAAACCCTAAGTTAGGGTTGGGCGTAAAAACATTAAATTTAATTTACCCCTATCGACGTTCAAAGCAAAAAGGTGTATGGTATTTATACCATAAGGTTTGTGGCATTAATGTAAGTCTCTGAAATTATTGCATGTGCGAGTATTGATAAGTGTTGATGCAAATTCATGAGCTCAAAAGGGAAAGAGGTTTTTAATTTTTAAAAGCAACAAAAAATATGGAAGGTTAACATGACAAAGGCTCGAGGTCTTATCACTAACCATGTGGTTAGGCTAGTATTAAGACTTAGCAACATAGATCGTTGGGTGAGCAAAGGTCTCATGTTCGAGTCCCAATGGTAGTAGAGGGGACAAAGGTTTTGATTTTTGGTTTTGGTGCCAAGCGGAGGAACAAAGCGTAGGAGGCACTTTGGTGTTTCAAGTGAGCGCCTAGCTCACGCGACAATTAGCCAATGGCTAGGGCACTGATGACAGTGTGACATAGAATCGAATCCCACCGAGGCAGTGCTTGCAAAAGGTATTTAAATATTTGATTTAACAAATTATGTCTTTGTCTATGTTGTATGGTATGTTGCCTTGTGGAGATATAATGAGGTTGAAATAAAATTTATTTTTTCCATATTTGAGGGTGTTGAACGATTTTGATTTGAGAAGTGCATTGCAATATTTTTGAATTGTGGTTATAATTATTTTGAAAATGCATTTTGATGAGTAGCGAGATATAGGGAAGTAATTTTGATTATTTTATTCATTGAACTTCTGAAGGAAGTTATAGTGAAATATTGAGAAAGTGAATTATTGGAAGTCTTTGTTGATTATATTTTGAGTGTACTAAGAGGGAGTTAAAAGGTGTATGAGGAATTTGTGAATGTGTGTATGTTTTGCTAAAAATTTTTGAAAAGTTTAATTATTGGAATTGATGCAATATTTTGAGAAACCAAGAGAGTGGTTTGGAATTTATTTGGGCACACATATTGAAGGTTTGCTAACTCATAAAGTAGTGATGTGCTAATCTTTATAGCACCAAAAATTGTTGCGAGTGGAACAGGTTTTGAATATATATCTTCATAAAAACAAAAGGTATGCGCACATCATCCTTTGATTAGAGTGTTGTTGAATTGAATGTTGTGAAATATAAGGTGGAGTGAAAAGTATTGTTTGATAAGCATTGTTGGAAATATTTGAGTGGTTTTTATATGTATGATTGGTGAATGTTTAGAGAATATTTGGGATAGAGATTGAAGATTATGGAAGTTAGGGTTTGAGACCTATATTGTGTATTTTTAGAAGTAGTGTGAAACACTTGGCTAGAGTTTGTGAAAAAGTTGTGTTTTATTAATTGAATGATTGAGTGAAATTTATTGAGCATTGGTTTTGATTGATATTGAAAGTGAATGTGCAAACATTAGAAATCATATTTGTGAAAGCAATAGACTTAATGATTGAGTAGAACATATTGAGTCTTTGATAGAATACATCATTCTCTATATGTTCAAGAGGTTAAAACAATTCTGAATAGAATATGTCTAAACTTATTCAAGTTATAGGAATTATTTTGAAGATTAGATAAAGTAATTGATAGCATTATGTGCAAGATTTGAGATTGATTTAGCATATCTTGTGAGTTGTATTGAGCATGTGTTTGAGCATATTTGAGTAAGATTTTTTGGAATATTAAGGATGGGTTTGATCAAGATTTTGTGAAAGCTTGTAGGTAGATTTGAGGTAAGTCTTGGTGAAGACTTGAGAGATGGTTGAGCAAGTTCTTGAGAGGACTTGAGGACATATTTGAGGTGAGTCTTTGTGAAGACTTGAGAGGAGGTTGAGCAAGTTCTTGAGAGGACTTGAGGATAGATTTGAGGTAAGTCTTTATTAAGACTTGAGAGTAGTTTGACCAAGTTCTTAAGAGGACTTGAGAGTATAATTGAGGTAAGTCTTGGTGAAGACTTGTAAGTATATTTGAGGTAAGTCCTGGTGAATATTTGAGAAAAAATTATTGATTTGTTCAAGCTTTGTGTTAAGGCTTGGGGAAAATTTGAGCAGAGTTGATTGAGTGATTTGTTCAAGCTTTGTGTTAAGGCTTGGGGCAGATCTAAGTAGATTTGATTTGTGATTGGATCAAGATTTGTTTTAAATCTTGAGGACATATTTTAGGATACATGTTGATGCATATTTGAGATCATATTTGTGCTAGACCTGAGATAGAGTTAGAGTAAATTTATACTAGACCGAGGATAATGTTTGGTGTGAATTTGAGATAGAATTAAGAGTAATATTTGGATATGACAAAATAGACAATAGTAGTCTCCAGTGGATAGATATCCATTAGACAGGATAGTGAGGACAAATTTCCTTTGAGTGAGGATATAGGTCTTATGTGGAAAGATCCATAAGCCAGCGTAGTGGGGGCAGTAATCTTCTAGAAGATCACCAACTAGAGAAGAGGAGAAATAATTCTCCTATGGATAGATATCCATGAACCAGAGCAAGGGGAAAGAGTTCTCCTATGGAGTGTGATCCGTGAAGCAATTGGGAATATAGATTTCTTCTATGGGGAGATATTCACGAACGAGTTGAGGAGAAAGAGTTATCCAAGTTCAAGTTCCAAAAACTAGAGAAGAGGAGAAATATTTCTCTAGTGGATAGAGATACACAAATTAGAGAATTAGGGGATTAGTGTCTCCTTTGGATAAAGGTCCATAAAAAATTTAATAGGGAAGTGTTTCCCAAAATATTTGTTGAGAAAATTTATTAAGATTTTTTTTCTTTGTGGAGTAGCCCACATTGGATGAACTATGTTAAAATTAGTGTCTCTATTGTGTGTGATGATTTGTGCATTGATTTGATCACTACTATATATATTTCCATTGATAATATTGGTTAATATTATTTTGGAAAGAAAATAAAAAGTTGGTCTTATACTGTTCACCCCCCCGTTCAGTATAAGCTTGTGTTCTTCAATTGGTATCTGAGCAGATTCCTTTGAAAAAATTAAGAGCTTAAAGGAAAATATTATAGGAACAAAGATGGATTCTCAAAGTGGATCTTTAGGAAATAAGGAACCATTTTTCGATGGGAACAATTATACATTTTGGAGTGTAAGAATAAATATTTATCTAATGACACAAGGTAATGAGATATGGCAAGCAGTTGAGGATGGGTACATACCACAAACTACTCCACCAACATATAAAGATGGTAAGCTCCTACATTTGAATAATTCAAAGGCAATATATTAAGTGATTTATGTGAATCAAAGTTTGTAAATTTATGCATTACACATAAGCAAAAGAGATTTGGAAAAAGTTGAAGAAAATATATGAGGGAGACAAAAAGGTCAAGATGGTAAAATTGCAAAATCACAAGAAAACATTTTAAGACTTGAATATGAAGGATGAGGAAGACATTGCTACATATTTACTTCATGTGGACCAGGTTGTTAACTCTATGCAAGTATTTGGGTTTACAGTTGAAGAATTAGGTGTTTTTCAAAAGCTTTTAAGGTCACTTCCTAAGAGGTATAGTGAAAATGTTTCAACCATCGAAGAAACAAAAAATATTGAAACTTTGACTAGGGATGAGTTGCATGGAACTCTCGTGGATTTTGAGATGAGAATAGGAAAGGATAATATCCCCAAGGAATAAGCAACCTTCAAAGTAGCAAATAAAACAAAATATAAGGAACCAAATTTAAGTTATGAGTCATCCAGTTATGAAGAAGTAAACTATGGTAGAAGGAACAAGGACTCAAGAAAGCATAAATATACAAAAATATTTAAGTTTTTAAATTGTGGTAAATATGGTCACTATGCATCTAATAGTATAGAAGCTAGAAGTAGCAGTGGCGAAGATAAAAAGGATCATAAGAACAGGGAAACAGGAAAATTCAAGTATCAAAAGAAAAGTAGGGATGGATAAGGAAAGAAAGGAAAGAAATTTTTCCAAAGGAATAAGAAGAGTTTTTATGCAGATAAAATGTTCAATTGATAGTGATGGAAGATCCTCATAAAATGAAGAAGAAGAGATTCTATTTCTAATTGTAGAAAAAGAAGCTAAAAGGAAATCAATAATTCTCAAGTGTTTCAAGTGTGGTAACTTTGGCCATATTGAAGATCATTGTACAAAGAATGGATTCAGTTTTAGTGAATATGAATATGAAGATGCTCTTAAATATATAGAAGAAGAAAGTTTCCTCTTGGAAATAGAAGAGAAAGAAAGTGCTCCTATTGAAGATATATCAGAAAATAATGAACATGATATTGAAGACAAAAAGGTAGAAGAAGAATCAAAAAATGAAGACGAAGGAAAAGTTGATCTTGAAGGTGAGCTTATTTATGCTCTTATGGAATTAAGGAAGGTAATAAATTAGAACTCAAAACTCAAGCTTCAATTTCAATAATGTGATGAAGATAAGGGAAAGCTTATACAATATCTAACAAACTCAATAGCTAAGAAAATGAGATTTAAAGAGAAGTTAGAGGTAAAAGTTTTATAATGTGAAATATTAGAGCATGAGGTAGCTTCACTAAGGAAGGAAGTGAAAGAATCTAAATACAAGATACACAAGTTTGGGAGAATCTCAAAGACCTTGGATACTATTATCAAGGTATAAAGATATTCATCAAACAAGATAGGACTTGGTTTTGAAGAAGAACAAAGAGAACAAGAAGAGGAGTTAATATCAAGCTCCAAATAAGAAGAATATTTAGAAGAAGAAAGTGAAAGAGGAAGTGCAAATTCTAAGGATAAGTGTGAAAATAGAAAGTTCAACATGGAAAGGAATAATGCACATATAAGGAACAAATGCAATTGGAAACATCACATGGAAGAAAGTACTAAGAGACCAATGGGGTCAAGGCAATATTTCTTCAATAGATGTTGTTTTTCATGTCATAGGCTTGGACACAAAGATATGCAATGCATGACACATGAAAAGAAGGAATTTTCACTAGGAGAAATTTTAGAAATGGGCATCTCTTTCAAGGGTATTGTTGCTCTTGTAATCAGTTTGGTTATAATGCAGTTAATTGTAGGGTTCAATATAGGAATGGATATGGCTTCACCAGGAGGAACTTCACGATATTTACACCTTAAAGGAACCAAAAAATTAAGTGTTATAAGTGCAATAATGTTGGTCATATGGCTAAGTGGTGTAGAACATAATTTCCAGAGACAAGTAGGATCATGAATATTCATAGTAATTAAAAGGACCAGTTGAGGAAGAAGGTGGAAAAAGAAAAAGAGCAATGTATGCTAGGAGTAGAAATAATCCTACCCCAAAATTAACCACCTGAAGGAGAGGAGGTAGAGAGGGGGTTGATCTGAGAGTATTATATTTAGCCCCAAAGGTGGCCCTTTTCCATTGATGACAAAGAGGGAGAGATTTGAGTTAGGGAGAGATTATTCAGTCAAGGAGAGCAGTTGCTTAGAGGGAGCAAAATTGGAAAAAGGAAAAATAAATGGTTAAATAAAAAGTGTTGCCATCAATGACAAAGAGCGATATTATTGGAAATTTTTAGTTGTGTTGTCATTGATGTCAAGATTCAATTTTAGTGATGTCAAAAGTCGGTGTAAGGATTTGACAAAAGGAGGGTTAAAATATTCATATTTTAAACCCAAGATATTTGGTTTAAAAGCTTCACATGATTGTTCAAAAGGTTGGCTAAATACCCTAAAGGAAGGACATACTTAGGCCCAAAGGAAACAATATTATAATATGTAATAAATTGAACACCTTTAATATTATAATAATAAATATTATTTATTATTATAATATTAAAGGTGTTCAATTTAGGCCTAAATTTGAAAAAGGAAAATACCTAGGCCCAATGGAAACAATATTATAATATTTATTATTATAATATTAAGTGTTAAAATAATGCCTAAGGTTATTTATAAATTATTTATAATATTTATATTATAATTAATTTATAAAATAAATTAATTAAAACCCTAAGTTAGGGTTGGGTGCAAAAAAATTAAAATTAATTTCCTCCCATCGATGTTCGAAGCAAAAAGGTGTATGGTATTTATACCATAAGGTTTATGGCATTAATGTAAGTCTCCAAAATTATTGCATGTGCGAGTATTGATAAGTGTTGATGCAAATTCATGAGCACAAAATGGAAATAGGTTTTTAATTTTTAAAAGCAACAAAAATCATGGAAAGTTAAAGAAACAAAGGTTCAAGGCCTTATCACCAACCACTTGGATGGGCTAGTGGAAAGACTTGGCAGCGTAGATTGTTGGGTGAGCATAGGTCTCGCACTCGAGTCCCAATGATAGCAAATGGGACAAAGGTTTTGATTTTTGGTTTTGGCACCAAGTGGAGGAACAAAGTGCAGGAGGAAATTTTGTGTTTCAAGTGAGCACATAGCTCATGCAGTAGTTAGGCCACGACTAGGGCACTAGAGCTAACACGGTAGGGGATCGAATCCCACAGAGGCATTGTGCGCAAAAGGTGTTTAAAATTTTGATTTAATAAATTGTGCCTTTGTCTAAGTTGTATGGTATATTCCTTGTGGAGATATAAGGTGGTTGAAATGAAAATCATTTTTGTCATATTTGAGGGTGTTGAATGATTTTGATTTAATAAGTGCATTGGAATATTTTTGAAGGTGGTTATAATTATTTTGAAAATTCTTTTTGATGAGTGGGGAGATATAAGGAAGTAATTTTGATTATTCTATGCATTAAAATTATGAAGGAAGTTGCAATGAATTATTGAGAAAGTGAATAATTGGAATTCTTTGTTGATTATATTTTGAGTGTGCTAAGAGGGAGTTAAAATTTGTATGAGGAATTTGTGAATGTGTGTATGTTTTGCTAAAATATTTTGAAGGTTTTGATTATTGGAGTTGATGCAATATTTTGAGAAACCAAGAGAGTGGTTTGGAATATATTTGTGCATACATATTGAAGGTTTGATAACTCATAAATAAGTATTGTGCTAATTTTTATAGTAGCAAAAGTCATTGTGAGTGAAACAAGTTTTGAAGATATATCTCCATCAAAATAAAAGGTATGGGCATATCATATGTTGACTATAGTGTTGTTGAATTGAATGTTATGAAATATAAGGTGGAGTGAAAAGGATTATTTGATAAACATTGTTGGAAATATTTAAGTGGTTTTTATACGCATGATTGGTATATTTTTAGAGAATATTTGGGATAGAGATTGAATATTATTGGATTTAGGATTTGAGACCCATATTATGTGTTGTTGGAAATAGTGTGAAACACTTGTCTAGGTTTTGTGATCAAGTTGTGTTTCATTGATTGAATGATTGAGTGAAAGTTCTTGAGAATTGGTTTTGAGTGATATTGAAAGTGAATGTGCAAACATTAGAAATCATATTTGTGAAAGCAACATACTTAATGATTGAGTAGAAAATATTGAGTCTTTGATAGAATACATCATTCTCTATATGTTACAGAGGTTAAATAAATTCTAAATAGAATATTTCTAAACTACTTTAGGTTAGAGGAATTACTTTGAAGATTAGACAAAGCAATTGATAGCATTGTGTTCAATATTTCAGAATGATTCAACATCTATTGTGAGAAGTATTGAGCATGTGTTTAAAAAAAATTGAGTAAGATTTTGTGGAAGCTTAAGGATAAGTTTAAGAAAGATTTTGTGAAATCTTGTAGGTATATTTGAGGTAAGTCTTGGTGAAGACTTGAGAGCAATTTGAGCAAGTTCTTGAGAGGACTTGAGGATATATTTAATGCAAGTGTTTGTGAAGACTTGAGAGCAAGTTGAGAAAGTTCTTGAGAAGACTTGAGGACAGATTTGAGGCAAGTCTGTGTGAATACTTGAGAGCAGGTTGACCAAGTTCTTGAGATGAATTGAGAGAGTATTTGAAGTAAGTCTTGGTAAAGACTTGTAAGCATATTTGAGGAAAGTATTGGCAAAGAATTGAGACAAAATTATTGATTTGTTCAATCCTTGTGTTAAGGCTTGGGGTAAATCTAAGCAGAGTTGATTGAGTAATTTTTTGAAGCTTTGTGTTAATGCTTGGGGAAAATCTGAGTAGAGTTGATTTGTGATTGAATCAAGATTTGTGTTAAGTCTTGAGGACAAATTTGAGGATATATTTTGGTGTATATTTGAGAGCATATTTGTGCTAGACCTGAGATAGAATTAGAGCATATTTGTACTAGACCAAGGATAGTGTTTGGTGCATATTTGAGATAAAATTGAGAGCATTATTTAGAGGTGATAGAGTAGAAAACAATAGTCTCTAGTGGATAGATATCCATTAGCTAGGGCAGTGAGGACAAAGGTCTTATGAGTGAGTAAAGAGGTATTATATGGAGAGAGATCCACAAGCTAGTGTAGTGGGGGCAGTAATATTCTAGAAGATCACCAACTAGAATAGATAAGAAAAAAATCTCCTATCGATAGAGATCTATGAACCAGATAAGGGGAAAGAGTTCTCCTATGGAGTGTGATCCGTGAAGTAACTAGGAATATAGAGTTCTTATATGGAGAGATATCCATGAACGAGTTGAGGATAACATGTTCTCCTGGGTCAAGTTCTACAAACCAGAGAAGAGGGGAAAGAGTTCTCTTGTGGATATAAATTTAAAAATCATAGCATTAGGGGATTGGTGTGTCCTTTGGATAGATGTCCATAAACATTGTAATAGGGAAGTGTTTCCCAAGAGATTTTTTGAGAAAATTTAGTAGAAATATTTTCTTTGTGGAGTATCCCACATTGGGTGAACCATGTTAAATTAGTGTCTCTATTGTGTGTGATGATTTACATATTGCTTTGATTACTTATATTGATATTTAAATTGATAATATTGGTTAATATTATTTGGGAAAGAAAAGTAAAAGTTGATCTTATATTGTTTACCCCCCCTCTCAATATAATATTGTGTTCTTCAATTGGTATTAGAGTGGGTTCCTTCGAAAGAGTTTAATAGCTTGAAGTAAAAGCTTACAAGAACACATATGGATTCTTAGAGTGGATCTTCAGGAAATAAGGTACCATTGTTTGATGGGAACAATTATACATTTTGGAGTGTAATAATTAATATTTATCTAATGGTACAAGGAAATGAGATATAGCAAGCAGTTGAGGATGGGTACATACCATCAGCTACTCAACCTATAGATAAATATGGTAATCTCTTACATATTAATAATTTAAATGCAATGAATAGAATCTTAAGTGGTTTCCATGAATCATATTTTGTAAAATTTATGCATTGCACATTAGCAAAAGAGATTTAGAAAAAGTTGAATAAAACATATGAGGGAGACAAAAAGGTCAAGATGGTAAAATTGCAAAATCATAAGAAAACATTTGAAAACTTGAATATGAACGATGAGGAAGACATTGCTACATATTTACTTTGTATGGGTGAGGTTGTTAATTGCATGCAAGGACTTGGTTTTAAAGTTGAAGAATCAGATGTTTGTTAAAATATTTTAAGGTCACTTCCTAATAGGTATAGTGAAAGGGTTTCATCCATAGAAGAAAAAATATATATTTAAACTTTGACTAGGAATAAGTTGCACGGAACTCTCACAACTTTCGAGAAGAGAATAGGAAAGGATCATATCCCCAAGGAAGAAGCAACCTTCAAAGTAGCAAAGAAAACAAAATATAAGAATCCAAATTCAAGTGATGAGTCATCCAGTGATGAAGTAAACTATGGCATAAGGAACAAGGATAAAATAAAGCATAAAGGTACTAAAATATTTAAGTATTTCAATTATGATAGATATGATCACTATGCATCTAACTATCCAGAAGCTAGAAGTAGCAGTGGTGAAGAGAAACATGATCATAGGAATGGGGAAGCAGGAAAATCTAGGTATCAAAAGAAAAGTAGGGATGCACAAGGCAAGAAAGAAAATAAGTTTTTCCAAAGGCATAAGAAGAGTTTTTATCCAGATAATATAGGCAAGATTTCAAGTGATAGTGATGGAAGATCCTCAAAAAATTAAGAAGAAGAGATTATATTTCTAATAGTAGAAAATAAGGTGTTGGAAAAGAAGCTAAAAGGAAACCAATAATTCTCAAGTGTTTCAAGTGTGGTAACTTTGGTCATATTGAATATCATTGTACAAAGAATGAATTCAATTTTAGTGAATATGAATATGAATATGCTCTTAAATATCTAGAAGAAGAAAGTCTCCTCTTGGAAATAGAAGAGGAAGGAAGTGCTCCTATTTAAGATAGATTAGAAAATAATGAAGATGATCTTGAAGATAAAAAGGTAGAGTAAGAATCAAAAACTGAAGAGGAATGAAAAGTTTATCTTGAAAGTGATCTTATTTCAGATCTTAAGGATTTAAGGAAGGTAAGAAAGTAGAACTCAAAACTCAAGCTTCAATTTCAAGAATGTGATGAAGAGAAGGAAAACCTTATACAATATCTAACAAAATAAATAGCTAAGACAAGGATATTTTAAAAGAAGTTAGAGGGAAACATTTTAGAATTTGAAATATTAGAGCATGAGGTAGCTTCACTAAGGAAGGAAGTGAAAAATTATTAGTGTACTGCTGTGGTTTGTCTTTTCATTTCTTTTCCTTAAAAGGATAAAGATCATATTGAAGACTAAAGTCTTCAATAACCAAATAATTTAATGAAAGGGGCATTGGAGAATATTACATTATTTGGTACATGCTAATGTACCACCTTGGGTACATATTTAGATAAGGATATTGTCCTATATTAGAGTGTGAGTATTTAATTTATGCAATATAATAAATGTACAAGTATTATTAGAATATTAAAAGTATTTAGTAATGTAAACTGCATAATATGTGCACATGAGTTCATAGAGTAGGAATGGGAAGATTCTCAACAAGAGTGAAACCCAAGAGTTCTCCATATGAATTCACATTCCATTTTATATGTATCTATGTGTGTGTGTGGGATGGATGCAATGTAGAGTGTGAGTGTGTGGAAGTATACTGTATCGGAGATATTTATTCTATCAAGATACTATTTTCATGAGCATTTGTTAATGGAATTTTTATGAGTTGTTGTAGAAGTTATTTATAATTTTTATATGTTTAGAATATTACCATTAAATTATATTTATTATAACAAATTTATTTTATATATTTTGGTTATTTTACTTTAAGGATTAAACATCAAAAGCTAACAGGCTCAACATATTTTAAAATTCAGCCATATTTCTTCACTTGGACACACCTTAACACATGAATTCAAGATTCAAGATATAGGTATTTCATTTTTTATCTTTGATATTCATTCGAAATTATCTACCTCTTTAAAATTTCTATGCACCATAGGTTGATATCAACACTGAAAAATATTTGATGGTTTTTTTATATTTAGCTGAGTGAAGTGCTTTGCTATAAATTGCATTCTAGATCCACTTTATACTATCCAATGTGTTATGTTTTCATACCTTAGAATATTTTATATTTTGGCTATGTTCTACTGTGATGGGTTATTGTGCCACTATTACTGCCATCAATATCAAAAATTATATGGCACTCTATTTTCTCTATAGCTTAAACTTATTATATCTGACAAGCTTTGATACTATGTCATATGCTAGGTTTCTATCCATATTTAACCAAAATATCTCTCTTAATGTATTGGATGCTTCTTCATGCTATTCAAAATATTGGGTTTTCTTTAGGCTCTTATTGACGTCAATATTTTATTTTTTGGCTATGTTTGATAGTTAGTGAAATTTGAGTTTCGACTATTTTGCCTTTGTTTGTTGAGTGTCGTACACTTTCATGATTTTCGTTGATGTCATCACCATATATTTTTTGGTATCTTTGTATACTTAGAAAAAAAAATTGGCATTATTTCTACCTACCTTGCCTTCCTTTGATCTGACGACTATGTTAGGTGTTTGGTTACCTTTCTTAGCAAAAATGGCAAAAAACATTAATAAAATTATCTCTTTCTAAAGATATGGATTGTAAGAGGAATTATACCCACATTATTGGCACCTCATAGGGGGTTTTCTACTTGTATATACATAGAAACCATCTAGCCTTATCCATTTGGGCAATGGACTCGAAATAAAAACACAAAATGAAGTCAAAATTTTCTTTAATAGGGATTAATATTCTAAACACTTTTAATTTATAAAGTCTTAGTTGTGGCATTTGATTATCCCAACCCTTCCATAGTTTCTTTGAATATTTCATCATGTCGACTGGTTGTTTTGGCTGTTGGAGGAGGTACTAGCAGTTGAAATAGCCTACATATTTTATCACATACCTTTTGATAAGGGACATGTATTGCTCTAAATTGGTAGAAGTTTTCTTGTAGCTAAAAGTAGTAGTCATAGGATGGTTATTTATATCTTCATGTCAAATATATATAATTTGATAGTAGAATAGAGAGCCTATGGAAGAATGTAATGATTTTCTCTACTATCAAAGGCTTAGACAATGTATCAATCTCACTTCCATTATTGAGTTGTTGGTCCAAACATTGGATAAGTTATTTTTTACTACAAAATTATCCATTTGCATCCCAAAATATTGGGAAACTAAGATTCATGACCTCTTGGATTACCACATTTATTTTATTAGTACTTAATTTGAGGGTACTAGTTATTTCTCCTCTGTCTAAGATTATTTGGCTTCTAGATATGACTTGATCCATGCAAATTTTTGATTCACCTAGGTATATTTGTGAGCGCTTCGACAACTAGGGGTATTTTCATTTATTCCTCAGTATATGTCAAGTGGCCTCTACCTGCTAAACTGATGGAGAACCAACTTACTCACACCAAATATATAATCACATTCAACAAATTAGAACAAAATTACAGTCATGGCAACAGTCTGCCCACAAAAATTCTTTATTCTCGATAGATAGTTCTGTTACAACATCTTTTGCCTGGAAGAACCAATAATCTAACCGGTCCATAATGGCCTCTTGTCTTTACGTCTCAACTCTATTTCTACCAATTTTTTGACCCTTGTGCATGTCTTTGCTTCCCATTTTAAACTTTCTATCGTGACACTCTGTCTCCCTTTGCTGACATTTTCATTCCATCTCCCGTGTCCCTTCGTTGTTTTGGCTATCGAAATGTTTTGACTCTTTGTCTTCGTCTGCTTACACTACACGTTGGTATACCACGGCTCGACCGTTTCCTCTTTAATGGCTCCTATAACCGCCTGTGCTTCCTATTATTTTTTTTGGTCATGAAAATGTGACATGTCGCGATATCATGACACTTTCGATTTCCCTACCTTCCTGCCCTCTTCAAGTCACGAAAATGTGACATGTCACAATATCACGACACTTTTGGCTCCTCTGCTTTCCTGTCCTATTCGAGTCATAAAAATGTGATATATCGTGATATCGTGACACTTTCTGCTCTTCTGCCTTCCTCTCCTGTTCGAGTCACAAAAATGTGACATGTCATGATATCACGACACTTTCGGCTCCTCTTCTTTACTGTCCTATTCGAGTCATGAAAATGTGACATGTCATGATATAGTGACACTTTCTGCTCTTCTGCCTTCCTATCCTGTTTGAGTCATGAAAATGTGACATGTCATGATATCACGACACTTTTAGATCCTCTACTTTCCTATCCTGTTCAAGTTGTGAAAATGCGACATGTCATGATATCGCCACACTTTTTGCTCTTATGCCTTCCTGTCCTATTCGAGTCATGAGAATGCGACATGTCGTGATATCGTGAAACTTTTGCTTTTTAGACTTCCTACCTTTCCTGAGTCACAAAAATGTGACATGTCATGATATCGTGACACCTTTTCCTTCGGGGTCCTCTTTCTCTTTTTTGGTTGTGAAATCATGACATTTCCTTCCTTGCTTCCTTTCTGCTACTTCAGTCATGAAATTGTGACATGTCACAAAATCATGACATTTTCCTTCCTGACCGCATTTCTGCTTCTTCGATCGTGAAATCGTGACATGTCACGAAATCATGACATTTTTCCTTCCTTGCCTCCTTTTTGCTTCTTCGTTCATGATTTCGTGACATGTCGCGAAATCGTGACATATTTGCTACATGTCTCCTCTTGCCTTCTTGAGTCGCAAAATCATGATACTTTTCCTTGTCGTGATATCATGACACTTTTCTATGTCACGATATCGCGACATCAAGGCACACTTAGAAAAAAATGAAAAGAAAATAAAAAAATTTCTTTGATGCAAGATTGCTCTGCTGCCACCGGATGCTCCTGCATCAAACACCCGGGGTGGATTGAGAAGTGTCCTCTACTTCTATACTGTTGGAGGAAGACCCAGGCAATTGACCTTTGTCTTTGACAACCAAGTTGCATCTTTAGAAGGCCTACCTTTCCATTTGACCAAATATTTTGAATACTGCCGATTCCTGGTACTTTTGCATTCTCGAGTATCGAGTATTTTGTCTATCTCATATGTGACTGGTGCAGTAACTGGAATGTTCCACAAATTTTTTCTTGGCACCTCACTACTATCTCCTTCATGGTATTCTACCAAGTCCAAAATATTAAAAACATGTGATATATTCAGCTCTTTCGGTAGTTCCACTTCATAGGCATTACCTGAATCTCTTTTACCTATGATCTTGCATGGTCCAAACTTTTTCATCTTCATTTTGTTATAGGTTTTTTTAGGAAACCTTTCCTTTCTCATGTGAACCATGACCTCATATCCCACTTGAAACTCTTTGAAACGTCTCTTCTGATCTACTTTGGCCTTGTACTGAGTATTCATCTTACTGATATGATGTTTTACCTCCTCATGCAAACTCTTTATGTGTTCTAAAAAATATTCAGCCTCAACACTACTCTTTTCTCCTTTACCCATCGTTCTCAATTCTGAAGCATTCCTTGGGTTGTTCCCATACACAATCTGGAATGGTGATTTACTAGTACTTCTGTTGATAGAATTGTTGTAAGCAAATTTTGTTTGTGGTAAAATCAAATCCCATACCTTGGGCTTATCTCCTATCAAGCATCTTAGAAGGTTATCCAAACTTATTTTCACCACTTCTGCTTTTCCATCAGTCTACGGGTGGTATGCAAAAATGAACTTCAAATCTGTCTTTAACTGCTTCCACAAAGTTCTCTAGAAATAACCCACAAATTTGGTATCTTTTTCAGATACTATACTCTTGGGTAGACCATGAAGGCGTACCACCTCCTTGAAAAACAAGCCTGCAATATGAACTACATCACTCATTTTATGACAGGGAATAAAATGAGCCATCTTCAAAAACCTGTCAACCACAACAAAAATGGAGTCATTCCCTCATTGTTTCCTTGGTAGGCCAAGAATAAAATCCATATTGATGTCCTCCCATGGTCTTTCTAGTATAGGTAATGGCTGATACAATCATGTATTCTGCCTCACTCTTTTAGCCATCTGACACACTCTGCAACTCTGCACAAATTTCATCACATTCTGCTGCAACTGTGGCCAATGGTATTTTTCACTAACAAGGGCAATGGTCTTATCTTGACCAAAATGCCCAGCCAGTCCTCCATTATGCTTCTCCTTTATCAGATTCTCCCTCATTGAACTTCTAGGAATGCACAATTGGTTCTTTCGGAATAGCATCCCATCTTGGATGGCAAAATCCAGCAACTTAGTTCTATCCAAAGTAATAGGAGACAAACATGCCTTCTAGGCTTCTACAAATTTTAGATCCTCTGGATACAAACCCTTAAGTTCTTCAAACCGAACAACTTCCACCTTCATCTCCAACAACAAATTTTGTCTTCTACTCAAGGCATCTGCAACTCTATTAGACTTCCCACTCCTATGCTTCAAAACAAAGGTATAACTCTGTAGAAATTTCACCCACTTCAGGTGTCTCTGATTTAGTTTTCCTTGACTATTAATATACTGCAAAGCTTGATGGTCAATATATAAAACAAACTCCTTTGCTAAAAAATAGTTCCTCCATTTCTTCAGAGCCTGAACTATAGTGTAAAATTCCTGATCATAAACAAAGTATTTCTTCCTAGCATCATTTAACTTCTCACTAAAATATGCAACAAGTTTACCTTTTTTAGTCAACACAGCTCCAATGGCAATGCCGCAAGCATCACAATCAACCTGAAATACTTTATTAAAATTTGGGAGTATCAAAATGGGTTGTTCCATCATCTTCCTTTTTAACATTTCAAAACTTGTACCTGCCCTTGTAGTCCACTTAAACTCCTTCTTATTCCCTCTCATGGTTTTTATCAAGGGTGTGCAAATACTGCTAAAGTTTCTAATGAACTTTCTATAGAAACTTGCAAGACCATGGAATGATCTTACTTCCGTTATGTTTCTTGGAGTAGGCCACTCAATGATAGCCTTCAAATTTTCTGGATCCATTTTTAGACCCTCATCCGAGATGACAAATCCTAGATACACCAACTCCTTTTTCACAAAACTGCATTTCTTCAAATTAATCAGCAACTACTCCTCCCTCAACTTTTCAAAGACTGTCCGAACTTGCATCAAATGTTCTTCGAATGTCTTGCTGAAAATTAGAATATCATCCAAATAAACAATAAAAAACTTCTCTAGGAATTCTTTCAAAACCTCATTCATTAACCTCATGAATGTACTTGGTGCATTGGTTAGACCAAACGACATGACCAACCACTTGTACAAACCCTCTTTGGTTTTGAAAGAAGTCTTCCACTCATCACCTTCTCTGATGCGAATCTGATGATACCCACTCTTTAAATCAATCTTTGTGAAGTATTTAGCTCCACTCAAATAGTCCATTATATTGTCCATTCTAGGCAATAGAAATCTATACTTAATGGTAATCTTATTTATGGTTTTGGAATCAGTACACATTCTCCATTCTCCATCCTTATTTGATGCTAGTACTGTAGGTACTACACAAGGACTCAAACTTTCTCTGATCAATCCCCTCATCAAAAACTCTTAAACCTATCTGTTCAACTCCTTGTTCTCCATGGGAGACATTCTATGGGTTGCTTTATTGGGTAAACTGGCCCCTAGAATCAAGTCAATTTAATATTTCTCACCAGTGGCAAGCCCTTAGGCACATTATCAGACACAATATCAGGAAATTATTCTAATAGACTTTCAACCTCTACTGGAATATCCATACATTGTTCCTTCTTAATGGTAGGAATTAATGCGTAACACATAGACTCCCTCTTCAGGCCATCCAAAAATTTTCTACCATCTACCAGATAGATTCTTGTGCTACTACATACATTTTCATCCACTTCCCTCGATGGCTTCAACTTATGACGCCTCCCATATTTAGTTAGAGAGTAAGTATTCGCATGTCCATCATGCACCGCACGTTTGTCAAATTGCCATGGCCTCCCCAACAACAAATGACAAGCATCCATAGGCAAAAAATCACATAGAACCTCATCTTGATAAGTTCCAATATGAAATTTAACCAAACACTGCTCACTGACTAATGCCCTATGATCTTTCTGCAACCATGCAGTCCTATATGGATGCGGGTGTGCCCTCTTCTCCAGTTTTAGCTTAGTCACAATTTCTCCTAAAACCAAATTGTCTATGCTACCATTATCTATGATAACATTACAGGTCTTACCTGCACATTTGCATCTCGTGTGAAATAAGCTCTTCCTTTGATCCACATATTTCCCTCCATTCATCAATGCTTTTATTGTCATCAACACTTCTCCTTCTTCTACTTCTTTCGAATGTTCAAACTCAGCACCTTCATCTGTTACAGCAGATCTGGCATGATCTTCAGGTCACTTATTCGTCCTCTCTTGGTGTTGAGGACACTCATATGCCTGATGTCCCTCTTATCCACAATGGAAACATGTTCCATGAAATCCACCTCTTCCATACCCACATCCAGCTCTACCTCTTCCCCTTTGGTAACCGTTGTTCTGATTACAGGGGTGGTAAGTATTCTTCTCTTTCTGATCTTTGCTGGTACTCATTTCACCAGTCTTATCCTGATCATCAAATTTTCCTCCACTGGTCCTTCCCCCAGTTCTTCCACCTTGACCTCTTCCTCTTTGTTTGCCTTCAAATTTTTTGTTTAGCTTCTCTTCAACCTTCAAGGCAAACTGATATGTATCCTCAATGGTGGTAATTCTGACCAGACTGAGTTCTTCTTGGATATTCATTCTTAACCCATTTATGTAATGGGCTACTTTCTCCTTACTATCCCCTAAATGTCCAACTCTTATTAAAATCTGGTAAAACTCCTCGGTATATTCCTTGACAGATTTTCTTGACTATCTCAAGCTCTGCATTTTCCTCAATAGCTCTAATTCGTAATCTGTAAGAATAAACTACCTCTTCAACTTCTCAACCATTCGGTCCCATCTGTTTATCCTTTCCTTTCCTATCCTATTTATTTCTAGTTGTACTTCCACCATATGCTAGCATGGCCTTTCAACTTCTTTTTTGCCATTTTGATCCGATCTGGATCTACAACCTCTTTATACTCAAAATACTCCTCCATATCATTGATCCAATCAATCAACTCTTATGGATTGAGTTTCTTAGAGTACGTGGAGACATCAAACTTTGGCTTCTTCCTGATCTAAGTTATGGCCTTAAATAATCTGACTTCTGTAGGATTTATTACTTCCTCTTCCTCTAATGGATTATCAACCTCCAAAAATTCATCTTCACTATGGTATTCTCCCCTTGGTTCAACCCCTCTTCGCAAATCCTCTTGCAGGGCTTGCACTTGCCTCTGCACAGCTTTGAAATCTTCCTCAGGTACCACATTCCTCCCACCACCACGGTTTCTTCATGGAGGCATTCTTCCTCACTCTCTTTGCACAACCCTTCCACAAATCTTGGTGCAAACTGCCTCACTTTCGATGATTTGTTCGCACACTCAGGAACTCCTGCTCTGATACCACTTGATGGAGAACCAACTTGCTCACACCAAATATATAATAACATTCAATAGATTAGAACAAAATTACAATCATGGCAACAGTCTGCCCACAAAAATTCTTTATTCCTGATAGATAGTTTTGTTACAACATCTTCTTCCTGGAAGAACCAACAATCTAACCGGTCTAGAATGGCCTCTTGTCTTTACATCTCAACTCTATTTTTGCCAATTTTCTAACCCTTGTGCATGTCTTTGCTTCCCCTTTTAAATTTTCTATCATGACGCTCTGTCTCCCTTTGCTGACATTTTTGTTTCATCTCCCGCGTCCCTTCATTGTTCTTGCTGTCGAAATGTTTCGACTCTTCGTCTTCATCTACTTACACTGCACCTTGGTATACCACGGCTCAACCATTTCCTCTGTAACGGCTCCTATAACCACCTGCACTTCCTGTTCTTTTGTTTGGTCATGAAAATGTGACATGTCATGATATCGTGACACTTTTGGTTTCCTTGCCTTCCTGCCCTCTTCAAGTCATAAAAATGTGACATGTCGCGATATCACAACACTTTCAGATCCTCTGCTTTCCTGTCCTGTTCGAGTCATGAAAATGTGATATGTCATGATATTACAACACTTTCTTCTCTTCTGCCTTCCTGTCCTGTTCGAGTCATGAAAATGTGACATGTCGCGATATCGCGACACTTTTAGCTCCTATGCTTTCCTGTCCTATTCAAGTCATGAAAATGTGACATGTCACGATATCGTGACACTTTCTACTCTTCTGCATTCCTATCCTATTTGAGTCACAAAAATGCGACATGTCACGATATCGCTACACTTTCGGCTCCTCTACTTTCCTATCCTATTCGAGTCGCTAAAATACGACATGTCGTGATATTGTGACACTTTCTGCTCTTCTACCTTCCTGTCCTGTTTGAGTCATGATAATGTGACATGTCGCGATATCATGACACTTTTGCTTTTTGGCCTTCCTGCCTTTATCAAGTCATGAAAATGTGACATGTCACGATATCGTGACACCTTTTCCTTTTGGGTCCTCTTTCTCTTTTCTGGTCACAAAATTGTGACATGTGAAATCGTGACATTTTCCTTCCTTGCTTCCTTTCTACTGCTTTGGTCACAAAATCGTGACATGTCACGAAATCATGATATTTTCCTTCCTGACCGCATTTCTACTTCTTCGGTCGTGAAATCATGACATGTCATGAAATCATGACATTTTTCCTTCCTTGCCTCATTTTTGCTTCTTTGGTCATGATTTCACGACATTTTTGCTTCATGTCTCCTCTTGCATTCCTGAGTCACGAAATCGCGACACTTTTCCTTGTCACGATATCTTGACACTTTTCCATGTCATGATATCACGACATCAAGGCACACTTAGAAAAAAAAGAAAATAAAATAAAAAAATTTCTTTGATGCAAGATTGCTCTGCTGCCACCGGATGCTCCTGCATCATACACTTTTTTCATCAGCTTATTTCATCCTTTGTTAAATTCTTCCTTGGCATCCTAGATCAATTTTGTAATATGTATTATCCTTTTTACTGAAGGAAAAAATCTCATTGAAACACTTTTTATTTTTATATAATATTGACCTCTGATATGCTTTAGTATATCCTTGGAGATCACATGGCCTTGAGGCTTTTCTCTTTCTTTTTCCAATTTTGATTGCATTGCTACCAAAATCAATTTATGGCCTTGGAGATTTGACTTTAGTTCTTGTAATGTGTTTTCCTATGCTTGCATTCTACTAATTTATTGTTATAATTATTCTTTCAATATTTGAATCTTCTCATCCCTCTACTACAACTAATATGCAATGAGATTTTTATCTATTATGTGCTTGAGATCCAAAATTTCAATCTCGAGACTATTTATTTCAATATTTTCTCTACCTAGATTCTGGTAGATCTTTACTTATTTTCTTTATATTTGCAATATTTATATCCATATAGTTGATTTGGAGGAACAACATATCCATTTAAATGCAAAGAGCTCAAGGTGTATCAATCTTGTGGATTTCTAAAATATTATACCTCTACACCTTGATATGATAATCCTCTACTATCATCTCTACAACCAACTTTTTGACTTTAGGATATGCAACCATCTTGACCCATTCTCTAGCAATTGGATCCACTCCATCATATGCCTAGGTGGTTGCCTACTTTGTTTCATCCTATGATTCTTGTTGCTATGCCAATATTTGAGTATTCATCTCAATGCTTTGAGTCACAGAGAATACCTCTAATAGTGGATGCTTAGCAATAGAGGAAGGTGTGAAAGTAGATTTTAAAGGTGAGAAAATCATGAATGAGGGATTTAATACTATAGTGTTGATATTTATAGGGGTTTGCATATATAAATTTTTTGGGATTGTTTGTATTTATTGTACATGGGATATGGCAATTATTGTTGGTGGTATATGATACAAAGGAGTGTCCTAACCAATAGGGATATATGGTGGGGGTGGCTATTTAATTGAAGCTATAGATGAGGAGGAGAAAATTTAGTCAAAGTGGAATAAGTAGGAGATATACTTTATGCTCTTTCTTTCAATGTGAGCTCCTAGGCTATTACATAAAATATTATAATATATGCTTTGGTCCTTAGAAGTTATTGTTTTAATTGTTGTCTTTTTGTCATTTTTGATGCCTCCTTTTACTCAATTCTTAGATGACTTTTCCATTTTATGTTTTCACTGGGACTCTTGTGCTGAGCATGTTGCTAGGACTTGGCCTTTTCTAGACTTATTATAGTGGTTGCTTTTTTGTGAATGTTATTTTTTGAGCTACTTGGATCTCCTTCATGATATTCTGAAGCAATTTCAATTGTCAAAATATTCTTAGGCACATAAAAATTTTTACTCAAGTTTTTATTTTGGTAGGGGTATATCTTCCAATATTCCATATTCCTTTGAGACCTCATAGCCAACCAAGTATCCTACTTATGTGGGAATTAGTTGAGGGGATTTTTCTTCTTCTTCTTCATATATCTCTTTAAATCCCTCTGTATCATTAATTCTTGATATATTTCCTCCTTGTGATCCTCCATCCACTTTCAATATATGACTTTAAATTCATTTTCAAAAAGCTTATTAGAGGTACTAGGGAAGACCTTATTTTTTTATCATGTTTACAATGTGAGATCCACAATTCACTAATTTTTCTATGACTCTAGTCGAGATCATCTTTAATTATATATATTTTTTCATCACTTATTTGTTGCTCTAAAAATAATAATGGGACATGACCTTCATCAAATCTATCTTGAAGCTCTTAAAATAAACTCTTTGGGCTAATTGATCAACAAGGGTAATATCAAGCTCATTACTAAAGTTGGGTATCTTGAGGATATCTGTAACTAGAGACCTAATTTAACAAATATCTCCTACAAGATCATATTAAAACCCCTTACTCTCAAACAGAGTTATGCATAGGGGTGAAAATTCGTTAATTATTAGCATTTTTCAAAATGCAAATTTACAAATTTTGGGACCTTGCAAATCAGCCTATTCATCCAAACATTTTGGAAAAATATATTCTTTTTGGTTGGATCACCCTAAAATTATAATATTTTAACTTTTAAAATTTTAAATCACTAGCCTCGCACCCATATTTTGTACCAAATCGCCTTAAAATTATATATAATTTAATTAACCTAGAAAAATTCACCCACTATATATACCAAAACATACTATTACTTATTATAGTTATACATTAAAAAAAAAAGCAGAAACCAAAATTTGAGCTATAAAAATAATAGAACCAGGGAAGTCAAAAAAAGAGTGATTGGCAACAAATGAAGGATAAAAAAAAATACTACAGAGAGAAGACTACAAGTATAAATATTCTTCCGATGCCTTGTTTTACTTTTATAATAACTGCTTCCATGCATACATACTCCATGTTCATCCTATATTGGATGACTCTATGCTATCCAAGGTCATCCTTCACATTAGGTCTATAAACCCAGTCCCACCTAGGTCATCACTTACATGAGGTCTACGGACTCACGTAGGTCATTCCTTGTATGATGTCTACATAATTATTTAGGTCATTCCTCACATGATATATATAGAATTACCTAGTTCATCCTTTGTATGTCATCCCCTACAAGTCATCACTTGCATGATGTCTATGGACTTATGTAGGTCATCCCTCGCATGATGTCTATGGACTCATGCAGGTTGTCCCTCACATGATGCCTATAGACTTTCCCAAGTCATCCCTAGCAAATCATTATCTCGTCATCCCTTGTAGATCATTATCTCATCATCCATCCTAATAAAACTAGCTTCATCAAGGTTAAATATATTATACACAATATCATTATTGTCTAGGAGGGAATGAAATGGGCTAAAAAATATTAATAAAAAGTATTGTTACTCAAAATAGAAGACTATGATAGAATTGAGTGGCAATTCATTATATCCATGTTGCAAACCATTGGATTTGGCCAAATATTTTATACCATAGTAAAAATACTTTTTATAGATGCTTCAACTTGCATTACTAGTAATGGTCAACAATATTCCTCACTTGGATTACAAAAATCCATTCAACAAGGATGTCCTCTTGCCCCAACATTACATGTCTTAGCAACATAAGATTTTTATTTCCTTTTTATTTATGTTATTTCTATGGGTCACATGAAGGGTATAACATTACCTGACACTTTTCAACAACATGTTAATAGGAATTTTTTCGATGACTATTTTATTACCCTCATTGAAGATAAAAATAATGTGGAATACACCCTTCAACATTTAGACACTTTTTTCTTGGCAATTGCATCTAGGATTCAAAGGTATAAAACCTAGTGTTACAAGCAATCCTTTCTACCAAAACTCTCATAGATCAACTGTTATGGTTGGAAGTGGATTCACCATGGTAAAATGTTCCAATTTATTTGAATTCCTTTCATATTTTAGTCCTCTTCATATGCTCTCTAGCAATATGTCCTTAACATGGTCAAAAATAAACTCTATATGTGGCTTCATAAACTACTTTATTTACTAGGTAAATTCTAGTCCTACTCAAATATTATAGCTTCCACTCATATTTATTATTATTCTTTTTGGGAACCTTCCAAAACCTTTTGTCAAAAATTGGATAAACACATTCTAGAATTTATGAGGACCTCCTTTGTAGAGAAATAAGGTTTCCACAACATTGCCTAGGAATTATGTTATATGTCAAATGAGTCAAGAAGGTTAGGTCTTATAGACACCTTTTGATAGGGCACGTCTCTATGTGCAAAATGGATTATTCAATCTATTCAAGGAAATTAAATTACAAATAATTTTACTTCAAAACTACATAGCCTCTAGCTCTCCTCATAGGAAAAAATCCTAGAACGAGATTGGATTTCACTACATGTTAGTTATGAAAGTGCTCTTTCAAACTTAAGGAACTTTTTTTGCCAAAAGTATTTGGAAATCCTAGGAAAATCTTAGGGCATGGCTTCACTTGAATGGTAATGGGCTTTCTATTAACCAATAATTAGTCTAGTGGTCCCCTATTATTACTCATTATAATCAACCATTAGCCAAAATCCCTTGGATATGGACCCTATAGTTTTACCATAATTGCATATAAGTAATATTTGAACTATTTTCTAAATGGACCAAAATTTGTATTTCTTGGAAAGAAGTCAAAGTGTAGTATCACCTCATTGTACTAGACAAGGAGACATTTTAGGTTATCTAAGACACAATACAACCTAATCTGATTCATAAAATTGGGATCCAAAATCTCAAACCATGGTTGAAATATCGTATGTGGTACCCCAACTTTCCATTCAAGAGTTATAAACCCTATAATGGTTCCAAACTTTATTGAATGCTATAATATCTGGTCAACCTAAAAGGATTGTCAAAATTGCTTTCACACTCTTTAGATTTAGTTCTAGAGTCTAAAATGACCCACTTTCTTTGGTGTCTCCTCTTCAAGGGGTTTACTATTAGATAATGCCTAGCCCACTTGGAATAAATTTTTCCAAGTATCCTTTTTATTATTACAAGCAATTTATAAAGTGTCTATTCTGATATTGTACCAAATCTTAGGCATCTTGGGCTTCAATAAATACTTTTTCTTAACCTTTTAGGATTATTACATTATCACGATGCATTAATTTTTGTGGGGATATGACCTAAATTCTAGTGAGCATGGAGCAAAATTGTCATTTGTTAGAGTTGAAATTCTATTTGATATATGGAAAAACCATAATACTATTATTATTTCCAAATAATAAGATCCTATAATTTTTTTGATGCATTTAAAAGCTCTAATATGCTTTATATTTTACTTCAAATTCAATCAAAGGACAACAAGGTTTCCCTTGAGGTTCAATATCTACTAACCCTTCTGGACCATTGAGAAAATGCTTCATACATGATGGATCATTTCCCACCCTCTCTACCCCAATAGAGAAACTCATCATCTTAGGAAAAAACTCAAGGTAAAAAGAGATCTCAGGGATGGAATCCAACTTTACATTGGCCCAAACCTCAATATAATCACACCTTAGGTGGTTTGGTTCCCTGCAATGATATTCCTAATACCATGGCTAAGGATATTTCTCAAGGTGGGCTAAACCTACTCCTCAGATTGCAAAGGGCACTTATGGGCAAAATGATTGTTCCTCCTACTAAAGTCACCTCTATGACAACTTGATTTTTAGTGGGCTCTTCAATTTTTACTTCTATTGAGTTGTTAGATGCTTTGTAGTTACTCCATGACCAATTAGTTTTGTATTGGTTTTTATTGCATATTATTTATAGGATTTACTTCAATATAATACACTTTTTATTACTATTGTACTCTTGTTATTTATTTTAATTATATCAAGTTACTTTCAAAAATAGAAAAATCCATTTAAAGTAATGATTCCATAATTGCCATTGTCATTGATTTGATAATACCTCATGATCATTCTTGACCCCAATTGCATCCTTTGACCTATGTGATCCCTTTGGACTCAAATAAAAATGTATATGACTATAACTCTTGGTATCATTGGATTGTAAAGTTACTTCCCTTAGGTAAAGGTAAGTGTAACCTAAGGAAAATGATCCAGCAAAAGCAGTTATATAATAAATTTTAGTGCAAATATCTTTATCATTATGGGAAAATAATAATGACAAAAAATCACATCCTAATATTTAAACCATCATTCTTGTACTTTAGTACTTTTAATTTATTGTACATTTTTTACTTTATTTTTGTAAAGAAACATAAAAAATAAGAGTAGTTTTCATCATATACTCAATTGATGATTTTTATGGATGGTGATCTCATCCTTTTGATACCATAATGGTGGTATCTTTATGTACATGTATAATTATAATTTTGCATTGCCTTCATAATTATTAATCAGTTATTTCAATAAAATAACATCCTTGAACAATGCTTCTTCTTGTGCATTGATAAAGAAGATAAACTTGAGTGCTAAAGCAAAAAAATAATAGTTGTTTTCTAATATCAATTTATCACATTTTTATAATCACAATTTATTTTAATTTTTAATTTATAAATAATTTACATTAACCAAATTACATATTCACACATATTTACATGGAAAAGAGAATAAAAATGTTAGATATTTTATTATGTCACAATCATAAGATGTAAGCATGATGCATTAATAATATAATATAAATGGAATAGACATTATTATGTAGAAAATTACTTTATGGATAATATAGAGGTCAAAAGTTTTTCCTCATAAATGATTATAAAACCATTATAATGTAAAATGAGTCTAAATATCACACTCTTACAATATTATCATCTAACTTGATGATCTATTCTATTTTTGTTGATACAAGAATAAATTTCATGCTTTTTTTTTTTAGTATTAATCTTTGGTTTTCAAATTTTTTGTGACCTATTTCTAGTTTTAACCCTTGACATTGAGAATAATGAAAGTTTCATTTTTATAGCCAATGGAAGTGGAGGTTTGAATATAGAGGAAAATCTAACATGTGGAATGACCCTTATTATGCATAACTATTTCCATTGACATTGTGATATGTTACACTATATTAATTACATAAACAGTCATTAAGATTATAAATACAAATATATAAGTGAAGTATAACACCATTTTTATTTTTGTTTTTCATTTTCTAATGGTGTATTTGGGTTTAAATGTGTTCCAAATATATGATACCATGATAGCATGATTAAAGTATTTCAAAAATCTATAGTTATCATTGTAATTTTATTCTTTCAAAATCATATATTAATTATATGATAACATCTCATTTGTTATTTCTTACAATCACTTGGAAAAACATTATGATTAACGTTGCACTAGATATGGTATAGAACATAAACATGATATTGTTCTTATATGGCTAGATCCCATTTATTATTTCCATAGAATACCTTAGAAATATTATGAATATTATTAGGCTACATATCATACAAAACATGAGGGTGGTCATGGGTATGTAACATGGTCACTATTAATTTATAATTCATGGTTGTTTTAAACCTAGATCCATAAATTATTATAAGCTTATTCTCTACCTCAGGGTGTTATAATGGATAAACAATGTATTGTGCAAAACTACTTGATCCTCACCCCTTAAATAAAAATATTTGATCCAAATTTTCTATCTACTATTAGGAATATGATAGAGAAGATGAATATGGGATTTGGTTCATATTGAGGTTATATTCAACATGAGGTCTATGGCAACTTGTACCTAGATCTGTGCTTTTCCATAAGATTAATCCTACCTTATATTGTTGTCATTGCCCTAACATATTCCTATCCATGGGATTATAACATTGTATTATAATGTAAAACTCATCACTTGTATTACTTATCCTAAATTGTTTAGGAATTTTTTTTTTTTTAACATTTAATAGAACTCCCATAGAACATGATGGTATAATTTGATCCATAATATGGCTAAACATAATCTTATATATATTAATATTAGGCCCTAGGTATAAGCATAACCATATGTTCTACCCCAACCTCTATGTATCCTTATGGATTTACTAGATGTTTTCTCATGCAACTAAGACCATAGTGTATCATGTGAGGATTCTTTCTTCAATCTATGTTTATAAAATCCTCCTTTATAAATGTTAACAATATGATACATATTATATAGATCATAATGGTGGGTATTGAATCTATCATATGAATACATCTAATCATAGTTATACTCCACTCTATCCTATATAAAAGTGTTTGATGTTGTGTTATAGAGGTCCACATCAGCTGCCATGTTGGCTAGGGATATGATTTTCTCTTAATAAGTCAAAGTTTAGCTCCATGGGGTTTTAATATGATCCCTCTTAATACTAAGCACCGTGGTATAACCAAGATAAAAATATCACCATTAATGAGATGGAGCCAAGTAATACCACATATATTTGACCTCAACACTATGATCTATAATATACTTATGTATATAGACTCAACCCTATGACAACATGGTCTTGAATACACTATAGAGGACTTCCATGCTAGTAGATCACAAGCTTCTACTATGAATGACCCACAAATGATGTTCTATACAACATTATATGAGCTCAATCATGGATCATTTACCTTTCAACTCTCCTACAATGCCCTACTAGTTTCTTGCTAGGAAAATAGAGTACCATGGAGCAACATACCCCTTGCTACTTGATTGAACATAAAAAACTAGGTTGAATGGAGAATCATTCCCCTTAATCTCCAAATACAATGATGTACTCCATAAAAACCATTGTATCACTCCTCCAAATTTTTCAATCATGATGTAAACCCTAATCAATGGCCTATCAATATGACAAAAGTAGACTACATCGATTATCAGGCATGTGTGCATTAACATGAGAACAAAATATGATTGGTTCCAATTTTAAAGTAAACTTTTCTCTCCATTTTTTGTTTGGATTAAAAGTAGAGCAAACCATTTCCTTCAATTTAAATTAAAATCTGGTTAAAAATCCAATAAAACTTTGATTATGATGAAGTAAAATGAATATCTAGAAAATAAATTTTAAAATTTCTAGAAAAATTATAAGAAAAAAAATGTGTCCTATATATTAAAATAAGGACTAGATGCTTTGACGGTAATCCCTACATGACAAAACAATATCACTCTACACTTTTTTTGATACCAAGTTGAAATTCACAATACTTTCTTGAAAAAAATGAAAGCAAAAAATGTACTCAAACCTTATATAGAAATCAAAAAAAGATGAAAGAGAGTTGAGGTAGCCCTAGGCTCAATAAATAATAATTATTCATAGATAATATTGAACAATACTCTGATAATAAATGAGGAGTGTGAGGGGGATATTTATATTAATACCAAAACTGAATTACATCATAAAATTTAACCAAAACTAACATAGCAATAGGGCTTTAGGTTAATAAGAAGTCATAAATAGGGTTTAACCATAACAAGGTTAACCATGTACTATAGGGCTTACATAATAAAATATTATAAAATAATCAATATATTATACAATGAAATACCCTTAGGTCTATCCAATATGTCGCATGATATAGGAACAAGGGTTTATTATACAAATATTGATGAATACTTTAAATTTGAAGGGTTTGAGGATAGTCCATAAGATTCAAACAAACATAACAATTATAACTGCGATTGATTTCTCATCATTTTATGGATGAAAATATTATCACACATGATGGTGTACATAATATTAGTAGGATGAAATAAAAAATTTAGAATATATTTTACATAATATAAATAGGGATTCTCCATTGATTCCTTAGATTTCAAGTATGCTAAATAATGTATGGTAGACTTCATTCACAAAGTATGATAATGAGTTGTTAGTCTAGTCTAAGATGTAGGACTATATTATTGTTTGCAATTCAATTCTAGAGGGGAAATAATTGAAGCATATGGATCATGATGATGTTGACACAAAATAAAATAATAACAACTTGTTTGAAGCTTTATATATCAATATGGTACTAGGATAAACATTCTTATGTAGTTAGTATGATCTCTAGATTAATGTTATCTCAAAATATTCCATTTTAGAGATCTATTAGAGGGTTTCTGAGATATTTACATGACACTTTAAATATGGTTTTTTATTACTTATCTCATGGATAGTTAATTTTTGTGAGATACTGTAATTTAGATTTGGTGGATTGCTTATTTGATAATATGTATACCATTTGATATATTATGTCTCTTAGTTCTAGATGCATTTCTTGGTTAGTAAGGAGACTATGATTCAACTATCCACCATGGGGGTAGAATATACAATTGTAAAAGACACATCCAAAGAGGCTAAATGGTTGAGACCAATTATTTTAAAAATACAACAATGTCAAATTAGATCTAGTATGGTATAATATGATAATCAAAGTGCCATTCAACTTGTGAAGAATTCAATATTCAATACTTGTAGAAAGCATATCCAGATTTATTTTTATTCAACTTTTATATTGTAATATTGAGGATGATATGTTGTATACATTCATAGAGTATTTAAATGAAGTACTATTTATCCATGTTAGAGTCGTTTTAGGTTTATATTTTATTCATATAAGTATTGAAAGTTGAGTTGTTACTCATAGGGTATAATAACCTCTAGATATTTGTTATAACACACAATAATAATGAGGGATGTAAGAGATGTGTGATATTAGGAGTAATGGTAGTATTTTAGTTTTCATTTTTTTTATTGTGATATTCAAAATCCACTCTCGTTAAGTCTACTTGGTCTTATTTTTACTAGTTACATTGTTATCATTCTTATATTGCTATGTGCATCCAATTTAGATAGAGGTTCTCTACTTGGCATGGTGAGTAATTCTAATTAGTTATGTATACTTTTATATAAGTAAATGTTATAATTATTATTGTGAAATGTTATATTTACATAAACCATGAAGAAGAAGAAATTATGCATAAAGTGGATTATAAGTTGCATTATAGTAAAATAATTTTACTAATACATAAAACATGATGGATGGTTGCTTTTGTATGATTGAACTATGACTATGAGAATTTATTTACCATTATAGAGTGTATAAATATTTATTTTTTAAATAATTATTGATATTCTCTAAGGATTATAGTAAATTGTTTATCATACATGTTTATAGAATGCAAACATGATTGCCTATGTTATCTCCTACTCCATTAATACCATTTATAAGTACTATAAAAAAATTGCCATGCATACAAATGTATTTCCTATTATACTAAAATAAATATAAGTTCCATTTCAAAAGATTATTATTTATAAAACTTAGTGTTATTTTGATTTATGGGTGGAAAGGTTTAGGAATTGATGAATTAAAGATCATCAAGGTCCTCAAAAATAAAAGCATGCAATACAAGAATGAAATCATGGAAATATATTATGCCATGTAGAACAAAAACCTATACAATCACATTTAACAATAACTCCATAGAAAACTAGAGGTTTGTATGATATGTATTATGTGTTACTAGTAGTTTTATAGTGTGATATGGTAAATTTCAACATAATTTAACTATGGTCAAAATAGGACAATATTATTTTATGGATGTTCAAACCTCTTGGCACAAAATCTACCTAGGTGGATGAGTTGCACCCTCAAGACCTCGTCAAAGATTGGATGACCTAGAAATGGGATCTTTCATGATTCAACCTCTAGAGTAGGTTTATTACTATGATCTTAGATACACTAACTAACATGGGTTTGTAGACTAAAGTAATAAATACATAAAGTTAGAAACTAGGCTTAAAATAACATGGATTTAGCAACATCAATGGACAGAGTATGAGAGTAATAATCTAAATTGAACTAGACCACCTAAAAAACTATCTTACTTTTCTTATTATAGAGCAATTAATCACTATAAACACTAAGCATTATCAAACATTTTTGAAACTAATGAATAACAAAACTAGGGAGAAATCTAGAATGTAGAATAACTATAATAGAATTAACCATTCAAATATATTTAACAAAAATGTTTAATGACTCAATTGACATACATATATAATTTACAATAAGTTGAGAAAGGGGCCAAACAAAAATACATTTTTTATTTAAAATACACACAATGAGTTCATCATACAACTATGCAATTGTAATTGCTAAAGAGCCAACCCTATTAATTCATTGTATTTAGTAATCCTATCATGATTACCTATAGAATAATTTGTAGGCCTATCAGGATAGGCATGGGAAGAGGATGTCAAATTCAAGTCAACTATGCTTAACTACTTCCATCATATTTTGCTAACAATGGCAGACAAAATTTCTTTGTTGAAGCTATCTTGTAGGGAGAATCATTTGATTACCACAATATTATGATGACTCACTTCTTTCTATTATGCTTAGCCAGTTGGGGATGGGTATGTGTTCAATGGAGGATACATAAACCATTGAGGTCTTTTGACAACAATGATGCTTAAAAACTGATTAGCACATGTGACCTTATGGATTAGGACAATCCCAAAGCCTCCTTGTAGAATATAGTGGTACGAGAACATATTTTATTGATATTGGATTGTTCATATCAACTAAATGTTGATGTATATGTTATTCCTTCATGCTAAACTTCTATATTTCCTTTTATTGGGCTACAAATATCTTCTTATCACTTGATAACATTATTATCTGAAGAGTATTATAGCCATGTTTACTCAACTATAGTTTTTAATGTCATTTTTCATTATTTGGACCTTAGTGCTTTGTTTTCAAGTATCATACCTTAAAAAAATATTCCATTTGATACGCATTCTAGCTTCACTAAGTTTTTTATAATTTTATGATGACATGATCATCTCTAAAGTATGACACCTTTGAAATCTTTGCAAAGTATGACATTGAATTTTGAATGTCATATCAAATGCCTTAGAATATTTGGGTCTTTCTTTTAGATTGCGTTAAATTTGTAATTCTACATTGATGACATCAGCACCATGGTTTGGCTATTCGCTTGTACTTATTGGCATCAATTTATATTCAACATATGTTTCTTTAATGCAAAACATCAAATATAGAATGTCAATGCCTTAACATGTTTTATCAACTTCTTTTAGAGAATTCTTGATGCCAGATTTCCATTATGCCTTTGTTGAATTCAACATTTTAAATATTTGTCCATCTTTCTTACTTAGCCAAATCTCCATGTATTTTTCTCATACTTGCTAGATTTAGTTGCCTTAGAATTTATTTTAGTCCAAAAATCCTCTACTTATTGCTCTACTACCTATCTTGGCTAATATTACATCTAGTCATACTATGGGTAACATTTCTCACCCACATCCATATCCGTAGAAGGATTTGTATTTTGTTAATAGAATACTTTGTCAATTTTGCTAAGAGAGGCTATTAGATACTTCATAAATTTATCATACCAAAGGAGGATAAAAGTTTGAGGTGATGACGTCAGGAACAAGAAATAAAATATCTGACACCTAGAATATGAGGACAAGGTAGTCCTAAATAAAATTTTGACTATGTGAAAACGTTGGTCAAATATTTGATATATTGATGGTAGCAAAGAGATAAAAAAGTATTGCATCTGGTATTGAAGCAAAAGGTAAATTAATGAAGCATTTCGAGTGGATAATGATGATCATGTTAACAGGGTAGAATAGAAATTTTGGCATAACATGAATAAGCATCCAACACATTGAAGCATATTTTTAGCTAAGTATGAATAAAAGTCCAACATTTAGCATTGTAGAAAAGCCTATCAGATGCAATAAACTATAGGAAAAATTTAGTGACAAATGATTTTGAGTGCTTACATCAGCAAGTATATCACAGAAACCTAACACAAAAAAAGAAAGAATACAACAAAAAATTCAAAGAAATAGAATGCATATGATGCTCAATGTTTGATAAAGTGTTTCATCTTACTAAAATATCAAATAAAGCACTAGATATTTTGTGTACTGATGTCAACATAGGGTACATAAAATTTGGTAGAGATAAATAAAATATGTTGTGCTCGATGAAGCATGCAATAGAGGTGAAAGGGACATCAAATAGAAAAATAATATGAAACATGCACTAAACCTAGTTGGAGTTCCCAAGGATACTCCCAATAGGTAAATTTTACTATCAACAGTGGTGTAAATCTAGCTTTAAGAGATCTAAACAAATACCTCCAATCACATGAAATTTACAAACAAACAAAAAAAGCTTGTAATAATTTTATTTTCTCATTCTTATATCCACCCTTAATAATGCAACATATGAGGACTATATATCTCCCAATATAAACCCTCAAATAAAATCCTAAATATTAAAGCCCTAAAGGTACCAAATTACTATTTTTAGTACCTTGGGAGAAAAACTAAAAAAACATTAAAATCCATTTTCGGGGCACTAGATGAAGGAATTAGGTCCCGAAAAAGTATTAAAAATCCCTAAAAGATCTAGGTCCCTATCCATGACATTATCCTCGTAAATATCTAGCTCGTCATAAATCTCAAGCTAATGTAATGGTCAAATCAAAATTTATGCCCTCCAAAATATAGGTTGTTGCATCATACTCCTCTAGTTGAAAAACTATGCTCATGCGAGTTCCTCTATTAAAACTCTTGAAAATTTCTATTGTCAATATTTTTCAGTTCCCAATATGAAATCCAACTATTATATTCATGTTGTAAACCTTTCCACTCTAGCAAGTATTTGTTGTAGTTTCCTTACTTGGTAGTGGTTGTATTTTTATCAAGTACTTGCACAATATTTGTTTTTTTCTTCTTGGGTATTTGCTATTCATAGTTTATGTCCTCTTCTTGAACTTCATCTTCATCCCCATGAAATTCATACAAATTTATAACAATAAAAACAAGTGAAATATCAAAATCTTCAGGAAACTCCACTTTATGGAAATTATCATTTATCTTCTTCAAAATTCTACATGGTTTTATCTTATTATAATTCAATTTGTTATATGTGCCTATAGAAACCTCTCCTTCCTAAGGTTAACCATCACCATATCTGCCACCTTAAATATTTTTTTTCTCCTGGTTGCATGTACTATTTTTTTATACTTTTCATTACTATCATGCAACTTATTTCTAACACCTTCCTATAATTCCTATATGTGCTCTAAAAATCTCTCTACATCATCACTAATTTTAACTTGAATTGATAGATCAATCAGATCTAGCACACCATTGGGATTATTACCATTAATAATTTGAAAAGGAAATTTTACTATTGATCTATTGACTGAACTATTATATGTAAATTCATGTTGTGGTAAGGCTAAGTCCCACTATTTTGGTTTTTCTCCAACAATACACCTTACATGATTTTCCAAAATTTTGTTTACCACTTTCATCCACCCATTAGTTTGGGGTGAAATGGACTACTAAATTGTATATTTTTCCTCATATTCCCCCATAGATTCCTATAAAAGTGACTCAAAAGCCTTGTGTCCTAATCTGAAATGATCACTTTTGGAACGCCATGCAGTCTAACAACTTCTCTAAAAAATAATTCTGCAACTCTAGTAGCATTATTAGTTTTCTGGCAAGCAATGAAATGTACCATCTTAGAAAACCTATCTACTACAACAAAAAATGAATTCATACTCTGCTATGTGTTAGGAAACCCCAACACAAAATCCATCCTCAAATATATCCATGATCTTGTAGAAAATAACAAAGTCATATAAATCCTTATATTCTGCCCATGGCCTTTATCCATTTGGCACACTTTACATCTTAACATAAACCTGGTTATGTTCCTATTTACCTTAGACCAATAATACTTCTCCTCTATAATAGTAGTCATCTTGCTCACTCTAAAGTACCCAACCAAACCTTCACTGTGTAATTCTATAATAATATTCTCCCTCATTGAACCAACAAGAATGAACAACTACTTCCCTTTAAACAAATAACCATTTTATGTCAAATAATGACAAATAGCACTACCAACTTCTTCCAACATTGGATTCTTACACTGCTTCACAATATTACCAAAATCAAGATCATAATCATACATTTTTTTAATTGCCTCAAATCCAACTACTTCATGCTCCATAGTAGTCAATAATACTACATGCATACTCAAAGCATCAACAACTTGATTCTACTTATTTGACTTATGCTTCAAAACAAATGTATACTCCTGCAAAAAAAATGATACCCACTTTGCATACCTATTATTTAATTTTTTCTAGGTATTTACATACCTCATTGCTTCATGATTAGTAAATAACACAAACTCTTTGACCACTAAATAATATCTCTAGTATCTCAATGTCTAGAGAATATCATATAATTCCACATCATAAGTAGAATATTTCTTCCTTACCTCATTCAAATTTTTATGTCACCCTTCTTGACTCAACACGACTCCAATTCCCACATGTGAGGCATCACAATCAACCTTAAATAGTTTTCTAAAATTTGGCAATATCAAAACAAGTGCTTTTGACACCTTTTTCTTCAATAGTTAAAAAATATTTGTTGTTGCCTTTGCCCACAAATTTTCTCCCCTTTGTGCACTTTATTATAGGTATAACAATGTTACTAAAATTCCTGATTAATATTTTGTAAAAGGCTACAAAGCCATCAATTCTATCATATTTCTTGATATGGACCATTCTAAAATTACCTTCACCTTCTCTTCATCCATAATTATTCCATCCTTTGAGACTACAAATCCCAAGAACACTATAAATATTTTATGGAATATACACTTCTTCAAATTGACATGCAACTTCTCCTTCCTTAACAACTCCAACACTAATTTCAAATGCAACATGTGTTCTTATTCATACCTACTAAATATTTGAATGTCATCAAAATATACAAGCAAAAATTTACCAATAAATTCTTGTACTCTATTCATCATCCTCATTAACATACTAGGTGCATTAGATAATTTGAATGACATCACCAATAATTCATACAACCCATATCTTATCTTGAAAGTAGCATTCCATTCATATCCTTATTAGATTTGAATCTAATAATATCCATTATATAGATCAATTTTGCTAAAATATCATGCTCTTTATAGCACATCCATTATATCATCCAGTATTGGAATTAGAAACCAAAATTTGATAGTAATTTTATTGATTTCCCTACTATCCACACACATATATGCCATGTATCATATTTATTTAGTGTCAACAGTATTGAAGTTGCACACAAACTCATACTTTCTCTAACAACTTCCTTATTTATCAATTCTATCACTTGTATTTTCAACTCCTCATTTTGCATGGGATGCATCTTATAGGCTACTTGATCTAGAAGAGTTGATCTATGAATTATATCAATATGATGTTGAATATCCCTTTTTTGGGGTAATAAATTTGGTACCTCACCTGGTATGACATATACATACTCTTTCAGTAACATCCTTAGTATCCACCTTTTTTTTGTCAACACATAATAAAAACTAGCTTACTTCATCCCCCTAACAATTCCTTAGTTTTCAATATGCTTTCAATTTGCCTTCTTTCTTATGTGGTAACAAGACCACTTTTATTCCATCCTTCTAGAATGTCTAAGTATTACTTCCTCCATCATGGGTTGCATTTCTATCATATTGCCAAGGCCTACCCAACACTTTATGAGATGCATCCATCTGAATTACATCACACCATACTTCATCCTTGGAGGTATTTTCAATTAAAAACTTAACTAGACACCTCTTATATAATTACCTCATTCTCTTTTGTGAACCATGATATGTGATAGGGATGTGGGTTCTTCTCACACTTCAAATTAATTTTTTGAACCATTTCATTTGAAACCATATTTTCACAACTACCACTATCAATAATTATCTTACATACCTTTCTTTAGATGTGCATCTTTTTCAGAAGATATTCGTATGCAGTCAGGAATCACAATCATCATTATCTTATAATTTTTTCTTCTTTGGGATGATCATCATCCTCATTATCATGATATTTTTCCCCATGTCTACAATAAATTCTATCTCATTTTGCTCTTCTCCCTCAACCAGATTGACTCTAGCTTGTTCTTCCTATATCCATTCTTGTGTAGGATAGTGAATACACTTAAAATATCTATTTCCTTATTCACATCATATATAATAGGTATATTATCTTTGTGGGCCATACCAATTTTATCCTTCATCATAGCTTCTTCCTCTATAAGATACTTTAGCTCTTTGGTGGTTACTTTGACCCTACGTAAACTCTTCTTGTTTCTATGTATTAGAATATTCTCCCTTTGAGGGATTAAATCCACCACAACCTCTGATGGGAGGTAGTGATGGCCCTTTCTTCACTCATCTTATGTTTCTATTTTTATTTTAATGCTAACTGATATGCATCCTCTACCCTATATATCAAAACTATACTCAGCTCATCTTGTATGGCATAATTTAATCCATTCACATACCATGTAGCCTTCTATTCTTTTGACTCTTCAAGATACACTATAACTAATAACTTGTAGAATTCACTAGTGTAGTCCTCGATGCTTTTATGCTTTTGTTTGAGGTTCTAAAGTATACAAAAATGTTTAGGCAATAATTTCTCCTTCGATTTTTTCTCCATTTTACTCCAAACCCTAATATTTTCCTTTCCTTTTTTTGTCTTTTCTTCTATAGATGATCCCACCAAATCAATGCATGCCCTTTCAACTTCATACATGTAACCTTCACTTTATTTTCCTTTGAAATAATTTTCCACTCAAATATATTCTCCATGCTATTCAAATAACCTATCAACTCATTTTGTTTCAACCCTCCTACATAGTCAAGGACATCAATCTTTATTTCATCTCTATTTTATTCTAAGACCCTAATAAGCTTATCCTTAAAATGATGCTCCTGTAGCTGAAAGTCTAGTTATTCCTTTACAATGAACTATGATATGTTGTCTCTCCTTCCACAATATCACTATTAGAATCTATATCTATAAATTATATCAGATATCTTTCCCTTATATGGGCAATTACTCCAATCAACTGAGCTACTTAGGCATATAGCTCTTGCACATGCCTATTAAGTTGGGTATAACCTCCTCTTTATCTCCTTATGCTAATATAATCTATTTTATTCCAAACATAAAATAAGAATAGTAGAATAAATGTAATTGATAATATTACCTTATATTCCATAGTAAGATCCAACTTTCTTTGATACCAAATGGTGTAAGTCTAGCTGCAAGAGGTCAAAAAAATACCTCCATACACAAAATTTGTAAACAAAAAAACAAACCTGTAATAGTTTTATTTTCTCATTCTTGGATCCACACTTAACAATGCAATACAAGGGGAATATATATCCCAATATAAACCCTAAATATTAAAGCCCTAAAGATAAGAAATTACTATTTTTGGAAAATTGTTATTTTTAGCCAAAGACTTGCTATTTTTAGTACCTTGGGAGAAAAACTAAACAAACATTAAAATTCATATCTTGGGTACTATATGAAGTAATTAGGGCCATAAAAAATCTTAAAAAGTCCTAAAATGATTATCTGGGTCTCTTTGTGACCTAGCCATAATATTATCCTTCTCAATATCTAGCTCATAAAATCTCAAGTCGATCTGATAGTTGGATTAAAAGCTATGCCCTCAAGAAGATAGAATCCTACATCAAAAGTATCATAACAACCCAAGGTAGTAGTAGGGTAGATAAAATATAATAAACCTATAAAAAAATCTAGTACACCAATTTAAGACACAATAGTCACCACTCACTAAGATGGAGCAAGGGCAAGCCAAATTAATATCACGATGCTAGATTGATTGTAACATAATAAGTTGGAGGAGACACACATGTGCTATAGCAACCTATCAAGCTTGCAATCCACTCTAAGAGCAGTGATGTTGGGCTAAAAATTTACTTTTATAAAAATATATATACTTGAAGATAAACCATTCAAATGGTTGGATATTTAGTGTTTACAATTGCATAGTTGTATGATTGAGGCTAAAAAATTAATATTAGATTGTTGTTTAACCTTTTCCTCAATTCTTTGTAAAACATGTATGTATGTCAACTAAGTCATTAAGAATTTGTATTAAAGCTATGAATGGATAATTTTGTTATAGTTATTCTAATTTTTGAAATTCTCCTTGGATTTATTGTTCATTATTTGAGAATGCTTAATAATTCTTAGAGTTTATTATGATTAATTGTTTTGTCATAAGGAAAGTAAGTTGGTTTGTTAGGTAATTTAGTTTAATTCATATTATGAGAGTCTCATATACTATTTCTCATGAATTTTCTAAATCTATAATATTTTTAGCTTAGCTTCTAACCTTTTACATTCCTTAATTTAGTCTACAATCCCATTTTAGTTAGATTAGCTAGGACCATAAGAACTAGCCTACTCTAAAGGATGACTCAAAGACCAAATTTTTAAGCCATACAATATTGGTTCATGTATTGAGGGTGCATCTACTCCACTTAGGCATATTTTAGACCAAGAGTTATTGGCATACCCAATGGGACTCAAATATTACCTTATTAATTGAGTAGAAGTTTGGTGATATTATACTCTAATAGATCACAACTTAATCACTTGGAAACTCCATTAAAATGATATTTTAAATAAACCCAACCATATTTTAACTTGTAATTTTATTCTCACACAAGAAATATCTAGGAAATTGGATGAATGAGTACTCTTTATAGAATTACCTACTTTAGAACTCAAATGATATAAGTCCACATCATCTCTTGCACCACCATATTCTATAAGCCCTACAAAAAATCAAGTATCTACACATTTCACATCTTCATATTTAATCTACTCAGCCAAATTCGAACAATGACTCAAAATTGGCCTCCATAAATATTTCCAAATTGGAATAATACAAGACCACTAAAGTTGGTCAATCAAAAGTCCATTACTCCTATCTCTCTCAATTATTTTCAACGTACGATGACACTAGAAAAACAACTTATGAGCATTACCAAGATGTAGCCTTATTAGCCACAATTCACAATATTCATGATAAAGGTGTTACGATAAAGTTGTTAATCATATCATTGAAATAAAAATTACTTTAGTGGTATCAAAACCTTTAGGATGGTTTCATTAATTCATAGGCTCAATTTGCTAGGATATTGGTGCAAGAAATCGATGAAACAGTAGATCCATTTGCATTATTAGCCTAGTTTAACACCATACAAAGACATCGTTAGGAGGTAGTAATGGAATTCAACATGAGATTTAGAAAAACATGGAAAAGAGTGCCATAGGAAATTAGGCCAACTAATGCCCAAGCCCTATACTACTATTTGTGTGCCTTAAACACAAATCTAGGTTTGATGATACAACAATATAATATGTTGGCATTTCAAAATATCTATAAAGTAGTTGTAGTAGCAAAAAGTACTTTAATATCTATAGGTATACTTCCTCCCAATAGTTGCATGCTAATATTTTAGAAATCCCATAGCTAGATCATGAGAAATAGACACCCATTATTATCACTCATTTTCCAAATACAACTCCAACCACTACACCCAAATTCCCAATATTGCTAACTCTTGTATTACCTACACCTCCTACCATATTTGTATTACTGGATTCTAAGCCCAAAACTACTAGTATGAGTGATATTATGATAGTGTTGAAAAATCTCACTAATGAAATCACCACCATGAAGAGGAGATAATTGATATAAATTTTCAACCTAGAAGATTTTCATATATGGTAAAAGATCAAGGAGATTTTGCTAGCATTATGGGAGGAAATATTAATACAATGTACAATAATAAGGAAGAAAGTATTTCCACCTCTGCATCAAAATTAGATTACTAGTGTTCAACTTGCAATGGCCCACATGGTAAAAGCACATGTATACTCCATCAACATCAAATGCAAAATATTGCAGTTAAAAAATAAAGCAAAAAAAGGATAAATAAACATGTTGTGGGAAGAAGAGTAGAATCTAATGGTGTATGAAGAAGAACCAATTTTAGTGCTAACATGATAAAGAAAGAATCCATTAAGGGTAGACCCTAAAATCTAGATATATTCATGGTTTTAGCCTAAAAAATAAAATAATCAAAAAATTAGGTACCTCAACCTACTCAACAAATAGAACAACCTACAAAAGACCCTCCAAAAGAACAATATAAACCAATTCAAACAAAAGAGGTTCAAACTCAAGAATAGGCTAGAAATAGACTCCAATATCCTTCTATCACTAAATGATAAAGGATTGAAGTGATATAAAAATATCAGAAGAAATTCAATAAGCTAGAAAATATGGAAAAGATGCATTAAAAATCCTCTAGCTTCAACATTGTGGATGATCTAAAGAAATGTTGGAAAATATGGCTATTACATCATTTGGTTATTTTATAATGTACCATCATGGGTGCATATTTTTTTTAGGATTATTTTAGGAGTTATTACTTTATTAATGTAATGGAATAAATGCACAAGTGTTAGAATGTGCAATGATGTAAATATGCATGTAGTCCATATGTACATGAGTCTTAGGGTTGAGTGAGAGGCAAGTAACCTATATTTCTATATAAATACCTCATTGTGAGTGATTGAGAGAGAGGTTGAGTAGTGCAAAGGTGAGAGTAGTAGTAGGCACAATGTAGCTCCATTTTTCTATCATTTAAGGAGTTGCAAACTCCATGAGAGGAGCATTCTAATTTTCATGTGTTTTCTTATATGAGAATTTCTAAAGCATTGTTTCACGTTTTATATCATATTTTCATGCATGCTATGTTTTCTTTATCATATTTATAACATTGCATGTGTAATTTAATACTTTTGAATGCATTTCCTTTATGTTTAGGGATCCAAAATCTAACAATGGTATCAAATCCATGGTGGATCAAAAGAAAGCCACAAGTGATTACCATTACTATGGTTGAGTATTTGCAAATTGGACCATCCATAGTGCATTGTTGCATGCAAACACCATCACAATATATATTTTTATAGAAGTAGCTCTAGTTATAAGAATAGAAAATAGATAAAGCCACGTGATATATTTAGCCAGAGTTTTTCCACAAGAGTTGTAATGCTTGTGAAGAATAGAACTTAGCATTGTATCCATTATATTGACAATCCAACTAGTGAAGATTATTTTTCATAAAGTCATAAGAATTTTTATTATTATCTCTAACATTTCATTGCAAGAGAAAAAACTAAATATTTAGGAGAACCATTGAGTTACTATCATCTAAGTTTTTCATTTTGCATAAAATTAACTATCAAAACATGGGAAGATTCCTACACCAGATAGAGAACTTCATATTTATTTCCTGAAAGTCAAAGTTACTTTCCTTGTGTAGGGATTGATTATTTGTTATAGAAAAAATGAGGATTGAAGATTTGGAGGCCTAAGGAGAAAGGTCCAATTGAGATATTTGCATATTGAAGAATCGTAGTTGAAATATTGAGTAGAGATTTAGTGGCCAAATAAGCCACATTGAATATTGAAAATCTAGGAAGATGGTCCTAGAAAGAAGACCCCAATGAAGGTCAAAGAGACTCAAGAAAAATATTCCTAGTAAATATTGGATATTGGTGATCTCCATTGAATACTGTAAACTTCTTATTTAAGAAGTCCATTGAATCCCTGATTGAAGAAGAGGTCCATTGAAGGTCCCATTTAAGAAGACATCCATTGAATACGCTAATGAATAAGAGGTCCATGGAAGGCCCTATTGAATAAGAGATTTCAAAAACAGTAGATTCATGAGATCCTAGAAGAATATCTCATTTCCATAGTTGAAGATTTAAGAGGCCAAGAAAGGTCTCATTGAAGATTTTGAAGCTACAATATTGAGAACCTTGGAGAGGTCTCAAGGAGAAACAAGAATAAGGCTTGATGAGGCTCATTAATATAGCTCATAGAAGGACTCATTGAATAAATTACTACTAAATAATAAGCTAAGGAATTGGCATAATTTTCACCATCCAATAACAAGTCCAAAGGAAAAAATTTTGTAAGAAGATTATCAAATCAAAAGGTAGTATTGAATAGATCTCAATATTGATAGATTGTTTGAGGAGGAGATCTATTTTGAAGTTAGAATTTTGAAAGAGAAAAGAGATAGAAGAACCACTAAATCTATGATATTTGGGGGCCATCATTTAAGGAGGTTCTTGAGCAACATATTAGCTACAATTTGGGAGGAATCCTACCAAAATTTTGGGATTCAAGGACAATGTTTCAGTGGTGGTATTGACTTCCTTACGATGTATAAAGTTTTCAGATTTGAATATAAATAAAAGGGAATCATATTAACAACACTTAGATCTGCAAAATACAGAGTTCATGGACAGTGAAAAAGGCAGAAAATCAAAGAAATTAGAAGCAATGGTGAATAATGCTTCGTGCTGAAAATTTCAGAAATTATGGGCAGCATTAGTGACTGCTAAAAATAAGATTCCAGAAGTACATTTTGAAGAATTTTTGGAGCCACCAAATCAGAGTTTAGAGCTGCAAGTTATAAGGTATTGAAACTACAAAAAGGTGAGCAAAGAGCTGTTTTTGAACAGCATAGAAGAGCTGAAAAATCATCCACAAAAGGCAGCCATTGAGGTGACTTGAATCACCACTATATCCATCATCTATGAGAGAAAAATATATGCAATAATAAGGTGTAAAACTTCATTAGTTGATCTTTTATATTTGGTTTCTTATTAAGGTTTTTCAAGCACCATTTTCAAAGGATCAAAGAGTTGCATAGAATTTTTTCATTTCAAGACTTAAAAATAGTGCAAAAGTTATATTTTACAAGGTCCATACCTAAACATAGTTTTAAATGTAATACAGTATGGCTATTACAACATTTGGTTATTTCCTAATGTACCCTCGTGGGTGCATATTTAGTTTAGGATTAGTTTAGGATTTATTGCTTTATTAATATAATATAATAAATGCACAAGTGTTAGAATGTGCAATGATGTAAATGTGCATGTAGTCCACATGTACATGAGTCTTAGGGTTGAGTGAGAGGTAAGTAACCTATATTTCTATATAAAAGCCTCATTGTGAGTAATTAAGAGAGAAGTTGAGTAGTGCAAAGGTGAGAGTAGTAGTAGGCATAATGTAGTTCAATTTTTCTATCATGGAGGAGTTACAAACTACAAGATATGAGTATTGTAATTTTCGTGATATTGCTTATATGAGCATTTCTAGAGCATTGTTTCAAGTTTTCTATCATATTTTCATGCATGTTAAGTTTTATTTATTGTAGTTATAACATTGAATACTTATTTCAATACTTGTGAATGCATTTCCTTTATGTTTAAGGATGCAAAATTTTAAAAGGAAACACCATTCAATATAAGCATGCATGAAACTTTGATGATTATGGGATAAATTAATCTTGTTTGGGCATCATTGAAATTCACTACGTCAAAGGGTCTACAAAAACAATAAATCAATATAGCCCAAGGCAAACCTACTCTACGAGTAGGTGAAAATATGTTTCCTACTTTCTACATGTCGTTACATATGGAAGGATATGTTGTGGATAACTACATGGTGGGTTCTAAATCAGCAACAATAGTTAATTATACCAAAATCCATATGTAAAGTAGTGGGAACGAAATTCACCTATTCCATTGTTGGAGTGTTGTAGCTAGAGGTAACTCTAGTAAAGAAAATCAAAGTGATCAAGGAGATACCTATGGTTTTGCACATGATACCTTAGATAACAATGATAGAATAAGTGGTAATGATAAAATTGGAGCCTTATTTTGGTATTTGCTTTTCTCATGAGTTCACAACTAAACTAGGTGGATACTTATCCTTGGATTATTCACACATGGAAATTCCTCACAATGGAAAAAAGGTGAAAATATTTTCTAAAACTCCATCCACCTACCTTACAGAGAATATTGAGGATGAGGCGCAACAAGACAATAATGTTGGAATTATTAATGAGAAAATTGATCTAATAGAAGAAATCATTGATGAGTTGTAAACTAAAGATAAAATTTCATTTAAAAGTTTCAATACCATGGTTGAAACAAGAATCGACACCTACTCTATTTCAAAACTAAAAAAGCAAAATTCTCCATCCATTTTTCACTACGGTTTTTCCAAGTTTGTTGGGATATTGTTGGAGAAAAAGTTACTGCTGCAATCAAGGAGTTCCAAAGTTCAAATCATATTCCAAGGGGTTTCAATTCAAATTTCATTGCTTTGATCCCTAAAGGCCCCAACCCCAAGAGTATGGCTGACTTTAGACCAGTTAGCCTATGTAATATACCCTATAGAATTCTGTCCAAAGTTTTAGCCAATCGTTTGAAGAAAGTTCTACCGGTTATCATTGATCCAAGTCAAGGAAGTTTTGTACAAGGAAGATCAACCTTAGATGGAGTTATTACTGTTTATGAGGCTTTTCATACAGCTACTCAGACCAAAAAAATAGTCATGGATTTAAATTTAGACATGAAAAAAGCTTATGATAGGATAAATTGGGAATTCCTAGAGGCAATTTTATTAAAATTTGGCTTCAACATGAAATGGGTCAAGTTAATAAGAGAGTGTATTTCTAAGCCTTGTTTTTTAGTTTTGGTTAATGGGTCTACTAAAGGTTTTTTCAAAGCAAATGTGGTCTAAGACAATGATATACCATAAGTCCTATGTTGTTCATCATTGTAGCTGAGGCCTTGGGAAGAACCATTAAGGTAGCAATGGTAGCTGGACTCATATCAGGTATCAAGGCCACATCTCTAACTACCCCGGTGACACATCAATAATTTGTTTATGATACATTGCTACTGAATTTGGCTTCTATGGTTGAGGAAATAAGTATTAAAAATATTCTCATAATGTATGAAGAAGTGGATGGACAGAAAGTGAATTTTGATAATATCAAACTTTATTTCATCAATACCCCCATTCCTAGGCAAAACAGCATAGCAAGGATCATGGAATGTCAGATTGCATCCCTTCCCACCTCCTATTTAGGTCTTCCCCTATTTATAGGGAAACCAAAAGGATCAATGTGGAACATAGTTCTGGAGAGGATCCAAAAAAAGCTAGCAGGTTGGAAAGGACATCTGTTATCTCAAGTAGGCAAAGCAGTTTTAACTATGGCTTCACTTCAAAGTATACCCGTTTACTTCCTATCAGCCTTTAGAGCTCCCAACAAGGTGTATCACAAAATTGAGTAGATTAAAAAAAAAATTATCTGGTCAGGGACTGAGGATAAGAAAAGGATCCATTTAGTAGGTTGAAACAAGGTTTACAAACCTAAAGTTTATGGGGGGTTAGGATTGAGGAGAGTTGCTCATATCAATACAGCTCTGTTAGCCAAACAAGCGTAGCGGTTATTGACTAAGGTCAAAAATGAATGGACTACATAGTTAGGAGGAAATACCTCCAAGGTGTAAACTTCCTTAATGACAACTTAGCAAGCAGGGGGTCTGCTTTCTGGAAGGCAATCCTCACAAGCAAGGATATTATCAAGAAAGGTCTTAGATGGATTCTAGGAAATGGCAAACAATAGAATTTTGGAAGGATCGATGGGTGAGAGCTGAGGAGTTATCCCAGAATCCTCATTTGGCTAGGATTCAAGAGCATATGAAGCAACATATTGGGAAGAATGTTGCAAATTATATGTGGTAGGATATAAATATCAATAGGTGGAAACACATCAAAGTACATGGTTTTGAAGCTGAGTCTGAAGAGCTTTATAACATTTTAACTCAGCAAATTATTCCCTTTGGAGGGGATGAATATCACATTTTTTGGGCTGAGACTGAAAGTGATGACTTCACAGTTAAGTTTGCCTATAATTTGCTTCTCAATGTGGAAGGTCAACAATTTCAACCGAGTTTGGTTTGGATCAAAGGCTTAATTCCTAAAATATACTTTTTTTCATGGCTGGTGATTCAAGGAAAAATCCTCACTATGGACAATATGTTATCCAAAGGTATGGTTATTGCTAACCGTTGCTACATGTGTAGGGCAGGATGGGAGACAACCCAACACTTGTTTCTGGAGTGTCCGGTAGCAGATTCCATCCTGGATGAACTTTTCCAAGCCTTTAGGATCTCATGGGTTAAGCCTGCTCTTATATTCGAAGTGTTCCATCAATGGCCTCAACCCTTTGTTAGCCTAAAACTTAAGTACCTATGGAAAATTTGTTGGCATAATTTTCTCTAGCATATTTGGCTAGAAAGGAACCATAAATCCTTTAAGGATACCATTCACAACCCAAAAACTATCCTCAACAGGAATATTGTCTTTCCAAAAGAAAACCTTAGCACCTTAGTGAATGAGAACCACTCAATTCTTCCCCAAGAAAAAAAATTAGCTCGGGCCTTAGGTATTGAGGTCAAACCTTCCATTCCTTTTCCCAATCCCATAAATGGGATTTCTTGGGAGCCACCCCCCCAGGGTTGGTTTAAACTAAATTTTGATGGTGCAACCAAGGAGAACCAGGGAAGAGATAGAGTTGGAGGAATAATCAGGGATCAACACAAAAATATGGTCAAGGCCTTCGTTGAACCATTGGGAATCAGAACTAATAACGAATCAGAAGCTAGAGCCCTTTGGAGAGGGTTGCAATTAGCCCAAGAAACTCAAGGTAACTTGATTATTGAAGGTGATTCTATGAATATCATCAACTTGTTAACCAATTTCAAAAAACCTCCATGGAGAATCGAGGGAGTCATCCATGAATTAAGGGTCATTTTTGTGGCAATACAAAATAGGAGGGCTCATCATGTGTACCGTGAGGCCAACATGTCAGCTAAAAAATTAGCCAACATAGGTGTTGATATTGGTAGTTTGGTGACATGGACACAAGGTGTGCCACGTGAAGTGGAAAACATTATTAGTCATGAAAAGAAACCTACCCATTAAGGAGAAATATGAATGGGTGTTCTTTCCCCATGGAGCTGGTAATAACAATGGGGTTTCCCTCTAAATCATACCAAATTGGAAATGAAGGTAACAGGGTGTAAGCCTTGGAAGATTCAAACAGAGAATAGGAAATGGGCAAACAATAGGTTTCACAAGTGCAAATTTCCAAACTTCAATTTATGTCAATGTAAGTAATGTTTACAGTTATGTTTAGGTATGGGTGTGCTTTCTTATTAAGGTTTTGTAGGGGATTCAACACAATTTTTGGTAAGAAATTTTCAAGGATGACTAGGATCTACAATCTCAGCAGAAGGCTGGATATTGTAATAGGTTTTGGGTTAACCTGCAAAACCTGGTAATTAGTGGACTTTTATTTACCAAAAAAAATAAATGATCTCTATAAAAATGAAATATGGAAGCTCTACTTTGATGGATCTAGGTGTAAAATGGGTTCCAAAGTAGGCATTGTGTTGATTTCACCATTTTAAGAAACTAAAATATTATCATATAGTCTGACTTGGAGTTGTACCAACAATGCACCAAAGTATAAAGTACTATGTATTGAGATCAAAACATTAGATAATATGGGAATTAAGCTATTGATGATTCATGGAGACTCTAAATTGGCGGTAAATAAAATAACAAAAAATGCAATAGCAAACAACATTATCTAAAAATTTATCAAAATAAAATCTGGAACTTATTTGAAAGCATTGATGCTTTGAATATAAAAGCAACCCCCAAATAGCTAAATGTGCAAGTTGATGAATTGTATTATCATGGATCCAACTTCTATCTAGCCTTTTATTTAATAAAAGGCTTAATATCTACTAAGCTATAATTCAAGCCATCTATGTTGGATAAGGATTCCTTATCACAAGTATTTAAAAATGATAAAAAAATAGTATATTTCTTAATCCATGAAATAGGCTGCACAAATATAGCTAAATATATAAATAAGGATAAAGTAATCCAAATATAGAACAACCACATTCCTAAGGGACTGATCACACTTGAAAAATTATTTGATAAAAATGACCACCCAATTTTCTAAAATATTAAGATCAATGAATAGGAGTTTAGATAAGTTCAATCGAATCCCAAAAAGAATTTAAATTTTTGTGTACAATGTTCTTAAGAAGGATTTTAGGAGCTTTTAATTCTATTTAGAGAATAAATTGACATCATTTCTTGGAGCTACAATGACTTACAATTCTATAGTAAATATACCATTCAACATACTATATAATTACTACCCAACATCAAGCCATTTTGGAAAAAATAGAGATAGATAATTCCAAATATAGAATAAATTATGAAACAATAATTGTTGAAGTTGTTGAGTGCAAAAATAATATACCCAATCAAAAATTCAATGTGGGTAGCCAATTTGGTCATGGTGAGAAAAAATATTAGAGATATCTGCCTTTGTATGGATTTTAGAAAACTAAACAAAGCCTCTTTAATGGATCACTATTATTTGACCTAGATCAATTATATTCTACATACAATTGTTAGGGTAGAAATATTTTCATTGTTGGATGGATTTTTCAAGTTTCAATCAAACTTTGGTTAGATATGAGGATCGTAACAAGAATACATTCACAACCAAATTGGGAATATTTGCCTATGAAAAAATACCTTTCGACTTATCCAATGCTAGAGATACTTTCCAAAGGGTTGTCGATTTACCTTTTGGTGATAATATGAACAAAGTTATACTAATATATCTTTATGATATGACAATATTCTCTCATTAAAAGGAGAAGAATTTTGACCATCTCAAACTAGTTTTTTAGAAATGCAAAGAATTTGGGGTATCACTCAACCCAAAAAAATTAATCCTCCCTATCCATGAAGGTCTAGCTATTAATCTAAATAGAGTTAAATCTATACTAGCACTACCTTTGTCTCATAACAAAAAGGGATTACAATCATTCATTGGGTAAAGCAATTTTGCTAGAAATTTGTATCTAACTTTGCTTAGATAGTAGAGCCTATGATATAAATTCTAAAAAACTAGGTGTGGGTCATAAAATATATCTAATAGAAATTTTTGTACACCCACATACCTTGACTAGCATTGAAATACCTAGTAGCATTTGTAAGCTATGGCGATCAATCTCTAGAAGAGGACGGTTCCTTGTAGTCCTAGCTAAGTATTCCTAAAAGTGAGGGGTGGGAAGAGTGCTAAGATAAATAACCTAAAATAGCCAAAAACTAAGGTACATATTAAGAAATATCAAGACACATGCAATAACAAGAATACACAAGTAAATAACCAACTACCTAATAGACCAACTCATTGCACAAACAGTCATAGTGTAGACATTAAAATCAAGTAAATTATATAAGACTATGATGATGCCACTCTTAATGACACCATAGTGCCCCATTGGGCAGCCTTCATGGGCTAATTAAGGTCCTAACCACTATTGGTAAGTTTTACCCCACTTTAGGGAAGTTTTGGGCTATGTAGCCATGGTCATCCCACCCTAGGATGGCCACAGTTCATGGACGTCCCACCTAGGGATGGCCATAAGAAACCATCCCTTTGGTTGTAAAACCATGTTCTAGACCCCTTAAAAATTCAAGGGTAGGACAAATGTCAATCAATTTTTGCCATTTATCCTACCTAATAACTTATGATAGATTGGGATACTATCTAGGCCATCACAAAGTGCAAATTGGAGGCTCAAATTGGAGGCCTCTTCCACCCAATGCATGGCAAGGGATTTCAAAAGTGGTATAACCTGCCTTGCATTTCCCAAATTTCCCCCTTAACCATTTTTTTATCTTGGGCTATAAATCTGAGTGGCTCCATTGAATTTCATAGAGAGGTCTTTGCAAGTATTCACCATGAAGTGTTGTCGATATTCGCTCTCACATTTTGCCCCAAATTTCCCTTTTAACCCTTTTTTTATCTTGGGATATAAATTGGAGTGATTCCATTGAATTTCATAGAGAGGTATTTGCAAGTATTCATCACGAAGTGTTGTCGAGATTCACTCTCACCTTTTGTCCTTGTATTTACCCTTGGAATATTTATCATTTGAAGGAGTTTTCAAGGCATCCTGAAATACACACATCCCTTACAAAACCCATCCATTATTATGAATCAAATCACAAAATTTGATGACAACACTCCTAGGAGTATTCAAGACCAAATCCCATTGGAATTGATGGCAAAAACCACCATGTTTGGTGGTTGTACTCACTTGGTATGGTTAACAGTCCTAAATGGCTCACCCAGGGATGACAATGAATTGGCATATCATTGTGAATAAATTTTAGTGTAGATCATTCTTAGAGTAGTTAATATGCATCATACTTTATTTTGGTAAATTTTGGAGCATTTTTGGACCTTCAATTAGGGTTTTTGTAATTATAGTCCTAACTAGCCCACCCAGGGATGACCATAGATTATGCTCCTAATTTCGTTAAATTTTATATATAGATCATTGTAAAAGTGGATAATATACATCATGTTAAGTTTTGGTATCATTTTTAGTAGCTTTAGATTCTCTATTGCATTTTTTGTATCCATGGTTGCATGCATTTCATTTATTTTATCTTAATCCGTACATGCTATTAACCAATTTTAATTTCTTGGGTGTAGGTACAATTATTCTAGCACATGAGGAAGGAACTAAAGAGTTGAATATGGATATCTCATCACAGTCATAAAAAAAACCCATGCATCAATCGTGAGTGTGAGGAAAACACTCAAAGTATGCCTTAGATTTATGAAAGGATTGGATCCTTCAATATTGTAATTGGATTGTATCAATTGAGAGCCCTCAATGAGGCATTTTATAACCTTATATTTGAAAAATTAATCAATATAAAGACAACCACCCATTTCCTTCAAATATTTATCATTTATTGTCACTTATGGATGCTTTATTAGAAAAATAGATGCATTTCATTTCCCTCTACTAGGTGCATCATTTTTTTGCCTCTACAGTGGTGATATGATTGTTTGTACACCGAGCTGGTCTATTATGTAGTTGGTTATTTTATTGCATATTATTGTTATTGCATGTGTCTGGATATTGCTTAATATGTACCTGTAGACACCAAAATAGCACCAATCCGATTATGTGACAACAAGCGCTGATCGCATTGACACACACAGCCCCTAGGGCAGCCCCCGAAGGTTAAACAGTGGTCCTAACCACTTCCAAAAGTATTTTTAGAGGTTAGGGGTCAATTTGGCACCTTTTTGGCACTTTGCTCTCTGCTCGTCCCACCCTGGGACAAATACAAACTGTCATTCGTCCCACCCAGGGATGAATAGAAGCATTCAACCCAGGGTGAGGCGAATAGCAAGTTTGACTGGAAAAAAGTCAAACCTCGGTAACTGCGCTAGTTAAATGAGGATTTAGGTCATGCAATTGTGAGGAATTTCTTTTATTCAAGAAGAGAGACTTCAGTTATGAGTGTTTTCATTTTAGAAACCTCATGCAAGGAGATTCTAAATCAGGGAATTATCTTTTCTCTAAAAATAGGAAAACAACTCAAGTAGCGCCCTCACATGCGCAATTCAAATAGAGAGGCCCTAAGGTCTATAAATTGGGGATTTTTCCCACCCAATATATATACAGAGAGGGAGAATTTGAGCAACGAAGTACTGCCAATTTACATACATGCTTGTGATTTGTGCTTTTACATCCTTAATCTCTCATTCGAAAGGGAGGTTATTGGGCGACTATTAGAAGCATGAATCCAGAACCAAAACCCAATTTTTGGCCACAAAAATTCCTAAATTTTTTTGAAAACACCCCATAACTAGTTTTGTACCCATCCCAAGTGGATTGGTGCTGAAATAGTGCCTCAAACGGTGGGCATCCTGCCCCCGAGCGCTCCCCAATCTGTCATAATAAAATTCACCCACCCCAATATGAATAGAAATATGTGATAGATTTCTCTGGTTTTTCTTTTGCATTTGATTCTAGATATGTTAAATAGGTTACAGTTCAAATTTCATTTCATTCTGAGCAATTTTGACTAGGTTTCTGTCATTTCCCGCCTTCACTAACTTGTAGATGGCACCAGAAAAATATGGGTTCTAGAGGCCAAATTGGAGAAATCTGACCATCTGGGTCTTCCCAAAACACCCCCAATTAGCTAACCCCAACTTTGCAGGTCATTTGGAGCTTCCTAAGCAGGACATTGAAGAGGGTGCTTTTTGATAGGTTATTATAGGTGAATTTGTCCCACCCTGGAGTGAATACAAATCTGTGTGGAATTTCCAGACTGTTCTTTTTGCAGTGGTCTTATGTTAACATATTTATGCTAATGTGAAATTTTTAGGTCAATCCAAGGTCATTTCATTATCGTTTTAATATTTTCATGAATTTACTGACAGTAAGCCTTGAGAAATACATGCTTCATTCTGTCCGCAGGTGCTACTAATATTTTTTGTTTCTTTGAATGCAGGTTTTTGACATAAAAGGAGCAGGAAAGAGCAACGAATCATATACGCAAGTGGCACAAACATTTTGGTCCACCCATATTACATGTGGGCACGTGAAAGAAGGATTGTCATCCATGGATGTTGTGACAAGAAACACATTTGATGCTCCTATCCCCTAAAAAGGAAGGAGACGTATTGTAACACATTTTGAAAATCATATCAATAAAGATATTATGATATTTCATATTGCTTTTATATTGTGTCAATTTGTATATGTCCTTTCTTGTTCTTTCTTGTGGCATATTCCTTTTTGTTTTCGTATCCTCGTGCTTTCAGTACCATTTTATGTTTTGGCTAGTTTAGGTTATTTCTTTTATCACCCTTCTTACCCCTCACTTTTAGGAATAGTTAGCTAGGACTACAAGGAACCATTATCTTCTAGGGATTTATCACCATAGCTTACACATGCTACCATGTATTTCAATGTTGGTCAAGGTATGTGGGCAGACAAAACTTTCTATTAGATAGATTTTCTGACCAACACCTATTTTTTTAGCTTTTCTATCTTAGGCTCTACTATATAAGCAAAGTCAGATACAAATTTCCTAGAAAAATTGCTTTACCCAAAGAATGATTGTAAGAAATTTTTGTAATATAGATATATTTAAAGCTAAACTAGCACTCCATTTTACTCATAACAAAAAAAGCTTGCAATCATTCTTTGGGTAAAGGAATTTTGCTAGGAAATTTGAATCTGACTTTGCTTAGATAGTAGAGCCTATGATAGAAATACTAAAAAAGTAGGTGTTGGTTAGAAAATCTACATAATAGAGATTTTTCTATGCCCACATTCCTTGACCAGCATTGAAATACCTGGTAGCATGTGTAAGCTATGATGATCAATCTCTAAAAGAGGATGGTTCCTTACAGTCCAATCTAACTATTCCTAAAAGTGAGGGGTGGAAAGGGTGCTAAAAGAAATAACCTAAAATAGCCAAAACTTAAAGTGGTACATATTAATAAATATCAAGACACATGCAATAACAATAATATGCAAGTAAATAACCAACTACCTAACATACCAACTCGTTACGCAAATAGTCATAGATTAGAAACTAAAATCTTGTAAATCGAATAATACTATGATGACACCACTCTTATCAACACCATATGGCCCCATTGGGTAGCCCTCATGGGTTAATTAGGGGTCCTAATTTTTTTTTGGAAGTTTTACTCCACATTAGGGAAGTTTTGGGCCATGTATCCATGGTCATCCCATCCTAGGATGACCATAGTTCATGGCCATCCCACCTAGGTATGGTCATAAGTAACTATCCCTGGGTGGTATGGTCATTGTCTAGACCCCTCAAAAATTCAAGTGTGGGAAAAATGACAAACAATTTCTGCCATTTATCCTACCCAATGACTTATGACAGATAGGGAGACTATCTAGGCCATCATAAACTATAAATTGGAGGCCTCTTCCACCCAAAGTATGGCAAGGGCTTTGACAAGTGGTCACACTTGCCTTGCATGCCCCAAATTCTCCCTTTGACCCTTTTGCCCTCTTGGGCTATAAATTGGAGTGAATCCATTGAATTTTAGAGAGAGGTCTTTGCAAGTATTCACCATGAAGTGCTGCTAAGATTCACTCTCACATTTTGCCATCGTATTTGCCCTTGGAATATTTATCAATTGAAGGATTTTTCAAGGCATCTCCAAATACACACATACCTTCCAAAACACATCCATTCCTATGAATCGAATCACAAAATTTAATGACAACAGTCCTAGGAGTATTCTAAACTAGATATTATTGGAATTTGTTGTGAAAACCACCTTGTTTGGTGTCCATCCCCACCTAGGATGGTTAACAGTCCTAAATGGATCACCTAGGAATGGCCATGAATTGGCACATGATTTTGAATCAATTTTAGTGTAGATCATTATTATAGTAGTTAAAAGGCATCATACTTGAATTTGGTAAAGTTTGTAGGAGTTTTGGACCTTCAATTAGGATTTTTGTAATGATAGTCCTAATTGGCCCACCCAGGGATGGCCACAGATTTTACTCCTAATTTCCTTTAAATTTATGTATAGATAATTCAAAAAGTAGATAATATACATAATTTTAAGTTTTTTAATAATTTGGAGTAGATTTAGATTCTCTATTGCACTTTTTGTATCATTTTTGCATGCATTTCATTGATTTTATCTTAATCTGCACATGCTATTAACCAATTTCAATTTATTGTGTGTAGGTATAGGTATTCCAGTGCATGAGGAAGGATATAAATATTTTAATATGGATAGCTCTTCACAGTGGTAACAAAAACCCATACTTCAATCATGAGTATGAGGAAAACACTGAAAGTGCACCGTAAATTTATGAAAGGATTGGATCCTTCAACATTGTAATTGGATTGTATCAATTGAGAGCCCTCAAGGGGAAATTTTGTAACCTTATATTTGAAACATTAATAAATAAAAATAGAACCACCCATTTCCTTCAAAAATTTATTATTTATTGTTTACTTTATTGTCTCTTTTGAATGTTTGATTAGAATAATAGATGCAGTTCATTTCCCTTTACAAGGTGCATCATTTTTTTCACTCTACAGTGGCGATATGACTATTTGTGCAATGATATGGTCTATTAGGTAGTTGGTTATTTACTTGCATATTCTTTTTATTGCATGTGTCTTGATATTTCTTAATATGTACCACTTTAAGTTTTGGCTATTTTAGGTTATTTATTTTAGCACCCTTCCTGCCTCTCACTTTTAGGAATTGTTAGCTGGCACTACAAAGAACCATCCTCTTCTGGAGATTGATTGTCATAGCTTACACATGCTACTAGGTCTTTCAATTCTAGTCAAGGTATGTGGGTATACAAAAATTTCTATTAGATAGGTTTTTTTACTGACACCTACTTTTTTAGCATTTCTATCATAGGCTATAATATTTAAGAAAAGTCAGATAAAAATTTCTTAGCAAAATTGCTTTACCCAAATAATATTTGTAAGCTCATTTTGTAATCTAGATAGATTTAAAGGTATACTAGCACTCCCTTTGCCTCATAACAAAAAGGGCTTACAATCATTATTTGGATAAAGCAATTTTGCTAGGAAATTTGTATCTGACTTTGATTATATAGTAGAGCCTATGATAGAAATGCTAAAAAAGTAGGTGTTGGTTAGAAAATCTATCTAATAGAAATTTTTGTATGCCCACATACCTTAACCAGCATTGAAAGATCTGGTAGCATATGTAAGCTATTATGATCAATCTCTAGAAGAGGGTGGTTCCTTGTAGTCCCAGCTAACTATTCCTAAAAGTGAGGGGCGAGAAGGGTGCTAAAAGAAATAACCTAAACTAGCCAAAAATTAAAGTGGTATATATTAATAAATATCAAGCCACATACAATAACAATATTATGTAAGTAAATAACCAACTACCTAATAGACTAGATCATTGCTCAAATAGTCATAGTGTACACACTAAAATCATGTAAATCAGATATTACTACAATGACACCACTCTTATCAACACCATATGGCTCCATTGGGCAGTCCTCAAGGGTTAATTAGTGGTCCTAACCACTTTTGGGAAGGTTTACCCCACTTTAGAGAATTTTTGGGCCATGTAGCCATGGAAATCCCACCCCCGTATGACCACATTTCATGGTCGTCCCACCCAAGGATGGCCACAAGCAATCATCGCTAGGTTGGACAAGCATGGTCTAGGCCCCTAAAAAAATCAAGGGCAGGACAAATGGTAATCAATTTCTATAATTTATCCTACCCAATGACTTATGACAAATTAGGAGACTGTCTAGGCCATCATAAACTGCATATTGGATTCCCAAATTGGAGGCCTCTTCCACCCAATGTATGTCAAGGGATTTGAAAAGTGACGGAACCTACCTTGCATGCCCCAAATTTCCCTTTTGCCCCTTTTACCCTCTTGGGCTATAAATTGGATTGACTCCATTGAATTTCATAGAGAGTTCTTTGCAAGTATTCACTATGAAGTTCTATCAAGATTTTCTCTCACCTTTTGCCCTCATATTTGCCCTTGGAATATTTATAAATTGAAGGAATTTTCAAGGCATCCCCTTGGAATTGAGAATTATCACCATAAACATCTAACATGCTCAAATTATAAATAATAGGACATGAATACACACATACATAATCTACAAATAAATCCAACCAAAGGCTAGATAGTAGTCCATTTTTATTAAGGTGCATTATTAATCCTTACATATGAAATGTAAATACCTAATATCTGACACATATTACTTCTACATCCTAGTATTTATAGATAGTTTAAAATCCTCGAGAAGTCAAAAACATCATTTCCCTAAAAGTGGATCAGATATTCTAATAGCTGCAAACCTGTTGAATCACTTTGGAATATGCCTACTCCAACTACCTGGATGTTTTGACTAACATGGCCTAAATCCACACCATCTTGAGTCCTACTTGCATGATGGCCTAATTTGGTCCATTGATCTTCTAATATACTAGCCTTTACTATTGAGATATTCTAACATATAATCATGCCTAGTAGACATCACGAGAGAGAGAGAGAGGGGAGTGATTTTTGAGTTGTTTGTGCACATGTGAGATACTTGCTTCTTACCTTGATGAATTTTGACCATGTGATAATTCTCCTATACTGGGTCCCTAGGACCCTAGTGGCTCTAGACTAGATGCAACCCTACTGGTCTCTTGTACACTTGGCTCGTATTTTTATTGTATGTGCATCGGGCCACTAAATAATGATCATATTTTGGTCACATTATTCACACTTAAGTTTCTTTTATGCACCATATGTTGGCTTCCAGGCTCCAGACGGAAACATTGAGATATTTTCAAGCTCTGATCGGGGATGAACATCTCAATGCTTTGATCGGGTAATCTAGGCATTGTAAGGCTTCAATTGGGCTTGGTTGTTCTAGGCTTCTCCATTTCCTCTGGTCAAGTATTTCTATTTTGTTTGGGATCCTAGTTGGGCCCAATTTCTCGGGCCACCTTTGGACAAAGCCATTTTACCTGATCGGGTCATTACAATGCTCTTGAGATTCGGTCAAGCTTAACTCTTTTGGGTTTGATTAGAATAGCCCTTTTTCTTATCTTGGAAAAGGTTAGGCTCTTGTGATCTTGCCAAGTTATGCTCATCCCTAGTCATGGTCATTTTGATACTTGCCTTGTTATTATGGCCCCAGGATGGATGCTTGATATTTTACCAGGCTTTTGCCATTGCAAATGTTCTATTTATTATGATTCTTAGCCCATTTAGATCCATCCACATGTACAAGATATATGGTATTTGAGGGGTTATGGCTTGGGTATAAATATTTTGTTCAACACCTACCTTAGCTATTTTATTGTTTTTGATTTTTTATCATATTCTACCTAGTGAATGAGGAATGAAAACCATCTTGGGCTTCCAATCAGGTGCATTTATTTTGATGTATTGTATAGATGGCCATACTAGTAGGATCCTATATTCTAGTTGCAAGGTCTAATGTGCATTGGCTAAATATTTCATCCAAGAACCATAATTATAGTAGCTTGATACCTTGATCAATTTGTTTTAGTCACTTTCCAGAGCCCTAGTGGATGACAATGAAGCACCTAGGTTATAGTTATAGTAATCTGATCCTCCATATTTGTTTTAGATGTTTCTTAGGCACAAGTGTTTTAGTGAGCTTCAAGGACATCTTCTTCATGTTCTTTTTTTTCACTTTGTTCCCAGTGGGACCTCTGGGTTGAAAAAATTCTAACAATATCTAGTTTTTTTATAAGAAGGAAACCTAATAAATAGTCAATAATAGTTAGGCATGGGTAGGTACAAAAATTATCCACATTCTTGGCAACTCATAGGGGATTTTCACTTTGTGAAAATAAGGAATCCATATGGCCAATAAAAAATTTGGACATAATGTTTTCTGAGGAAAGGGGAGGGAAGAACGGTATAGAAACGTAGATGGAGGGAAAGGTAGTAGAGGGAGGTTGTAATATAAAAGAGGGAGGTAGGTGGGAGGGTGGAATTCACTCACACAAAAAAGCAACACATAATGGATAAAAGGAGAGAAGATTAAACACCTAAAAGACATTAAAATAAAACATGAAGAAAAACTAACAAAGGGAGGGAGGAAGACACGACACGACCATTAGATAGTTAGAAGTGCAATCAACATTGATATTTAATAGGCACATTAATTATACCAACAACAAACAAATGGGAAAAACAAAAGAGACAAAAACACAATGAGGAAAATGATGCTAGGGTGAGAAGTAGAACTACTAGATCCATAGGACATGCCCATAGAATAGTAGCTCATATTTATTATGTTATCAGATATCCCCAAGCACTGTGCTCCCATAAACATACTTTGTTATTACAAGCTAATGATTCCAAAATAGATAGACTGTCATGCATAATTATTTCCTTTGAGACCTTTCTTCTTTGCATAATTTAATAAGAACTCATTCTTCATGTCACCATTAGCAAGGTAAAAGTTGCACTGTGCTCTTGAGATCATATTTATTTTAAATATGCCTCTTTTGTGATGCATGTGGAGTATTATATAGAGCTGAAAGAGATAACTCTACGAACTAGTATTTGCAAAAATCACATTTTTAGACTGAGCACTTTTCTTCGAAAGATTTGGGTTTAGGTGAATCATCCTTAAACATTCATTTCTTATCAATTTAAGTTCTCTTAATTTGCAATATTCTTATTGGCTAGCATCATTCATTTTATTCAAAAATGTGGTGATGTTTTTTCTTTTTATTACAACAAATTTTAACGTGTATTTTTGGCAATTTTGTTCTTGTCAATTGGGTTATGGAGTCAAACACATAGATCACCAAGAGGAGATAGGAAACAAGGGAAAGAAATAAAGTGTTTAAAATATGTAAAATTGTGGTACCTGAACTTCAATGTTATTGAACCCCATGGAATGAACCCCCTCCTTCATCCTTTGTACATTATCTAAAAAGTAAAGGATTATAGCCATATAGACATGTGATCACCATATTATTATATATATTTGTTGCCTACTTACAAAAAAACTACGATGTATACTTCACACCTAACTAAGATTCATAGTACAAAATATCCTTTGAATTTGCAGTGGCCTAACTATATGGTCCTAAAATTGAGTTGTTTGACATGGTTTACTAACAATAGCTCAGGCTTATGTGATATTTTGACAAGATCCCAATTTGAGTAGGATTTTAATTATAGGGCTTCTAGTTTTTATTCAACACTAAAGGTCATAGAATCTAGTTAAAACCTAGTGACAAATTATTCTAGCAGGAGGTGAAAACAACGTGTACTTGTTACACTTTATTTATCTGTGATGCATCCCTTGGGACCTTTACATGCCACCCCACCTTGTATATTTGTACTATATATTTTTATATTTATTTGCGTCTCAAGGCTATGCAATTGATCATCGTTGAATGAGTGGGCTTAGGGTAGGAAATTTATCTTTTGTGCAATTGAACTTTCTATAAACAACCCATATAAGTTTTTTTCTTACTTACCCTATGAGTTCATTTATGAACCGAGTCTATTTCTAAATACAACTCTTGATATACAATTGTTGCATCCCTAGATTTGGTAGTGTCATATTATTCTTAGCCCATGGAGTTACCAATTGTTTGTATTCTTGAATGACATCTAGGTATTTTGCAGTCATAGGGTCAATCAGGTTTACCCTTCCTAACAAAAATAATCCTTTATCTAGTTTTGTAGAGCTAAGCGGTCCTCCCAATTTTTTTATTTCTTATTGAATATTGATAGTTAGGAGGTAGGAATCTTTACATATTTATAAATGTTCCTTTCTTAGTAATTGAAAACCAAGAAGATTTTCATGCAAGTATATCCCATACTTTTCATTACTGATCTACTTTGTCTAAGCCATCGTTGGTTCTGTGCTTTCCTCCTGTGTACAATCCCACATAGTGTCACAGGCTATCCAATCATCCATCATGTGACTTTCCTCCATATGATTGTAAGGATTATAGTACCTTTTTATTTGGAAACATTTTTTGATGATTGATATGAATGAGCCATTTTCTAGGTTACATGTTTGACCTTCCTCTTCCCCTAGTTCATATCTATAATTAGGACATTTGGGTTGAAAAAGGGTAGGTTGTCATAGTATTTGTTCAGCAAAAGAAAGTCAATCATAACAATGTTCTCTGTCTTCTACCAAATACTTTGTCATATTTTTGATCTCCTTAGTGAGGCATTAGATCTCTTTTTTTTTGCTTTTGGTCTACTTGAATCTCATCCAAAGAATTACCCTCTAATATCCAGAAGGAATCATAACCAATTCTTTCGAGGAATGAAGGATAGGATGTGGTTGTAAGGGAGCATGTTGGGTATGTATTTATGAGAGGTGGAAGAGGAACTGTATCCTCCTAAGGTGGCAATTTTCCTACTTGGATCAACATATTTTCAACTCACAAAGCTTTTGGAAGACTTGAGGAAATATTTTCTTGCCATTCCATGTAATAAAAATATTTATGTCATGATGGAAAGCCCAGATATAACATAAGTATACCTAAGCCTAGGATGGTTGACCTTCTTGTGGGATATTTTTCTAGGTTATTTGGAATTGAATATTTAATTTTGATATATTTTCATGATGATCCCAATTAATAAATAGAAATCGGGTCATTTATGAGAAAGGATCACCAGAATGATCGAATCTATCAATCAGAGCCTCCACCAGGTTAGTCCATGTGCTAATGCTCGTAGAATTCAAGAATTTATACCATAAAAAATTCCTTCCTTTGAGAGATATAATCAGGATTTTGAGCATTATATCCTTGTACCTGATGTTATGGACCATTTCCAGGTATACAATATCTTGGTAATGCTCAAATGCAATTTTGTCTATGCCATCAAAATTTGGCAAGGATTTGAAAGCAACCTTGGAAAATTTTTGAGGATTTTGAATATTTAGTGGACCTACAAAATTCCAAAAAGGAACATCATATTGAGCCATTTTGACACCTAATCTCTTGAAATCATGAGATGAGCATAGCTTCTCTACTGGTGAGGACAAGGCTACTCATCCAACCTTGAGTTCTCTAGGATAGTTCTTTGAGAATGATGTAGAATGGCAACTGATCATGAACCTTAGTCAATTTTTAGCAGATTCCCTTTATTCTAATCAAGGCAACTGATCATTAGGGTTAGGTTCAATCTACATGGGAGTCGTTAGGTGATGGATATTATGGACAAAAATAGAATATCACCAAATTCTATTTGGATCTAAAAGGAAACTAGAATTATGATACAAATATCTAGGTTTGAGTGGAGTCACCAATTTATTTTTGTAGGATTTGATAATATAAGAAATCACCTATCCTTGTACTATATAACTAAGGGAACTTCATGTCCCATCGAGTGTGCCAAAAATTATTGGTCATAAAATCTATCTAACATAAAGGTTTGTGCATCCACATACCTTTACAAACATTGAAATACTTGGTAGTATATGTAAGCTATGGTGGTCAATATTTGGGGGAGGTCAGTTCCTTGTAGTATTGGCTAACTATTCCTAAAAGTGGATGGGGGGAAAGGGCACTGAAATAAATAACCTAAACTAGAAATAACATAAAGTGGTATAGATTAAACAACATCAAGACACATGCAATAACAAGAAAAAGTAACTAAATAACTAACTATCTAACAAACTAGATCGTTGCACAAGAAATCATAGAGTATTCACTTATAATATATTGTATGCTAATGAGACTACGAATTCTAGATAAGGAATGAGCAAAACAAAAATCTAGAATTAAGAATTATCACCGCAAACACTCAACATGCTTAAATTAGAAATATGCAACTATCAACACATATAATTTTAATCCATGGTTCCCTTAGTAGACCCCAAATTCTATATAAGTAAATGAGTACGGTGGAAATGTAGAATTCAGAATTATCACCATAAAAATCTAACATGCTCAAATTATAAATAAAAGGATATGCATACACACATACATACTCTACAAATGAATCAAACTAGAGGCCAAACAATAGTTTATTTGTATTAAGGTGCAATGTCCATCCTTACATATTAATTGTAAATACCTAATATTCAATGCATCTTACTTGTACATCCTAGTATTTATAGATAGTTTACAATCCTCTAGCGGTAGAAAACATCATTACCCTAGGAGTGAATCAGATATTTTGATAGCTACTAGCCTGTTGAACCACTTTGGAAATATGGCTACTTCAACTACCTGAATGTGCTGATTGATGTGGCCTAGATTTGCACCATATTGATTCTTTATTGCATGTTGGTCTCGTTTGATCCCTTGATCTTCTAATCTACATAGCCACCCCATCATCCACATATCGATATTTACTATTCAGATCTTTTGATAGATAATCATGCCTATAATATGTCATGGGAGATAGGGGGGAGTGATTTTTGAGTTGTTTGTGAACGTATGATATACTTACTTCTCACCTTAATAGCTTCCAACCACATGATAATTCTCCTATACCAAGTCCCTAGGACTCTAGTAGGTCCAAAATAGATGTAACCCTACTGATCTCTTATGCACTTGTCCTATATTTTACTTCTATGTGTGTCATGCCTCTAAATACTGACTATATTTTGGCTAGGCTTGAATCTTCTAACCTTCTTCATGCTTCATTGCATTTTATGCACCATCTACTAGATTCCAATATTCAAACCAAAACATTGAAATTCTATCAAGATTTGGTCAGGGATGAACATATTGGTGCTTTGATGGGGTAATATGGACATTGTTGGGCTTCAGTAAGGCCTGGTTTTTCTAGGATTCTCCATTTCCTTTGTCCAAGTATTTCTAATATTTATAGGTTCCTAGTCAAACCCAATTTTGTAGGCAACCTTTTGACTTAGACATTTTTCTTGACAGGTCATTATGGTTCTCCCAATATCCAGTTGACCTTCAATATTTTGGTATTGATTAGAATAGGATATTTTGTTGTCCCGGTGAATGTCAGGCTCTTGTGACCCTTTTGAGTTCTGAGTGGGTGCATTTTTTCTAGTCATCTATGGTCTTGATCATTTTGATACTTCCATTGTTCTTATGTCCTCAATATAGATGCTTGATATTTTACCATGCTCCAACCATTGTAAATTTTCTAATGCTTATGATGCTCGACCCATTTATCTATGTCCACATGTACTATATTTGTGGTATTTAAGGGGTTGTAGACTGGTTATAAATATTTTTATCTATGTCTGCCTTAGCCATTTTTAATTTTTTTTTCTTTTATCATTGTTGGCTAGTAGATAGGGAATTTGTACCATCTCAAGCTTTCGATCAAGTGTAGTTATTTTTGTGTCTTGCATAGATGGCCACACGGGTAGGAGGCTATATTCCAATCGCAAGGTTTGACATGTATTGGATAAACACTTCATTCAAGTACCATAAATATGGTAGCTTTATAGCTCAATCAATTTTTATTAGTCACTTTCTAGAGCCCTAGTGGATGGCAGTGAATCTCCCAAGTCATAGTTACAACAATTTGATCCTCCATCTTTGTTTTGGGATTTTCTTAGGAACAAGTGTTGTAGTGAGCTTCAGGGACGTCTTCTTCATGTGCTTTTTTTTTTGTACTTTTTTCCTAGTGGGACCTCTAGGATGACAATTTTTTTTACAATCTTTGGTTTTATTTATAATAAAGAAACCTAATATATGACCGCTAACAGTTAGGCATGGGTAGGTACAAAAAATACCCACATTAGGTAGAATTCACTTGGAAAAAAGCTATAAGGGAGGCTTTGATAAGGATAAAGGAAGATATTACTAGAGACCCAATATTAGCGAACACAAAATACAAGAAAGACATCATTATTTATGTATTTCAAGAAAAAGAAAGCTATGTAGTCATGCTTACTCAAAAATATAAAGATCATAACGAGTGGCCCATCGTTTTTCTAAGCTAAACTTTACATGATCATGAAGAATGTTGTAATTTTATAGATAAATATGTGTTTTCTTTGATGAAGTCACTAATAAATCTAAGACACTACATTTCTTATAGCATAACACTACTTTATGTAGTACACCTTGATATCTAGAGCTTCATAGTGCAGGAAGAGTTCAGAAAAAACTAAGCCAGTTGGATCACAAAAATACATGAAAATGACATATTGAACAAGATGGCTAAGTTATTTCAAAAATAAAAAAAATTCAACAGCCAACTTCTTAGTTAGGAATTCAACACTACTTTTTCATGTCTATTAGAATGGTTTGATTGAATATAGTAATGATATTTTTGTGAACATTTTGAGAAGTATAGTTAAGAAATAGAAGAAATATTGGCATTTAAAGTTATATTCCACATTATAGGTATAGTACATTGGTTTTTAGACATCCATAGGGACAAATCCTTTTTCTTTGGCCTATCATCCTAAATTTTTACTACTTGATATTGTATTGCATCATTTGAATCTCTTTTAAGAATATTTTGAGTATTGATGAGTATCATTAGGAGTTTAAAAAGGCCCATATTTTAAAACATACTAGTATTGATGAGAGACATCTACATGCTCTTGAGTATAATAGAACCTATACCAATTTATTTTTCAAGCAATATAATTAGAAAGTTTGTAATCAAAATTTCAAAGTCAAGGACCTTGTCCTTAAAATTGATAATATGCATAACAAGTACAAGGTAATATTTATAAAGAATTGATTTGGTCCATATATTATCAAAGAGTTGTTTAGTCCAACACAATGAAATTGCAAATAAAATGTTATCATGGACAGCTAGATTTTTTATGTAAATATACTTATCTATCTTGTTTGCATCAATGATTTCCACTCAATAATTCAAGGATGTGATTTATCATAGCCCATTTTATGATTAAAAAATCATTATGTTGAATCAAATAGTTTTGAAGGCTAGGACCTCTCAAAAACTAGTTAAAGATATGGTATATCTGAGGATAGTTTAGCATTGGAAGGAGGTTCCTATGGTGGAAATATTGGTACAACAAACTATTGATATTTTGATTAATCCTACAAAACTAGATTTTTTTGTAACGTTCATTGGGGCAAGGTCATCTTAGAAGTGCATAGATAAATGGGTAGAAAAAGAAGGGTGACCACATATTATAGGTTATGTGGAAATAAGAATATGTGGAAGAGTCTTATTTATGGAAATATTTATAGAGGAAGGAGATAAATACTTGATTTTCAGAAGTGGACACTAGTTCATTGGACCCTATGGGCTTTACCTTAATAACTAAAACTTCAAATTTGATCCCTTAGAAGAATCTCCTTATAAGGTTCCTATGTGGGTGCATTTTCCCTTTCTATTTTTGCATCCCTGGCATGAAAATCCTCTTAAATCCATTGGAAATACTATTAGTAATTTCAAAACATGGGCTAAACCTTATAAGAATAAATATTCTATTGCTCGAATCTATGTAGAAGTGGATCTGGTAAAATGTCTCCCATAAGCCATAAACCTAAAAATAAATGATATAAATTTTACTGTCTAGTTTTTTTTGTCTTTCTTTTTCCATAGTCTTACCAACATGGTCCTGCTTGATTTATCTAACCTTCAGCTTGATACCTTATCTCAGACCTTTCTAGAAGCTCATGGTCTCATTCCTTTCCTCAACAAGTTCAAAGGAGTTGAGAAAGATATCATTGAAGGCTTTTTCAATTCGTGGAATAATGGTTATGTTGTTGTGTGTAACCTCTGTTTCAGAGTTACTATTAAGCTGATGGTCAAGGTGATAGAACTTTTAGTGAAAGGGTGAGTGGTGCAAAGAGATCATCATAAATGGGAACTTGAGGTCTAGGGCTTCCCATTAATTTTTCCAAGTTATTTATTGCCCTTGTGTGGGCCTTTTTGAATACTATGTTTCTTCCTATTCAGGTATCTAGTATAGTTTTTGTTAATGTTTTGTAAGCATCCCCTACATGTATTTTTATTATAGCTCCTTTACAAGGTTTACAAGTAGTTACTTCTCTTAAGAAACCCATGCATGGGTATTGCTTAGGCTGTATTTTTTTTTTATGACATCAGACATTCACTTAGCCTTCTTTGCTATTGTTTGGTCCTTTTCATTCAGGTTGTAGCTAGACAATGTGCATACCTATCATATTATGCTATTTTTTAGCTACAAATTTATTTACTTGAGTTTGGGGCCCATTTAAACCCTGCACTTAAGAAATTTTACCTACCAAAAAAAATATTATAAGTAGATTTTATTCAAATGTTGTTTATGCCATGACCATAGTTATTTCTAGAGAGATTACCCCAGAATACCAAAGCAAACAAATAAAATGAAGGATTCCAATAAGTGAAATAAATAAAACAAAATGTTATGGAAAAAACAAGTCTATATAATGTAGACCATTCATATTCCAATACTTTTAAGGCTTTGGATAGTTAATAAAATTGGAATATAGATAAAACAAATAGTGTAGTAGAGGAGGAAGTAGTGTAGGAACTGGATAAATCGATTGAGCTCATAGATAAACCAAATACTATTGTAGATAAGGAAACAATGTAATAACATCATATAGGGATAGGTATTTTCCCATAATTCTAAACCTATAGAGATCATAATTCCACTTTAGTAAGAATAAAAGAAATTGAAATAAGAGTAAAAACTTCCTTATCCCAGTAAAAATGCTCAAACATAAAAAGATAAAATTTTTATGCACATTTCCACAATCCCCATCGGTCCTTCAATAGGTTGCTCTATGCTAGAAATGGCTAGTGTACTCTTTCTTCTTTTAAGGATCTGGCCAACTTGGTAGCAATTGGCCAACTTGGTAGCAATTGATTCTTAGGTAACCACATCCATTGCCTCTTGGTTTAGTTCAAAATTTTATTAAACTAATTTCCTAGTATTATTTTATTTCATGTGTCATTATCGTAGCTCAAGAGATAATATTTTTCGAGAATAGGTCTGCACTCTAGTTAAGATATGCCATTCGAACACCTAGGCCATTTTAATCAAGCCCTTATTGGTCCATGCAAGCTCATAGATCATAGGTATCTATGTTAATTCTTGGTGAGTTCGAATAAATTTACTCTAACATAACTTATTTCAAGTGAATTTGCACCACCAATACATGTACCCATAATACCTTTTTATCTGTCCTTAAAACAACAAAGTTTAATGCTTATAAGTTGTTTAGAAATTTTATTAAAACATGCATTCATGGGAAAAACAAGGATTCTTTTCCGAGTAAGATTATAAATGGATTTAACATTTACTAAATGCTTCCTTGAACACAAATCATAGATGATCCTTCAAAATTAATACACAAGTTGTTTTTAAAATCATCAATCAACTAATTACCATTTCCATATTACATATCGACAAACTAGATTGATTTGTGAAGAAAGCTTCCAACTAAAATAAAGTTTCACAAACATCATGGATAGTTCATTACAATAACATAGTTTGAAGACATCCACTATTGTGGAATTTACAATTTAGATTTATCCATATGATCTCCAATTTCAAACTCTTTTATACATAAAATTTTAATTTTAAACTCTCCTTCAAGCCTACATAATAAAGAAGAAGATATCTAGTGCTTCCAATACATGGTAATATCATACTTCCTTGATAATTCAGAGAGATATTTTCTCCAAAAATCTTTTAAAATCACACCACCAATGCATTACTATTCAGAAAAACTTGTCACTGTCACAAGACCAGTTCTTGGTATGTCCAAAAAAATACATCTTGGTTGCTAGAAAGGAATTTCCCATCCACCAAGATAAAATATAACACCCAATAAAAATATCACAAGACTAGCATATATATATTTTTCTTTAAACTATGAACTGCACACTACAACCCAAGTCTAAATTTCTAAATTCATTCTACTAAAATACTTTTGGTTTGTCACACAGAAGCAATTCATCTCAAATAACAAGGGCAAATCAATTTCTCAAATAAACCTACTCAATTTAGAACCCCATTCACTTTTCCTTATAAAAAATCAAGACAGAGAGCATACACAAAATTCCCATTTGAGCTACTTCCTCCATTTACCAACATGTTAAATTCGTTATAAGTTTTCACATACATAACAACAAAGACAGAGTTCAAAATCCAGTTTTCATTGTCTTTCCCAAAGAAAACCGACAATAATGGTTTTCAAAATGAAAGAAACATTCAAACAACCATAGTAAATTGGTGTAAATAACAACTTCAGTCAAACATCAATCTTCAAATTAAAAAAAAAAAAAGTGATTTTATATTTTTCCATAGTCTCCAATTAACGAAACCACTTTCCATTTTCATTCAATAGTGGCAACAAGAATTCCAACCCCTAAAGACCACTAGCCAACTCTTAACTAAATTTTCCATAGAATTCATAATTCAAGCAACACAATATAAAGCAAATTGTTCTTCTTCAGTGAGTTCTACCTGATAAAATAATATTAGTATTTATGCTTCCTACCTGCAACTTGACCTTCCTTCGTCACCTATTCTTTTCTTCTCTACTATGCTCTTTGTTTTCCTACAAGCTCTATTCTTTCAAAAATCCCACTACTTTATTTTTCCTTTTACTTACCAAATTTTTTTTCTTCTTCTACAAACCTCCACTCCAAATGATGTCATTTTCTATGCTCAACACATTACTCTCCTTCTTCTGCTGCCCGAGATTCCATCCAAATTTCATGAAAAGTGAAGGTGAAGGAATAGTAGCCCACATTATCTCATGATTGCTCTCTAAAAACCATCTGAAATGCATTCACATTCTTTAGTAGAATGAAGTTACAAAAAATATTAAAATTTCATAGCAACATGAACAAAGAAGCATTTTGCATGATAATAATTCTACGAGAAGCAATACCTCTTTTAAGAACACAAAGAAATTGCACACGACACTAAAAACATGTTTGTAAAAAAATATTATTTATTTTCAAGGTACAAAACAATATTATATTTCAAAAAAAACACAAGAATCCATTCCCTAGAAACTCAACAACAACAAGCAATTCCATAGTCATTCATCCTTTAAATCAAAACAACCATTTTTATGCTAAGCATTCCTTAGCTAAGGGTCAACATAATTAAATTCCTTTTATGCAAGTCATGTTATGCATTCTCCATGAAATAAGCACTCATTCATGTTGCTTCCAGATACTTCATCGATTAACCCATCACATAATTTCTCATGGTTTCCCTTTCTTGGTGATCAATTATTTCTACCACCCATAGCAACCATTTTCCTACAAAAAGTGATGTTCCATTAGCAACATCTTATTCTTTCATAAACCAAATTTACAAGGATGTTAGCATGAGAGGATGATCAATCAATCCACCACATAATTCCATCAACAATACATAATTTTCCATGATAAATACATAGATAGATAGTCCATCATATTTTTCAAAAATAGTACTAACACATCATGTAAACATAAGCAAAGTCCATCATCTTCTCAAAAGTAGCACTAGCACATCATGAAAACATAAGCAAACCATAAAATCAAGTATTTGCCAAGGTAGGTTCATGACATAATACCCCCCTTAGGCTTAACATAGTACTCTGTGTCTCCCAAGATTATAAAAAAGTAAATAGTTACAAATATTTTTAAAACTGAAATGGAAAATGATTCCACGTGTCCACCACCTTCTCCCAAGTAGAATTCCTTTTAGAATATCGATCCCACTAAATTTTATACTGATCCAACATTCTTTTCCTCATTGAATTGGTTCAGTACTCAAATATATTTATTGGTTGAACCTCTATAGCTTTGGGGTTTTCCATCTGCAAGTTAGAGAAATTCCACACATGCTCAGGATTAGCAATGTATTTTATAAGTGAAAAAATGTGAAAGGTGTTGTGAATATTAGACATATTAGGTGGTAAGGCAAATCAGTAATCCATAGGACTGATCTTCTCTATAATATCAAAGGGTTTGACATAGTGATGATCAAGTTTTTGGGACCTAATCACACTCTTTCTTGGATTTACCCTTAAAAATACCTTGTCACCCACTCCATACTCTCTTGGTGATCTCTTAAGATAGACATAAATCTTTTGTTGATCTACGACATATTTTAATCATTATTTGATCACCCTTAATTGTTGATCTATTTATCTAACCATATCAGGTCCCTACACATTCAGTCCTTGGGATTGTCCCACGATAATGGTGTCCTACATTTCCTTCCATACAATACCTCAAATGATGCCATTACCAAGGTTGAATGGTGTCCATTATTGTACGCTTATTCCACCAAGTTTAGATAATCCTCCTAATAATATTTTTGATCCATGTAGTACATGTGAAGCATGTCTTCTAGCACCTATTTCACTCTCTCTATTTGTCCATCCATTTTTGTGTGGTATGCAAAACTAATATTTAGTCTAGTTCCAATGGAATGATGCAAATATTACCAAAACTTAGTGGTAAATATGGAGTCTCTATATGATATAATCACTTTTAGAAATTCATGAAGAAAAAATATCTCTTTGGAAAATCTATTAGCCATTACCACATCATCATCCTTTGTATTTCTAGGAATAAAATGTGCAACCTTGGTCAGTCTATCGACCACTACGAGAATTACATCATGTTGAAACTTGTTCTTAGGTATCCCTACTACAAAGTCCAAGGAAATTACTTACCACTTTTTCTTAGATATGACATGAGGATTTAAAAGTCCTTCTAGATACCTATGCTCAACATTTAACTTTTGACATTCAAGATATTGAGTGACATATTCATTTATGTCCCTCTTCATCCCTGACTAGAAGAAAGTTTTCTTCATGTTCTCCCTCATCTTTGCTCCACAAGGGTAAGCACAATATGGAGCTCTATGAGCTTCAATCATAATATTTTTCCTTAAATTTCTAGATTTGGGTATTATGAATCTATCTTTAAAACAAAAGAATCCATCCTTAAATATAAAATAACTACATACATCTAGTTTCTCTTCCATTCTTTCCCTAATTTGATTGCAATAATAGTCTTGTTTCTGATTCTCTCTAAATTATTCCATCAAGTCAAAATAGAAATGTGATAATATAGAAATGGGTTTTCTTCTAATTAAGGCATCTATTACCTTATTCTCTTTCTTTTTTATATACTCAATATCAAAATCATATTCCGCAAAAAATTCCATCCATATTCTCTACATAACATTGAGTAGAGGTTGAGTAAAAATATATTGTAGACTCTGATGGTCATTTCTTAGTTCAAAAGGTCTTCCTACGAGATAGTGTCACCAAATTTTGAGTGCAAACACTATAGCTGCCATCTCTAGATCATGAGTTGCATAATTATTCTCATGTATTTTCAACTTTCTAGACCCATAGGCAACCATTGAACCATCCTGAGAGAGTACTCCTCCCAAACCCTCCATAGATGCATATGTGCATACAGAGAAACTTCCCTAGGATTTAGGTATCTTTAATATTGGAGGTGTAGTGAGCTTTTGTTTAAGTAGTTCAAAAGCTTATTTACACTTATCAAACCATATGAACTTCTTTCCCTTCCTTTGTAGGTTAGTTATAGGTGCAATAATGTTGGCATAATATTTAACATATTGCCTATAGTATTCAGTTAAACCCATGAAAATTTTGACTTTTCTCACATTGGTTGGTGGTGGCCAGCACAACATAGCCTCAATTTTCGTAGGATCCACTGCGATCCCATATGCTAACACAATATGACATAGATATTGCACTTTTTTCACAAAAAACTCATAATTATATAAATTCCCAAATAATTTATTTTACCTTAACAACTCCAACACAATTTTGAGATGTCAGTCATGTTCAACTTTATTCCAAGAATATATCAATATGTCATCTAGGAAAACAAGAAAAAACTTGTCTAATTGCTTCTTAAAGATGATATTCATCAAATTCATGAATGTGGTAGGTGCATTCAATAAGCCAAATGGTAATACGGTAAATTTATAATGCACACACCAAGTCTTAAAAGTTGTCTTATGTGTATCCACAACTCAGATTCTCAGTTGATGGAGTTCAAATTTTAAATCAATATTGGAAAATATTGTGGCACCCTTGAGTTGATCAAAGAGATTTGAGATCCTGGGTAAAGAATATATATTTTTGATACTTACTTTATTTAACATACGGTAGTCAATTCATAATCTTAAAGAACCATCCTTCTTTCTCATAAACAATATTGGTGTCTGAAATACATCCTTAAACTCCCACAGAACAGGGTGTCTCCCAAAAAATTCTTTATTTTCCTCCTTCAACTCATTGATCTTAACTGTATATACCATCCCTCATTTTTTGATGGCTTTATTAAATTGCAAGATCATAAGAATCTATGGTTGAAAATTCCTTTGCAAGCTTTTTAATTTCTAAACCATCATGTCAGCATCTATATATTCAATCAAACAATATTGAAAATTAATCATTACTTTATGCACTTACATCCAGTCCATTCCTATTACCATGTCAAAGGCATGCAATGGAGCAACATCAAGCATTATATGGTCCTTCTTCTAGGCAAAGTGATGATCATCCTAGGATAGCACTAACTTACGGAGTAGGTTTATCCTAAACCGTACTTGACCTTCCACCCATGTGTCAAAAATTTTGGCCTTTCAGATATTTGATTAATTAAGCTAGTGGAAATAAAACTATTAGTAGCACCACTATCAAATAATATTTTAACACTTCTACCAAAAATTTTAATTAATCTCTTCTTCTTGCTATAATCAATATTGGAGGTGGGTTTATCATGACCATCATGATGATCTTGAGCTTGTTGAATCTGGAACCTGAACACATGCAAACAAACAAAGGTTTAATAGAACCTATCACAATGAATATGATAAAATGACTAATGTAAAATGGAAATAGAAAACAAGAATTTCATACGTGAGTCAGGATTTGGCCAGTATAACATTAGCATTCCCCTCCTTCTCTCTTATTTCTTGGTAAATTTATGGTACCTTTATAGGTCTTTGAGGATTTTGGAGGAAAGGATAGTTGGCAATCCAAGGCTACCAAGTGGCAGGGATTGGGCAACCACCTAATCTGGGTATTTGCAGTGAGTCATTAGAAGTGTCTCACTTAACTAGGGAGATGTGGCAAGTGCGTAGATGCAAGTGGAGTGAGGTGTGTGATATGACAAGTGGGTAGGTGTAATTGGAGGAAAGTGTGTGAGATGTGGCAAGGTGAGGAGTAGTAGTGTCTGGGATATGTGTCAAGTGGGGAGATATGGCATCTTATGTTGATTATACAGATTTAATAAATCTGAAAAATATAAGTTAATGTGCATGAAAATACACCTAAGTTTAGACTTAAGCCTACTATTTTATAATGTAAAATTGGAATATGCAATGTGAATGAATAATGTGAAGTAATTATATGCCTAAGTTTTAGACTTAGGTATATATTATTATGCATAATTGTGATGTGCAATGTGAATGAATAATGTGCATAATTATATGCCTAAGTTTAGACTTAGGCATACATCATTTTATTATGTAGAGTTGGAACATGCAATATTAATATTGTTTTGCAAATTCTTAGGATTTGATGTTTATATATGTCCCTTTTTGTATCATGTTGCATAAAACATAATGCTCTGGAAAAACAAGAGACACTTGGTTTTATTTGATGGAGGAATGGACTCAAATCTTCTCAATGCACAAAAACAAATGACTATTGAAAATTTTTATTTGTTTTCTTATCCCCTCAATTTGTGAATGGTTAAGGAATGAAACCCACAAGCCAATTGGCCAAATGTAGATGATAAAAGGAGGTGGATGATTGAATGATGTGAATTGTGTATGCAAATGTATGATATTTTGATCAACTTGATGCCCCAAGTTTGGGATTGTTTGTGTTGTTGTGAATTTGCCTTTGGTTTTGATGATGCACAAAATGTTGTGGTAAAACCACCAACAATATTTATGAGTTTGAGGGACTCTCTAATGTTAGTTGCTCATGTGTGTCGAAACCAACACACTGGGATTTCAATACTCGAGTGATTGTTGATTGTTACCAAATTATGATTGATTGTTTCTACTTTTGTATCCAATGGAAATATTTAAAGGATAACCTTGTGCAAATTAAGTTGATCATTGTCATTATTAAATATTGAGGGACTTAGTTGATTTATTTCCATATGTGATGATGTTTTATTATTGTGAATAAGTATCCTTATGGTGAGCTACCTATCCGATTATATTGCATGGATTGGAAATTGTTGCTACCATTAAGTGTGTAGGGTATGTAACAAACAAAAATTCCACACTCATTTTTTTAAAGTAGATCAAGGATATCAACCCTCTCAAAATCCACTTCTTTTCCAGCCTCAATGATCCATATAAAATTGTTGAAGTTTCTAAGAGATTTCACTAATAATTCTAACTAAACCAAATTACCACCTTCCTCTTTCTTTCCTTTGAAAATGAATTCCCTATAGGTCCACATATCTACAAATTTTATTCAATGTAGGAGCATACCTTCTATGTCTATCGAAAGGTAATGCTTAGCACATCACTCTACACAAGTCACTTAGTGTAGATCTATTCCTTTTCTATCCATTGAAAATGTTTATGCATATTTTTGTAATCCCCATTGGTCCTTCAATAGGTTGATATGTGCTAGCAATGGCTGGTTACAAATTTTATTTTAAGGAGATGGCCTACCTGGTGGCAATCGATTCTTTTTAATCTTATAGTTAGGTAACCATGTCCATTGTCTCTTGGTTTAGTTTGGAATTTTATTAAACTAATATCCTAGGCTTCTTTTCTTTGGTGCATCATTCTCGTAGCTCAAGAGAGAAAATATTCTAAGAATGTATTTGCACTCCAGTTCAGATATACAATTTGAACACCTAGCCCATTTTAGTCAAGCCTTTCCTAGTCCATGCAAGCTCATACCTCACAGGTTTCTATGTTAATTTTGGTTAGTTCGAATGATTTCACTCTAATATAACTTATTCCAGGTCAAGTTGAACCTCTGGTAAACTTACCCATAATTCCTTTTTGTATACCCTTGGAAAAACAAATATTAACACTTACAAGTCGTTTAGTGATTTGATTAAAACATGCATTCATGGGAACAACAAGGATTCTTTGCCCAACAAGATTATAAATGGATTTAACATTTACTAAAGGCTTCCTTGAACACAACTCATAGATGACCCTTCAAAATTAAAACACAAGTTCTTTTTAAATCATAAATAAACTATTTACCATTTCCATATTACATATCCACAAACTAGATTAATTCATGAATAAAACCAACATCCAAAATCTAATTTCTATAATAACATGGATAGTTTGTTACAACAATGTAGTTTGAAGACATCCACTATCGTGGTTATTTTGTCACAATTTAGATTATTCATATAATCTCCAATTACAAACTCATTTATACATAAAACTTTAATATTAAACTCTCTTATAAGAATACCTAATAAAGAAGAAGATATCTGGTGCTTCCAATACATGGTAATACCAAACTTCCTTGATAATTCAAAGAGAACTTCTCCAAAACTTTGTCAAAATCACACCACCAGTGCATTACTATTCATAACAACTTGTCACTACCCCAAAATAGGTTCTCGGCATGCCCAAACAGATACATCTTGGTTACGAAATAGGAATTTTCCATCCATCAAGATCAGATGTGACACCCAATCAAAAGATCACAAGACTAGGACATATATTTTATTTAAAAGATAAAATTCACTCTACAAATCAAGTCTAACTTTCTAACTTCATTATACCGAAGTGTTTTTGGTTTGTCAGATATAAGCAATTCATATAAGATAACATGCAATAAGAGCAAGGCAATTTCCTAAATAAACCTACTCAACTTAAAACCCCATTCACTTTTCCTTCTAAACAATCATACACAAAATTCTCATTCAAGCTACTTCCTCCATTTACCAACATGTCAATTTCATTATAAGGTTTTACATACACAATAGAAAATATGGAGTTAAAAATCCAATTTTCATTATCTTTCCCAAAGAAACCCAGCAAGCATGGTTTTTGAAATGAAAGCAACATTGAGACAACCATAGTAAATTGGTGTAAACAACAACTTCATTCAAACATCAATATTCAAAGTAAATCAAATGAAAGTGCTTTTATATTTTTCCATATTTTACAATTAACGAAACCGCTTTACATTTTTATTCAATAGTAGTAATAGAAATTCCAACCCCTAAATACCACTAGTTGACTCTTAACTAAATCTTCCATAGAATTAATAATTCTAGCAACAGAATATAAAGCAAATCATTCTTCTTCAATGAGTTCTACCTGATAAAATAATGTCAGTATTTATGATTCCAAACTACAACTTGACCTTCCTTTGTCACCTATTTGTTTCTTCTCTCCCGCGTTATTCTTTTTACCACAAGATCTATTCTTTCAAAATACCCACTGCTTTCTTTTTTCTTTTACATACCAAATTTGTTTTTCTTCTTTTACAAACCTTCCACTCCAAACGATATCATGTTCTATGCTTGACACATTACTCTCCTTTGTATGCCACTAGGGATTCCAAACAAATTTTATTAAAAGTGAAGGTGAAGGAATAGTAGCACACAATCTATCTCAATTGCTCTCTAACAACCATCAAAAATGCATTTACATACTTTAATAGAACGAAGTTACAAAAAACATTAAAATATCATAGAAACATGAAAAAAGAAGCATTTTGCATGATAATAATTCTACGAGGAGCATGATGCAGGAGCATTCGAGGATAGCAGAGCAATCTTGCATCAACAAAAAATTTTCTAAGTTTTTGCAACTGAGAAAGGAGAGAGAGAAAATGCAAAGCAAAAACTGTCACGATTTCGCTCCATCGTGAAATCATGACAGTCGACAGGAGAGAGAAAAATTCATAGAGGAGATCGCAATTTTGCGACGTGTCACAAAATCGTGATGGAAAATAGCCAAGGGGAGATGCTTATGTTATTGTCACGATTTCACGACAATGTCACAAAATTGCAATTGTCATGAAATCGTGACATTGAAGTAGCCAAAGGGGAGACGCTTATGGAGTGTCATGATTTCGTGACATGTCACGAAATCGCGAAAAGGGAGTGGCCAAAGGGGAGACACTTATGGAATGTCACGATTTCATGACATGTCATGAAATCATGACTGTCGCGAAATCATGACAAGGGAGCAGCCAAAGGGGAGACGCTATGGAATGTCACGATTTCACGACGTGTCATGAAATCATGACAGGGAGCAGGCAGACGAGGGAAGACTTGGGATGTCACGATTTCGTGACATGTAACGATTTTGTGACATGTTGCGATTTCGCAACATGTCACGAAATCATGATTGTCACAAAATCATGACAAGGAACAAACAATCGGGGAGAAGACTTGGGAATGTCATGATTTTGTGACATGTCGCGAAATCACGACTGTCGCGAAATCATGACATGTTGCGAAATCACGACTGTCATGAAATCATGACAAGGTGTAGGAAAGTGGAACATCAAAAGACAAATGTCGCGATATCATGACATGTCATGATATTGTGACTTGAAGATAAGAAAGACAGCATTGGAGGAAGATGTCGTGATATCACAACCCGAAGGCGAGGAAGGTAGTGATGAAGGGAAACGTCATGATATCGTGACATGTCACGATATCGTGACCAAAAGGGAGGAGCGCAGGGAAGCCAAAACATCGTGATATCGTGACATGTCACGATATCGCGACAGGAAGAGAAGAAGATGAGGAAGAGAGAGGAGATGTCGCGATATCGTGACATGCTACATTTTTGAAAGGCCATTACAGAACGAGGCCATTGAACGACACATGGCAGCACTAGACAACATGTGGCACCAAGGTGCAGTGAAAGTGAACAAAGATGAAGAGTCACGACAGACAAAGAGGCACGAGAATCTGAAATGAAGGGCCATGAATGGAAGATAGATCGTCGCACAAAAATTATAAAAGGGCAAGCTGAGGCATGCACAAGGGGTTGAAAAATAGTTGTAGGCAGAGGGTTGCAGTTGCGAGGCCAGAGGGCCATCCTGGCCCTGCTGTGCTATTGTTTTTCTTCTAGAGGAGCTGGGGTCAGAAAATCACAAAACAGATGCACTGAACTTGAGGCAGTTTCGGGCTGTGTTTTTCCTTCTAGATATAGCTCAAAAATCTTGGGTAGTGTAGATAGATTCACCGAGCATGAGGTAGTCTACACCAGGATCATGCATGTCAGAGGGCTGCGGAGAAAGTGGCAATGTCTTCTAGACGGGAGATTGTAATGGCTGCGGTCATTGTCTGTAATTGTTATTCTAGACGTCAGAGGGTCGGGGCCTCTATAAAAACCCAAGTGTTGTAATGAGAGGGCATGGAGGCCAGAGTTTGCACGTGAATGAAAACTACGCCTGTGGGCTAGTTATTGTAATTGTATTGAAAATATAGAATGAAAATTCTGAGTTTATTGTATGCAAATTTTGGTCCCCCATCAAGTGGTATCAGAGCGAGAAGATTCTGAGCGTGCAGTAGTGCACCAGGATCTGTGGAAAAATGGTGAGAAGACAGAGGGTTGATTAATGAGAGTTCGAGTCCCTATGTAGAAGAGGCGACAGAACAGTGCAGAAGTGAAGGTCACTTCTCCATCTACCCCGGGTGTCTGATGCAGGAGCATCCGAGGGCAGCAGAGCAATCTTGCATCAACAAAAAATTTTCTAAGTTTTCGCAACTCAGAAAGGAGAGAGAAAATGCAGAGCAAAAATTGTCACGATTTTGCTCCGTCGTGAAATCACGACAGTCGATAGGAGAGAGAAAAAGTCACTGAGGAGGTCATGATTTCGCGACGTGTCATGAAATTGTGACGAAAAATAGCCAAGGGGAGACGCTTATGTTATTGTCATGATTTTGCGACATGTTGCGAAATCGTAACTGTCACGAAATCATGACTGTTGTGAAATCATGACATTGGAGCAGCCAAAGGGGAGACGCTTATGGAATGTCATGATTTCATGACATGTCATGAAATTGTGACAAGGGAGCAGCCAAAGGGGAGACGCTTATGGAATGTCATGATTTCATGACATGTCACGAAATCACGACTGTCACAAAATCATGACTATCGTGAAATCATGACAAGGGAGTAGCCAAAGGGGAGATGCTATGGAATGTCACAATTTCATGACAAGTCGTAAAATTGCGATAAGGAGCAGGCAGACGAGAGAAGACTTGGGATGTCATGATTTTGTGACTATCACAAAATCATGACAAGGAACAGACAACCAGGGGGAAGACTTGGGAATGTCACGATTTTGTGACATGTCATGAAATCGTGACTGCCACAAAATCACGACAAGGTGCAGAAAAGTGAAACATCAGAAGGCAAATGTCGTGATATCACGACATGTCATGATATCACGACTTGAAGATAAGGAAGGCAGCATTGGAGGAAGATTTCATGATATCGCAACATGTCATGATATCGTGACCTGAATGCGAGGAAGGCAATGATGAAGGGAAATGTCACGATATTGTGACATGTCACGATATCGCGACCAAAAGGGAGAAGGAGCGCAGGGAAGCCAAAACATCACGATATCATGACATGTCGCGATATCACGACAGGAAGAGAAGAAGATGAGGAAGAGAGAGGAGATGTCGTGATATCATGACATGCTACATTTTTGGAAGGCCGTTACAGAACGAGGCCATTGAACGACACATGGCAGCACTAGACAACACGTGGCACCAAGGTGCAATGAAAGCGAATGAAGACGAAGAGTTGTGATAGACAAAGAGGCATGGGAATATGAAATGAAGGGCCATGAATGGAAGACAGATCGTCGCATAGAAATTATAAAAGGGCAAGCCGAGGCATGCACAAGGGGTCAAAAAATAGTTGCAGGCAGAGGGTTGCAGTTGCGAGGCCAGAGGGCCATCCTGGCCCTATGATGCTGTTGTTTTTCTTCTAGAGGAGCTGGGGTCAAAAAATTGTTGTAATCATAGTGACACTGAGAGGGGGGTGAATCAGTGTGATCTTTAAAATTTTGAATATATATAGTTTTAAATCCAGAAGCTATTTAAAACTGATAAAAGAAATATCAAATGCAGCAAGAAAGCATGACACATAACACAGTAATTTAACGAGGTTCACCAATGTGGATACTCCTCAAAATTACTGCTTGGACTACCATCTAAATCCAGCCAATGCAAAGCTTCAACTTTACAATATCTTTTACTAGCACCAACTGAAAGGAGCACCAACCCCTTAGCTTTATCTGTTACAAACAGAATGGAGCACCAACTCCCAATTTACCAGCACCTACTGGAAAGAGGCACCAACCCCTTATGCCAAGCTGCAACTTGGAAGTCAATAATGATAATGAAAATTATAGAATAAAACTTTCATGTTATTTCTCACAGTCTGTTGTTTCTCTGCATTCTGCTACTTCTACACAAAATGCTTCGCACTGTCTGACCGCTTCTGTGAACTTCTTTGCACTCTCTACTGCAATCAGATGATCGATCACTTCTGTTGTTTGTGCGCTATCACTTTGCACTTATAACTCCACCTCTGCACATCATGCTCTTCATTCACGCAATCACGATATGCACACTTCGCTTCAACTCGAACTATGACTTCACACTCTGCTCGACACGAACTTCACTTGCACAATCACTCTGCTCGCATTCGCACATTATCTTCACTCCAAGTTTTCTCAAACTCGAAGTACCCCTCCTTTTATAGAAGAAATTTTAGGAACAAATCCTAAACAATAGTCGGCTGTAACCCTAAAAATTGTCGACTGCAAACCCTAGAAATTGTCGGTTACAAACCCTAAAATCTATCGACTGCAAAACCCTAAAATCTATTGGCTACAAAACCCTAAAATCTATTGGCCTAGATTCAACTTTGTCGGCCTCAACTTCTACTGCCACCTCTATCACCTTCCTGTAACTATTGCTACGAAATAGAAACATGTCACGATATCACGACACTTTTTGTAGCCTTACGCCTTCTTGTCCTTACTGTCATGAAATCATGACCCTTTTGGCCTTTGATAGCTTTGCCTTCATTCTTGTCATGAAATCGTGACACTTCAAACTTTTACTGACGTCATCCTCATCTTTGTCGTGAAATCACGAAGCTTTCGGCTTCCAGAGGCTTTTCTTGCAACCTATCATGAAATCACAACACTTTCAGATTTCGCTGATGTCATCCTCATCTTTGTCATGAAATCATGACATTTTTGGCTGTGCCTTCTCTCTCCTCCGACCTGTCATGAAATCGTGAAAGAAAACATGTCGCGATATTGCGACAGTTTTTGAACTTGTCTTTTTCTTTGAATTTTTGCAACTGGGTCACTTCTATTTTCCAGGAATTACACTTTACATAATCTAACTATCCTTTGAACTTCTGTCCTCTGCATCTGAATGACTCCTGAACTATCTGTCCACTGCATCATTAGATCTAACTGCCTGTGTTGACAACAATGACAAACTTCTTGCAACACCTTTCTCAACAATCTCCCCCTTTGGAATTTTTGGCAACACTTGTGTACATTCCTGTAACTCTTCTTCCCATTTTTCAATAATACCAAATGGCTATTGCAAACTCCCCCTGAGTCCATCCTCACAATTCTCAGGCACAATTTGTTGCATCTAGCACAAATTATGATCATGAGCAAAAGAATAGTCAAATACCCAAATGCTCCCCCTGAGAAAATGATCCCTGTAGCTAGTCACTTCTTAGGAAGTGTAACTACTCCTAATTTGCTTCGAAGGTACTCAAACACTTCCTTGGGCAATGGTTTTGTAAAAATATCTGCTACTTGTTATGCAGTTGGGACAAAATCCAATTTAACTTCTCCTTCTGCAACTTTCTCCTTCAAGAAATGATACCTTATAGCAATGTGTTTTGTCCGTGAGTGCATTACTGGATTCTTAGAGATGTTAATTACACTAGTGTTATCACACTTAACTGATATTGGTTCACTAAAATTAATACCAAGATCTTTCAAAGTTTGTTTCATCCACAAGACTTGTGTACAACATGTTGTTGCTGCAATATATTCTACCTTAGCTGTAGATAAAGAAACTGACTCTTGCTTCTTACTGTGCCATGCAACCAATCTATCCCCCAAGTAGAATGCACCTCCACTGGTACTCTTTTTGTCATCAACACATCCAGCCCAATCTGCATCTGAATATGATATAAGAGTGAAGTCTTTGCCTTTTGGATACCACAACCCATACTCCATGGTGCCCTTGAGATACCGAAAAATCCTTTTAACTGTTGTCACATGAGTCTCTTTGGGACTGGCCTAAAATCTAGCTACCATGCAAACTGCCTATAGAATATCAGGTCTGGTAGTTGTTAAATATAGTAAACTTCCAATCATAGATCTGTACATGGTTTGGTCTACAGGTGGAGATTTGTCTTCTTTACTCAATTTGTAGCCTATTTTCATGGGAGTGCTAACTGGCTTACAGTCCTCCATAGTGAACCTCTTTAGCATTTCTTTCACATATTTGATTTGGGAAATGAATATGCCTTTCTCATTTTGATTAACTTGTAGCCCAAGAAAGTAAGATAGTTCACCAATCATAGACATTTCAAATTCATTCTGCATCTTATTTGCTAAGTCTTTACAAGATTCATCTTTGTTGCTGCCAAATATGATATCATCTACATAGACAACTAGAACAATGAGATGCCCACATTCTATTTTTACATATAGATTACTGTCCACTAAACCTTTCTTGAATCCCTATTGAGAGAGATAGTTATCTAGCCTTGCATACCATGCCCGTGGTGCTTGTTTTAATCCATACAATGCTTTCTTTAATTTGCAGACAAGGTTAGGATCCTCACTAATTTGAAAGCCATCTTGTTGTTCAATATAGACCTCTTCTTCGAGTTTCCCATTTAAAAAGGCAGATTTTACATCCATCTGATAAACTCTGAAGTTTTTGTGAACTACTAAGGCCAGAAACATTCTAATTGCTTCTAATCTGGCCACTGGTGCAAAAGTCTCTTCAAAATCAATGCCTTCGACCTGTGCATATCCTTTACAAACCAGTCTTGCTTTGTTCCTAATGACCTGTCCGTCTTCATTTAATTTGTTTCGAAATATCCATTTGGTGTCGATTACATTCTTATTTGTAGGTCTAGGTACTAATTCCCAAGTTCTGTTCTTTTCAATCTGATCTAACTCTTCATTTATTGCCTTCATCCAACTATCATATTTGCTTGCTTCATCTATGTTTTTGGGCTCAATGCTAGATAAAAGAGAGTAATTACTTATTACTTTCCTTCTTGTCTAAATACCAGCTGTGGGATCTCCAATTATTTGGTCTCTTGGATGATTTTTCTACCAGCTGCCAGTTTTGAATTTCTTGTTTTCTTGCACCTCTGAGTCATCAACTAATTCATCTGAATCAAACGTAGATTCATTTTCTGTTTCATTCACCTCATCTCCTTCAACAACTTCTTCATAGATTGGGTAGTTTTTCTCAAAGTCAACTAATCGTTTCCCACCTTCATCAAATTTAACATCTCGCACTATCCACAATTTTCTTGAGTCTCTTGTTGTAGCATTTGTAAGCTTTGCTTTTTGATGAATACCCAACAAAAACACCTTCATCTGCTCTATCTTCAAACTTCCCAAGGTTGTCATCAGTTTTTCTGATGTAGCACCTATAACCAAATATTTTGAGATGTTTTTTTGTTGCTTTTCTACCAAACCACAACTCATAAGGTGTTTTGCATTCATTATTTCTTAACATATATTTGTTTTGGATGTATACTACAGTGTGAACTGCTTCTTTCTAGAATCTATCTGCTATTTTATTTTTTGTCAGCATGCTGCATGCCATTTCTTGTATAGTTCTGTTCTTTCTTTCTACTACGCCATTCTGATGTGGAGTTCTAGCTGGCTGAATATTGTCTCCTGATACCATGTTTTTCACAGTATTCTGTAAATTCATTTGAAATGAATTCTCCTCCTCTGTCTGATCGTAAGCATTTGACCCTTTTTCCTGTTTCATTCTCAACTAGCTTTTTGAAGGATCTAAACATTTCAAAAGCTTCTATTTTATCTTTTAGGAAAAATATCCATGTCATTTTGGAATAATCATCGATACACAGCATAAAGTATTTGTCGCCGTTTATGCTTTGAGTTCTCATGGGTCCACATAAGTCTATATGAATAAGTTCCAAAGGCCTGCTAGTGTGGTATTCTTTTGTTTTAAATGAGACTCGGTTTGATTTCCCTTCTGACATGAAGCACAAACATTGTTTGAAGGTTTTTTAATGGTTGGAATATCTCTCACTGCTTGTTTCGAGCTAATTTTCACCAAATTATCAAAACTTATGTGTCCAAGCCTCTTGTGCCACAACCAGTTCTCTTCTTCTTGTCCAATGAAACACGTACCTTCTGAAGTTTCTAAGAGTGTGTACAAATTTCCATACGTCCTTGAAATAGTTGCTATCAATTTCCCATTGTTTATTTTTTTGACTTCACAACCCTGCTTTTTGAAGACTACTTCATGTCCTTTATCACAGATTTGACTGATACTTAACAGGTTGTGTTTCAAACCATCCACAAATAAAACTTCTTCTGACTTGATTTTCCCTTCACTAATTTTGACAGATCCTTTTCCTATTATTTTGGCTCCATCATTATTTCCAAACTTCACAGAGCCACCCTCATATTTTTGTAGTTTTTCAAATTTCTATTTATCACATGTCATATGACTTGAGCAACCACTGTCAAGAATCCATAGTACACTTTTATTCTGAGCCCTAAAAGTTGTTTGCACTATTAAAGATTCCTTTTCTTCCTTGAGCTATTCTTTCTGTTTCCATTCGATTTTGACTATGGTATTGGGTTCTAACTTGGATTTCCCCTTTTCAGGATCTTGCACATATCTTTCAAAAATATTTCTATTCTATTTTGCCCTATATGGTTGAATTCTTCTTTTTTGAGATTGATTTGAAACAGAAGTACTATGACAGTTTCTAGCAATGTGCCCAAAGTTGTGACAATTAAAACATTCTACTGCATAACTCATTAGAGAAGCAAAGGTATTTCTACTAGTGAAACTTCTTGGACCTACATTATACTTGTAGTTAGCAATTTTATGCCCATAACCATTACATTTGAAACAAAAACCATAAAATTAATGATTGAACCTGAAATATGGTCTTTGCCAAGTTGTTGCAGGAGCCTTAGATCTTCTTTTATTTTGATGTGTGACCTTGGTAAAGCCATCATTGTCAGTTCCTATTTCAAGACTGGCATTACTGCTTTCTTTTGCTTGATTTATTTTTCTTTCAGTAGCCTGTTTCTTGTCTTTAATCTTTTCATATTCAACATTGCTTGCCTTTGGTCCATTTGATGATTCTCCTTAAATAAAGCCCAGATCGAATTTGATACCTACGGTTCTTTGATCACTTAGGATTTTGTCCAGCTTCATCAAAATTTCTTCACGTTTGAAATGGCAGCTAATTTTTTGATCCAACTCTTGTATCTGTATTCGAAGACCAACATTTTCTTCTTCCAATTTGCAATAGTAATCTATCTTCGTGGTTACCAGTACTTCAAGATCTTTGAACATTTTCTTGTACTCTTCTGTCTATGTTTTTAGACTGGTTATAATGTCATTTGCATCCTCAAGCTTCCTTGATAGTTTTTATTCTTTATTTTCTTAGATTTCCATTCCATAAGAGCAGAAACCAGCTCACCTTCTAAATCAACTTCAGCCTCATATTTTTCAATAGACACTTTAGAGTTCATTCCTTCTCTCTTTTCTATGTTTTTTGCCTCTTCTAATTTTTCTACTTCAAACGCCATAAAGAGAGCCTCACTTGTTCCTTCTTCAGAGTCTTCACTAGAGCTGTCCTCTGAAGAATCTGCATTTTGGGAGATAAAACTTTTCTTTTTGAAATTGCCTTTCCTAAAGTTTGATTTCTTCTTCTAGTTACTTATTTCTTGGTGCGAAGTTTCCTCACCCTAGTTATTTTCATTGAGAGGACATTTTGTCGCAAAGTGCCCAATGCCTCCGTAGTTAAAGCATTTAAATGGTAGCTTTCCTCTATACTTTCCTTTTCCCTTTCTTAGTTTTTTGACAAAATTTGCTTCCATTTCATCTGATACATCCTCTTCTTCAGACTTTGGTTTTGTGACTTTGCATTTTAGGGCTTTGAAAGCAGCTTCTCTATCTATGGGATTAGACCTTCCTATTCTCATTTCAAAAGTAGTCAAAGAACCATGCATCTCATCCATACTAAAATGATTTAGATCTTTGGATTCTTCTATGGCAGAGACTTTAGAATCAAATCTAGGAGGGAGCGATCTTAATACCTTTTTCACGATAGTAGCATCGTTTATATCTTCATCGAGACCTCTGATTGAATTGGTGATCCCATTGACTCTTTGCATGAAAGTCTCTATGTTCTCATCATTGTCCATATTTAAAGATTCGAATTGAGCTCGATGAGTTTGAAGCTTGGCCTCCTTGATCCTATCATCTCCTTCATGAATGTTCTCTAGTTTATCCCATACATCTTTTGTTGATTCACAATTTATGATCTTGACTAGCTCACTGTCCACTAGTCCACACATGATGGCAATTTTTTGCTTTTGAATCATTTTCAAATGCCTTTTTACCAAAGATGATCTGTTGGAGCGGTGGCAGGAGCTTTGTAACCATTAACTACTGCACCCCAGATGTCAAAAACCAATGCACTAAGATATGTCTGCATTCTAATTTTCTAGAACGCATAATTAGTTCCATAAAACAATGGTGCTTTGTTCGAGGAGAACCCTTTGCCACTTGCCATTGCATCACTTCCAAGATCACCCTAGCTGTTTGAGCCTAGTAAGGAATCTAGCTCTGATACCAATTGTTGTAATCACAGTGACACTGAGAGGGGGGTGAATCAGTGTGATCTTTAAAATTTCTAATATATATAGTTTTAAATCCAGTAGCTATTTAAAATTGATAAAAGAAATATCAAATGCAACAAGAAAGCATGACACACAACACAATAATTTAATGAGGTTCACCAATGTGGCTACTCCTCAAAATGACTGCTTGGACTACCATCCAAATCCAGCCAATGCAAAGCTACAACTTTACAATATATTTTACTAGCACCAACTGGAAGGAGCACCAACCCCTTAGCTTTATCTGTTACAAATAGAATGGAGCACCAACTCCCAATTTACCAGCACCTACTGGAAAGAGGCACCAACCCCTTATGCCAAGCTGCAACTTGAAAGTCAATAATGATAATGAAAATTACAGAATAAAAATTTCATGTTATTTCTCACAGTCTGCTGTTTCTCTGCATTCTGCTACTTCTGTGCAAAACGCTTCACACTGTCCGACCACTTTTGTGAACTTCTTCACACTCTCTACTGCAATCGGATGATCGATCACTTTTGCTATCTATGCGCTATCACTTTGCACTTAGAACTCCACCTCTGCACATCGTGCTCTTCATTCATGCAATCACGATATGCACACTTCGCTTCAACTCGAACTGTGACTTCGCACTCTGCTCGACATGAACTTCACTTGCGCAATCACTCTGCTCGCATTCACACATTATCTTCACTACAACATTTTTTCAAACTCGAAGTACCCCTCCTTTTATAGAAGAAATTTTAGGAACAAATCCTAAACAACAGTCGACTGTAACCCTAAAAATTGTCGGCTGCAAACCCTAGAAATTGTCGACTGCAAACCCTAAAATCTGTCGACTACAAAACCCTAAAATTTGTCGACTGCAAAACCCTAAAATTTGTCGACCCAGATTCAACTTTGTTGGCCTCAACTTCTACTACCACCTCTATCACCTTCCTGTAACTATTGCTACGAAATAGAAACATGTCACGATATCACGACATTTTTTGTAGTCGTACGCCTTCTTGTCCTTGCTGTCACGAAATCATGACCCTTTTGGCATTTGATAGCTTTGCCTCTATTCTTGTCACAAAATCATGACACTTTGAACTTTTGCTAATGTCATTCTCATTCTTGTCACGAAATCACGACGCTTTCGGCTTCTAGAGGATTTTCTTGCAACCTTGTCACAAAATCGTGACACTTTCAGCTTTTGCTGACATCATCCTCATTCTTGTCGTGAAATCACGATGCTTCTAGCTTCTAGAGGCTTTTCTTGCAACCTATCATGAAATCATGACACTTTCAACTTTCGCTGACGTCATGCTCATCTTTGTCGTGAAATCATGACTTTTTCGGTTGTGCCTTCTCTCTCCTTTGACCTGTCATGAAATCGTGACAGAAAACATGTCGTGATATCACGACAGTTTTTGAACTTGTCTTTTTCTTTGAATTTTTGAAACTGGGTCACTTCTTTTTTCCAGGAATTGCACTTTACATAATCTGACTATCCTTTGAACTTCTGTCCTTTGCATCTGAATGACTCCTGAACTGTCTGTCCACTGCATCATTAGATCTAACTGCCTGTGTTGACAACAATGAAAAACTTCTTGCAACACCTTGCTCAACAAAAACTGCAAAACAGATGCACCGAACATGAGGCAGTTTTGGGTTGTGTGTTTCCTTCTAAAGATAGCTCAGAAATCTTGGGTAGTGTAGATAGATTCGCCGAGCGTGAGGTAGTCTACACCAAGATCATGCATGTCAGAGGGCTACGAAGAAAGCGGTAATGTATTCCAAACGGGAGATTGTAATGGCTGCGGTCATTATCTGTAATTGTTATTCCAGATGTCAGAGGGTCGGGGCCTCTATAAAAACCCAAGTGTTGTAATGAGAGGGCATGGAGGCCAGAGTTTGCAGGTGAATGAAAACTATGCCTGCGGGCTAGTTATTGTAATTGTATTGAAAATATAGAAAATATATTCTAGTTATTGTAAATGATTCTGCATGTCTGCCACCTTTTTCCAAGTAGCATTCCTTATAGAATATCGATCCAATTAGAATTTACACTACTCCAACATTCCTTTCCTCATCGAGTTGGTTCGGTACTGAATGATCCTTACTAGTTGAACCCCTATACAAGTTATATAATCATGCGTAATGGTTGAACCTCTATAGTTGTGGGATTTGACATATGCAAGTTATATAATCATGCGTAATGGTTGAACCTCTATAGTTGTGGGATTTGCCATATGCAAGTTAGATAATCCCACACATGCTCAGGATTAGCAATATATTTTCTAAGTAAATATATATGAAAGGTGTTGTGAATCCTAGATATATTAGGTGGTAGGGAAAGTCAGTAATCCATAATATTGATATTCTCCATAATATAAAGGATTTGACGTTGTGAGGATTAATTTCATGGACCTGATCACACTCTTTCTTGGCTTTACCCTTAAAAACACCTTGTCACCCATTGCATACTCTCTTGGAGATCTCTTAAGATAGGTATAATTCTTTTATAGATATACAACCTCTTTTAATTGTTATTTTATCTCCCTTAATTGTTGTTCCAATTCTCTAACCATAGTAGGTCCCAACACAATCCGGTCCTCAAGATTGTCCCACAACAATGGTGTCTTGCATTTTCTTCCATACAGTGCCTCAAATGGTTCCATTCCTAGGGTTAAATGGTATCCATTATTGTAGGTAAATTCCACGAAGTGCAGATAATCCTTCCAATGAGTTTTCTAATCTATGTAGTATATGCAAAGCATGTCTTCCAACACCTATTCTTCATTTACCCATTCATTTTTTGGGTGGTATTCAAAACTAATATTTAGTCTAGTTTTTATGGAACAATGCAAAGCTTACTAATAGAGGTGAATATGGAATCTCTATTTGATATAATCACTTTTGGAAATCCATAAAGGCAAAATATCTTTAGCAAATATATTAGCCACTACCACAACATCATACTTTGTATTTCTAGGTATAAAATGTGCAATCTTGATTAGTGTATCGACCATACAAGGATTGCATCATATTGCAACCTGTTCTTAGGCAACCCTACTACAAATTCAGAGGAAATTACTTGCCACTTTTCCTAAGGTTAGTCATTATCTTTTGACATTCAAGGCATTGAGCAACATATTCATGTATTTCCCTATTCATTATCGACCAGAAGAATGTTTTCTTCATGTTCTCGCTTATATTTGTTCTTCCAGGGTGAGAACAATATGGAGCTCTATGAGCTTCACTCATAATATTTTTACTTAAATTTCTAGCTTTGGATATTACCACTCTATCCTTAAAATAAAGGAATCCATCCTTAAATCTGAAATCCCTGCATAAATCTATGTTTTCCTCCATTATTTTCTTAATTTGATTGTAATAATAGTCCTATTTCTGATTCTCTCTGACTTGTTCCATCGAGTCAAAATGGAAATGTAATAATATAGCAATGTGTTTCCTTCTACTTAAGGTATTGTCTATCTTATTCTCTTTACCTTTTATATACTCAATACCAAAATTATATTCCATAAGAAACTCCATCTATATTCTCTGCCTAGCATTGAGTAGAGGCTAAGTAAAAATATATTGTAGACTCTGATGGTCAGTTATTAGTTGAAAATGTATTCCTACATGATAGTGTCACCAAATTTTGAGTGCAAACACTATAGTTGCTAGATATAGATCATTATTTGCATAATTATTCTCATGTCTTTTCAACTTTCTAGACCTATAGGCAATCACTGAACCATCCTAAGAGAGTACTCCTTCTAAATCCTGCATAGATTCATTTGTGCATACAAAGAAAATTCCTTGGGGTTCATGTATCTTTAATATAGGAAGTGTAGTGAGCTTTTGTTTAAGCAATTCAAAAGCTTATTTACACTTATCAGACCATATGAACTCATTTCCCTTCCTTTGCAGGTTAGTTATAGGTGCAGTAATCTTGGCATAATATTTAACATATTATATTTAGTATCCAATTAAACCCATGAAACTTTTTACTTCTGTCACATTGGTCGATGGTGGCCAGCTCAGGATAGCCTCAATTTTCTTAGGATCCACTACGATCCCATATGATGACACAATATAACCCAAATATTGCACTCTTGTCCAAAAAAAACTCACATTTAGATAAATTTCCAAACAATTGGTTTTCCCTTAATAAACACAACATGATTTTGAGATGTCAAACATGTTTGGCTTTATTTCGAGAATATATCAATATATCATCCAGGAATACAAAAATAAACTTGTTTAGTTTCTTCCTGAATATGCTATTCATCAACTTCATGAATACAGTAGGTATATTCATTAATCCAAAAGGCAATATGGTAAATTCATAATGTCCATGTCGGGTCTTAAAAGATATCTTATGTGTATCCACAACTCGGATCCTAAGTTGATGGTATTTGGATTTCAAATCAATCTTGGAAAATATTGTGGTACCCTTGATTTGATCAAAGAGATATTTGATCCTAGATAAAGGATATCTATTTTTTATAGTTGATTTATTTAACATATGGTAGTCAATGCATAATCTTAAATAACCATACTTATTTCCCACAAACAGTACTGGTGCACCCTGAGGTGACACACTTGTTTTTATTAGTCCTTTCTCCAACAAAACTTGAAGTTGAATCCTCAATTATTGCATCTCAATGGAATTCATTCTATAGGGAGCCCTATGAATAGGCTCAATCCATGGTTGAAGTTTAATAGAAAAGTCAAATTCTATTTTTTAGGCAATCTAGGTAGATCTTCCTAAAATACATCCTTAAACTTCCATAGAATAGGGTGTCTCCAAAAAAAATATTCTATATTTTCCTTCTTCAACTCATTGATCTTAATTGTATATACCATCCATCCTTTTATAATGGATTTATTAAATTGCAAGGCCATAAGAATATATGGTTAAAAAATCCCCTTGTAATATTTTCAATTTATAAACCATCCTATCAACATCTGTATATTCAATCCAACGGTCTTAAAAATTAATCACTACTTTATGCACTTGCAGCAAGTCCATTCCTATTACCATGTTAAAGGCATGCAATGGAGCAATATGTAAGCATCCTATGGTAATTTTATTAGTCAAAGCGATGACCACACTAGGATAGCATTGACTTATGGAGTAGGTTTATCCTAAACCGTACTTGACGTTCCACCCATGTGTCAAAATTTTGGCCTTTCAAATATTTGATTAATTAAGCTAGCAGAAATAAAACTATTAGTAGCACCAAAATAAAATAATATTCTATCACTTATACCAATAATTTTACCTTTAATTTCAAAAGGAGTGGCTTGTCCATCTAAGTTCTTGAGGAACATAAGCTTCTACTAAGAGGGGGGTGAACAGTATAAGAATACTTTTTACTTTTCTTTCTAAATCAATATTAAGCAATGTATAAATAGCAATATAAATAGTATTAATCAAAGAAATGCACAAAATACCACACAAAATAGAGACACCACAATTTATGTGGTTCACCCAATGTGGGCTACTCCATAAAGAAAATATTTCACTAAAATTTTCTCAATCAATTTCCTGGTAATCCTTCCCAATTACAATGTTTATGGACCTCTATCCAAAGGAGACACCAATATCCTAAATCAAGTTCATGAATCTCTATCCATGGGAGAACTTCTTCTCATCTAATTTGGCTCGTGATCCACTAGAAGACTACTACCTCCACTGCACTGGCTTGTGGATATTTCTCCACTGAAGACCCTTGTCCCCACTCAAAAGACCTATCCTCACTGCCCTGGTTTATGGATCTCTATCCACTAGAGACTATTGTCCTCTCTGCTCTATCATATTCAAAGCTCTATCTCAAATATACACTAAACACAATCCATTCAGTATAGCAAAAATATGCTCAACAAGTCCACTATGAACTTGCTTAAATATGCTCAACAGGTCCACTCAAAACCTGCTCAAATCTACTCAATAGGTCCACTCAAAACTTGCTCAAATATGCTCAACAAGTCCACTCATAACTTGCTCAAATGTACTCAACAAGCTCACTCAGATCTTGTCCAATATTCTCAATAAGTCCACATAGAACTTATTCAAATATGCTCAATAATCTCACTTAGAACTTGTCCAAATCTCATAGAAACATAAAGAGAATTGTTAGAGACTCGATATGTTCTACACACAATGCTCAATAGCTTTATTAACTCAAATCAGAATATAAAATAGTTTTTTGTATGGAACTTGAACAATCACTTCATACATCCACTTGACTTGGCTCAATAAACTCTACTCAACCAATTACTCAAGAAACAACCCTTGCTCACAAACCCTTGTCCAAGCATATAAACACCAACTCAAAATAGTTCCTGCAATGCTCAACAACAAATATCACATAATAATGATACTTATGTTATCTTCAAAACCTATTTCAATTTCTTTGCACAAAAACTCACTTCAACAACAATGCTTATAAATAAATATTCACATAACAATGATACTCATGTTCTTTTCAAACTCTAACTCAAGTTCTTCACACAACCAATGGCTTCAACAACAATGCTTATAAAATAAGGTTCTAATCACAACACTTAATTCCACTAAGCCTTGAAGCATTAACTCAAAAAAATTTCAAAAAGGAAACCATAATCAAATCCTTTTTACTCCAAAATTTATTTTCTATAAAGCCAAACAATTAAATCAACCAAGGAATAATTTTCCCATACATTTTTTTTTGACAAGTAAACCACACAAATCTGCCACACTCACAATTACTTCTTTGCCAATCTCAATAAAGGTTAGAAGAAAATAATTTCCTCAACAAAACACAATGCAAAATGGTATCAAAATTACACATTATCACTCCAACTTAAATAATATTAAACACCTTCACAATAATCTTCTTTAACAAAAAAACCCCTTATTAAAATTCAAACAATACTCAAAAGTCTTAATTCTCCAATATGCCAATATGATAATTAAGACTATTAAAAACTAAATTCAAAACTCCTTATTAATCCTAATTGACACTTTTCAATAACCACCACTATCCAACTAGCAACCCTTCTAATAAAATATGACTAACACCCCTTTTATCTCCCAACTTAGGCAATAATTAAATTTAATGTAAAAATATTTACCTTGCCTTCAGATGGATTCGAACCCTCAACAATGCCCATGACAAACACCTTAGCCGTGGCTCCAACCATCGCATGAGCTATGTGATCGTTTGAAACATAAGAAGCACCACATGCTTCAAATCGTGTCTCCCATATTATACCTTGCAAAACATACACCTTTGGTGCCTTCAACCAACATGACTTCCAAGTACAACCACCATGTTTCGAACACTGGCCTCCCTGCTTACAAGCTCTTTGGCCATTGCCCACTTGCCACTATGCCAAGCTGCCCAGTTTTATTTCGAATGATCGACGTCTTTTGCATTATTTTGTTCACTGGCACACAAAATTCGCAAATTTTTTCACGAGCTCTTCTTTCCAATTCACATGCAATATTAATCAATTGAGAAAAGATAAAGTTTTAATGCCCTTTGGGCATAGGTATATATATTAATTTCCTCCAAGCTTGTAAAACATCAGTGCTTCAAATTCTTTCACCACCATGTAACGTCGGTAAAGGTTAGGACCTTAATAAATACGCTTTGAATATTTTTAAATCCAAACCCATCTGTTTGTATTGTAAAATATTATAAATATTTTGCGTTGGTATTTTAACCATATCACTTAATATTATAATAAAAAATATTATAATGTTATATCATTTTGAGTTTATTCCTTCCTTCTCATTGCATACCATGGTGTGAATAATATTTATTTATAAAATTTAAATTCTCATTGAATTTAAATAATTTATAAAATAAATATTATATCTCCTTTTTAAATTTGCACAAGCCTCCTTGGAATTTATATGAAACACATTTTAAACTAAGCTTCTATATACTATTAAGATATTTTGGAGCCCTTTTCCCTTTAACTTTTGCACTGATTCTATTGACCTTTGGCCTTTTTCTGGGATATAAAATGATAACTTTGACAACTTTGTTCCTTGATGAAGTCCTTGACATTAATGATGACTTCATCTAGTGACATCAATGATAAATTTGACGTAGGGAATCAAAATGTCCAAAAATATCCCCCTTTGTAATTGATGGTAAACCAAACTCTTTTTACAAAAACTTGACTTGTTTTTTGTCCTGATCCCCCTTGGACATTTCTCCCCCTGGCTCAATGCTCTTTTCAAGTATCAAGTCTCTCCCCCTTACTCAATTCTCTCCCCCTTTGACATCAATGTCAAAGGTTCACATTTGGGGCTCGGGGCTAAGAATAAGCCTCTTAGCTTATCCCCTCCTCCACCTCCTTTTGAGGTGGTTAATTCTGGGTGGGAGTATTTCTACTCCTAGAAGGCATTGTTCTTTGCATTTATCCTATTTCCTTATTATCTGATTATTTTGATTTCTCTAACTATTTCTATCCATGTCCATGTTTCTGTCCATGTATTTGTATTTTTTTTTGTCCATGTCTATATTCCTGTTCTTGTTCCTATTCCTATTCATATCCTTGTTCATGTTCTTGTTCATATCCATGTTCCTTTTCCTATTCCTGTTCCTATTCCTATTCATGTTCATACATGTTTCTGTGATGTCTGCTCTACACCACTTTGTTGTGTGACCATAATTATTACACTTATAAAACTTGATGTTATTATTCCTTGGAGGTGCAAATGTCTTAGGATTTCTCCTAGTGAAGCCATATCCTCTTCTATCATGAATCTTGCAATTCATTACCTTATAACCAAACTGATTACATGAGTAGCAATACCTATGAAAAAGCTATATGTTCCCAATTTCCTATCATACATGTGTCTTGCATTATGAAGCCATGTGCCCAAACCTATGATATTTAAAGCATATTCCATGGAAGCCTCCTTGTCTTGACCTCATTGGTCTCTTATTCTGCTTGCTATTCCATATGTATCTTCTTTGTGCATTTTTCATGTTTTTGTTGAACTCTCTATTATCCAACTCATCCTCTGATGTCTCACTTTATTTCACATTGTTTTTTTATGAAGTATATTCATCTAAAGTTTCTTCTCCTCTAAAACTTGAAGTTTAATCTCCTTCCCATTTCTTTTGAACTTGTTCAAATCCAAGACCTGTTTTTCTTGATGTAGGCTTTTGTATCATGATGAACTTATCCAAGTTCTTTGACCTATTTTTGAACCGTTTCATATTGAACTTGGAGTCTTCTAAATATTCTCTTAGTAAAGTCTCTTCTTGTTCTAAATTCTCACATTCCAAGATATTTTCTTTGAACTTATCTTTGAACCTTTTTTATTTAGCCTTTGATTTTTCTAAATCTTCTATAAGCAATATTCTCTCTTCATCGCATTCCTGAAACTGAATTTCAAGTTTAGAGTGTTGCTTTCTTTCCTTATTTACTATGTCAAGGGAATATATAAGTTCTCCCTTGAGATCATAACCATCCTTTTCTGAATATTTCTCTATTTGTTTACCGTTGTCCACAACTCTATTTTATTTTAGCTTATTTTATATAGGATCACTTACTTCTTCTAAAGCCATTAGAATATTTTCATCTAGTCCTTCAAGTGCATTCTCATATTCATCATCACTGAAACTATAAACATCCCTTGTACAATTATATTCAAGATGTCCAAAGTTACCACATATAAAAAACTTGAGAATGATTGGAGTCTTTTTATTAACTGGTTATTTTTCTTCAATCATAGATAGGACTTCATCTCTAACATTGTCTAAAAAACTAGCATCACTATCACTTGAGTACGTACTTGCATTATCCACATAGTAGCTTCTTTTTTGCCTCCAAATAACTTCTTTTCTTGTCTTCTTTTTCCATCATTGCTTTTATTTTTATGCTTATCCTACCTATATCTTTATGATCCCTTGTTCCTGTGATTCTATTTTTCTTCACCATTGTTGTTCTTAGGTTCTTGAAAATCTGTTGCAAAATGTCCATACTTTCCACAATTGAAACACTTAATAGATATTAGATCTGTGGATATTCTATAGTCCTTATCACTTCTACCATAGTTAGCTTCATCACTAAATGAATCATTGCTTGATTCTGAATTCTTACCTTTTTTCTTATTGGTTGCTTTGAATGTTGCTTCCTTCTGGGAAATAGGATATTTTGTTCTTATCTCAAATATTGTGAGCATACCAAACAACTTATCTCTTGTCAAAGTATCACCATATATTGATACATATATAGCAAAAATATGTTCACTAAATCTTTTTGGAAGAGATCTTAAGACTTTATCACAAACATCTGATTCATGAATATTCATACCAAGTCCTCGCATATCATTAACAACCTCATAAATTTTATTTAGGTAAGCACTAATATTTTCCTATTCGTTCATTCTTAATTATTCAATTTATCTCTTGATATTTTAACTCTTTGCTTTCTTGACACTTTTATCTCCTTCATATATATTTTGCAATTTATCCCGCATCTCTTTTACAGTTTGACAATGCATACCTTTCATAGACTCTGTTATACACAAACCTATCACAAGTGCATTGATTGATTTTGAATTGTAGTTTTGTAGAAGCTTACCTTACTTATATGTAGGAGGATTGATTAAGAGATCATCTCCAAATTCCACTAATTCCCAAATTTTATTGCCAAGTGCCATCAGATAGATATTCATCATCATACCCCTATACATATAGTAACTTCAATCAAATAATGGTGTTGAATTATTTGAGGACACTTCCTTAGGATCCATTGTGTTCTTGTTAGCCTTTCCTTCAAGCTGTTAAACTCTTTTAGAGGAACCCAATCTTATACCAATTGAAGAATACAAGCTTATACTTAGGGGGGGATGAAAAGTATAAGACCACTTTTTACTTTTATTTCGAAATAAATATTAAAAAATGTGTAGATAGAAATATTAATAGTAGTAATCAATACAATGCATAAAACACCACACACAATAGATACACCATAATTTATGTGGTTCACCCAATGTGGGCTACTCCACGGAGAAAATATTTCACTAAATTTTTTTCAATCAATTTATTTGGAATCCTTCCCAATTACAATGTTTATGGACCTCTATACAAAAGAGACAAATACCCTAAATCAATTTCGTGAATCTCCATCCATATAATAACTCATCCTCTACTTTTCCTTGTGATCCTCTAGAAGACTATTGCCTCCATTGCACTGGCTTATGGATATCTCTCCACTAAAGACCCGTTCCCCACTCAAAAGACCTATCCTTACTACCCTGGCTTATGGATCTCTATCCACTAGAGACTATTGTCCTATATGCTCTGTCACCTCCAAAGATCTATCTCAAATATGCACTAAACATAGTCCATTTGGTCTAGCACAAATATGCTCATCAAGTCCACTTAGAACTTGCTCAAATATTCTCAACAGGTCCGCTCATAACCTGCTCAACAGGTCCACTCAAAACCTACTCAAATTTGCTTAACAATTCCACTCATAACTTGCTCAAATATACTCAACAAGCTCACTTAGAACTTGTCCAATCTACTTAATAAGTCCACACAAAAATTATTCAAATCTGCTCAACAAGCTCACTCAAATCTCATAGAAACATAAAGAGAATTGTTAGAGACTCAATATGTTCTACACTCAATGCTCAATCACTTTCTTAACATAAATCAAAATATAGAATATTTTATTTCATGGAACTTAAAAAATCACTTCATACATCCACTTGACTAGGATCAATCAACTCTTCTCAACCAATTACTCAAGAAACAACCCTTTCTCACAAACCCTAGTACAAGCATATAAACACCAACTCAAAATATTTCCAACAATGCTCAACAACAAATTTCACATAAAAATGATACTCATGTTATATTTAAAACCTATTTCAAGTTATTTGCACAACAACTCACTTGAACAACAATACTTATAAATAAATATTCACATAACAATGATACTCATGTTCTTTTCAAACCCTAACTCAAGTTTTTCACACAACCAATGGCTTCAATAACAATGCCTATAAAACAAGGTTTTAATCACAACACTTAATTAAAAAAAACTTTGAAGCATTAACTCAAACACTTTTTGAAAAGGAAACCCTAATCAAATCCTTTTCACTCCAAATTATTTTCTAGAAATCCAATCAATCAACTCAACCAATGAATAATTTACCGATACATTTTTTCTCGATAAGGAGTAGACCACAAAAATCTGCCACACTCACAATTACTTCTTTGACAATCTCAATAAGGGTTACAAGATAATAATTTCCTCAAAAAAACACAATGCAAAATGATATCAAAATTACACCTTTTCACTCCAACTTAAATAATATTCAACACCTTCACAATAATATTCTTTAACACAAAACCCCTTATTAAAATTAAAAAAATACTCAAAAGTCTTAATTATCCAATATGCCAATATGATAATTAAGACTTTATTAAAAACTAAATTCAAAACTCCTTATTACTCCTGAAACTTTTCAATAACCATGACTATCCAACAAGCAACCCTTTTAAGAAAATTTGACTAACACCTCTTTTATCTCTCAACTTAGGCAATAATTAAATTTAATGCAAAAATATTTACCTCACCTTCAAAGGGATTCGAACCCTCAATAATACCCACGACAAACACCTTAGCCACAACTCCAAATTTCACGTGAGCTACATGCTTGTTTCAAACTTAAGAAGCACCACATGCTTCAAATTGTGTCTCCCACCTTCTACCTTACAAAATGTATGCCTTTGGCACCTTCAACCAACATGACTGCCAAGCATAGCTGTTGCATTTCGTATGCTGACCTCCTTGCCTACAAGTTCTCTAGCCACTGCCCACTTTCCACTAGGCCAAGCTACCTGGTTTGCTTTCGAATGATCAACATCTTCTGCTTTATTTTGCTCACCGACACACGAAATTCACAAACTTTATCACAAGCTCTTCTTTCCAATTCACATGCAATATTAATAAATTGAGCAAGGATAAAGTTTTAATACCCTTTGGTCATAGGTATATATATTAATTATCTCCATGCTTGTAAAACATCGGTGCCTTGAATGCTTTCACCACCATGTAACATCAATGAAGGTTAGGACCTTAATAAAGGCACTTTGAATATTTTTAATTCCAAACCCATCTTTGGGTATTGTAAAATATTATAATGAATATTATAAATATTTTACTTTGGGATTTTAACCATATCACTTAATATTATAATAATAAATATTATAATATTATATCCTTTTGAGTTTATTTCTTCCTTCTCGTTGCATACCATGGTGTAAATAATATTAATTTATAAAATTTAAATTCTCATTGAGTTTAAATAATTTATAAAATAAATATTATAACTCCTTTTGACTTTGCACAAGACTCCTTGGTATTTTTATGAATATTCCATATATTATTAAGATATTATGGATCCCTTTTACCTTTAACGTTTGCACTGATTATCTTGACCTATGGCCTTCTTCCTAGATATCAAATGACAACTTTGACAACTTTGTTTCTTGACGAAGTCCTTGACATTAATGATGACTTCATATGGTTACATCAATGAAAACTTTGACTTAGGGACTCAAAATGTCCAACAGTTCTAATTTCTTGTAGTTGCATTTATCTTGTGTGTTGGTTCCTTAGGTGCAATTTACCTGTTCATCAGTTCTTTTCCTTTTGTATTCATCCCTTCTCTTTGTGGAAAATTAGTGGTATAATGAGATGCTTTACATAGAAAACATCATTCCTTGGGTCCCATATGTTATTTTCATTTTAAATATCCCATTGTTATCTCTTCCTTGGACAATTTAGTCTATCCTTATGGTGATTTATTACCACCATTGCCACAATTATCTCATCTATGATTCCTTCCTTGAAACCTTCCTCTAAACTTTCCTTGCTTACTATCTTCTTTACCATCCTTCTTAGGAGTGCTCTTGATAGCTTGCTCATGCTCCCATTTCATGAACCTTGAACTATTTCTCTTTCTTAATGCGTTTTTCCCTACTCATATAGCCCCTCATAGTCAAATTAGGATTTAAGATATGTCTTAGCTTTCCTTGCCAACTCATAAGCCTTTTGCAATATTTTGGGTTCTCGCATATCCACTTCTTGACCTATCCAAGGATCTATTCCTAGTATAAACTTGTGGATATTCATTTTCTTAGTATAAGTGGGTACATATTTCACCAGCTTAACAAATTTTTGATAATATCTTTCCACGGTCCTTATTCCCTGATGAAGTTTAGTGAACTCATCATACTTTTGGGAATAGAAATATTTTGTAAGAAACCTTTCTTTGAAGGCTTTAACAAACTCTTCCCACTTCAAATTAACTATAGTTGCTAGATTTTGTTCCTCACTAAGGGTTTTCCACCAGGCCAAACCGTCTCCTTGTATATGTAGTGTAGCATAGGATGTTCGAGTACCTAAAGAAAAATTCTTCATAATGCAGTAAGTCTCTCTCCTTTAACCAAGCCTTGGCATTATACCGATATTTCTCATTGTTAAACTTGAAAGACTTTATATATTTCATTTCCTTACCCAGATCGACCTCCAATTAGACACTATCCATATGTGCCTCAATGAGTGATTCATCCACTCGTCCTCTTCTTGGATTATCAGACCATGTTTCTCTACTCAGCACAACCTCCAATAGCTATTTTTGGGTCTCCACCTGCTTACGAAGTAGAGCCACTATTTCAGTGAAATTCTAATTTCCATTGAGATTCTCTGTCCCAACCTCAAGTTTTCCATTTTCTACATTGGTTCCTTGAGTTACTCTCATTGATGGGGCAACACTCCCTCTTCTTATTTTTGGTGGTACTGTCCCCTGACCACATACAAAGAGGTAGTTAGGTGTAAATTTCCAATTTTGTTATGGTATTTTCACCTACCGACTAACTTCTTGTTTAACTATTGGTTTTATCATTTTCCTAAAAAAAAACAAACAAAGACAAACCTATTTTTAATATTTTCTAATATAAATTTTGCATAATGATCAAATTTAACTTTACGAACCATGCTCTAATATAAAATGTAACAACCCAAAATTCCACACTCATTTTTTTTTTCAAGTAGCTTAAGGACATCAACCCTCTCACAACCCACTTCCTTTCTAGCCTCAATGACCCACAGAAAAGTGTTTAAGTTTCTAAGAGAGTTCATTAATAGTTCTAACTAAACCCAGTTACCACCTTCCTCTTTATTTCCTTTGAAAAGGAATTCCTTGTAGGCCCACATATCTACAAATGTCATTCAATGTAGGAGCATACCTTCTATGTCTATCGAAAGGTAATGCTCAACACATCACTCTACACAAGTCACTTAGTGCAAATCTATTCCTTTTCTATCCTTTTAAAAGGTTGATGCACATTTGTGAAATCCCCATTGGTCCTTCAATATGTTTCTATATCCTAGCAATGACTGGTGTACTCCTTTTAAGGAGTTGGTCTACCTGGTAGCAACTGATTCTTTTTAATCTTATAGTTAGGTAACCACATCCATTATCTCTTGGTTTAGTTTAGAATTTTATTAAACTAATATCCTAGGATTCTTTTTTTGGTGCATCATTATTGTAGCTCAAGAGAGTGGATATTATGAGAATGGGTTTGGAATATAGTTTAGATATACCATATGAATGTGTAGGCCATTTTATTCAATCCCTTCTCGGTCCATGCAAGCTCATAGCTCACAGGTATCTATTTTAATTCTTGGTAAGTTCGAAAGACTTTGCTCTAACGTAACTTATTCCAAGAGAAATTTCACCACTAGTAAACTTACCCATAAAACCTTTTCGTCCACCCTTAGAACAACAAAATTTAATGCTTATGAGTAGTTTACTAATTTTATTAAAACATGCATTCGTGGGAAAAACAAGGACTCTTTGCCCAACAAGATTATAAATAGATTTAACATTTACTAAAGTCTTCCTTGAACACAACTCATAGACAACCCTTCGGAATTAAAACACAAGTTCTTTTTAAAATCATCAATCAACTATTTACCATTTCCATATTACATATTTGTAAACTAGATTAATACACAAAGAAAGCTTCCAATAAAAATCCAATTTCTATAATAATTATGGATAGTTCATTACAACAGTGTAGTTCTAATATATCCACTGCGGTGGAATTAATAATTTAGATTATCCATATAATATCTAATTACAAACTCCTTTATACATAAAAATTTAATCTTAAACTTTCCTACAAGACTACCTAATAAATAAGAAAATATCTAGTGCTTCTAATACATGGTAATACCAGACTTTCTTGGTAATTCAGCGAGAGACTTTCTCCAAAACTCTATTAAAATCACATTGTTAGTGAATTACTATTCATAACAACTTGTCACTATTGCAAGACCGGTTCTCAGTATACCCGAACAGATACATCTTGGTCACCAGAAAGATATTTTGCATACACCAGGATCAGAAACGACACCCAATCAAAAGATCACAAGACTAGTACATATATTTTTCTTTCAAATATAAATTCACACTATAACCCAAGTCTAACTTTCTAACTTCATTCTACCAAAGTGTTTCTAGTTCATCACACAAAAGCAATTTATCTCAGATAGCATGCAACAAGAGCAAGGTAATTTCCCAAACAAACCTACTCAATTTAGAACCCCATTCAATTTTCCTTCTAAAAAGTTAAGAAAGAGACCATACATAAAATTCCCATTCGAGCTACTTATTCGATTTGCCAACATGTCAATTTTTCTATAAGGTTTTACCTACACAACAATAAAGACAGAGTTCAAAATCTAGTTTTCATTGTCTTTCCCAAAGAAACCCAACAAATATGGTTTTCAAAATAAAAGTAACATTGAGACAATCATAGTAAATTGGTGTAAAAAACAACTTCAATCAAACATTAATCTTCAAAGTAAATCAAACGAAAGTGCTTTTCTATTTTTTATAGTCTGCAATTAACAAAACCACTTTTCATTTTTATTCAATAGTAGCAACAAGAATTCCAATGCCTAAAGACCACTAGCTGACTCTTAACTTATTTTTCCATAGAATTCATAATTCAAGAAACACAATAAAAAGAAAATTATTCTTCTTTAGTGAGTTCAACCCGATAAAATGATGTCTTATTTACACTTCCTACCTACAACTTGACCTTCCTTTGTTTCCTATTTGTTTCATCTCTCATGCACTCTTATTTTTCCCACAAGCTCTCTTCTTTCAAACTACCCACTACTTTATTTTTCCTTTTACTTATTGAAATATTTTTTCCTTATTTTTTAAACCTTCCACTCCAAAAGATATCATGTTCTATGCTCAACACATTACTCTCCTCCATCCACCACTAGGGATTCCAAGTAAATTTCATTAAAAGTGAAGGTGAAGGAATAGTAGCACACAAGCTCTCATGATTGCTCTCTAACAACCATCCGAAATGTGTTCACATCCTTTAGTGGAATGAAGTTACAACAAACATTAAAATTTCATAGCAACACAAACAAAGAAGCATTTCACATGATAATAATTCTACGAGGAGCAAGCTCTCTTTTAAGAACACAAATAAATCACACACGACACTAGAAACATGCTTATAACAAAATATTATTTCTTTTCAAGGTACCAAACTAGAATATATTTCAAAACAAACACAAGACTCCATTCCCTAGAAACTCAAAAACAACAAGCAATTCCATAATCATTCATCCTTTAAATAAAAATAGCTATTTTGATGCTAAGAATTCCTTAGCTAAGGGTCAACATAATTAAATTCCTTTTATGCAAGTCATGTTATGCATTCTCCATGAAAGAAGCACTCATTCATGTTGCTTCCAAATACTTCATCGATTAACCCATCACATCATTTCCTGTGGAATTTTTCTTTCTTGGTGATCAATTATTTTGGCCACCCATGGAAAATATTTTCATACAAAAAGTGCTATTCCATTAGAAACATATTATTCTTTCATAAACTAAATTTACAAGGATGTTAGCATGAGAGGATGATCAATCAATCCACCACATAATTCCATCAACAATACATAATTTTCCATGATAAATACATAGATAGATAGTCCATCATATTTTTCAAAAATAGTACTAACACATCATGTAAACATAAGCAAAGTCCATCATCTTCTCAAAAGTAGCACTAGCACATCATGAAAACATAAGCAAACCATAAAACCAAGCATTGGCCAAGGGAGGGTCATGATAGGGTAATTCACTAAATATGAGGCCCACTACATTATTTGCTTATATTGTTTGTTGAATGGATGTGATGGATGCAAATATTAGAAATCAAGATCATGTTGGATGCCCCAAGTTTGCGATGGACTTGTGTTGTCATAAATTAACCTTTTAAGATGATTGAAATCTAAGATGATGAAGTAAAGTAACCAATAACCTAGGAGCCCATTGTCCTAGTGACTGTAGAAAATTCCTTAGTGCAAAATGATGAAGTGTAAATTTTTTATATTTTGTAACCCCAAAGAGTAAGCATCAATGCCAACCTTAGGCAAATTTTCTTGAACACTGGTCACTCAAAACTACAATGCAAAAAATAGAGCAATGAATCCTAAAAATACCTTGCTGAAATCAAATTTTACTGATTGTGTTTATCGTCTATTTTCAAATTTGAGAAATCATGAGGTACAATGTGGACTAGTAAACCATGCATGAGTGGTGGGGAAACTATGCAAGGGTGATTTCGACTATGGAACCATAAACTTGCAATTTCAACTGAGTGGCTGATTGCTTCAAAGGATGGCTCTAGGTTTCAAGTCTAAGGTTTCCTCGAGATGTGTGTGAACCTTTGGTACAATTTTGGTAGCATGATGCTATGTGTACTCAGTATATTTTATTTTATGGGGTGAAGTTGACTTTATAGACTGATGCAGGAGCATCCAGTGGCACCAGATGTAGAGGCATCCAGTGGCAGGAGGGCCACTTCTGAAGAGTCGACTCAAGAAGAAGAAGAAGAAGGCAAAGAAAATTTTTCTAAGGCAAAAGTTGAAAGTTGTAGCGAAATCGCAACATCACGAAATTGTGACATCGAAGGGAGGCCAGGGTAGAAGAAGTCAGGAGTAGCGAAATCATGACATCGTGATTTTGCGACGTCGCAAAATCACGATGTCAAGTCGAGGCAAAGGCAAGAGTCGAAAGCAGTAGCAAAATCATGACATCAAGGTGAGGCAGAGGCAGGAGTCGAAAGCAATAGCGAAATTGTGATGTCACGATTTCACGACATCATGAAATTGTGACGTCAAGGCAAGGTGGAGGCAGGAGTCGAAAGCAGTAGTGAAATCACGATGTCAAAGAATAAAGCAGGGCAAGGCAGAGGGTGGTCACGATATCGTGACATCAATTGAAAAATAAGGCAAGGAGGAAGTTTCATCACAATATCGTGATGTCGCGATATCGTGATGTCGCAAGAAAAACCAAGGCAAGGTGGGAGTTGGTCGCGATATCGCGACATGTCACGATATCGTGACAAAAAATGCAAAGGAGCGCAGGGGGGCTAAAACTTCGCGATATCGCGACGGAGAGAGAAGAAGATGAAGAAGAAGAAAGAGATGGCGAGAAACCGTGACAGGTGGTATTTTCAAAGGTTGTCAAGGACGACACATGGCACAAGGTGTAGTTAAAGTGGGTGATTACCTAGGAGCATGGGAGATGAAGAGGATGGGCGCACAGAGTATACTGACAAGAAGTAACGATGACAGGGACCGTGCAGAGTGGGGTCTTAAATCGAGTTGGTGTCCTAATTTTTGTGTTGATGTTTCAAAGGGTCTGGGCCTCTATAAAAACTCAGTCTTTGTAATAAATTGGGTTGGTGACCTGATTAATGCGGAAGTTGTTTCAGAGGGTTGAGGCCTCTATAAAAACCCAATTTAATGTATGAGATCGGGTGGTGGATCGAAGATTGCACGCAGAGTGTGGAAGTGAGAAGACCAAGCCGAGCGCTAGTCATTGTAAAGCCTGTAGGCTGTTTGTATGTATTTTTCTAGATTTAATAGAAGAAAAATTTGGGAATTGTGTGAGTGATTGCGTGTGGATTTTCCCGTCCCCCATCAGTGGTATTAGAGCTAGTGTTCCTGAGTGCATAAATTGTTCGTCAACCATGAGGCAGTTTGCACCAGGATCTGTGGAAGGGTTCTGAGAGAGGAGAGAGAGTTTAGGATCCCTGAGTGTGTAACAGATCACCAAACGTGAGGCAGTTACACCAGGATCTATGAAATATGATGACAATGAGAGAGTTCAAGGCATTGTAGAGGCAAGTGCAAGCCCTATAGGAGGAACTGCTCATAAGAGATTTGCAGAGGCAAGTGAAGGCCCTGCAAAAGGGGCTGGGTGAGGATAAACTGAAAAGAAGAGGCTAGGGAGAAGGAACTGGCAGAAGAAAATATGGAGTGCTTCAAAATTTGAAGCCATTAAAGACTACAGATAAAGAGGTGTGCAGCGGTACCGGGACCTGCCTGGAAGAAGACAAAGATTTTTTTAGGCAAGAGAAGGAGTGTAAGCAGGCTGCAGAGGAAGAAGTATGCAGCAATGGGAGAATATTTCTGGAGGAAGACAAAAGTTATGTGGACCAGGAGAAGGAGTTGGAGCAGGCTGCTAAGCCAGAGAAATGTTTAGGGGTGTTGCAGGAGGCAGGAACCAGACCATGCAGAAGTGAAGATCACTTCTCCACTTACCCTGGGTTTCTGATGCAGGAGCATCCAGTGGCACCAGATGCAGAGGCATCTAGTGTTAGGAGGGCCACTTCTGAAGAGTCAGCTCAGGAAGAAGAAGAAGAAGGCAAAGAGAATTTTTCTAAGGCAAAAGTTGAAAGTTGTAGCAAAATCGTGACATCACGAAATTGCAATGTCGAAGGGAGGCCAGGGCAAAAGAATTTAGGAGTAGCGAAATTGTGACATCGTGATTTTGCAACATCACGAAATCATGACATCAAGTCAAGGCAGAGGTAGGAGTCGAAAGCAGTAGCGAAATCATGACGTCAAGGCGAGGCGAAGGCAGGAGTCAAAAGCAGTAGCGAAATCATGACATCGCAATTTTGTGATGTCACAAAATCGTGACATCAAGGAGAGGTGGAGTCAGGAGTCGAAAGCAATAGCGAAATCATGACGTCAAAGAAGAAAGTAGGGCAAGGCAGAGGGTGGTCATGATATCGCGATGTCACGATATCGTGACGTCGCGATATCGTGATGTTGTGATATCGTGACGTCATGATATCACAACGTTAATTAAAAACTAAGGCAAGGAGGAAGTTTCGTCGCAATATCACGATGTCGCGATATCACGACGTCATAAGAAAAACCAAGGCAAGGCAGGAGTTGGTTGTGATATCGCGACATGTCACGATATTGTGACCAAAAATGCAAAGGAGCATAGGGGGGCTAAAACGTCATGATATCGCGACAGATAGAGAAGAAGACGAAGAAGAAGAAAGAGATGGTAGGAAACTGTGATAGGTGGAATTTTCAAAGGTTGTCAAAGATGACATGTGGCACAAGGTGCAGTTAAAGCAGGTGATTACCCAGGAGTGAGGGAGACAAAGAGGATGGGCACGCAAAGTATCCTGATAGGAAGCGTCAATGACAGGGACCGTGCAGAGTGGGGTCTTAAATCGGGTTGGTGTCCCAATTTTTGTGTTGATGTTTCAGAGGGTCGGGGCCTCTATAAAAACCTAGTCTTTGTAATAAATTGGGTTGGTGTCCCGATTAATGTGGAAGTTGTTTCAGAGGGTCGGGGCCTCTATAAAAACCCAGTTTAATGTATGAGATCAGGTGGTGGATCGGAGATTGCACGCAGAGTGTGGAAGTGAGAAGACCAAGCCGAGCGCTGGTCATTGTAAAGCCTATGGGCTATTTGTATGTATTTTTACAGATTTAATAGAAGAAAAAATTTGGAATTGCGTGAGCGTTTGCATGTGGATTTTCCCGTCCCCCATCATAGACCCCTTAGGATTTTTGAGGGAAATGGGAGGTTGCAAGTCAGGATTACCAAGTGGCAATCCAAGGCTGCCAAATGGAGGAAGCAATTAGAGTGAATCACCTAGAGTATATCACTTAATTAGGGTGATGTGGTTGCAAGTGGAGTGAGGTATAAGGCTTGTCCCATGTGAATGGATAAAGGGGACAAGGGTGTGTGATATTTAGAAAGGGATGTTAGTGAGGTGGCTAGGACACATGTCTAGTGGGTAGGTAGGGTATCTTAGGATGCTTTTCCAAATTTAATAAATCTAAAAAATAAAATAAATGTGATGGATTTTATACACCTATGTCTAAAATTAGGTATATAATTTTACTATACAGGATTATAAACACCGCCTTGCTCATCTATAGAAGTAGCTAAGGCTTGGTAAATTTAAACGTAGTGCTCCATTGATGCAAGTGCTTGGATTTTGTTTTTTGTTAGCAGTTTGGCTTGACTCTAGGTCATTAGCATAAGCTGGGGTAAAATGAGGTGGAAAATGTGAATGTATGTGTGTGAATATATGATGGAAATACAAATTAAAAACACACAATTAAAAAAAAACAATTTTTTTTTTAACTTTGATTTTTTTTTTGAAGTTTTTGATTTTTTTTTGTTTTCGAGTTTCTGTGTGTTTTGATGTCTTTGGAATTTTAAAGTTTTTTTTTTTTTTGTTGGGGGGGGGGGGTTAAAATGAGGGAACTCAACCAATATGGTGACTAGGAACACTAGTGCCAAACATGAAGTTCTCAAAAGAGTCTAGGGTACACCGCTTAAAACCCACAATGTGGGGAGGGTTCGCCTAACTCTTCCATTTTGAATCGACAAGCATTTACAATAGTGGGAGACACTTTGAACACATGTGAACTATTCTAGCTTAATATTGTGCCCTATTATATCTAAGGTGTCTAGGAGGTAAGCCAGTGGAAGGAGGTGAATTCCAATCTTACCAATCTGAATTGGTGGTTGGTGATGAAGTCCAACCTTACCAATGTTATTGTGATACGTGCAAGTGTGTGTGGTTTTTATTTTTATTTTCTATGATTTTTATAAACAATGTGCAAAAATAAATCGTAAAATGAAATCTAGGATGCAATTTTTATTTAAATGCATACAAATGCAATCAAATACAGACAAAAAAAATAGAATAGAAAAACAATTTTTTGGTAATTTTTTTGTTTTGATAATATTTTTTTTTATTTTGTATTTGGTGTGTTTTGATGTTTTTTTTTTAATGACTATGTAGAATTTAAAATAAAAGCTAAAGATGCAAACTGTGATGCAAAAAATATTATACCTAAATTTTTTTTAAGACGAAAAAATGCAATGGAGTTGAGGACGTTATGGTGGAATTTTTTTTTTGAATTTTTCCTTTTTGTTTTTTTATTTACATTTTTTTTTTGGCAATTTTTTAGTTTTGATGGTTTTTTTTTAAGTTTTGTTTTCATGATGTTTTGATTTTGTTGTGTTTTTTTTTGGTTGATTGTTTGAAATTTTTGTTTATATGTTTTTTTTTTTAATCTTTTGTTTGTTTTGTTTTTATGATTTTTTTTTTACAATATTTTGACATGTTTATTATTATTATTATTATTATTGTTATTATTATTATCTTATTTGTTTTGACACACATGTTTTTTTGGTTTTGTTGTTGTTTTTGGTTTTTTTTTAAATGTTTTGAATTATTTATATATATATATATATATTAATATTTGTTTTTTATGTTTTAATATTTTTTTATTGTTGTTTTTTTTGTAGTCCTGACGTCAGGCCCACACAATCCTAATGTAGGCCTAATATCAGACCCACATAAGCATAATGTCATGTCTACACAAGCATGATACAAGCCTAATATCAGACCTATGCAAGCCTGATGTAGTCCTAACATCAGACCTATGCAATTTCAAAGGTGATGATATGAAATGATTTTGAATAATTTTATTTATGGCAATTTACCCATCCTACCAAATTGCATGGACAAACAATTACTAAAAAATGATGAAGTAAGACTTTTCTATGTTTTTTAACCCCGTGGAGTAGGCGTCAATGATAACCTTGGACAAATTTGCTTGAATACAGGTCACTCAAAAATTGAGGAACCAAACTAATTTTATTTCAAATGTGATGATATGAAATGATTTTGAATCAGTTTTACTATGGTAATTTATCCATCCTACTAGATTGCATGGATAACCAATTGTTGCAATTGCCAAATGTTTAGAGTAAATCACTAGATATAAGGTTTACTTGAGATGATGATGATGCGATATGATGATTTGAATGCATTTGTATTAATTTGAGTGTTTTTTATTAAGGAAACAAAAAATCCATGGTTACATAGTTTAAACCTCCCTTTCAAGGTTTTCCCACCACTCATGCATGGTTTACCAGTCTACACCATGCATCCATAGTTTATTAGATTCAAAAAAAGATGATAAACAAGATCGGTAAAATTTGATTTTAGTAAGGCATTTTTAGGATTCATTGCTTTATTTTTTGTATTATAGTTTGTGATTCTGGAGATAGATATTATTGTGTAATTTTCCATCTTGATCAATAGGTGCTACTAAAGAACACAAGCTTATACTGAGAGGGGGTGAACAATATAAGACCACTTTTTACTTTTCTTTCCCAAACAATATTATGCAATATATCAATGGCAATATCAATAGTAGTAATCAAAGCAATGCACAAATCACCACACACAATAGAGACACCAATTTAACGTGGTTCACCCAATGTGGGCTACTCCACGGAGAAAATATTTCACTAAAATTTTCTCAACAAATCTCTTGGGAATCCTTTCCCTATTACAATGTTTATGGACCTCTATCCAAAGGAGACACCAATCCCCTAATCAATTTCATGGATCTCTATCCACAAGAGACACCAATCCCCTTAGTTGGTTCATGGATCTCTATCCATAGGAGAACTCCTTCTCCTCTACTCTGACTAGTGATCCTCTAGAAGACTACTACCTCCACTGCACTAGCTTGTGGATCTCTATCCACAGAAGACTCTATCCTCACTCAAAATATCTTTATCCTCACTACCCTGGCTAATGGATCTCTATCCACTAGAGACTACTATCCTCTACTCTATCACCTCCAAATCTTGCTCTCAAATCTATCTCAAATATACACTAAACATAGTCCTTCGGTCTAGCACAAATTTGCTCAATATCTATCTCAAATATGCACTAAACATAGTCCTTTAATCTAGCACAAATTTACTCAATCTCTATCTCTGACTAGCACAAACCTATCCTCAAATATACACCAAACTCTATCCTCAAATCTATCCTCAAGCCTTAACACAAAGCTTGATTCAATCATAAATCAACTCTGCTAGATCTGCCCCAAACCTTAACTCAAGGTTTGAACAAATCAATCAATCAACTCTGCTCTCAAGTCTTCTCAAAGACTTACCTCAAATCTATCCACAAGTCCTCTCTAGAACTTGTCCAAACTGCTCAACAAGTCTTCACCAAGACTTACCTCAAATCTACTCAACAAGTCCTCACTAGAACTTGTTCAAATCTTCTCAACAAGTCTTCACCAAGACTTACCTCAAATCTATTGTAAGCTTCAACAAAATCCTTCACTACAATCCTTAAGTCAACTCAATCTACTCACAAGATTTCACAAATCTTTATATCTTTCCCAAACTCTACTTTTAATATCATAGAAACATATAGAGAATTGTTAGAGACTCAATATGCTTCACACTCACAACAATTCTCAATCACTTTCAAACTCTCTTGTTTTACCACAGAAACATATAGAGAATTGTTAGAGACTCAATATGTTTCACTCTCACACAACACTCAATCACTTCCAAAATACTCTTCAAATCAATTAATAATAAAGAACAATTTGTTTCATAGAACTTGAACTATCACTCCAACACTTCCAATCAATTATGCTCAATCAACTCCACTCAACCAATCACTCAATGAAAGCTTTGTCAATAATGCTTATCAAACAAATCCTAGTTCAAGATAGTTCACATAACAATGATACTCATGATCTTTCACAAACCCTAATCATGCACATGAAGGCTCACTCAATATTTCCAACAATGCTTATCAAACAAGGTTTCTAGCATCAACTCTCATTCCAGAAAAACCTTCACCAATTAATATTGGATATCTCAAAACCAAACTCAACAATGCTTATCAAACAATCCTTTTCACTCCAACTTAGCATCCACAACATCCAATCCAACAATATTTCACTCACAAGGAAAATGTGCCCATACCTTTTGTTTTGATGGAGATATGTCTTCAAAACCTGTCTTAATCACAATTAAATTTTCTTTGCCAACACTAGGGTTAGGTAGCCACAACCTATCTCAACATCTCCACAAAATAATTTTCCCAATAATAATTTTCTCATAAAAAATATCAAATCTCTTAGTACACCTTATAATCTCCAAACTTACACAATATAAGTCAACATTTTCATAATAACAAAATACACCACAATTTCCTTGATACACCTTATAATCTCCAAACTTATAAAATAAATTTCAATCACAAAAAATCAAAAATAAAATATTTTAATTCTCTTTACCTTATAACTCCCTCAAACACTTATAGCAAAATCAAATAACTCACATTGATAAATTCCCCCTCAACACTATAGTCCAAGCACAAAAAATCATGTGCCTTAGCACCACCAAAGACCTTGGGCAATGCAAAATATAATTTAAAAATTAAATACCTCCTTGTGCACTCCCATGGGATCGATCCCTAGTCAAAGCACCTACAATACCTTAGCCATAGCTCCCTAGCCGTGTGAGCTAAGTGCTCACATGGGAGTCAAAGGTGCTAAAAGTGCTTTGACTCTCCCTTGCCTACCAAGAGCCAAAAGGCTCTTGTCCCACGTCATCAGTGGGTATCGAACACAACACCTTCGCATTCTCAAAAACCTTTGCACACTCCAAAATCATTGCTAGCCCAACCATTGGTTGGTTGGTGGACTCTTCTACCTTTAACGCTTTGAATTCCTTAGAATACTAGGGTAAATAAAATATATCCTTTGTCCTTAGCTTTGCTGCTCACAAAAATATTTCGCATTCACACCAAACTCGCATGCATGAAATTAATTTTGGAGACTTTCTTTCCTTAGGGGTAAGGTTATGGTATTTATACCATATGCCTCCCTCTCTCCCATGTCGGTGGAGATATAAAATTTGATTGTTTTTGGTGCCCAACCCAACTTTGGGTTATAAACAATATTATTTTATAAATAAATTTATAATATAAATATTATAAATTATTTATAAACTACCCTTAGGCATAATTAAACTTTTAATATTATAATGAAATATTATAATATTATTTCCATTGGGCCTAGGTGATTTCCTCTTTTGCCCTTGGCCTTTTCTGACTGCCTTTAATATTATAATAATAAATATTATAATATTATTTCCTTTAGGCCTTTTCTTCAGGGTATTTAACCATCCTTTTGACCAAGCAACTGGAGCTCTTAGATCAAATCTCTTGGGATTAAAATATAAATATTTTAACCCTTCTTCTGCCAAGTCTTGTACTGATTCCTGACACTGACTCTTGACATCAATGACAACACAACTAACTCAAAATTTCCAACAATATCCCCCTTTGTCATTGATGGCAACCCTTTTTTTTATCAAACCTTTTCCTCTTTCAAAACTGCTCCCCCTGAGAAACTGCTCCCCTGATTGAATGCTCTCCCCCTAACTCAAATATCTCCCCCTTTGACATCAATGGCAAAGGGTCACCTTTGGGGCTCGAGGCTAAGAATGAGACTCTTAGCTTAGCCCCTCCCCCACCTCCTTTTGAGGTGGTTAATTCTAGGGTGGGAGTATTTCTACTCCCAACATGCACTGATATTTGCCTTTGTCTACTTTCTTCCTCAACTGATCCTTTTGATTCCTCTGACTATTCCTGTTCCTGCTTGTCTCTAGAATTTTTTCTCTACACCACTTTGTTGTATGCCCATCATTATTGCACTTATAACACTTAATGTTGTTGTTCCTTGGAGGTGCAACTATCTTGAAGTTTCTTCTGGTGAAACCATATCCATTCCTATCATGAACCCTACAATTTACTGCCTTGTGACCAAACTGATTACAAGAGTAGCAATACCCTTGAAAAAGATGCCTGTTTCTAAAATTCCCATATTCCTATCTTTCATGTGTCCTACACTGTGTAGCCTTGTGCCCAAACCTATGACATGAGAAGCATCATCCATTGAAACTACCTTGCCTTGACCCCATTGGTCTCTTAGTCTCTTCTACCCTATGTTGCTTCATGTTCCATTTGTTCCTCATTTGTGCATTGTTCCTTTCCTTGTTGAACTTTCTATTGTCCAACTCATCCTCATAAGTCTCACTCTCTCTTACACTCTCTTCTTCTGAAGCTTCTTCTTCTTTGGAGCTTGAGATTGACTCCTCTCCTTGTTTTCTTTGTACCTATTCAAAACCAAGACCTATCTTGTTTGATGTAGGTTTTTGTGTCTTGATAATCTTATCCAATTTCTTTGAGCTTCTCCCAAACCTGTGTAACTTGTCCTTAGACTCTTTTACTTCCTTCCTTAGTGAAGCTACCTCATGCTCTAACCTTTCACATTCTAAAACCTTTGCTTCTAACTTCTCTTTGAATCTCCTTGTCTTAGCTATTGAGTTAGTTAGATCCTCTATAAGATTTCCTTTCTCTTCATCACATTCTTGAAATTTAAGCTTGAGTTTTGAGTTTTGCTTTCTTACCTCCCTTAATGCATCAAGGGCATGAATAAGCTCACCCTCAAGATCAACTTCTCCTTTCTCTGATTCTTCCTCTATTTGTTTGCCTTTGGGATCATCTTCATTCCTTTTTGATTTATCTTCAATAGGATCACCTCCTTCTTCTTCTATTGCCAAAAGTAAACTTTATTCTGGTCCTTCAAGTGTATCTTCATATTCATCATCACTGAAACTGAATCCATTCCTTGTACAACTATCTTCAAGATGACCAAAGTTACCACATCTAAAACACTTGAGAATCATTGGTGCCCTTTTTCTAACATCATATTTTTCTTTTGCTAGAAATAGTACTTCATCTTTATCATTATTTGAGGAACTTTCATCACTATCACTTGAGCTCTTACCTGCCTTGTCTGCATAGAAACTCTTCTTATGCCTTTGGAAAAACCTCTTTCCTTGCTTGCCTTGTCCATCCCTACTTTTCTTTTGGTACCTGTGTTTTCTTGTTTCCCTGTTCTTATGATCCTATTTTTCTTCATCATTGCTATTTCTAGCCTCTAGACAATCAGATGCATAGTGACCATATTTTCCACAATTGAAACATCTAACTGATTTTGTACCTTTATATTTTCTTGAGTCCTTGTTCCTTCTGCCATAATTTGCTTCTTCATCATCTGGATGACTCATTGCTTGAATCTGACTTCTTACCCTTTGTCTTCTTAGTAACTTTGAAGGTTGCTTCCTTCCGGGGAATAGGTTCCTCTTTTATTCTCATCTCAAAAGTTGTGAGAATGCCATGTAATTCATCCCTTGTCAAAAGTTCAATATCTTTTACCTCTTCTATAGCTGAAATATTTTCACTAAACCTTTTTGGAAGTGACCTTAAAATCTTATCACAAACATCTATTTCCTCAACTTTAAGTCCAAGTCCTTGCATGGAGTTAACAACCTCATCCACACGAAGTAGATATGCCGCAATGTTTTCCTCATCCTTCATATTTAGGTCTTCAAATGCTCTCTTGAAATTTTGCAACTTTACCCTTTTGACCTTTTTATCTCCTTCATATATGCCTTGCAACTTATCCCAAATTTCCTTTGTTGATGTGCAATGCATAACCTTTATAAACTCTGTTTCACGTAAACCTCTCAAAATTCCATTCATTGCCTTTGAATTGTAATGATGTAGAAGCTTACCATATTTATCTGTAGGTGGAGTTTTTGGTGGTGTGTATCCATTCTCAACTGCTTCCCATATTTCATTTCCAAGTGCCATTAGATGAAACTTCATCCTTGTGCTCCATAGTGCATAATTGTTCCCATCGAACAATGGTGCTGAATTCCCTGATGATCCATTCTGAGAATCCATCTATGTTCTTGTAAGATTTTCCTTCAAGTTATTAGACTCTTCTGAAGGAACCCACTCGGATACCAATTGAAGAACACAAGCTTATATTGAGAGGGGGGTGAATAGTATAAGACCACTTTTTACTTTTCTTTCCCAAACAATATTATGCAATATATCAATGGCAATATCAACAATAGTAATCAAATCAATGCATAAATCACCACACATAATAGAGACACCAATTTAACGTGGTTCACCCAATGTGGGCTACTCCATGGAGAAAATATTTCACTAAAATTTTCTCAACAAATCTCTTGGGAATCCTTTCCCTATTACAATGTTTATGGACCTCTATCCAAAGGAGACACCAATCCCCTAATCAAGTTCATGGATCTCTATCCATAGGAGACACCAATCCCCTCAGCTGGTTCATGGATCTCTATCCATAGGAGAACTCCTTCTCCTCTGCTCTGGCTGGTGATCCTCTAGAAGACTACTACCTCCACTACAATGGCTTGTGGATCTCTATCCATAGAAGACTCTATCCTCACTCAGAATATCTATGTCCTCACTACCCTAGCTAATGGATCTCTATCCACTAGAGACTACTATCCTCTACTCTATCACCTCCAAAGCTTACTCTCAACTCTATCTCAAATCTGCACTAAACACAGTCCTTTGATCTAGCACAAATCTGCTCAATATCTATCTCAAATATACACTAAACATAGTCCTTCAGTCTAGCACAAATCTACTCAATATCTATCTCTAGTCTAGCACAAACCTATCCTCAAATCTGCACCAAACTCTATCCTCAAATCTGTCCTCAAGCCTTAACACAAATCTTGATCTAATCACAAATCAACTCTGCTAGATCTACCCCAAACCTTAACTCAAGGTTTGAACAAATCAATCAATCAACTCTTCTCACAAGTCTTCTCAAAGACTTACCTCAAATCTATCCACAAGTCCTCTCTAGAACTTGCTCAAACTTCTCTCAAGTCTTCACCAAGACTTACCTCAAATCTTCTCAACAAGTCCTCACTAGAACTTGTTCAATCTACTCAACAAGTCTTCACCAAGACTTACCTCAAATATTCTCGCTTCAACAAGTCCTCACTAGAACTTGCTCAAATCTTCTCACAAGTCTTCACCAAAACTTCAAATCAAACAATCATCACAAAAATCTTCAATCCATACAAATTTCACTCTAGAACTTGTTTAATCTCATAGAAACATATAGAGAATTGTTAGAGACTCAATATGCTTCACACTCACAATAATGCTCAATCACTTTCAAACTCTCTTGTTTTACCACAGAAACATATAGAGAATTGTTAGAGACTCAATATGTTTCACACTCACACAACACTCAATCACTTCCAAAAATCTCTTCAAATCAATTAAGAATAAAGAACAATTTGTTTCACAAAACTTGAACTATCACTCCAACACTTCCAATCAATTATGCTCAATCAACTCCACTCAACCAATCACTCAATGAAAGCTTTGTCAACAATGCTTATCAAACAAACCTCACATACAATATCTAAGATAGTTCACATAACAATGATACTCATGATATTTCACAAACCCTAATCATGCACATGAAGGCTCACTCAATATTTCCAACAATGCTTATCAAACAAGGTTTCTAGCATCAACTCTCATTCCAAAAAAACCTTCATCAATTAATATTGGATATCTCAAAACCAAACTCAACAATGCTTATCAAACAATCCTTTTCACTCCAACTTAGCATTCACAACATCCAATCCAACAATATTTCACTCACAAGGAAAATGTGCCCATACCTTTTGTTTTGATGGAGATATATCTTCAAAACCTGTCTTAATCACAATTAAATTTTCTTTGCCAACACTAGGGTTAGGTAGCCACAACCTATCTCAACATCTCCACAAAATAATTTTCCCAATAATTATTTTTCATACAAAATATCAAATCTCTTAGTACACCTTATAATCTCCAAACTTACACAATATAAGTCAACATTTTCATAATAACAAAATACACCACAATTTCCTTGATACACCTTATAATCTCCAAACTTATAAAATAAATTTCAATCACCAAAAATCAAAAATAAAATATTTTAATTCTCTTTACCTTATAACTCCCTCAAACACTTATAGCAAAATCAAATAACTCACGTTGATAATTTCCCCCTCAACACTATAGTCCAAGCACAAAAAATCATGCGCCTTAGCGCCACCAAAGACCTTGGGCAATGCAAAATATAATTAAAAATTAAATACCTCCTTGTGCACTCCCATGGGATCGATCCCTGGTCAAAGCGCCTACAATGCCTTAGCCATGGCTCCCTAGCCACGTGAGCTAAGCACTCACATGGGAGTCAAAGGTGCTAAAAGTGCTTTGACTCTCCCTTGCCCACCAAGAGCCAAAAGGCTCTTGTCCCACGTCACCGGTGGGTATCAAACGCAGCACCTTCGCATTCTCAAAAACCTTTGCACACTCTAAAATTACCGCTAGCCCAACCGCTGGTTGGTTGGTGGACTCTTCCACCTTTAACACTTTGACTTCCACAGAATTTGAGGGTAAATAAAATATATCCTTTGTCCTTTTGCTTGCTCACGAAAATATTTCGCATTCACACCAAACTCGCATGCATGAAATTAATTTCGGAGACTTGCTTTCCTTAGGGGTAAGGCTATGGTATTTATACCATATGCCTCCCTCTCTCCCACGTCGGTGGAGATATAAAATTAAATTGTTTTTTGTGCCCAACCCAACTTTGGGTTATTAAAAAATATTATTTTATAAATAAATTTATAATATAAATATTATAAATTATTTATAAACTACCTTAGGCATAATTAAACTTTTAATATTATAATGAAATATTATAATATTATTTCCATTGGGCCTAGGTGATTTCCTCTTTCTCCCTTGGCCTTTTTTGATCGCCTTTAATATTATAATAATAAATATTATAATATTATTTCCTTTAGGCCTTTTCTTCAGGGTATTTAACCATCCTTTTGACCAAGCAACTGGAGCTCTTAGATCAAATCTCTTGGGATTAAAATATAAATATTTTAACCCTTCTTCTGCCAAGTCCTGTACTGATTCTGACACTGACTCTTGACATCAATGACAACACAACTAACTCAAAATTTCCAAAAACTACTAACCCTTTATTTTTTTGTCATGTATACAAGAAATTGGTGATTCGAGAGTTTTTGATGGTGGAGTGGTCCCATCATTGGATACCAGAAGCCCACTCCCTCCTTTGAAGTTGTAGTAGAAGAATGAAGGATAACAGTTGATTTTTTTGGAGAGCCTAATATTGTTATTTGGACACTTGTATTGTATAAAAAGATAATATCATTATAACATTACCCTCAACACACTTGGGACAATTTAAAAAATCTTTTTAATATTTGGAGATAAACAAGTTTGATATTTTCTACATAAATTAGGGCCTACGGTTGGACTATGTAACTGCATATGTGCAATTGTGTAGAGATGGTAGAAACCTTAAAAATTGGATCCGGGACCATATATCACTCGCCCGGACTTGGATTGAGCTAAATTTTTAAGGGTAGGTTCTTGACATCCCTGATAATATCTCCACAAATTTTTAGGCTATTTGGAGTAGAAAATATCATTAATTTTATAAATTTTTAGCAAGACATTATGGTTTTAATTTCTATATTTTCTACAAGCATCCATTCAAGGGTCTTTTTCTTTGGTTTTTAATCATGTATATAGGTGCTACTGACCCTTGTTTGACTTCCATGTGTGTAGGATATAGGTATTTTAGTAGTTTCTAAAGTTGGAGTGACCCATCACAGGATACGCAATCCCACTCACCACTTGGTTGTAGCATCATTTGTATTTGGCAAATATGGTCACATCCCCCTTTGTTTACCCATTGTAATTTGAAAGTAAGAATACTGTAATCGTACCCTTGCACATTAGGGGAAAATATATTATAAGTGAATATCAAGGTTCCATTCAAATTTAAGGCAAATATCATTTTCATTGCACATTACTTATTCCTTTCTTTTATTATCTAGTGTTGTCTTATTTTCTTACAAAATGGTGATCATGGTGGGTGAAATATAATGCAATGATTTAGTTTTGGTGCAATGGTATTCTTTTTTATCATATTTGTATTAAATTTGAATGGATCCTTGATATTCGTTTACAATACCTTTTATCTGAATGTACAAGGGTATTATTACACTATTCTTCCTCTCATATTACAATGGGAAAATAAAGGAAGAAATACCCCTATTTTCAAAATATAAATTATGATGGTGTCTTTGGTATTCTCTACTACAACCAAGTGGTGAGTGGGTTTGCATATCCTATGATGGGTCACTCCAGATTCAATAGGTACTCAAATACCTATCTCTTGCATACATGTAAATAAAATAATGGTCAGTAGTACTTGTATAAAGAATTAAAAATAAATGCAAATGAAAACCCTTGAATGAATGCTTGTAGAAAATATAGAAATTAAAACCAAAATTACTTACTAACAAGTATTAAACTTACTAATATTTACTTATCCAAATGGTCTAGAAATTTTTGGTGATGTTCTTAGGGATGTCAATAACCTACCCTAAAAATTTCAGCTTAATCCGAGTCCGGATGAGTGATATATGGCCAAAACAAATTTGGTAGTTTTTGCATAACCGTAGGCATGTGGTTATGACCGTGTAACCATGGGAGGGTATTTGAGAAACTATGGGAGAGTGGTTGGGACTATGTAACTATGGATGTGTGATTATGCAAATATGATAGAAACCTTTAAACTTAAATCTAGGAATTTGACAACACAAACTTCACGAGCATTGGCAATTTCGTACAATGTCTTTGGTAGCATATGGATATCTTTTATTTTTAGTGCAATGGTGTTTTCTTTTTAATGTTACAAATTGGTGATCAAGGTCATTGCGGTGGTCACAGAAAAACCACATGAATATGATTATTTCTTACATGAGTGATTATTTTAGTAGCATAACATTAGGATTCCTTTTCCTCCCTTTTCTTGGTGAAGTGATGGTTCCTTTATAGGCCTTTAAGGGTTTTGGAGGGAAGGGTAGTTGGAAATATAGGGCTATCAAGTGGTAGGGATTGGGCAGTCACCTACCCTAGGGAGTTGTAGTGAGTCACTAGAAGGTGTTTTTTACAATAAGATGTACCAAAAGGGGAATCACTTTTATAAATCAAGGATGGTGTATTCACTTCTTCTATACCACAATAAATGTTGGAGGTGGGTTTATCGTGACCACGATGATGACCTTAAACTTTTGAACTTGGAATCTACAAACATGCAAATATATAAGGATTTAGTAGCACCTGTCACAATTAATATAATAAATGACTAACAAGCATAGTAAAATCATTCAATTATAACAAAGGATTTTGGTTCCCTTGGAGCCTTTTGAATTGAAATTGACCAAAGGAGTTTGTGGTTCCTTTGGAGCATTTTGGATTGAATGTGACCAAAGGAGTTTTGGTTCCCTTGGAGCCTTTTGAATGGAAATTGGCCAAAGGATTTTGTGGTTCCTTTGGAGTGTTTCGTATTTAAAATGACTAAAGGAATTTTTGTTCCTTTGGAGCAGTTTGAATTGATTGTGACCAAAGGTGTTTGGTTCCTTTCGAGCATTTTGGATTGAAAATGACCAAAGGAGTTTTGTTACTTTGGATCCTTTTCGATTGAGAATTTCCAAAGGAGTTTGGTTCCTTTGGAGCCTTTTGGATTGAAAATGACCAAAATAGTTTTTTCCTTTGGAGGTTTTTGGACTGAAAGTGACCAAAGAAATTTTGGTTCCTTTGGACCCTTTTTAATTGGATGTGACCAAAGGATTTTGGTTCCATTGGAGCCTTTTGAATTGGTTGTTACCAAAGGAGTTTGGTTCCTTTGGAAATTTTTGAATTGAGAGTGACCAAAGGAGTTTTGTTTCTTTGGAGCTTTTTGGATTAAAAATGACTAAAGGAATTTTGATTCCGTTTGATCCTATTGAATTGAATGTGACAAAAGGAGTTTGGTTCCTTTGGAGCCTTTTGGATTGAAAATTACCAAAGGATTTTTGTTCCTTTGAAGCCTTTTGGATTGAGAGTGACCAAAGGAGTTTGGTTCCTTTGGAGCCTTTTGGATTAAACATATCAAAGGAGTTTTGTTCATTTGGAGCATTATAGATTTAAAGTGACCATAGGAATTTTGGTTCCTTTGGAGCATTTTGAATTGGATGTGGCCAAAGGAGTTTGGTTCCTTTGAAGCATTTTGAATTGGATGTGACCAAAGGAGTTTGGTTCCTTTGGAGTCTTTTCTTATTTTTCTTTTTTTTGGTATTCATGTGATGAAATGAATGTATTATGAATGAATGCAATTGGTGGTTATGTATGCAAATGAATGAATGGTTTTTTATTATTAATTTTTATTAAAATAAGTTAGGGACCATTTTTTAGCAGATTTTATCTTTATTGCTTAATTAGGGGTGCCAATATAGTAGTATTGGTTTGACCACATTTTTTAGGATGAAATGGACTATGATATATGTGTGGAAATATTATGGTGGTATGGAATGGAATCTTACTTATGAATTTTTTTCATTAGGTATAAATATTTTAGAGACCATTGATTACTTTTAATTTATTAAAAAAGTATATTTTTTAATTTGTTTGTATTTTTATGTTTTTGGCCTATAGTGCACAACAATTAATATTTTGATAGAGAAAAGTTAATAAAATTTGTTTAATTATTTATGAATCATTCTTGATTTAATATCATGTACAACAATCAAAACAAACAAATTATAAAATAAACATATAATATTAATATAAGAATTCAAACAAATATAATTACTCATTAGTCTTGCAAATGCTTCATTAAAGACCACTAGCAAAAAAAAGGTACACAGAATGATTTCTTCTAGAGAGTAGTCAAGGAGTTTATTAATTATTGAATCAATTTTTTATAAAGTTATAAAATATTACATGAACTATTTAGCAAAATACATTATAAATTAGGTGTATGAATAAATTTGATTGAACCTTTTTTTTTCTAGCTACAATTCCAATCATTGTTTATTATTTCATATGACTCATATTTTATATATAATTATCTATCATGTTAAAAATTTAATAAATTTTTAATTTATTATCCAATATTACTTAATCACAAAGCATCATATATTATTCCATAATCCCACATTTCAATCTGCTAAATGATATATAGATCAATAGTTTTATTCCCTTTGCATTTTACCTCTATAAATACCAACAATATACTCTTTTTGTTTGTGATCCACCTAGTGTAGTATTTTTGTGCCCTAAACCATGACCAATATTGGATGGCTTCAAATTTATTTTGAGTCAACCTCTAGAAAATATTCACTTCCTTTATTGTGCAAATAAAAATAAATGGTATAAAGACTAAAGAAATAAATGAACGAGTTAGAGAGAGATGTTGAATGAAAAGAGATTGATCAAATAGTGGTTATAATTTGGCTGGAAACAATGTTGCTCACTATAAAAATATCCTACAAACTAACTATAAAAATGCCTAATAGACCAACCACTAAGTAAAGCATTATAGAAGGCAATGTGCGTTCGGCTCTACAGGAGACTTCCTATGGAAGTCCTATTCCACTTTCTTGCAACTCTTCCTTGGCCCTGTCCTAGGTCCTTGAACCTATCCTAGCTTCCTTGGAACCTCATATTCCCATCCTCCATGGCAGGAACGTGTTGCAGACAATCTCCTTTGGGGGGAGATCACTGTTCCATTGTTCTGCCCCTTTCCTTTCCCTGTGGTGGCAAAAACATTGTTTCATTGTTCTTCCCCCTTTTACTTCGGTGTCTGTGTCCTGGAATGGTTTTAGATTCTTCCCTAGGAATTTTCTTAGGATTTTTGGATTATTTAGGGTTTTTATTGAGTTATATTTTATTCTCAGGTTGTTTCTAAAAGTATTATTGACATTTGCTCTTAGAGGATATTTAGTGGTGGAATGCTAGGTCTGAGGAAATTTGTCTTCATGACTAGTTTTGCATAGCATCCTTTTGGTTTGGGGAGGACCATGCACTTTCTATTGTGGCTCTGATATTTTGGATCGAGGTGGTGGGTCCAGCGGGATTTCGTTTCCTTTCATGGCTTGTGGGAGGGCCTATATTTTTCTTGTTGATGTATCCTTGTAGAACTTCCTCATTTGTGTCCTTGAAGTTGTTATTTTATGGTGTTGAAGGTTGTATGGGATGCCTAGATGCTTTATTTTTGTTTGGTCTCTTTCGTCTACAGTTAAGCTTCCTCGTGACTTCTTCCTTTTGGTTTCCTATGGAACATTACCACTTTTTTCCTTTAGATGTGATGTTATGCTACTGCTGCTTCCTCTTCTGGGCTGTTATTTTTGAAGGCTTCCTTTTTTTTGCTTGAGGACTCCATGGCCTGGGGAGTTCCTCTTGATGTTGATCCATTACTGCACCATATTTTAGGCTAATTTTTTATTGCATGAGGATTTCATGGCCTGGAAAATTCCACAATATGCTGCTTCATATTTTAGGCATTCAAGGGATTGATTTTTCTCTTATTTCCATGATCCTTTGCCATCCGTGGGTGTTCTCTATCATTGTTTTTGCAAGATTTGTAGTTTTTCTATTCCTTTTCTCTACCTTTTTGTTTAGGGTGGGTGTTCTATTTCAAAATGGTTTTTCCCTACATGAGAAGCAATTTAGTTTTAGTTTCTGGTTTTCCAAGGGTGGTTTCTAGTTTTCCCACCCTTGGGAGGATTCAAATTTCAAATTTTGGCACTCGTGTCCTTTTCCCGCCTATGGGAAGTTTCAAATTATTTTTTGGTAGTTTGGGTAGTTTGGCACTTTTTCTCATCCTTGGAATGCTTCAAATTTCATGCTTGGCACCTAAAATTTCAATTTTTTTGTTCTGGTGGGCTTTCCTTTCCTGCATAGTTTTCCTGGCTTCCATCCTGATCTTGCTTCCTTTGCACCATCCTTTATGATTTCCTAAATATGTTCCTCTGGTGCTTTCCTATTTTAGTTCCTTTTGGATTTCCTCAAGCCTATCCTATTGTCCATCCTTGGACATCTTCCTTTTGATGTAATCATGTTTCAATGTAATCAGGTTTTGGGATCCTTGATAAAAACCCATATTTAACTAACCAAAAAAAAAAAGTATTATAGAATATTAATTTAACTCATATCCTATATTCTACCACTCTAGCTACTCTAAAAGGGAAAATCCAAACAATAATTCAAACCTAGTAGAATTTTCCTAAAAGAATACTTCCCATGTGAAGCAATAATAAAAATGAATAGATATGAAAAACTCAAGCTATGCATTCCTTACCACTCCAATACCTTGTAGTTATAATCCAAACAACATAAGGTCCTAATAAAATACACCACCCACAAATATTTAACAAACATTTCTAGAGATACAAAACTTACATACACATTAAAATCTACAACACATCACCGGTAGAGGTCAAACAACTTCTCACTCATTAAACAATAAAACAAAAAAAAGTTTACAATAGGAAAACATTGAAATTGTTGATGTTATTACTAAGGAAAAATTATTTATTTATAATTTTTACAATGAACTCAATATAGAATAATTATTACACGAATTAAGTATTATAAGCCTAAGCACAACCTAGCCTAGCTTTGGGCTCATGCTTAATCTACATGCTTAGGAGAACCAAATGTTGCTTTCTTGCTTTTTCTTTGCTAGTTGTCAATATTCTAGTCTAGCTAAATTTATTTGGGTCATTTATGCAACCGCTCATAATCTAGGAAACCTAATTCTATTAATATACCTAGGCATATTTAACATGCATAAATTCTCACTACTATGCCACCATGCCCTATTGTCTTGCTAGCTATCAAAAATATAGGTACTTTCATTTATTATTAGCAATGCAACTGCTATCTCTTGTATGTTATAGAATATTTGTTGACACTTTCTAGTGTTAATGATTATAGAATTAGTCTAATTTACTTAATTTGGGTGGCTTAGAAGCAACCAAGTGGCATTGGATTATGAAAAACATAATATCTACTAAAGGAGACCTACCCAAGAGCATTTTATCTTTTGTTACTATTTTTGAAGGTTTGTTCTTGCCAAAAATGTCTTAGAGACCAAGTTTAGAATTTTTAGAGGATTTATTGACACCATCATATAAAACTCTTGGCCACTCATACCTTCCATCAATTCTTAGATTTTTGCCACTTGTGACTAATTGGGAATTTTAGAAGCCTTGGGTGAAATCATGCTCACAATTCTTTGGCCACTCTAGCTCTAGAATTTGGACTAAATGAGAGTTTTAAATATTTATTCTTACATCATCTTTTGAAAAACCTCAACCATTATTGTTCTAGATTGTTGACTGATTAGGTCTTTGGAGCACCTATCATAATGTCATCAAGAAATTGTTTCACTAGTATTATTATTTTAACTTAGATTCACCAGGATTGTTTTGGGATATTTTTCTAACATCACCCTTATAAATCCTTAACATAACCCTTATAGATCCTTGATCACTCCTTATATTAGGATTTTCATTGGATAAAACTTGGGAGGACTTTGGTTGACATTATAATTTTAAATTCATGGCCACTCTTGTTATAGAATCTAAAGTGGCTAGACTTCCTTACCTTAGAAAATGTTTGGGTCCAACAAGATGCATTTGAGTGTTCAACTAGTTATTTGCACATAATATTAATACTAATGAGGTTTCCTTACATTTTCCAGCAATGTTTTTGTAAAATTTATAGTCCAACATGATTTTCTAGGTCTTGTCTATGTGGGATATTATATTTTTAAAAATTATTGGTGCCTTTTAAGGATTTTGGCTTGTCAAAATTGAGAACCTAGAGGGATTTATCCCTTGGGAAATGGAGTGACAAGGGAAGGAAAAAAAAAGAATATATGAAGAGGGCATAGCATTTAGGAGTTTGAATGGATTTAGAAGAGAACGCTAGTGAATAATTTGACCAAAAGGGATGCTAATATTATTTGGCCTTAATACGGGCTTTAGTAGATACATTAGATGATGCTCCTTATTTGACTACATCCCATAAATTAACAAAATGGAGGATTATCTATGATAGAAAGAGGAGGAAAAGAACAATATATTAAAGAGGTTGGTAAGAACCTACTCTAGAGTTCAATAGAAAAATTGGAAGGTTGGTTGGCATGAAGAATGTGGTAGCTTAACAAAAAACATTGGGTGAGGTGATAAAAAATGAGAAAAATAAGATATGGAAATGAAATGCAGATGAAACAATAAGATGGACTTAATGGAAGTGGAATGGGAAGAAAAAAAATAAACATACTTGGCTAGTGGTACCTTTTGGAAAGCTATATTTCTCCTAAAAGTAATTTGTAACAACTCACATTGGATTTGGACAGGGGTAAAGTGCCTCAGATAATTGCCCAAGTTATTGAAGCTTAGTGAATTTGGTGGATCCTTGCTATAAATTTCTTCACAACAATATGTTGATGCTTATCATTAGGATTATAGACAACTCCTAGGAGTTTAGGTGCCCCCATGGTATCCATGACTACTCCATTGAATATAGGTAGTTTAAAATTACCGAATCACTTAAATATTTTGTTATGATTCTTAAATTTTGAATCAGTTATAAAAAAATTTCATACGCTTTTATATCCTTGTTTTATGATCATTAAAACTAACATTTATGATGATCATGGGTACCTTTTCAAATTTAATACTTCTTTCTAAAAATTTAAATTTGTGTGAGGGGTTTGATCATTTTCCCTATTTTTTTAGAGCACATGGCCTTCTGATAATATGTTCCTTTTTTTTATTCTATTTATTTAGTCTATAGAATGTCTTCTACTTTTCTTACAATCATAATACTGAGGCATTAAATTTACAATCAATATTTTGTATGTCATGTATTATATCTTCCTAAACTTCTATCCTCTATTTCTGACACACCTAGGGGTATAAAGTCCTAGAATCCCAATGTTTTCTCTTTGCATATTTTACCCTTGTTTTTTCACTAGGTATTTTGTTGTACCATTCATAGCTCTTCTTATCCATTATCAAAATTACTTACCCAATTATTAGTATGTGTGAGATCCATTATGTGCTTTTTTAATCATAAATATTGCTTCTTTTACAACCAATAGGCTTTCTATATTTTAAATAGGTTACAATATACTTACTATAACCCTATGCTTATCCATGCACACTTTTCTATTTACACTATAATACAATTATTTGTGCATTGGTTATGCAAAATATTTCAAATATTGACATTTATCAATATCAACAAAATTTGGTCATTAGTAGTAGCTAATTCAAAACCATTGCATCCAAACATACCAATTAATTTGATAAGACCCAGATCATAGGGAATCAAATTTTTGATGATTACCAACTTAGCGATTTTCTTATCCCATTCTAACTTGTGGTCACCAATATAAAACTCCTATGGCAATTTATTCTTTTTAGACCAACATATTATGACATCTTGGTGTTACAACAAGCTATCATTTGGTTTATACTTTTATTCCATAAAAAATAACTCAACTATCCTTGATTCCATTAGCTATACATCCAAGAAGTCCCATTTTCCAATAGATTAATTGTAATCTATCCTAGGTGCCATGGATAAATATATTCCTTACCAGAGTGCAAGGCATATGGAGAGGTTTTAATTTCTTTTTAATTATAATCTAGTTATCCCATAGAGCTTGTTCCAGCATCTTGTGCTAACTTCTCTAGTTTTTTCCTACTATCCTCTTGATGATTTTGAGCAAATTATTGTTTATGGACATTGCATAAATATTACCTTATGTATAGTAGTTGTATGAGGTGTTTATATAGATACCATACTTTATTAAAAATTATAATACATTGGAACCTACAAAAGTAGTCTCATTTTTACTGATAATAGTCGCTAGGATATCAATTTTTGTAATTAGCCTCTTTGTAACAACCCAAAAATCTAACTAAGGGGTTGTTTTTTTTTTTTAAACATTAAAAACTAACACATATTCAAGAGAGATATTTATCCTAACTGGTATGTGCATAAATACAAAGATATCTAAACTAACCTAATGTTTAAAGATATCTATCTTCTATTCCAATAAACGAACTTTCTTTCTTAAATATATTTAGGATACACCCATCTCCATACCATACACAAGTTTATCTATGTAGGTATGCTATGTATATTGCACTAATCTACTAGCCATATATATGTGAGGGTTAACTTATCTCCTTATGTCAATCGATGGGTACAACCTACTCTATACCATACACAAATCTATCCATGTAGGTATACTACACGTAAAACAAATAAGCTACTCATCTCATATTTGTGACAAAGTAACTTAATCCTTTCATAGATAGTCATTTTCATTTAGACTACTCTATTGTATAGTCTATTCAGTTGTTTCTTGGAAGATATTCTCTAAATGAAGTTTATCCATCAACAATCCTAAGAGATCCCATAATCTCTTAGGTTCTTTCCCTCTACTTCTAGCACAACTCGTAACTAAACTAAAATATCTATCTAGATTACTTAACTATTTTAAACATTTTAGATCCTTTAGAACACAGAGGATAATTACTAAATCTACCTATTTAAAACAAGTGTGGAAAATGATAATCTAAAAGAAACATTAAAAGATATGATTAAAGAGATGTCAAGATCTATCTAAAGCATAAATAATTAAATAGTTGGTGAAACTATAACATCAGATACCTTATTAAATAACCAGTAAGAGATACATTTTCCATTCATTAAACAAATCATTACATAGTTCAAGTATGGTAGGAGTAATCCATACTTCTAAAGAATAAATCATTACATCAATAAATAAAATAGAGGTTGCTCAACTATAGTCTACCTCCTAATATTTATCACAAAAAGTCAAAGGTAATTATCTTGGTTCCTAGGTGTTCTCCTTAGTTATTTTTGCTTTCCCACCATTCAATTGATGATAGTAAAGGATCAAGATAGCTCATGGATCCATGAAGCATCCATCTAATAAATGAGTTGTTAATTTAGTGCATTTATGATTCCATATGCCAAATTGCAACTATGCAATCACCAAATGCATATATAAATAATTCACTGAACATCAAGGAAGATCATCTATCAAATATGAGTAATTTAGTATACCATATTTTTTTATCAATCAAAGGTTCATGTTCTAACATAAAAGCCATTCCTAAGATTGATTAAACACTTAAACCATTCATTTAGTTAACTAATTAAAGCCCCATAAAACCTAATGAATTAAATACTTATAAACATCAATTTATTTAACTAATTAAGGCCCCATAAATCCTAATCAATTAAATAGTTAAAAGCATCCATTTCTTTAACTAATTAAGGTCCCATAAACACCAATAAATTAAATACTTAAAAAGAACATCCATTTATTTAACTAATTGAGACCCATAAACCCTAATCAATTAAAAACTAAAAGATAACATCCATTTCATTAACTAATTAAGCCCCCATAAACCGTAATCAATTAAATACTTAAAAATAACATCTATATTTTTAACTAATTAAGGCCCTATAAACTCTAATCAATTAAATACTTAAATGATTTATCAATTTCATCTAATTTTAAACATTTTTTAATTTCATTAAATATTAAACATACATAAAAACAATCAATCATTCATTTAATTAACATTAAATAACACTAATTAATCACTATTTTAACTAATAGCGAATAAAATCAAATTGTTCTTTTTTATTCAATGCAATCTAAACATTCTTGTAATCAATATTAGTTAAATATTTTCAAACCACAGTGTGGGTGAGTGTGTGAGGAGGTGGGTGTGTGGTGGTTTTGTGTTCAATTCCCTATTGATAAGTATAGATCTCAAATTTAGGAGGGGTCATCCTTGGGAGGAGACTGCTCAGCCTTGTACGTCGGTCATAGGGGGTTTCCCATAATAACCAAATCCAATATCTATCTATCTATCTATATATATATATAATTTGAATATGTTTTAATTCAATATTAACTAAATACATAAAATAGCTTTTTAAATCAAACCTAAACATACCCTTAGTCAATAAAAATCAAGGGTTCCCTCAATAAAAAAGGAATTTTTACACTAATGGCTAAAGCAACAAGTAGTCAGTTATCACTTATCACAAACATAGATAATCAAAGGATTGGGTTAAATTTAGTGCATATCCCATGCCCTAATAGCTGGTGCTAACCCAACAAAGTTATGCCATGTAGTAACTACAAAGGATACATAATAGAGTTAACAAAACTAACTAAACCAACCCAATGACAATACCATGTGATAGCAACACAAAGCCTTCACCTAGGGCATAATGGCCCTGCCACTCAGTGGTTTATTTGACCATCAGATGGTGGTAATACCATAAGGGGATGTCCTTGCCTCTTAGTAAAACATGGCCCTCCCACATATCCCATGTGGGTTACATGGTGAGAGGGTCGAACGGTCCTCCCTCATCCCCTCCTTGCTTCATGAGCATGGAGTCAATGCAGTGAGGCATCGTAAGGTAGAAGGGATGGTAATCCACAAAAAAAAACTAGGTTAAAACTTAATTAAATCGTCCATTGGAAGTAACATAAATTATGCACCACCTAACCATTCCAATAGGTATCTACACCATATTTAGGTGGCAACAAGGGGGCACAAAGGTTACTAAAAATAGATGTCACTCAAGGAGGTCTTACAAACTCGATGGGGTAACTTAAACTCCCCAACCCACAGCTTGCTAAATCCAATGTTGGATGATAAAATATTGAACCTAAAGTTAGTTATAGGACTAGTTTAGGATCTTGATGCAGGATGAGTAAACAATAACCCAAATTCTCACTAGGAGTAACCCAAAGATATTTAACAATAAAACTAGGGCACAAAAATATCTTATCTGCCTGGCTAATGTAGGATGATCACAACCATACATCAACACAAGTTATAACATTGAAAATAATATTTGGATGGTGTTCCAAACAACAAAAAGCTATAGTTATGGCTCAAGAAATGTAATTCAAAGGCTGACATTAAGAATGGGAGAGGCCAAACCATAATATCTCTATGCAACCCAACTCTATGTACAACAACATGTAAGTATTTTTTCTCTCTTATATTAAAATATCTAAGGTAATAATTGATTTCTTATACATAAAGAAGGAAATTTCACTCGAATCCAACCTAATGTGGTGTGAGATTGAGCAACAACATCCCTTCCTTCTCTGTAGATCCAAATCCTTATCTTCTTCATCACCAACTTCCTTTTTGCGTAGTTTTAAAAATAATTCCTTTTTTCCTAAGCCTCATGGTCTATTTAACATGGGTAGTTTTATCTACCCACAATCAGAAGTCTTGGGTTCGATATAAATACCATATTTTTGAAGTTATTGCCAACTTTTCCAAGCGACCGAGGGGAAGGGATGTTTTGAATTTTTAAAATAATTCTTCCCCTTTTCAAAAATATCTATCCTCAAAAACATTATTCCATTTTAAATAAAAGTCTTTCTTTGTTTTAAATAAAACATTATATTCTACAAAAATATTTTATTCTTTTTAAAATTAAAAATCATTCTTTATTTTAAATAAAATATTATATCCTATTTTAATAAAACATTTTATTTTATTAAAATAAAAGTCATTATTTATTTTAAATAAAATATTATATTCTTATGAAAACCACTTTACTTAAACATTCATTTTTTAAAACGTTTTTCATAGTTTAAAACATAAATGTTATTTATTTAATTAAAACCCCTTTCTATTTAAAACAAAAATATTTTCTCTATTTGAATAATTTATTTATTATTTAAATAATATACTCATGCTTATATCAAACATTAGAATGACATATTAATTGGAAGTTAGGATAATGGATCCTCTACATCCATTTATCCTTTTATGAATGTGCTCCTTACCTAATCATTTTACGCATAGAAAACATGTAAACAAATCATCCAATTAGGTGCATTGAAACAAGGTAGGAGATTTATCATCAACCCAATCATCTATCTAGGCCTAGGATTTACAATAACTTATAAGATACCAGTTTGGATCTAGGTGGTTGGATCACCGAATATATGCCTTTAAAATTAAGAATTCATACCTATATGAGGGTAGCCATTCATATTACCTTGAGATATCTAAATAATCACTTTATTTTTCAAGTATCCCATCTTTGGTGGTTGATTCTACCTCTTCCACCCATGGATATAATTGGTGATGCACATCCACAATTCATTAGCAATATTGTCTTCTTCAACTATAAATCATTATAACCATGTAATAATCATTCAAAGCATTTAAACTAGGCATTCATTAGTCATTTATCAATACATAGTCTATTAGGAAAAATTATTTCTAAGGTGAGGTATGACATACTACCCCTCTTGGGTTAAACCTAGTCTTGTGGGTTTCCTATCATAAAAATATTATTAAAAATTTTCAAATAAAAAGGTAAAATATTTCTTAATATCGTCAAATTTACCCCAAGAGGTACTCCTTTCAAAATAACGATCCCATTGGATATTACATTGTTTTAGAATCCATTTCCTCATGGAATCAGACTAAAATTATAAAATATTCACCAGTATTAGTTCATTAGCCCCATGGTTTGCCATATGTAGTTTAAAAATATCCTACACATGATCAGGGTTAGTAGCATATTTCCTAAGTAGGGATATGTGGAAGGTGTCATGAATTTTTGATAGGTTAGGCGGTAAGGCGAGTCTATAAACAACTAGGCTAATATTCTCAATGATCTCAAACGGTCCCAAAAATTGAAGATTCAATTTCATAGATTTGATTTCACTTTTCATTTGATTGACCCTTAAGAAAACTCTTTCTCCTACAAAGTATTCTCTTAGTGTCCTCTACAAATAAGTGTATCTTTTCTAATGATCAATAGATTACTAGAGCCTTTTTATAATTGTCCTAAGTTGACTTTCAATTTCCTTGACCATGTTGGGTCCAATCACAACTCAATCCTCTAAATTGTCCCATTACAATGCTGTCCTACACATTTTTCCATACAAGGTATCAAATCGGTTCATACCCAAATAAGAGTGATGTCCATTGTTGTAGGTGAACTCAACAAGATGTAGATAGTCTTACCACCTAGATTTTTAATCTATGTAATACATGTGAAGTATATCTTCTAGTACTTGATTTACCCTCTCAGTTTGACCATTAGTCTCAGGATGATATATAGAGCTTATATTCAGTTTTGTGCCTATTGCACAATGTAGGGCTTTCCAAAATTTGGAAGTGAACTTGGAATCTCTATCTAAAATTATATTATTAATAAACCCATGTAATCTAAATATTTTCTTGGTTAATATATTAGCGACCACCTAAGCATCATCTTTGATTTTTCTTGGTATAAAATGTGTAACCTTAGTCAATCTATATACTACTATAAGGATTACATCATGTTGACATCTGGTCTTGGGTAAACCTACTATGAAGTCCATAGATATAACCTACCACTTTACATAGGTATATCATGTGGATAAAATTACCCTAAATGATGTATACATTTAGCCTTCACCTTCTACCATTCTAAGAATTGAGAAATAAAATCGGTGATGTCTTTCTTAATTCTTGTCTAGAAGAAGATATTTTCAATATTATTCCTCATATTATCTCCTCTTGGATGGGCAGAATAAGTAGTTATGTATACTTATTGCATTATTATACTTCTTAATTCACTAATTGTAGTACGATGAACCTATATTTATAGCATAAAATATCACCTTTTGTCCAAAAATCCTTATTTTTAACTAGATTTCTACTCATTTTGACTCGAATTTCTTTGCAATACTCATCTTGAAGTTGCATTTTTTATTTTGATCAAGTAAATCTATATGAATTTGGGTCAAGGCTGCTATGTGTTTTATTCTACTTAAGGTATCATCCACCTAATTCTCCTTTTCTTTTATGTATTCAATCTCAAAGTCATACTCGGGTAAGAACTCAACCCACTTTTTGTATCTTGTGTTGAGAATAGGTTGGGTGAATATGTATATCAAACTTTGATGATTGGTTCTTAGCTCAAAATGTCTCCCTACTAGTAATGATGCTATATATTTAGATTATGAACAACTAATGCTAGATCTAGATCATTTGTAGCATATTTAACTTTAGTCTTCTTAATTTTCCTTTATGTATATGCTATGATAGAATCATCCTGAGATAGTACTCCTCATAATCCCTCTAGCGATGCATCAATGCACACTATGAAGTTTCCCATGAATTTGGAATCTTGAATATTGGAAATATGGTGAGCTTCTATTTAAGCAATGCGAAAGCATCCTCACAGTTCTCATTACACATAAACTCCTTTCCCTTATTTTGGATATTTATTATCGTAGTGGCTATCTTGGAGTAAGCCTTTACATACCATCTATAATAGCCTGTCATACCCAAGAAGCTTCTTGCTTTAGTTACATTGGTAGGTTGTGGCTATTTCAAAATGACCTCTATATTTTCTAGATCTACTATTATTAACTCGATAGATATTATATGTCGCATATATATTATTTTCAAAATATAAAAATCACTCTTTGATAAATTCCCATAGATTTGATTTGATCTTAGTAATTCCAACACATTTCTGAGTTGCCTATCATGCTCTTTTTTATCTTTAGAATAGATTAGGATGTCATCTAAAAATAAGAGGACAAACTAATCTAGATGCCTCCTAAATACACTATTCATAAAATTCATTAAACATCCCAAAGGGTAATATTATAAATTCATAGTGTCCGTATTTGGTTTTGAATGTTGTTTTATGAGTATTATTCTCATGTTTCCTTAGTTGGTGATGTCTTGATTTTAAGTCAATATTTATAAATATAATGATATATTTTAGTTGATCGAATAGGTCTTCAATCCTTTGTAAAGGATACCTATTTTTTATGGTCATTTTATTGAACATTCTATAATAAATACATTATCATAGTGAATCGTATTTCTTCTTAATGAATAGCACCAATGCACCCCATTGTGACACACTAGGCTTTATCAAATTTTTCTCCAATAACCCTTGAAGTTGCACCTTTAATTCTTGCATTTCTGTAGGGTTCATCTTGTAAGGAGATTTATGAATGGGTTCAACTCCTAGCATTAAATAAATAGTGAAGTCAAACTCACATACAAGAGAAAGTTTAGGTACATATTTAGGAAATATATTTATAATATTATATGATTGGGTGCTTTCCAAACACTTCCTTCTTATGTTCCTCCCTGATTTCATTTAATTTTACCACATAAACCATAACTCCTTTTTTGAGGGCCTTCTTCAGTTGCATGGTGCATAGAAATTAGGGCTTGAATAATCCTTGCTTGCTATGGTTCCTTATTCTTCCTTTACCCCTCTTTGAAAATTCTATCCACCTATATTGAAATTTGATTAAGGCTTTATGAGGCTATAATTTATCCATTCCTAATATTATATCAAAGTCATGTAGCAGTGCTACATACAAACATCCTTCAAGAACCATCAATTAAGGTATTTTTTTCCATAGGGAAACATTGATATACTAAGTAGGTTTTTCCAAAACCATACTCAACTTTCCACCCTTATGACAAATATTTCGATCTCTCTAACATATCCTTGGCTACTCTAGTAGAAATAAAACTATCTATAGATCTATTGTCAATTAAAATATCTACTTATCTATTGAAAATTTTACCCTTCAAGCATAGTGGTGTTGCTTGTCCTTCTAACATTTTGTTTTCTATTGTAGCATAGATTTTTTGATTTGGTTCCTTTCCCTTTCCATTGGATGTACTTGGTCTTGGTTGGTGCTTATAATTTCTAGCATAGTGTGGACCTTCATAATTATAGCACCCACTTTTAGATCTTGTGTGAGTTCTCTATTTATGTTTCCCTAATTTGCCTCTTGAAATTTGAATTGGCTGTTTATATGGTTGGAGTTTATTGTTGTTGGTATTGTTGCAATTCTTCCCTTGGAAGTTCCTTTCGAACCTTCCTTATTTTCCATTACTTTATTTTTTGAATTTTAGGTAGTCTTTTGGTTTTGTTCTCCTTCCCAGTTTATGAAACCCTCACCCATTTTCCACTTGATGGGATAATCCAAATAAAAAAAATCCAAGAGTCATTTGATCCTCCCATTAGAGCAACACAACCAATCCCTCCATCCAAAAAAACCAGGTGTCTCTTATTTTTGGATTGAATTGTGTTTTGTGCAATGTGGTACAAAATGGGGCATATAGAAACCAAACACTAACCCTTAATTAAACCCATACATAACCTAACCCTACATAATAAAATAATGTGACTAAGGTTCAAATTAGGTATATTTTCCAACATATTAACCTATTTTCTATATTTTAAAAAATCTAGAAAATCCCACTAGGATACCATATCTTTCCACATGACATGTGTCCTAACAAACAATACCCCTCCAATTGCTACATGTCACACACCTCATTTCACTTCCATATACCTATATACCACCACTCCACCTAACTGAGACACCCTACGTAACTCAATCTAATTACCTAGGATAGGTGGCTATCTAGTCCTTGCCACATGGCTACCAAGGATGACTAAAAACATATTGTTATGCTACCAAAATTATGATAGGAGGACTAGAGCATACTAGAGGATTAGGCTATTGAATCTAAGGATATATGGATCCTTAAAATTTTGTTATTGAGTCCTAAATGTAGTGTTGAGGATGCACAATCAGAAACAAAACCCTAAGGGTGCACAAACATATACCTAAGGGTATTCTGTCCTAAACATAGTGCTGAGGGTGTGTGATGACAAATGCAACTACGAGTATCTACAAATGTAGTCATGCATTTATGTAGGAAAATATCAACCACATCCAAATATAGATAAGAATGAGTAAAATAATAGGGTATCTTATTTCACTATTTTCTATATTTTGCACATCAGTTTTAAATCTTGTAAGTATTTTTATTAAAGTTTTATAACATTATTTCATGCATATAAAATAGGTGCTACTAACTCCTTTTCTTGTTTGTATTCATACATGTACAAGTGGTAGGTCCTTGAAAGGTTGTTGAAGTACAGGATGACTTGCAAGGATACCAAAGCCCATCCAACAATCTAATTCTAGCAAGGAAGATTAGAAACACCCACCTCCATTTGGATTAGGTAAAGGGGCTTCCCCCATTTGTACCCATTATAATTTGACAAATCAAGCAAGAAAATGTTTATTGTGACCCCTGCAATTTGGGGCATATCATTATTGTAAAAGAGAGGAGATCAAGGTTCCTCAAAATTTAAATTTAAAATTATTATTTTTTCTACAAATTGCTTATTTTTTCTTTTATATATTTGGGTGTATATATTTATTGCTTACAGATATATATAGATCTAGTATTGACATAAATAAGGGATTCATGTATGAGATCTAATTATTGCATGACATTAGTTTATAGATTGGTATCTGGTATTTTGATGGGTGTCATGAGTTGGCATAATATGTAGTGGGGGTGGCGTGAGGTAGTTGAAAATAAGAAATACCATTGCACCATATATGATTAGGGAATAGTGGTGTTATCTTGAATATACCATACTATTCACCACATAGATTACAATTGAAGTAAGAGTATAGTATGTTGCACATTACTTCAGGTTTAAGAGTTGAAACTTATATTAGTAGCTTGATCATCTACCTTTACTAGGAGGATAGATGAATGTTAGAGACCAATTGGTTATCATTGGGAATATGGATTTGATATTGATTGTAGATATTTAGTAGGAAGTAGGTTGTGGACTTGTTGAGAGTTGATAGATAAACTATCTACTAATCAAATCATGTGGTAATCATATCAATGACATATTAGATAGGATGAGGATGCTACTAAGTTATCTCATGTGAGACAAATGAGATGGTTGATGAGGGCCTAAGGTGTATATGATCTCCATCACTTTGATTGATTATTATGATATTTTGGAAGGATGTACAACATCCCTCATAGATAGGTCTAGTATAAATGATCCAGTCACAAATAGGGAGTAGGCAAACCTCCTAATCCAACCAGCTATGTGTATGATCCAATTGTTCTAAATAATGGTAAAAATAATCCTATCATGGTAAAGGTCTACCTAGAGTGGTATAAGGGTTTCCATACTCAACTAGTGATATTTTAGTGATCTAGGGGACAATAGACCAAGGTTTAGTATTAGGGTCATATGAATCATTATTGAGGAAGTTTTCATTGTGGAGGCATCTATAGGAGATTCAATGGAGATAAAAATAGTGCTACCTAGTAGTGTCCCCTTTGTAGATGTTATTACCCCTAAGTATGAGGGTGGATGAGGTAATTTTGAGTGAGTCTCCAACTCCTATATTTGAGTGTGGTCCTAGAAAGTACCCTAAGGTACCTATGAATGATTTTCCCCCTATAAGATATCCCAAGTTATCCTATAGAGAGGTAGATGTTAGAATTCATATTGATACTAAATGGAAGACCTTAATCCATAGTTTTGATGATGTTTACTCAAAGTGACATGCTTTAGCATGATAAATTAAGAGTTGATAGATGGATCGATGCACATAGGAGGAGCAAAATATTTCAAATATCTCTCATATATAGGTATATTTGGATTTACTTACTAAAAATTAAGCTAATGAGGTATACCAAATCTAGTGATGAGTAACTATCATAGGTAAGGAGATAATTTAATTAACAATGGAGGTTACCTCCTTACAACATGAAGTAGAGATATTGGTTGTGGATTTGGTCATATATTCCTAGTAACTTGTAGGAGACATGGTGATGGTGATATTATAACAACTATCATAGATGTAGGGAGATCTCAAGTGATGATAGGGGGATATAGGTTAGGACCAAGGAGATTATAGTTGGTTGGAGATGGATGTGGGTTGCTTATATGAGGATCTAGATAGGACACAAAGGGAGCTAGCATCTACTTAAAAGATGTTTTTTCTTAGATAATAGTATCTATAAATGGAGACAAGACAAGTAACATATTCATGGTTTGTTACTCGTGTTTTAAAGAGATAAATGATCATACCCCTACCTCCTAGGTGAGCATTTGACAATGTGTGTGTGTGTTTTTATTATTGTTTTGTTAGTATTTCTTTAGAATTTTGTGTTACGTAAAAATTAGTATTTGTACAATGGTATGGTTGATACAAAGAACAAGATAATGATAAATATGGCATATTATATAGTTTATAAGACGTAGATATAAATTATGCCATAAATTGTACTACATACATCATTAATAGTGTTCCTACTAGACCTATCTAGGGGATTGCATTTCTTAAGAGGTTTATAGACACTAAGTATAACATTTTTGGATTTTATACTTTTTTTTCATAACCATAGAATCATTTACCCAAATATCTTCAACAAAGGATCTACCAAAGAGTCACAAATACATTTTTATAGGGTACAAGGATAACTTAAAGGTGTGAAATATTTATTTTAGGAGATGTCAGTTTTGATGAGGTTCTTCTAGGGGATCCATTCATAGTAGAAAATAATCATGTTTTTATAGCTAAATCAATAGATATTCAAGGATTCATTTAGACTCTATTCCTATTAGAACATATTCTTCATCTTCTAGCGATGATTATATACAATATATTTTAACATTTCTTGGGAAAAATCATCTACAACACCTTCAGTAGCATATTGAGAGAATGTTGATCTTGATACATCAATATTGTGTACTTTATTTTGTATAATAATGTTATTAGTGAGTTATTTTTTAAATTTTATGGATTTGCTTTTGATGTTACTTTGCCATAGGATGTACCTAGTTCTTATTTAGATTATCCAAGATTAAAATGGTTTCAGATACTACTGTAGGATACTTAACCCATTTTTCCATTAGATTAATATTATAATGCTCCTTGTAAAGTATTTATTTTAAAGGTTAGTCATTTTGGATATTATATTACATATTCTTTAGCTAATAAATGACCAAAGTGGAAATAAGTCATTCTTGTAGAGTATATACCCTTTATGAAGAATAGGATATGGGAGCTTATTCCTCTTCCAAAAGGGAATAATATGGTTGGATATAAATGGGTTTATAGGACCAAGAACACTTTGGATGGCCAATTGAAAAAATACAAGGCACATATTATTTCTAAGGGATTCTCTTTGTAGGTGGACATTGACTATCCATAGACATTGGTTATAGTTATTAGGATGGATTTGATTAGGATGATTCTTTATATAGTTTATATATTTCGTATTAAGGTATATCAAAAAGAGATAAATAATTCTTTACTTGTTTTAATAGTTGATTGTGTCCTTGTATGGAATTAAATAGTCACCGTATTATTGATATGAGAAAATCCATTTTTTCATTTCTCAATTGTTGGTTTTGGTAATATGAGGTTAGACATGGTATTTACATCAAACATCAAGATATGGAAACCTTGATAAAAAAAAAATCGTGGATGGTATTATCATTATAGGAAAATCTCTTACCTTGATTTAGGAGATGAAGTTACAAACTATTGCTTCCTTTGAGATGATAGATTTGGGACTTCTACACTATTTCATGGGAATCCCAATTCATCACATTACTTCTAAGATTACTATTTCATAACCCAAATAAGCTTAGATCTTCTTTAGTGCTTTGAATGAGTGATAATCCAAGATATAATTAATGTTCTATTTAGGTTTTAGCCCTATTTTATTGTGCTCTAGATGATAGTCTACTATTACTTAGACTTCCATTGAAGTTGAATATCATGCTTCCATTCATGTAGATAAGCATATTTTATTGATTATTATGCTTCTAAAGTAGGTGGGTATTAAATAAACTTATCTAGTTACATTTTAGTGTGACAATTATAGTAGTGTCTATCTTATTTACAATCCAATTTTTCGTTAATAGACAAAGAAAATTGAGGTTGGGATGTATTATATGAGATGTATTTATTCTTATGGGATATTTAATACTTTTTTTATACCATAAATAGAGTAGGTAACACATGTCCTAACAAAGGTTATGTTTGAGGTTACTTTTGTGCACATGTAGGAACTACTTGGTATAGGAAAGTGTATTTTAAGGGGAATCACTAGTAAGGGCATCTCTCTATGTACCCCATTCAACTTAAGAGGGGATATTGAAATATGTGGTGGTTACACTTCACTTTGCCATAACTATATTTGTATCATGTTGCATGTATAATCCCATTAGGACCTTGTAAACCTTGAAAAAATATTGTTCTAATATTTTAATATTTTTAGTCTAAAGGTTGATTACATAAGCTTGACCTAAAGGTAACATGTAGTAGAGTATAAATACCCTATCATACCAACCATTTAATTACCATTTGAAGTGAATTATATATTGATTTAATCTAGGGTCTATGGATAACCTATTATATCATGTGTTTTATTTTTGTATTTTAGCAATATTGGGTAATATGTTAGTTCTATTCATTATTGAAAAACTATTGCAAAGTCTAATAAATTTATAATTCTTAAATTTTATAATGAAATATCTTTGTTCTAATGGGTCAAACATTGTAATTTTATATGTTTTATTATTTATATCTATAATTACAAATACATAGGACCATTGTACATTAAATTGGATCATATAATTTGGTTTGAATTCATATGTTCTTAGAATATGTGTATAAAATTGAATTTTTATTATTATGAAAGTAATTTTGATTTTGTATTATAATATTTAATACACTTTGTATTTCTACTAGAATTAAAGACACACATTTTGAAGAGTTTTACATCCGTGTAACCTTAGTGTTGAAATTCTAATCTAACTTGTGGCCAAGGCTAACATTGTATAGTGTTGATTTGAGTGAATTTAAATATGGTATTAGAATAGTTATGGAGAAACATTTCTTGGTCATACATAAATTATTTTTAGAGACTAGATTACTCAAATAATCGTAAGCATTATCTATATAAGAAGATAAGATTAGATCTTCTTGTTGGAATAGGAAGCTGCTAGGAAAATTTACATTAATTAAAATGATGTGTATATAATGATAATAAGTTTGGTTACTATTGCTAACTCCCTTATCAAACAAGTATTTAGGATAATTCCAAAATACCTAACTACCTATTGTATATGATGCGATATATTTCTAACATTCCCCCCATTAAATCATGATTCGAATATGGATATGAATCAATAAATAAAAAAGTTCAAAAATATCATGGACTAGGACACACACATTAGTCCATGCTTTATATAGTCATGAAGAAGGAAAAAATCAACTACTCACCTCAATGAGACTAAATATACTAGACTCAATCAAGGATAGGGAAAAATATAATTATTGAATATCTTACATTATAAATGGATAGGGACACAAACTATCCATTTAAATAGTTGTAAGTAGGGACACACTCACACTCACACACTCCAAGGGAGGTCCTATGTTCAAATATCCACCCTACAAAAAATTTGAATTGGGTATCTAAAATCCAATTGATAGTGTTGGTACGGGTAGGGTCGGGTGCAGCCCCCGGGTGACTTTGACGGTGTAGAACCCCTTGTTCGTGGTCTCTAAGACCAAGGAAGCTCTGCAAGGGGTTTTTCGCTTTTAAAAAAAAAAAAAAAGTAGGGACACACTCATCTATATATAGGTCTTTGTGATTAGAGACACACTTAACCAAACTTATGTACAATACTTATAAAATGGGATGCACACAAAAATTAATAAGACCATATGCAAATAGGGATACACTCTACTATCTAAAAAAACATAGTCTCCACCTCTCTCGTACAAAGCATTATTTCAAGTAGACAATGTAATCTAATTTAATATTCAAAATGGTTGAATGTTGGATCAATGATATGATCCCTCTCAAGATAAACAGATTTTTTGAACAAGTGGTCTTAAAAAACTCTCAACTAGGGTTATGTGTAAAGGGTCAACCTGAAAATTTATTTGTAAAAATTTGGCAAATCAGTTTCAAAATATAGGTGAATAGTGCCCAAATGCATTGATAAGGTTCACTATTATTAGGGGCAATGTTGGAAATTTAAACTTAAAATGGTCAAATTATTATAAAATTGGGACAAATCGACCCAAAAAAATTGCACCCAAAAATTTTTGGCTAATGGGCCCTGGTCAAGGGTCCCAAATATTAGCCAATTCCAAATGTTAAAAATCTCAATTTTAGCCAATTTTGTGATAAATAACCATTATGCATAACCATTATCTCAAAAAAAAATTATTTTCCAAAACAATTGCATTGAGTTCAATAAATGCTTTTCGATAAGTATAAATATTTCTTTAAACAATCACATAAAATTTTGATATATCTATTAATCAAAATTTTCAAGTGCATCACTTCAATATGAGCACAATTAGTCCTTCACCAAAATATTATATAAAGATCCAAATATACCATATTACAAATAATATGGGGTATTAGAGATATTCCTCTTCAAAAAGTCTTCAACCTATCACGACAAAAGTGTCTCCCAATAAACATTGGTGCATTTTTTAATGAAATCAAATCTCCAACTTGAAACTTTACGAAATATTCCACCAATATTCCTAGGTAATAGAAACACATTCTAAATAATTATCTTATAACCTACACTTGATAAACATAAATTTGATTTATTTAAATATATTGGTCCATCCTTTTCATTTTTGGATGGCATATTTTTTGCATGAAATAGATTATGCACAACACTTTTTGAAGAACACAAGCTTATACTGAGAGGGGGTGTGGACAATATAAGACCACTTTTTAATTTTTGTTCCTAATCAATATTATACAATGTATCAATAGAAATATTAATAAAAGTAATCAAATTAATGCATAAATCACCAGACACAATAGAGACACCAATTTAATGTGGTTCATCTAATGTGGGCTACTCCACGGAGAAAATATTTCACTAATATTTTCTCAATAAATCTCTTGGAAATCCTTTCCCTATTATAATTTTGTGGACCTATGTCCAAATGAGACACCAATCCCCTAATCAAGTTCATGGATCTCTATCCATAGTAGAACTCCTTTCTCATTTACTCTCACTGGTGATATTCTAGAACTTTACCTCCACTGCACTAGCTAATGAATATCTATCCACTAAAGACTCTTGTCCTCACTCAGAATACCTATCCTCACTACCTTGGCTAATGGATCTCAACCATTGGATAATGTCATCCTCTATACTCTATCATGTCAAAAGATTGATCTTATATCTATCTTAAATATATACTAAATGCAGTCCTTTGGTATAGCACAAATATTTTCAACCTTTGTCTCTGTTCTGGCATAAATCTATCCTCAAATCTACACCAAACTCTATCCACAAATCTACACTAAATATAGTCTTTCGGTATAGCACAAATCTATCCTCAATCTCTTTCCTCAAGCCCTCACACAAATCTTGACTTAATAACAAATCAACTCTACTTGATCTACCCAAAATATTAACTCAAGGTTTGAAAAAATCAATCAATCAAATCTACTCACAAGTCTTATCAAACACTTGTCTTAAATCTACCTTGTAAGCTTCCATAAAATATCACACTAATATGTCCATAAGTTCTCTCTAGAACTTGTCCAATCTCAGAGAAACATATAGAGAATTTTTAGAAACTCAATATGCTTCAAATTCACAATAATGCTCAATCACTTTGGATCTCTCTTTTTACCATAGAAAAATATAGAGAATTGTTAGACTCAATATGTTTCATAGTCACAAAAACTAAACCTCTTTCTTAAATCAATTTAGAATATGGAAAAATTTGTTTTACAGAACATGAACGATCACTTCAACACATCCACTTAACTAGGCTCAACCAAATCCACTCAATCACTCAATGAAAAAATCCTTGCTCACAAATCCTAGTCCAAGCACATGAACACTCACTCACTTATTTCTAATAATGCTTAACAAACAATCTCACATAACAATGATACTCATGTTCTTTCACAAATCCTAGTTCATGATAGTTCACAACTTCACATAACAATGATACTCATGATCTTTGCACAAACCCTAATTCAATATAGTTTATAACTTCACATAACAATGATACTCATGATTTTTGCACAAACCCTAGTTCAAGCATATGGAAGATTTACTCAATATTTCCAACAATGTTTATCAAAAAAGGTTTCTAGAATCAACTTTCATTCCAGAAAAACTAAACTCGACAATGCTTATCAAACAACCCTTTTCACTCCAACTTAGAATTCACAACATCTAACAATCACTCACTAGGAAGATGTGCCCATAAATTTTTGTTTGATGATGAAAATGACCTGAAAACCTATCTTAAACACACTTTTATTCTATCCTAATTTCAATGGTTAGATGATAAAATATCATACTAACATTCACTCAAAAATATTTCTCAATTACAAAAATAATCAAACTCAAATACACCTTATTACTCCTTTGAAATTAGCAATCATCAAATCATACATAAAAATAATTACTCAATTACACCTTATAATCTCCAACAATTAAATTAACATCCTCCAAAAATTAAACTTTCAAAATAATATTGCCTACCCTTTTATCTCCCTCAAATACTCAATATCCAAATTAATTTAGGCAAAAATAAACTTTATAAACCATCAAAAATATTTTATTTTTTCAACCTTAGAAAATCCAAAATAATCAAGCGACCAAGGCAATTAACATCAGTGCATACCTTTAACACTAGCCAAAAAGGGCCTACCATTAATACGACCCACCATCGCCAACTACACTACATAGTGTTGTGTGTGGATAAAGGAGCCCTACTCCTATTTTTCCTATGCTCTGCTAACGAAAACCTTTAAACGTGAAAACCCTTACTCTTTTGTGCATGAAATTTGGAGCTTTGATTTCATCGAATGCATAGGGGTTTTTTGACTTTGGATTTGCCCTCCTTTTATACACGAAGACCTCGTGCCATAAAATGTCAGTGCTCAATCGAATTTTGAATTCAATTTTAATTTAAACCTCATAACCCACTTTAGGGTTATTTAAATTAATATAATTAGTTTATAATTAAATTAAAATTAAGTTATAATTAACTTAAATAACTTTGGAAGTTAATTAAATTAATTAATAGATTTATTTATAGTAAAATTACATTTGTTAATTTATAGTTAAATTAAATTTCCCTTTTTAATATTATAATAAAATAATATAATATTATTTGCTTGGGTCTCTTCTTTGCACTTTGGACCACATATGATCACCTGGAAGTGGATCTCACCATCGAGAAGTGGGCTCTCCCTTTTGCACTGATTGCGAAACTATTTCTTGTATTGCTCACTAAAACTGACTTTTGCCATCAATGACCACTCACTCTTGACATCAATGACAACTCAACTACTCAAAATGTCGAATAATCTCCCCCTTTTTTCATTGATGGCAACCTAATTATATTTTCTAATTTCCTTAACCTTTTCTTGTTCTGCTTCCCCTGACTCAATGCTCTCTCCCTAAATAAAATATCTCCCAAGGTCACCTTTGGGGATGAGGGCTAAGAATGAGTCTCTTAGCTTAGCCCCTACCCCACCTCCTCTTGAGGTGGTTAATTCTGGGGTGGGAATATTTTTACTCCCAAAATACATTGATATTTACCTTTGTCTACTTTCCTTCTCATTTGATCCTTCTAATTCCTCTGACTATTCCTCTTCTTGCTTTTATTTGGAATTTTTTCTCTACACCACTTTGTTGTATGTCCATAATTATTGCACTTGTAAAAATTAATATTATTATTTATTGGAGGTGCAAATGTCTTGGGATTTATCCTATTTATTCCATATCTATTCCTATCATGAACCCTGCAATTCATTGCCTTGTGATAAAACTGATTACATGAGTAGCAATACCCATGAAAAAGTTACATGTTTCTGATGTTACCATATTCCCTGTTGTGGTTGATCCACAACACACCCCAAAATTGGGGACCCACATTTTTGTAGGCTTGCAGAGAAGAATCTCGGTGACCCAGATGCTAAAATTGAAGAAAAGAGAAAAAAATGCCTAAGTGTTGAAAGTGTCGTGAAATCGTGACTTGTCGCGAAATCGTGACTTGTCGCGCCATCGCTGCCGGAAACAGGAAAGTGTCACGAAATCGCAACATGTAGCTTCATCGCTTTCGAAAAGAAAAATTGAAAGTTGTCACGAAATCACGATATATCACTAGAAAAGAGTGAAAAGATGTAGCGAAATCGCGACATGTCGCTGAGAAGAAAAGAAAAGATGTCACGAAATCGCGACATGCCGCCGGAAAAGAATGAAAATGGTCGCGATTTCGCGACATGTTTTTCCGAAGCATACGAATGATGAAAAGTGTCACGATTTCGCGACGTTTTTTGCCGAAGCATACGGATGATGAAAAGTGTCGTGATTTCGCGACGTGTTTTGCCGAAGCGTACGGATGATGAAAAGTGTCACAATTTCGCAACGTGTTTTGTCGAAGCGTACGGATGATGAAAAGTGTCACGATTTCGTGACGTGTTTTGCCGAAGCGTACGGATGATGAAAAGTGTCACGATTTCGTGACGTGTTTTGCCAAAGCGTACGGATGATGAAAAGTGTCACGATTTCGTGACGTGTTTTGCTGAAGCGTACGGATGATGAAAAATGGTCGCGATTTCGTGACATGTTTTGGCAAACTATACGGATGGAGAAAATGGTCACGATTTCACGACGTGTTGCTGCGAAAGTGTACGGATGAAGAAGTGGTAGCGAAATCGCGACAGGTTCCGACAAAACGTACGGAGGGCAAAAGCGGTAGCGATATCACGACAGTTTGCGGCAAGAAGGTCCGAAGGCGAGAACGGTAGCGATTTCGCTACAGTTTGTGGGAAGGAAGATCAAGATAGAAAATGGTAGCGATTTCGCTACAGTTTGTGGGAAGGAGGCTCAAGATAGAAAATGGTAGCGATTTCGCTACAGTTTGTGGAAAGGAGGCTTAAAATAGAAATCGGTAGCGATATCACGACAGAAAGCGGCATGAAGGTCCGAAGGTGAAAAACGTCACGATATCACGATAGAAAGTGGTCGAAGGCATACGAACGAGGAGGGTGTTGCGATATCACGACATGTCACGATTTCGTGACATGTCACGTTTTCGCGGCTAGGAAGGTGAACAGGCTGCATGCAGTTTTTGTCGTGATTTGCACAGGAAAACGTTACAGAAGGCACAGAAAACGTAGGACACGTGGCGTACAGATGTCAGAGTTGTAGAAGCGTTACATGCAACAAAGGATTTCAAAGGTCTCGTCATCGAGTTATTCAAAAGCAACAAAAAGAAGGGGAAGTTGAAGGGTCACATGCAGGAAGATGAAACAAAGCGACACAGGGAGAATCGAAGAGCCGTTTCCATTAGTATAAATCCAGAAGTGTAGATTGAAAGAGGGGTTGGAAATTGTCGATTGCAGAGTTGCAAAGACAAGAGCTTCACGCTATTCTGGGCCTGCACTTGGGCAATTTCCTTCTTTTGTTCTGGAATATTTATGCCTGGAACATTCTTTGAATGTAATTGACATATCAATTAATACAAAATACGGAGAGTTGGCATCTAATTGATGAGAAATAAGGAGTCATTTTTTGTATGCATGATTTAATGTTATATCATTCATTTCAGATTTATAAGGCTTTTAGGTGAAGTTTAATGCAAGTGCTCTTGGTTGCTTCATGGGAATGCCTGAATCTGGAATTACAGTAGAAACCTTAGAAGCCCGCACCTAGCCTATTTGGATTGTGCGAGTTTGCAGGTTCATAGGTTAGGTTGCATGCAGAAAACCTCATTATCTTTGATTTCATAGAATTGATGGCAGCATTCTGACTGTAGTTTAGTTTCTCTTCATTTACTTTTCTTTATTGTTCAAACCCTTGCTTTATTTTCTACAGTTTAATTACTGTATCCAAATAAATAACTAAAAATCCATCAAAATCCAAGATTAAAGTACAATTATTCACTTTGAGTCCACTATAAATTCAAATTATATAAACCCCAGTGCCCCTTGTTAACATCCACTTGCAAACCCTAAGGTATTCCTAGCATTTCACTTGAATAACATCATTGGTAGACAAAGAATCAGCATAACAGGAACCTTGGAGAAGTTACCTTCTTTGCAAGTAGAGGATTTTAGGACTCAGATCCTACCGGAGAGTGTGCTTTCACAATTGGGTGAAAACACCACTCAACAGATTTGCGCTAGAAGGAGGGCCCGAACTAGTTTATTTGATTTCGATTTTCATATCTGAATGTCTTGTTTTTTACTTAATTTTGAATTCATTTACGGCTAAACTGCAACACTATTTTTGTTTTTGTTGCAGGTTTTCTTCGAAATAGCCGGGGGTTTCCTCAGGCAGGCTGGACCCACCATGCCGTATTGCGACCAGGTCTCAAACAACTAGAGAAACCATTTTTCATGACCTTACTGGTACTCCCAAGAGTAAAGCCAAGCAAGTCGTAAGCACACCAGTCACAAAAGACCTATTTTCTCCAGGAACGTCGAGTGGACCTACGCCAGTAATATTCGTTGCCCCTAGTGTGCCTATAGTTAGTAATATTTCTACTGCTATTGTAGGTCTGTCTACATCAATTTTGAGTCAAATGGCTCAAGCTCCAACAACTCCTTGGTATGGAGCTAACAATACTCCTTTGAATATTGCTAGGGATATCCATGAAATCCCCAAGAACATTGAAATATTTCTACCTAAATACAAGCTAGATGGCCTAAGAATAGCAGAAGAACATATCCAAGCCTATAGGGATGTTTTAATTAGGCTGCAAGTTCAATATGAAGATGTGGCCTGCAGACTTTTCCCTATGAGTTTAGATCCAATAGCATATGAATGGTATATATGCTTGCCAAATGGTTCAATCACCTCTTGGACACAGATGGAAAATGCCTTTGTCAATCAATTTAGGTCACCCTTAGATCCCGCAACTATTTACAATCAGTTTATTACATGCAAAAGGAACCAAGGGTAACCGATCAGAATGTTTAATCAGAGATTCCAAAAGTGCTATATTAGAGTAATCAAGCACTTTGCTATTGATCCTACAGTGGCTTTGCAGATATATTTTGGGGCATTAGACCCCATGACAGCCATGTTTGCAAGGCACAATCCTCAGGTTACCACGTTGGCTTTGGCCTATAACGAAGCCATGACTATCAAGCAACAAATGACACCACAAGCCTACGGGTTTACCCAGATGCCTGTGATGGGATAGTATGCTCCATATGGTCAAGCTCCCCAGGCAAATCAACTCTTGGCACCACAAATGCCAAGCATGAATGCCTTTCCATATCAGCAGCCATATCCACCAGCACCCGCATATGCACCCATTCCAATCCAACCAATCATAGCCATTCCACCTATCCCTACATTTTTGCAGAGCAGTCAACCTACTATGCAAGGAACTAGTCATGCCAATCCTTAGGCCATAGTTCCATTTCCAAATCCAACCCCGATTCAAAGTGTCAACCCATACGGGAATCCAATTCCTCAGAACCCAACCCCAGGGTTGAATAAAGACCCCATTAATTATGCAAATCCAATGGGGGTTAACAACAATATGATTCCACCAAAAGATGTTTATTCAGAAGTCGAGGAGCTCAAGAAACTAGTGCTTAAACTGAGCAATGACAGGGTTCAACAGTAGAAGTATGAGTCCCATGCCCCTCACCCAAATAGGAATTTTAACAATAGAGGGAGGCACTGGAACACCAAGCCAAACAATGGCGGAGTTCTTGCTCCCATTGCTAATCAATTATATGCTTCTGTAGGCCCTAGATAATCCAATTCTCTTTTGAATCTTTCAGATTTGGCATGGGAAAGGGGGTGCAGGTTACATAACACAAAAGAACACAATGAGAGGAATTGTCCTGAGATTGTTAGATACACTCATTGTCTTCAAGCACAAGTTGATGATTTGGAATTGGTATCAAATGAGAGTCCATCACAACACCAAGATGATAATGTTATGGTGATGGAAACTGTATATCATCAAGAGGGTGAGAGTGAGGAAGAAGAAGATGAAATTCTGGAACAGGAGGTGCAAGCTTTTCGAGATTTCAGAAATGGGAACCATGGATACCATTTGAGAAGTAAGTCTAAAGCCCCTAAAACCTCATCAACACCTCCAAACAATTCTATTCTTCCTCCAGATACAAAGGCAAGTAACAACCCTCCCCCTCCACTCAGAAGAGAAATGTCTAATGACGTCTAGAAGACAGTCAAATTCGAAAAACCAAATTATGATGTAGTGGAGGATATGAAGAAGTCCAATTCTAGCCTTTCATTCCTAGACGCAGCTAAATTGCCTGGTCAAAAGGAGGCGTTGATAAGAGCTTTGAACTCACCTGATCTGATGTGGAAGGAAAAAAGATTTGAATCCCATATTATTTTGCGAAAGGAGAGAAGGGATGTCTCGCCATTCTTACTGACTCTAAGAATTACGGGTAAGAATTTGCATAACTGTTTGGTGGAAACAGGTGCCACGAGCAACCTCATGCCTGCAAAAATATGTAAAATATTAGGTCTGCAGCCTGTTTCATCCAAATGTACAGTCCTGCAACTGGACAAATCAGAAGTAAATGTAGTGGGGACTTTATATGATGTCAAGATTCAATTGAATTCTAAACCTAGGGTTTAGCAGGTTGTGGACATTTTGGTGGTTAATATCCCAAGTAGGTATGGAATGCTACTTTCTAGGGATTGGATGAAAATGCTGAATGGCTATTTTGCAACAGACTGCTTGCATATGTGGCTACCATGGAAGGGAATTGCAAATCAAATAAGAGTGGAAAATGAATTGAGGCTTAAAGAGATTATAATAGATTTTAACAAGCCGAATGAAGTTCAATTTTCTGAGCCAGACTTAGGAGTCTATGCACTTGATGTTGAGGAAGCTGCTGAAGAGTTTAAAGAAGAAGTGTGTCATGGTCATTCTTCTGAAGAAAATTATTACACGTGGTTGCTCAAGTTAAATGGATCAAAGTATAGACAGGGAGCAGGAGGTGGAGTCGAGCTCACTGGTCCAAGAGGCAAACCATTGCTAGCTTCTTACAGATTGCAATTTCCTTGCACAAACAATGTGGCAGAGTACGAAGCATTGATCTATGGTTTACGTCTAGCATTGAGCAAACATGTTAAATGCTTGAAGGTTTTGGGAGATTCTGAGTTGGTAGTCAATAAAATCAAAGGACAGTATACATGTCACGACAAAATACTGAGCCTTTATAGAACTAGGGTTATGGACCTCATGGAAGAGTTTGACGCATTCAACATAGCCCTTATTTCTAGGAAAGAAAATCGAATAGCAGACTCTCTTGTAGTCGCCGTGGGCATGTTGAATCCGGTTGATATAAGAATATGTAAAAAATTTTCCATTGAACTGGTTCCTTGTCCATCAATACCCGATAACATAAAGAATTTTCAAGTTTTTGAAAGTGACAGACATATTTTCAAATTTGTCACGAACTCGGGTATTTTTGAAAATCAGGTGATTGATGAGGAGCAAAGGTGGCATGATGGAATAGAAGATGAAAGTGAAACTACGTATCAATCCAACAAAATTCCTAAAGACGTGGTTTCATTAGAGAAGATGTTCGACATGGAATGCAAGAACAAGAAAATAAAAAGAGTCCCACTCCCCAAAGATGTGTGTGATTCAATTAATCTAGGGAGTGCAGACAATCCAAAGGAGGTGTACATAGCAAAGGCATGTATAGAGGAATAAAGGAGCAATATAATACAGGCATTGAAGCATTACATAGATTGTATTGCTTGGAACTACAATGAGCTAAAGACTTACAACCAAAACATTATCACACATACCATCCCTTTGAAGCCAGACTCCAAGCCTTTTAGGCAAAGACAGCGAGTTTTTAACCCGCTATTTGGAGCCGTTGATAAAAAAGGAGGTTAAAATATTATTGGAAGAGAAAATCATTTTTCCTATTAGGCACTCAACCTGGGTGGCTAACCTCGTTCCAGTGAGGAAAAATAGTGGAGAGATTAGGTTGTGCATAGATTTTCGAAATCTTAATAAAGCCTCTCAAAAAGATAATTATCCACTGCCATCAATCGATGAAATTCTACAAATGGTAAATGGATATGAAATGATGTCCTTTCTCGATGGATATTTTGGGTACAACCAAATTCTTATACATCCAAATGATAGGATGAAAACAGCCTTCACTACCAAGTGGGGGACATTTGCATATAAGAGAATGTCGTTCGGACTGTTAAATGCTGGTGCAACTTTTCAACGCACCATGGATTACGCATTCAAAGGGCTCATAGGCAAATGCATCATCATGTATGTGGATGATATCCCAGTTTTCTCAAATAGGAGAGAGGATCATGTCAAATATTTAAAGAAAGTGCTTCAAAGATGTAGAGAACATGGAATTTCCTTAAATCCCAAAAAGTGCATTTTCGAAGTGACAGAAGGAAAATTGCTGGGTCACATTATTTTGAAAGAGGGCATATCCATCGACCCAGAAAGGATACAAGCCATCCAAAACCTACCTCTCCCGAGTAGTAAGAAAGAATTGAGATCTTTCTTTGGGCAGGTTAATTTTGTGAGGAAGTTTATCTCTAGCTTTGATGAGATAGCCAAGCCTCTGAACAAGATGCTAAAGAAATATGTGGATGTAAAATGGAACGAGGAAAGCAGAGTGGCCTTCCAGAACATCAAAGATACCATTTCCAAAGCACCTGTACTTATAAGTCCAGACTACTCCAAGCCTTTTTATATTTATGCTTTTGCATCAGAACACTCCTTTGCGAGTGTATTAACCCAAAAAGGCAAGGATAGTGCCAAAAAACCCATAGCGTTTTTAAGTGCCCCCTGAAAGATGCTCAATTAAGGTATTCAATCCTTGATAAGCAAATGTACGCACTTTTCAAAACTGTAAAAAAATTTAGGCACTACATCGTACATAGCAGAGTTATTGCCATCGTGCCCAATTCTGCTGTCAAGACCATGTTTTTACAAAATGAACTAGGTGAGAAGAGAGGAAAATGGATTTCAACCATCCAAGAATTTGATCTCGAAATCCAACCAATGAAACTAGTTTGAGGACAGGGACTGGCGAAGGCGATCGCAAAAAATAATCCGCAAATAACAGGTCAATGCTCAAATACATAATACATGGCTAAGGATGACTGGTATGTTGATATTGTGCAATTTTTATTGACTGGTAAGTGTCCTTCTAATCTGAATTCAACACAAAGAAGAGCCTTAAGGCTTAAATCTGTCAATTATCTGATAAAATCTGGTGTGCTTTATAGGAAGAATCATGAAGGTATCTACCTGAGGTGCTTGAACAAAGAAGAAGCTGCCAGGATGTTGCAGGAATTTCACGGAAAACATGGAACTGGTCATGGTGCAGCCAATGCTACAACACATCAAATCCTGAGAGCAAGATACTACTGGCCACATATTTTCAAGGATGCACATACCCATGTACGATCTTGTCATATCTGTCAAGTGGCTGCAAATAGAGAGAGAAATGCATCCATGCCGTTGCAACCTATAGTTGAACTGAGACCATTTGCATAGTGGGGACTAGATTTCATTGGGGTTATTAACCCAAATTCTTCTGATTCTCATAAATTCATTTTGACAGCTACAGACTACTGTACAAGGTGGACATAAGTGATTCCTACTAAACATGCCACCACAGATGTTGTGATTAAATTTCTTGAGGATCAAATCATAACAAGATTTGGAATGCCCGAATCTATTGTCAGTGACAATGGTAAAGCTTTTATTTCTACACAATTTGCAGATTGGGCATATGATAACAAAGTGAGCTTAAAGTTTGCATCCAATTACTATCCTCAAGGAAATGGGTTGGCCACGTCTTCAAATAAGAATTTGTTGAATACTATTAAGAAGTTCGCTGGAAAAGAACCCTCGGGACTGGCATAGCCAACTAAAGTTTGCCCTTTGGGTAGATAGGACCAGAGTGAAGGAGTCCATAGGGAATACTCCCTATCATTTGGTCTATGGGCAAGACCCGATATTTCTAGCAAATTTGAAGTTGCAGACCTTACATTTCATACAAGAGTACTTGGGGACAGATGATCAAGTTGAAGCCAGGTTGAGCCGATTGTTGCACCTTGATGAAAAGAGAGAAGAGGCCATGAATCACATGAATAAACACCGGGAAGTTATCAAGAGATGGTTTGACAGAAGGGCCAAAGTTAAATCATTCAGAATTTCAGATTTGGTATTACTATGGGACAAAAGACATGAGGAAAAAGGGAATCATCAAAAGTTTGATTGTCTTTGGTTAGACCCATATCGGATTTCAGAGATTCTTGGGAAGAATACCTTCAGGCTAAAAACCTTAGAAGGGAGATATTTCATGCTACCGGTTAATGGGCAGATTTTAAAGCATTATTTTAGCCCTTAGGTTGTGAGATTTTGATATTATTCTTTTGGTTTTGGTGGGGATTTTCAGATTTTGTTTTTATTGTTTAGGATTGTTAGTCTAGCTAGGATTTTGGTTATGGATTTGATTTCAGTTGACATGTGTGTTAATCTTGATAAAAAATATAAAAAATAAAATAAAATAAAATAAAATAAAATAAAAAAATAAAAAAATAAAAAAAATAAATAAAAAATTGAGATGTCAACTTATGCTTCAGGTTAGGAGAATATGAAATATTGGAATTGTCCTGTAAAAAGCTCCACAAGTAACACAAGCATCTTAAGTTATATTGTTTGATTTTGTGATGCATGAAAGAATCGGTTTTGTATGACAATTCATTCCATTTGTAATTCAAGAAATAATGCATTCATGTTCCATCTCACCTTACATACATCTCATCTTAGTTACATATGCATCTTAGGTACAAGCCATTAAAGTATGTCAAATCCTCTTAGGGTTGTGTTATAACATATATGTAAGTAAATACTAAGGTTGGAAACTGAGTCTAGAGGTATCTAGAACCAAGCACATCTCATGCATTAAAAAGGATCTTGAGCAAAATGATCAAAACCTAACTTGGAGGAAAAGGTTGGGCGAAAGAAGTTATTCTTGTCTATCCTATTATGCAACATGATCCTTAAAACAATGGTTTTGACCACTTCCATTAAGCTTAAAGCCTAAAATCAGAGTAGTAAGGATAGGGTTAAATCCTCATCGAACTTAGGTTGAGGATCCAATTCCCCAAAGCTTTGATTTGACCTACGTGGAGTAGTAAGGATAGGGCATAAATTCTCATCTCGCTTAGGTTGAGAATCTGATTCCCAAAAGCTCCTATTTCTCATTTCATAATAAATCTTGGATTGTAAGGATCGTACTACTTGTCCTCTACAAAGGATGGGTAGTCATCCCCAAGGTCTAAGCAACAAAATTAATATTTTTCATCTAAAGTTTGGATTGTAAGGATCGTACTACATGTCCCTAGCAAAGGATGGGTAGTCATCCCCAAGGTCCAAGAAGCAAAAAAAATAAAATAATAATAATAATAAATAAATAAATTTTTCCCATCTCATCTTTATATTGGATTGAAAGGATCATACTGCTTGTCCTCTACAAAGGATGGGTAGTCATCCCCAAGGTCCAAAGAAATGAAGATAAGTTTTGGATTGTGGGGTTAGATATGCCCATGCATGGCATCATGTATTGCCTAAAAAACAAGACCACTGATTGTCTAGAGGGTTAGACTAGCATGACCATTTCTTCCATAACTGGTTTAATTATTTTTCTTAAAGTGAGGTAATGAAATCTAAATCAGAATAGTAAGGATAGGGGTAAAATCTCATCTTGGTTGGTTGGGAGTCTGATTCCCCAAAGTTCTGATTTCAAATTCACTTGCACATGGGTTCTAGAGGGTAGAGACTCGTAACCAACTTTGGGATACAATAAGGTAATGAATTAGTGGATCCTAAGAGGGTTTGGCAATCTTGAATGCTTGTACACAATAATAGAAGAAGGACCATGCCTTTTATGAAAGCAAAATCTCCTTGCACATTCATTAGGGTACACAAATCATTCACCATCCCATATATGCATTCATGCAAAACTGATAATGGAATGTTGATCAATTTCAAACGATAGGGAATGAAAACACATTGCACACACTGAGCTAATACTTGATGATTCATGTACTTCTGATCTTTGGGCATTTGTTATTTTGCTTATGTGCTAACATATGTTTGCGAGTTTGTGATATGTTTCAAGGTTGGGTTATTACTAAAATGCTCAAGAGCATTTGACAAATAGAGTCGCCATTTGTTGTGGTTGATCCACAACACACCCCAAAATTGGGGACCCACGTTTTTGCAGGCTTGCAGAGAAGAATATCGGTGACCCAAATGCTAAAATTGAAGAAAAGAGAAAAAAATGCCTAAGTGTTGAAAGTGTCGCGATATCGTGACATGTCACGAAATCGCGACTTGTCGCGCCATCGCTGCAGGAAACAGGAAAGTGTCACGAAATCGCGACATGTAGCTCCATCGCTGCCGAAAAGAAAAATTGAAAGTTGTCACGAAATCGCGACATATCGCTGGAAAAGAGTGAAAAGATGTAGCGAAATCGCGACATGTCGCTGAGAAGAAAAGAAAAGATGTCGCGAAATCGCGACATGCCGCTGGAAAAGAATGAAAATGGTCACGATTTCGCGACGTGTTTTGCCGAAGCGTACGGATGATGAAAAGTGTCACGATTTCGTGACATGTTTTGCCGAAGCGTACGGATGATGAAAAGTGTCACGATTTCATGACGTGTTTTTCCGAAGCGTACGGATGATGAAAAGTGTCACGATTTCGTGACGTGTTTTGCCGAAGCGTACGGATGATGAAAAGTGTCACGATTTCACGACGTGTTTTGTTGAAGCGTACGGATGATGAAAAGTGTCACAATTTCACGACGTGTTTTGCCGAAGCGTACGGATGATGAAAAATGGTCGCGATTTCGCGACGTGTTTTGGCAAACTATACGGATGGAGAAAATGGTCATGATTTCGTGACGTGTTGCTGCGAAAGTGTACGGATGAAGAAGTGGTAGCGAAATCACGATAGGTTCCAGCAAAATGTACGAAGGGAAAAAACGATATCGATATCACGACAGTTTGCTGCAAGAAGGTCCTAAGGCGAGAACGGTAGTGATTTCGCTACATTTTGTGGGAAGGAGGCTCAAGATAGAAAACGGTAGCGATTTCGCTACAGTTTGTGGGAAGGAGGCTCAAGATAGAAAACGGTAGCGATTTCGCTACAGTTTGTGGAAAGGAGGCTTAAAATAGAAATCGGTAGCGATATCGTGACAGAAAGCGGCATGAAGGTCCGAAGGTGAAAAACGTCGCGATATCGCGACAAAAAGCGGCCGAAGGCATACAAACGAGGAGGGCGTCGCGATATCGTGACATGTCATGATTTCGCGACATGTCACGTTTTTGCGGCTAGGAATGTGAACAGGCTGCATGCAGTTTTTGTCCTGATTTGCATAGGAAAACATTACAGAAGGCACAGAAAACGTAGGACACGTGGCGTACAGATGTCAGAGTTGCAAAAGCGTAACATGCAACGAAGGATTTCAAAGGTCTCGACATCGAGTGAGTCAAAAGCAACGAAAATAAGGGGAAGTTGAAGGGTCACATGCAGGAAGATGAAACAAAGCGACACAGGGAGAATCGAAGAGCCGTTTCTATTAGTATAAAGCCAGAAGTGCAGATTGAAAGAGGTGTTGGAAATTGCCAATTGCAGAGTTGCAGACACAAGAGCTTCATGCTATTCTGGGCCTGCACTTTGGCAATTTCCTTCTTTTGTTCTGGAATATTTATGCCTGGAACATTCTTTGAATGTAATTGACATATCATTTAATACAAAATACGGAGAGTTGGCATCTAATTGATGAGAAAGAAAGAGTCATTTTTTGTATGCATGATTTAATGTTATATCATTCATTTCAGATTTATAAGGCTTTTAGGTGAAGTTTAATGCAAGTGCTCTTGGTTGCTTCATGCGAATGCCTGAATCTGGAATTATAGTAGAAAAATTAGAATCCCGCACCTACCCTATTTGGATTGTGCGAGTTTGCAGGTTCATTAGGTTAGGTTGCATGCAAATAACCTCATTATATTCGGTTTCATCGAATTGATGGTAGCATTCTTATTGTAGTTTAGTTTCTCTTCATTTAATTTTCTTTATTGTTCAAACCCTTGCTTTATTTTCTGTAGTTTAATTACTGTATCCAAATAAATAACTAAAAATCCATCAAAATCCAAGATTAAAGTATAATTATTCACTTTGAGTCCACTGTAAATTCAAATTATATAAACCCCAGTGCACCTTGTTAACATCCACTTGCAAACCCTACGGTATTCCTAGCATTTCACTTGAATAACATCATTGGTAGACAAAGAATCAGCATAACAGGAACCTTGGAGAAGTTACCTTCTTTGCAAGCAAAGGATTTTAGGACTCAGATCCTACCGAAGAGTGTGCTTTCAAAATTGGGTGAAAACACCACTCAACATTCCCATATTTTATGTGTCTTACACTGTGAAGCCATGTACCCAAATATGTGACATGAGAAACATCATCCATTAAAATTTCCTTTCCTTGACCTCATTGGTATATTAGTCTCTTTTACCCTATGCTAGTTCATGTTCCATCTGTTTCTCATTTGTGCATTGTTCCTTTCCTTATTGAAATTTTTGTTGTCCAAATCATCCTTAGAAGTATCAATTTATCTTACACTATTCTATTAAAGTTTCTACTTCTTTAGAACTTGAGGTTGACTCCTTTTTTTATTTCTTTTGTACCTATTTAAAACCAAGACCCATTTTTTTTGTTGACCTTCTTTGTACCTTGATCATCTTATCTACAATATTTGAGCTTTTTCTAAATCTGTGTAAGTTGTCCTTTGATTCTTTTATTTATTCCTTTAGTAGAGCCACTTCAAGTTCTAATATTTCACATTCTAAGACCTTTGCTTCTAACTTATCCTTGAACTTATTTGACTTAGCCATTGACTTATTTAGATCCTCTATAAGGTTTCCTCTTTCTTCATTACATTATTGAAACTGAAGCTTAAGTTGGGAATTTTACTTTCTTACCTTATTTAATGTTTTAAGAGCATAAATAAGCTCTCCCTCAAGATCAACTTCTCCTTTCTCTGATTTTTCCTCTATTTTTTTGCCTTTGAAAACATCTTCATTATTTTATGACTTATCTTCTATAGGATCACCTCCTTATTCTTCTAGTGCCATTAGAATATTCTCTTATGGTCCTTCAAGTGTATCTTCATATTCATCATCACTAAAACTAAAACCACTCTTTGTACAACTATATTCAAGATGACCAAAGTTACCACATCTAAAACACTTGAGAATTATTGGTGACCTTTTCTTAACTTCTTTTTATTCTGTCAAAAATATAAATTCATGTTTATCATTATATGAGAAACTATTATCACTATCACTTGAGTACTTACTTTCCTTGTCTACATAGTAACTCCTCTTCTATATTTGAAAGAACTTCTTTCCTTGTTTGCCTTATCCATCCTTACCTTTCTTTTGATACCTGTATTTTTCTGATTCCCTGTTCTTATGATCCTATTTTTCTTCATCATTGCTATTTCTAGATTCTTGACAATTAGTTGCATAGTGACCATACTTTCCACAATTGAAACATCTAACAGATTTTACATCTTTAAATATTCTTGGATCCTTATTCCTTATGCTATAATTTGCTTCTTCATCACTGGATTACTCATTACTTGAATATGACTTCTTACCCTTTGTCTTCTTAGTAGCTTTGAATGTTGCTTCCTTCTAGAGATTAGGTTCCTCTTTTGTTCTTGTCTCAAAAGTTGTAAGAATACCAAGTAATTCATATCTTGTCAAAATATCACCATATTTTGATTCCTCTATAGCTGAAATATTTTCACTAAATATTTTTGGGAGAGATCTTAAGATCTTATCACAAACATCAAATTATTGAACCTCAAGTCCAAGTCCTTACATGGTGTTAACAACCTCATCTACATGAAGTAGATAATCACTAATGTTTTCCCCATACTTCATTCTCAATTATTCAAATTGTCCTTTGAGATTTCGTATATTTACCTTTTTCACACTTTTATCTCCTTCATATATGCTTTGCAACTTATCCCAAATTCAATTTTGTTGATTTACAATACATAACCTTTATGAACTATGTTCTATGCAAACCTTTCAAAATTGCATTCATTATTTTTAAATTATAATTTTGTAGAATCTTATCATCTTTATATGTAGGTGGAGTAGCTGGTGGTGTGTATCCATTTTCAACTGCTTCCCATATTTTATTTCCAAGTGCCATTAGGTGAATATTCATTCTCATACTCCAAAATATATAATCACTTCCATCAAATACTGGTGTTGAATTATCTGAGAATCCATTCTAAGAATCCATTGTGTTCTTGTAAGTTTTTCTTCAAGTTGTTAAACTCTTTCGAAGGAACCCGCTCTGATACCAATTGAATAACACAAGCTTATACTAAGAGGGGGGGTGAACAGTATAATATCACTTTTTAGTTTTATTTTCCAATCAATATTATGCAATGTATCAATAGTAATATAAACAACAATTGTCAAAGCAATGCATAAATCACCACACAATAGAGACACCAATTTACTCCACGAAGAAATTCTTTCACTAATATTTTCTTAATAAAACTCTTGGGAATCCTTTCCATATTACAATATTTATGGACCTCTGTCTAAATGAGATACCAATACCCTAATCAATATTGTGGATCTCTATCCATAGGAGAACCCCTTTCTCCTCTACTCTGGCTAGTGATATTCAAGATTAACTGCTACCTCCATTGCACTAGCTAATGGATCTATTTCCATTAAAGACTCCTATACTCACTTAGAAGACCTATCCTCACTGCCTTGGCTACTTGATCTCTATCCACTAGAGGCTATCATTCTCTATAATCTATCACCTCCAAAGCTTGCTCTTAGATCTATCTCAAATATGTACTAAACATAGTCCTTTGGTCTAGAATAAATCTTCTTAGGCTTTTTTTGTGGTCTGGCATAAATCTATCCTCAAATCTACACAAAAATCTATCCTCAAATCTACACTAAACACAGTCCTTCGATCTAGCAAAAAATTATCCTCAATCTCTATCCTCAAGCCTTAACATAAAGATTGACTTAATAATAAATCAAATATGTTGGATTTACCCCAAACCTTAACTCAAGGTTTGAAAAAATCAATCAACTAACTTTGCTCACAAGTCTTCTCAAAGAATTGTCTCAAATATGCCTTGTAAGCTTTCACAAAATCTCACACTAATTTGTGCATAAGTTCTCTCTAGAAATTTTCCAATGTCATAGAAAAATATAGAGAGTTTTTAGAGACTCAATATGTTTTAGACTCACAAGCACTCAACCTATTTATCAAATTAATTTAGAATATGGAACAATTTGTTTCAATGAACTTGAACTATTACTTCAACTAGGCTCAACCAACTCCACTCAATCACTCAATGAAACAATCCTTGCTCACAAATCCTAGTCCAAGCATATGAACACTCACTCACTTATTTCCAAAAATTCTTAACAAATAATCTCACACAACAATGATACTCATGTTCTATCAGAAACCCTAGTTCAAGATAGTTCACAACTTCACATAACAATGATACTCATGATCTTTGCACAAAATCTGTTTCAATATAGTTTACAACTTCACATAACAATGATACTCATGATATTTGCACAAACCCTTGTTCAAGCATATGAAAGCTTTAATCAATATTTCCAACAATGCTTATCAAACAAGGTTTCTAGATTAAACTTTCATTCCAGAAAAACCAAACTCAACAATGCTTATCAAACAACCTTTTTCACTCCAACTTAGCATTCACAACATCCAACAATCACTCACTAGGAATATGTGCCCATACCTTTTTTTTTATAAATAAATAACCTCAAACCTATCTTAAACACACTTTTATTCTTTATGAATTTCAATGGTTAGATGATAAAATATCACACTAACACTCACTCAGAAATATTTCTCAATTACAAAAATAATCAAACTCAAATACACCTTATTACTCCTTTGAAATTAGCAATCATCAAATCATACATAAAAATAATTACTCAATTACACCTTATAATATCCAAAAATTAAATTAACATCCTCCAAAAATTAAAATTTCAAAATAATATTTCCTACTCTTCTATCTCCCTCAAATACTTATATCCAAATTAATTTAGGCAAAAATAAACTTTATAAACCATAAAAAATATTTTACTTTTCCAACCTTAGCAAATCTAAAATAATCAAGTGACCAAGGAAATTAACATCAGTGCATACCTTTAACACTAACCAAAAATGGCCTTGACAGATTTTGAACATGAGGCTTCCTATTTTCGAGCACCTGATCGAGGTGCTAGCCCATAACATGGGCTACAAGCCCCCATGCGAAGGAGAAGACTCAAGCCTTTCTCTTCTTTCCTTATGATCGATGCACGTATAAATTAAAATACCCTTCTTCTTTACAAAATGAATGTGGCAAGATTCGAACCCTGCTCTCCTAGCCTTTCGTAAGCCTTAACACAACCTGTCATCACCAACTTCACTATACAACATGATGTGAGGACAAAGGAGCCCTACTCCTATTTGTCCTATCCTCTGCCACCTAAAATGTTTAAACATGAAAACCCTTACTCTTTTGTGCACAAAATTTGGAGCTTTGATTTCATCGAATATGCATAAGGGGTTTTTGACTTAGGATTTGCCCTCCTTTTATACATGAAGGCCTTGTGATATAAAACATTGGCACTTAATTGAATTTTGAATTTAATTTTAATTTAAACCTTATAAACCACTTTAGGGTTATTTAAATTAATATAAATTAGTTTATAATTAAATTAAAACTAAGTTATAATTAACTTAAATAACTTTGGAAGTTAATTAAATTAATTAATAAATTAATTTATAATAAAATTATATTAATTAATTTATAATTAATTTAAATTTCCCTTTTTAATATTACAGTAAAATATTATAATATTATTTGCTTGGGCCTCTTATTTGCACTTTGGACCACATATGACCACCTAGAACCGGATCTGACCATCTGAACCAGATTGCTTCTTCTTGCACTGCTTATTGAAACTGACTTTTGACATCAATGACCACTCACTCTTGACATCAATGACAACTCAACTACTCAAAATATCCAACACTTCCCTCTTGGTAAACTATAGGTAATAGGTTTACATTTTTAATAATTTATTTATTTATTTTTTATTTTTTAATGAATGACACAAATATTCAACCAACAATACTTCATTAAAAGTTAAATTTTATATGACTCATGCATTGAATTAAATATATTATCATGAATATTTACATGAGTTTATTACTAAACAACCTGATCAGTAGATGGAGGGTCAGTGTTCATTTTAGATGACACTTTTTGGACAAAATTTTTAAATTTTCCTTAGATGATAGTATTTTTTTATTACAACTCTAGGTGGCTCTTCTAGATGGCAAGTTATGTGATAACATTAATGTATATGGATAATAACTCTTCTCCAAATTGTATCTCCAAATAAAATTTCTAGGTGACAACACTAGGTGATAACTCTAGAGGGTAATTCTAGAGAGCATCTTCAGATTGATAGTCTATATGGCAGTACCATATCATAGATATAGATGATAGTTCTATATGGTAGCTCCATATAATACCTTTATATGGCTGCATAAAATGACTCATTAATTCAATTAAATGCTTTATATGTCATAGTCGCCTTAGAAATTCTATTACTTCCATACAATTAACAACAAACTAGAACTCCAAGTTATAGAAAACTAAATTCATAAAATAAAAGAATTATATATTCTCCTTCATGATTTATTTACAAGGTAACAATAGATATTGATTGTGATAACATGACTTCTTCCTTATTCTTCATCATTGTTCCCATGGTTAGAAATAGCCTTTATGCTCCTTATATTGCTACCTGTAGTTCATGTTAAAGTCTCATACAATATCATTATTTAATATCATGTAACAAAACATATTTAAGTTCCTCTTCTAATATAGGCCATTATTTTTAAACATCTCACTTCCTCTTCTATGGTGAGGATTTCCTTTGAGCAACATTCTTTATACTCTCCCACAACCAAATATTATTTTCTCCTAGGCTATATCTACAAAAACGAGTTAAAAGGTAGAAGATAAATTTATAATGGTATGAAGACCATTTTACATGTTCTAGGTATAATGTTAGCTTTTATGTTACATGTTTGACTTGTAAGGTACTAAAAAAAATTTCATTAAACAAAATAATGCTTATATACAAATAGGATGAAGGTGGTTGCCATTGCTAATTGGATTATCAACCGCCTAGTCAGGATAACTCCTAATTACCTAACTACATATTTTACATAGCATGATAAATTCCTAAAATGTCTACCTATCTATAATTCTAAAAAATATAATTGTTTTTAGTAACTCCATTGCTTACTTCATTGTTATCATAATCTTTTGACTCTATATTAAAAAAATTAAATCTAGATTCATTTGGTGGTCTATGTTGCCTTCAAAGATACAATAGGATGAAGGATGAAAAATGTTTCTATAAATTAAGTTTTTAACTTCAATTATGTTTTGGTACCCTTTTCAATTATGCACACTCATAACTTGCATGTTTTCTCAAATGACCGTCTTTCTTCTACTACAATCAATTTATTTATAGAGGGGGTGAAATTTGACATCAACACCAAAGAAATTTTAAAGTGGTTAACAAAAGGAGATTAATTTAATTCTCTTTGGAGGTTCACGGGTTCAAATACCCATATATTGTATTTTTTAACTTTTTATGGAGAAAGGTAGAAATTGTAGGAATCAATGCTTTCAATGTTTAGTCAAGGTCAAGGACTAATAATCAACATGGTAACTATTTAAGAAGAGGAGAATTATGGCTCCATGTGAAAATCTAAACGATAACTTATTTTATTCATGGTGGTTTATCTCAGTTCATGGATTTTATAATATTTTTATTCGACCAATCACCTTAGGTATGTATAGTTAGTTGATTATCAACAAGTTTGTAAGGTATTTGTAAGTATTTTCTATGGAAAAGGTTCTAATCATTTAATCCTTTTGTAATATGTACTATGATATTGAGATCTTGAATAGAATCATGCCCTCAATGCTCTAAAGAGTAGTTTATTGCCTTGCATTAAGTAGATGGAGGTTTGTGTTTGATCCTCATAGAGGGTAATTTGGTGCATTCAAAATCTTGAAAACATTGGTTGCCATACCATCATATACAATTATTATAATTACATATGATTAGAACCATTGAGGTGTAAAATTATTAGTGGAGGACAACATCAAATTATAAAATTACATGTTGCAATGAAGGATTGTATTATATTTTTCTAAATTTTTGGGACCTTAGCTTTTGTATTTTTAGCTCCATTAGGGAAAATTTAGGATGGTATAAATTTTATAGATGATAGTATTTGATATTTTTTTCAAATCATATTATTTGTTTATCTCTAATAATTGATAGCATTATTTAAAGGATGTTTAATAGTATTATAGGTTGAATTATTTAAGATAGATCATCAAACCCTAGTTACATGCCTTAATAATGTGAAATTACAGTATTTGGTCCACCCAAATAATTTTTCTATTATATAGTAAGAATATATGGTGCATATTGTAATAAGATAAATTAGTATCCCTTAAATAAAACCTCATAAACATAATGAAGCAGAAGCTCTTTACCTATTCTCCTTGTTTATTAAGAGAAATTTGATTTTCCATATCAAATAATAGAGCAAAAATATCATGGTATGGTAAGAATTGCACGAGTTATGGAAAGGTAGATACAACTAAAGTAATTACTTAGGATTAGAGATTTCTTCTCCTAAATTTGTTGATTTTATAATATTGAGGACTATATTGTTAGATTTAAGGCATTAAAATAAGATATTATAATTTTTAGAAGAAAAAATAAGGATGATGTAAAATATATGAAATTTCTCCTTTCTAATCTCTCTCCTAATTTTTAGATCTTGCACCTCATCATTTGTATGCTTGCTATGTTCTTGAAATCACAAAATACTCTTAATATTGCTCAACTTTTCTTTCTTGTAGTTGATTTGTAGGTAATTATAAGGAATTATAAATTTAATTTATAAATACAATTTTATGTGAATGAATTAAAACATAGGGAAGATAATAGTTAGGGGCCCAATGGTTAGGTAAAATATTCAAAGAATTTAGAGATAATTTATAGATACTGTAATAGAGGATATTTGACCAAGAATTGATTACTAAATTACAAATAATTGAAGTTGAATTTTTGAACATGGCTGGATATCTTCTAGGTGATGAGGGGGACTCAAAAGGATCTATCTCAACTTGATAGACCCACTTGAGCATCAATTAGTGATAAGATATTATTATAGGTAATATATTTTATCCTTAGACCATAGTTCATATAAATAGGGGATGTGAAAGGTGTAGCCTAGCTTATGGCTAAGGCTTATATCATGTTATGTAGTCTTGTATAGACTTAAGTATAAACATTGTACAATATATTTGAATTTTTATAATATGATATTATGTAAGTTATATGGGTCATGGTTAACCCTATTATGATTAAATCCTTCTTATAACTTGTAATTAACATTAAATGCTTCTTGTTATGTTAGATTAGGTTAAAGCCATTTATTTTATTTGGATATTTGGTATTGGTAATACCCCTCAACCACTCTATCCACTAGATTGGAATATTGTGTTTTTTATCAACAAATAATATAATAATTTTTATGGTCCCTAGAGGTACCTCATAATTTTTGTATCTCTTTTTTATTCCTTCATATTTTTATACTTTCTATACAATATTTGAGTGGATGTATTAGCTTATATTTGTTTCTCAAATGCACTATAAATTTTAGAACTTAAAATATTTTATTCCTAGTTGACTATATATATATATATATATATATATATATATATATATATATATTCTAAAGCTATCAAATTTAACCATAAAGCCATATTTATGATGGTTTCCAATGACATTATTTAATGGTTTTTTATGTTATTATTCTAAGTAACTTTAGATCTACAACTTCTTATTTATAAAATTGAACTTTTATTGGTTAGCTATGAATGCATTGTGTGTAATTACTTTCTTTTCTAAAATAATACTATATACAATATAAATGTAGATTTTGAACCTTCAAGTTTTGAGCATGCTAGTACTAACAAAGTGTGGATGAAGGCTATGCAAGAATAAATGCATTCTATTGAAAATAATGATACTTGGGAGTTGTGAGATTTTCCCAAGTATAGAAAATGTGTAGGATGCAAGTGGATATACAAGATCAATAAGAATAGTGATGGATCCATTGAGAGGTGTAAGGCATGATTGGTAGTAAAGGATTTAACTCAGAAATATGGTTTTGACTATGAAAAAACATTTGCTCAAGTGGAAAGGCAAGAAATAATAAGGATGTTGCTATCATTGGTATCTCATAAAATTTGAAGGCTGCATCATATGGATGTCAAAAGAGCATTTCTCAATGGGTATTTAGATGAAGAAGTATATGTGGAACAACCACATGGTTTTGTTGTCCAAGGAAATTAAGATCAAGTCTATAGGTTGAAGAAGGCTCTATATGGGCTGAAGCAATCTCCAAGAGCTTGGTATGCTAGAATCCATGACTACTTTCTTTAGTGTAATTTTTAAAGGAGTAATATTGAGCCCACTTTGTACTATAAAATGGAAGGTAATGATATTCTTATTGTATACCTTTATGTTGATGATATGTTATTTATGGGGAGTAGTTCTTATTTGAATGATTATTTTAAACATGATATGAAGAAGGAGTTTGATATGTTTAATTTGTGTTTGATGATTTACTTTCTTGGGATGGAAGTACATCAAACCAACAATGATATTTTTGTTTGTAAATTATAATATGTAAGGGATATGCTAAAGAGATTTGGTTTGAGTGAATGTAAACTTGTAGTAACACCCATTGCACATGGGGAGATCTTGAGTTTTGAGGATAGAGATGAAAGGGCAAACAAAACAGAGTACAAGAGTATTGTTGGTAGTCTTATGTTCCTTTGTAAAACTAGGCAAGATATATGCTTTCTTGTTTCACAGTGTTCTAGGTATATGGCTAATCCATCACAATTACATTTGAAGGTAACAAAGAGGATTTTGATGTATATTCATGGAACATTTGATTATGGGATCCACTAATCACAGGTAAAGAATTTGAAGTTAGTAGGATTTACTGATGTGGTCCACTGGCAAGGATGCCACTTGTATTATCAGTGATGTGACCTGGGTTCAATCCCCATGACAAATGTGTATAAGAAGTATTTAAATAAAAAATACTATATACAATATAAATGTAGATTTTGGAACCATTATAACATATGTTAATCATTATATGCATATTTTTGTTTATCTTTACAATAAATTATATTGAACATACATTATTAAGAAATTCTATAAAGAGTTTTTGGAGCTTATTTTTTTCAAAAAGAAAAAAGCAAAATATTACAAACATTAAGTTCTCATAACTTCTTTTTAATATATAACTTATATATATAATTTATTAATACTTTAAAATATGTTGTTTGATAAATTATGTGCAAAAAATAATATTTAAATAAATAATAAATTTAATATAATTAAAATTTTTCTAGTAGGTTATATTAAAAATGGGTTTTTGTCAAGGATCCCAAAAACTGATTACAAAGGATCATATTACAACACAATACATCATATTGAAACAAAAGGAATCTCGTCCAAGGATGGATACAAGGACAGACAAGGACAATTAAAAATAACAATTAAGGAACATTCTAGAGGAGCCTTTGTACCAGAGGAAGACACTTTCCTATGTGCCATAGGAGGATGTCTTCCTTTGCACCAAAGGAAAATCGAGCAGGAAGGAAAACCCCACCAAAAAACCAAATTAGAATCAAAATGCATCAAACAAGATTTTCAATCAAACAAAGGGCGGGAGAAAGCACCAAACTGCCCCAACCACTTAGATCAATTTAAAATTTCCTAAAGGTGAGAAATGAAACAAAGATAGAATTTTTTAATTTGAAACATCCCAAGGGTGGGAAAACTAAAAAATACCCTTGGTAAATGAAGATCTGAAGAAAAATAAGTATCCCATGTAGGAGAGCTCAAACAAAAGCAAAAATGGATGAATGACCTAAAATATGGTGTTGTAATGGTTCAACAAAAAAAGGAACACCCTAGGCCATAGGGTCCGTATGTAGAAAAGGAATCCTTCAAAAACACCTAACCATTACAGGAAACAACAACAGTAGAACAACAAATTTGAAGGAAAGGATGAGAAAGTGCCATGGGAATTCAAAATGAAGGAGTCATGAGGATGCATGACTATAGATGTTGGAGCACAAACCAAAAAAAATAGTCAATCATCCCAAACAACCTTCAACAACAGCTTCAAGGTCACAAAATAAAAAGTCTCACAATGAATCAACAACAAGAAAAATAGAGGCCCCCAAAAGCCACGAAAGGAACTAAGAACCTACAGGAACCACCACCTCAAACCCAAAGAGCAAAGTCATAGTATAAAGCACATGGGCAACCCCTAAGCCCAAAATGATGTTGTGCAAAACTTCTCATGAAGCCAGAATTCCTTAGACCCACCACCAAACAACTTCAAAATAACAAGGAGGAAAACCTGCAAGGATTCAGCAAAAAAACAACTAGAGGCTGCAAAGCCACAAAATAAACTAAAATATTACAAGACCCACCACCTCGAATCTGAAGAGTAGAGTCGCAGTATAAAGTACGTGGTCCCACTCCTAGACCAAAAAGATGTTGTACAAAACTGCTCAAGAAGCCATAATTCCTTATACCAAGCCATTCATAACTAAAGATCCTCAACGAGTAGATGTCAAGAAGACTTCCCAAAACAACTAGAGTAAAAAAGGAAAATTCAAGCAGAAACCCTATAAGATCCAAAAAACCTAGGAAAATTCCTTGGAAAAACCTGAACCCAACCCAAAATCTAGACACCAAAGGAAAAGGTAGGACAGTGGAGCAAAAGTGGAACACGGGTTTTCCCACCATAGGGCAAGGAAAGGGGTAGAATAATGGAACAATGATCTCCCACCCCAAAAGAGATCATCTGCAACACCTTCCAGCTAAAGAGGATGGGAAAAGGAGGTGCCAAGGAAGCTAGGAAAGGATCAGGAACCTGGGACAGGGCCGAGGAAGGGATGCAGGAAAGAGGAACATGACTTCCTAAGGAAGTCCTCCTATAGAGCCCTTCTTCCTACCAACATTATTTCAACCTTCCAGAATTTAGAATTCTCTCTTGCCAGGTTTAATATAATTAAACTTAACTTATAATTATTAAAGTGTATTTATTAATTCTTATAAAATTATGTTATTTAATAAATTATGTAAAAAACATAATTTTTTTACTGTCTTGATTCCTCTTAATACATTTGTTGATTCATACATTATTCAATATCAAATAAAATTGTCTTGGGAATAAAGCAACAATTCTAGCTTTGATTATTCTTCTTCAAGAGGTGTGCGAGGGGTCGTAAGGGTTTCTCACACTAACCAAATAAATATATAAATTCAAATAAAACTATGTTATTTAAAAAAATATTTAAATGAAAATATAGTTGTTTTAATATCTTTATTCCTCTTAATATATTTTTTGATTCATACATTATTCAATATCAAAAAAATATCATGTTCTGGATTTGATTATTCTTTTTCGGGAGGTTCAAGGTTCAAACCATGGCATGGGTGAGTGTGTGAGGGGTTGTAAATGTTTCTCACACTAATCAAATATATATATATATATATATATATATATATATATATATATATATATATATATATATATATATATAAGTATTATAATACCTATTGGTATACTTAATAAAAATTTGTGTATATGCTATTTATTGTTAGTTATAAATTTAATACATTTTATATATATTTTAATATATATATATATATATATATATATAGTTAAGAAACCCAAGTTCTTAAATGCGATGAGTCCGATTTGAATCCTCCGACAATCCTATGATAGTACTTCTTTGATTACGATGACAATATGAATCCCGAGCGATTGGTGGTCCCCTTCACACCCAATCAACAATAACAAAGCGAAATAGGTTTGATAGAAGCAACCCAATGGTTTATCTCTACTTGTTAGATAATAAAAATAATGTGGTTGTGACCAACTCTCCTATGTTATATATATATATATATATATATATATATATATATATATATATATATATATATATATATAGATAACACCTAAGTTCTTAAAGGTAGTAGTCTGATCTGAATCCTCTAACAATCCTCTAATAGTACTTTGACGATATGAATCCTTAGCCATTGGTTGTCCCCTTCACACCTGATAAACAATAACAAAGCGAAATAGGTAGGTTTTATAGTAGCAGCGCCAATGGTTTGAACCCTCTGCTTGTTAGATAATAAAAATAGTGTGGTTGTGACCAACTCTCATATGTTATATATATAAAAAGTTACCCTTTCTCTTTTGTATAACTTAGCCACAAAGATCTATATAACCTATTTAATGTCAACGTTATTTGAACTATGATATAAGCTACATTACCCAAATCTCAACCACTCAACCATAGCTCCCTTGGCTTAAAAACATATTAATTTTTTTTTCTTCAACCCATAAAACCCTTAAAAAATGTCCCATAAGAATGAATAATCAAAGACAATGAAAAAATAACTTTAATATAATTAATCTTATTATGTATATAAAATAAATTATATATATAGATAATATCTTTTAAAATAATTATAATTATTTTTAATATTATTAAATTTTTATAATCCTTTTGTCCCTGTAACAATATTCTTCATTATATACATTTTAAGCGATAAGTGTATTTTACATACATTTGACGAATTAAAAAAAGGTAAAAGTGTTCTTAAAATTATTTTTAAAATAAAAATCACGTTTAACATTATTGACTTTGTCCAAACCTCTTTTGGCCGCGTGACAACATCCTTGATAAAATTAAATTTTATGTGTCGCGATAATGATGGAAAATGGATTCTCCTTGACGATGTCACTAATTGCCTTGTTATCGTGTGATGTAAAAGTGTCTAATTAGAATTTTAATTTCTTTAATCTGATTAGAATTTGAAATTTTTAATGGAATTTTAAGATCGTGTTAATGCAGTAACATATTTCTATGTCAAAATATCATTCACATTATACCTCCTTCCATAAATTTGTATATTGACTTTGTAATCCAATAGATATGAATTGTCCGTTTTTTCTCCAGCGTTATTCAAATTGTTTGCGTCGGAAAACCAGAATCCTCATAATTTTTTTGTTTCATTCGTTCTATATACTGGTTACCTTGGGAAACACGATTTTGAAGACGCTCTTAAATAATCATTATTTTGGTATGTATGTCCCTTAATATTTGAAATTAACAAATCTTAAATTATATAGTCCATGGTAATAATCAGTATTTCAAATACCTGGAAAATTTCAGATACAGTTGAGTTGTGGAATGCCGTCGAAAACATATCCACGGAAGCGAAAGAAATTTGTGTTCAAAAACCTCATTGCACGACGTTTTACGATAAAAAATTTACGTTAGAAACTGGAAATAAATGGTTGCTTGTCTTAACATAAAAAATAAAGACGTCTTACGATGAAAAAATCCAGAGCACGATATGACAAAGAGAAAAATGATATGTTGGTCGGCAAATTCGAAAACAACAATGGAATCAAAAGGGAAGTTGTCTCTGAAAATTTGGGCAGCAAGCGTCAACAAATGTCTGAATAACCTTACGTGAGACGGGCCAATGAACATGGACCCTTTGGCACATTTCGGTCACCATTTCGACAAGTTTTTATATTTTAGTTGTGATTTCAACTCTGTACCTGATAAAATTACGTTATGGTTTACCGGGTGATGTAAAAAAAAGGCTAAATCCAAATTGATATAGTTTGAGAATTAAGTTGTCAAATGTCACCGCACAAAAAAGCAATACTTTTTTCATTGAAAATCACGCCCACCCGGAAGGTGCCAGCTGCTCCATGTGTAGGCAATTCGAGCCTTGTGACGCTAGGATTCAACAGCCCAATTGAATGGGATCAACGGAACAGGTTAAAACAGTTGAAAGAGTGACAGATAGTAGGTGCAGCTTGCATGGAATTTATGCACCTGCTGTATTGAATTAACGAGTACAAACCACAAATTTAGACCTAGCCCACCAGATATATCTATCACGCCCATTAGTAATCGTTAAAAATTTCAAAGCCTACGCTTTCAAGACAGCCACCGGCTTGTCTTTCACATGGAAACGAAGTATTTGTAGTAGTCTGCTATGTTTGTTATAGAAGGCATCTGTCTTGGAAAATGGTTCACATATTTTCAGTATTAAACAGCTGTAGCGTAGTATAGACTAGATCTCAGCAAGAAAGAAAAATGGTGAATTTCTCTGAAGGTAAGATTGGAGAACAAAATTTCCAAGAGGGACATCCGTTTCCTCAAGTTGTTTTCCCTGTCTATGATTATCAAAGAGAAGGGATGGATGGCTTGACAAAGTCCATAAGAGGGGAGGAGAAACCATGGGTTCAATATGAATTGCACAAGTGCGGAGCCCTTCTCTTCAAGGATTCGGCATAAAGGCATCAGCTGACTTCAATGCGTTTGTGGAAGGTCTTGACTGGGAATAACTGTTCCAATATGCAAGGCTGCAGTGGCAGAGCTTAAAGCCCATTTTTTTAAGCTGCAGTGGCAAAGGTCAGAGCCCAATTTTTCTTCTGGCTGCAATGGCAGAGGTCAAATCCCACCTTTTTCATCTATAATTTGAAAAATATTTGGGTAGTCTGGTCCATGTATTCCCAGGTGTGCTCAATTGTTACATGAAACAGAGGATAGAAAAATATTTTTTTGAAGCTATTTTGTTATGTTATTCTGTTAATGGAGAGACGGGCAGCTCCTATGTTGTTATGTTGTTAGATAGGTTGAATACCCAACTGTGGGTACTGAGTTGTAACAAGCATGAATTGTAAACAATCCCACATAGCAATCAAATGAGTTGAGTATCCCTGTTGTTATTTTTTGGTGTACATTATTTTTTAGTTGTTTGTCTTTTTTTTTCATTTCTTTGTTCAAATTGTTATTGTTAGTTCACAAATTAGTATTAGAGTTTGGGGTCACATTGGAAGTGTTGTTTTGTTGAGGAAAATCTAAAGGTATGAGGTGCTGTCTTTTGGAATACTACCTAGGAATCCTACCTAGGTATTTTGTGGTAACCAATTGGAGCAGAGAATGGACCATAGTAAATATGTCATTGAGATGTTTAGTGGGAAGCTAAAAATTGAATATCTTCTTGTAGAAAGAAATTTGAAGAAGACTATCATCAAGGATGCAAATCCAACAACAATAAGTCAAGATGAATGATACAAGATGAATGACAAAGCTATTACCTTGATTGGTTTGAACCTGGTAGATTCAGTCTTAATAAATATTATTGGAACCAAGTCAGCAAAGGAGCTTTGAGTCAATCTTGGTAAGCTCTATGAATCAAAGTCACTCATGGATTAAATATTTTATAGAAAGAAATTGTATGCATTAAAATAGGTGATGGAGGAAATATGGTTGAATATTTAAATACCTTCAACACTCTTGTAAATCAGTTGAAATCATTTATTGATGAGATCAAATAAGAGGGACAATGCATTTATTTGTTTTGTAGCTTACCAAATTTATGGGACAATATAATTATAGAAATCAGTGGGAGCGTAAAAGTGGAAAATATTAAGAATGATGAGATCATTAGTCAGTTGCTCCAAGAAGAAACCATAAGAAGGATCTCTGAATATACTAAGAACTTAAAATTCTTAGTTGTTAGGGATAGATGATGAAGTAGATAAATAAGGGGTGATAGATTCAATGAAAATGGCTATAGGTCCAAATCAAGAAGAATATTTCCAAGCAAAGGAAAGAAGCAAGAGATTATTTATTAGAGATGTAAGAAAAAGGGGTACAATAAAAGTGAGTGCAAGGCTTATTTTTCCAAGAAAAATAAAAATCTTTAGCAGCTCCATCAACCAGTTAAAGGGGGTTGTATATTTCTACATGCTTGATAATGAATATCCAAGATAAAGCATGGTTAATTGACTCTACAGCATCCTTTCACATGATACCACATAGAGAGTGATTAAAGGACTATGAAACAAGTCACTATGGAAAAATATTTGTTGATGAAAATTATCACTATGATATTGTTGGTAAAGGTAGTTTAAGAGTTCAGCTTAGTGATGGAAGGATAAAAAATATACCAAATATAAGATATGTTCCAAGCTTGACACATAACTTACTCTCATTAAATAAATTATTGATGCAGGAGCATCCGAGGGCAGCAAAGCAATCGAGCATCAACCAAACTTTTTGTTGTTATTTTTTTCTAAGTGTTGCAAAGTTATTTTTTCTAAGTGTTGCAAAGAAAAATATGTGTCGTGATATTGCGACACAAAAAGTGTCGCGATATCGCGACCAAAACAGAAGATACGAGAGCAGCGGCGTAATGTTGTGATTTTGCCACATGTTGCGATTTCGTGACATGTCACGAAATCGTAACCCAAGGCATGGAAAGCAAGGTCGAAAGACACAAGGTCGTGAATCATGACCACCATAGGGGAAACAAAGGTGCGGAGGACCAAAGGTCGTGAAATCGAGACCAAAGCAGGGGAACAAAGGCACAGAGGAACAAAGGTTGCAAAATCATGACATGTCACGATTTCACGACATGTCACGAAATCGTGACCAAAGCAGGGAGCAAAGGTGCGGAAGACAAAAGGTCACGAAATCGCGATGTGTCACGATTTTGTGACCAAAGCAGGGAGCAAAGGCGCGGAAGACAAAAGGTCACGAAATCGTGACATGTTGTGATTTCACGACCGAAGCAGGGAGCAAAGGCGCGAAAGACAAAAGGTCACAAAATCGTGACATGTCGCAATTTCACGACCGAAATGGGAGAACGGAGGCCGATAGAAAAAAATGGTGTGATATCATGACATGTCGTGATATCACGACCAAAACAGAGAGAGAAGGCACATAAAGGAAATGGTTGCGATATCGTGACATGTCGCGATATCGTGACCAAATAGAAAAACATGCACTCCCAGATTTCATAAAGATGTCCCTTCATGCGCGGTAAGTTAGTAGCAGTGAAGCAATAGTTTCAAAGGAGGATTTCAACGGGCATGTTGGCCACTCATGCAGGATATCTGGAGACATGTTTATAGCAACTAATAGTAAGCAACAGATCGAGAAGAAGATTTCATTGGGTATGGCAGCCAGTCATGCACCTCACCTAGAGTCTCATCAATGCAACTTTCCAAAATTGTTCCAGGTGGCAATTGTAGATTGTCGGAAGTTTGAAAGCACAAAGGATCGGGACCTCGATAAAAACCCATGGATTGTAATGATAGAGGGTTGTCAAAATGGCAGTTTCACTGTATATTCTTGTAAAATTCTTTCAAAGTATTGAATAACAAATTTTGGACTCTTGTTTCTCTGGTTTTTTATTTTGTGTAAGAACTATTCTCCACAAAGTCGTATCAGAGCCAGTAGTTCCTGAGCGTGTAACAGATCGCTAGGGGAGATGCAGTTACACCAGGATCTGTGGAAGGGATTGGAATTGGGTGAGCAGAATGCCTCCAAGGAGAAACCTTATTGGTCGGAGAGGCATGGTAGCAGCGAAAGATGTTCAAGCTTTGCAACGGCAAATGCAAGCCCTATAAGAAGAAATACGTAGAATATTGGAGCCAAGAAGAGACGAAGGTAGTGAAGAGGAAGATGATGAAGAAGAAGACCAACCTAAGGAAGAAGAAGAAGTAGTAGATCCTACTTAGGCCAGACTATACAAAGCCATATCCTAGATTGGGAAGAGGCCAAAGATGGAGGTTTCCACATATTCCGGGAACCTTGATCCAGAGGAATTGATCGACTGTATCAATGACCTGGAAGAGTACTTTGAGTACGAGGAGGTTGAGGATCCTGATAGGGTCAGATTTGCAAAGACCAAATTGAAAGGTCATGCTAGCATTTGGTGGAAGGGAGTGCAGCTGGAGTGAAATAAAATAGGAAAAGAGAGAATAACAAAGTGGTAATGGATGGCATAAAAGCTAAAGAGGCAGTTCATCCCTGGTTACTATGAGTTAGACCTGCTAAAGAAAATGCAAGGATTGAGGCAATCAAGCAAGTCTGTAAAAGAATACATAGAAGAATTTCACAAAATAATGATTAGAATAGGCCACTCAGAGGCCAACAAGGAGAAAGTATCCCGTTACATTAATGGGTTACGAGCAAGTATTTAAGAAGAATTAAGTCTAGTCCGGATGACCACCATAGAGGACGCTTACCAATTTGCCTTAAAGGTTGAATAAAAGCTCAATAGGAGGTTTGAAAACAAGAAAAGAGGAAGAGGTCATGGCAGAAGAACCGACAGAAGGAACAGTGGAAGAAGAAATGAAGATTCTTAAAAAAATGGAGAAGGTAGCAACAATCAAGAACAAAGGAGAAAAAATACATACCGCCCCCATAATCATAATAATGATTACTAAGGGGGAAGAGGCAGAGCTAGACATGTCCAGGGAAGAAGAAGATTTTGAGGGACTTTCTTCTAGTGTGGGGAAGAGGGACATCACCAATATGAGTGCCCACAACAACGAGAAAGAAATAATCGGAGGCCGAAAGGAAATGCCAAAGTAGTAGTCACTGATGAAGATGTTGGATCTAAGCATTCTGAAGAAGTTGAGAGAGGAGAAGTAATGATTGCAAGGAGAGTCTTGCTAAATGAAGAGGGAGCTACAGATCAGAGGAAAAGCTTATTCCGCATAAGGTGTAAATCCGCAGGTAAGATTTGCAACATTATCATTAACAACGATAGCACAGATAACCTAGTTTTAGAGGGAATGGTTACAAAGCTACAACTGGAGAGAAAGAAACACCTGCATCCATATTGGATCACGTGGTTGCAGAAAGACCATAAGGTTTTGGTCAATGAACAGTGCTTGGTAAAATTTAGTATTGGGAATTACCGTGATGAGGTTCTGTGCGACATTCTGCCCATGGATGCATGCCATTTGCTATTGGGAAGGTCATGGTAGTTTGATAGGTGTGCGGTTCATGATGGTCATGCCAACACATATTCCGTGACCAAGAATGGAATGCGTCATAAGCTGAAACCCTTGAAGGAGGTGGAAGAAAAGGTATGTGGCAGTGCAAGAATTTGCTTGGTTGACGGAAGAAAATTTTTAGATGATTTAAAGCATGAACATATGTGTTATGCATTAATTCCTAGATTCAGGGATATAGAATGCAAAGATGCCCCAAAAAAAGTCCAAGATCTGTTGGAGGAATTTCCATATATCATATCTGAAAATGTGCCTGAGGGTTTACGCCCAGTAAGGAAGATCAGTCAACATATTGATTTGGGGCCAGGATCAAGCTTGCCCAATAAAGCTACACATAGAATGACGCCTATAGAAATTGAAGAACTAAACAGGCAGGTCCAAGAGTTGTTGGAGAAGGGACTGATTTGGGAAAGCTTAAGTCCATGCGTAGTACCTGCAGTGCTAGCACCAAAGAAATATGGAGAGTGGAGGATGTGTATAGACTCTCGAGCCATCAACAAGATCACAATAAAATACATATTTCCATTGCCAAGAATGGATGACATAATGGACTATTTGAGTGGAGCCAAGTACTTCACCAAGATTGACCTCAAGAGTGGTTACCATCAGATCCGTGTCAGGGAAGGAGATGAGTGGAAGACAGCCTTCAAGACCATAGAGTGCTAGTATGAGTGGTTGGTCATGCCATTTGGGCTGTCCAATGCACCAAGTACCTTGATGCGGCTGATGAATTAGGTACTGAAAGAGTTTTTAGGAAAATTTGTCATTGTTTATTTAGATGATATATTAATATTCAGTAGAACCCTGGAGTAACACCTGATGCACATCAGGAGGGTTTTTTAAAAGCTACGAGAGGAGTAGTTATTAATAAATCTGAAAGAGTGTAATTTTGTCAAGAAAGAGTTAGTATACCTGGGATTTGTAATCTCAGCAAAAGGTCTAAAAATGGACCCAAAGAAGGTGAGAGCTATCATTGAATGGCCTACCCCAAGAAGCACAACAAAGGTAAGATCATTTCATGGTCTAGCTAGCTTTTACAGAATGTTCATAAGAAACTTTAGCAGCATTTGTGCACCCCTCACAAAAACAATGAGAGGGGATAAGAAAGAATTCATGTGGAACTTAGGGGTTGAAAGGAGCTTTGATGCATTAAAGAAAAAGGTCATAGAATAGCCTATTTTGGCACTCCCAAACTTTAACAAAGTATTTCAGGTAGACTGTGATGCCAGTGGCAATGCAATAGGGGCTATAATGAGTCAAGAAGGTAGACCTGTTGTTTATTTTAGTGAAAAGCTCAATCATGCTCGAAAAAAGTATTCAGTTTATGACCAGGAATTTTATGCTATAGTTCAGGCTTTGAAGAAGTGGAGGCATTATTTTTTGCCAAAAGAGTTTGTTCTATTTACGAATCATCAGGCATTGTAGTACATCAACAGCCAAACAAAACTGAATCAGAGGCACATGAAGTGGGTTGATTTTCTCCAAAGCTACACCTTTTTGTTAAAGCACAGAAGCAAAAAATCAAACAGAGTTGCATATGCCTTAAGTAGAAGGCAGAATCTGCTGATTGAAATGATAGTAGAAGTGGTAGGATTCAAAGAACTAAAGGGTCTTTATCCTGAAGATCCTAATTTTGTAGAAGCCTAGGCAGCTTGCTTGGCACCTGTTACAGTGGACAAGACAAAATGGTTGGATTTTCTAATCCATTATGGAATGTTGTTCAGGGGAAGTAAATTATGCATTCCAAGGAGTTCTATGCGGGAGAAATTAATCAAGGAAAAACACAATGGAGGATTGGATGGACATTTTGGTCGGGATAAGACCATTGCCCTGGTGAATGAAAATTACTACTGGCCACAACTTCAACAAGATGTGAAAATGTTTGTGCAAAGTTGCAAAATATGCCAAATGGCAAAATGCGTGAGGCAGATTACAGGATTATACCAGCTGTTACCTATACCTGAGAGGCCATGGGAGGACATCAGCATGGATTTTATTCTTGGGTTGCCGAGAACACAGAGGGGAAATGACTCTGTATTTGTGGTGGTTGACAGGTTCTCCAAGATGGCACATTTTATTCCCTTCCAGAAAACAAGTGATGCAGTTCACATTACAGAGTTATTTTTCAAGGAAGTGGTTCGACTTCACGGTTTACCAAAAAGCATAGTTTCTGACAGAGATACAAAGTTTTTTGGGCATTTCTAGAGAACATTATGGAAGAATCTGAAGATAGATCTGAAGTTTAGTTCTACATACCACCCATATAACGATGGACATACAGAGGTGGTAAATAGAAGTCTGGGTAATTTATTAAGATGCTTAATAACAGATAAACCCAAGGGCTAGGATTTGGTATTGTTGCAGGCAGAATTTGCATACAACAATTCTGTCAATAAAAGTACAAACAAATATCCATTCCAAATAATATATGGAAACAGTCCAAGAAACATTTTTGAGCTGAGGAAATTAGATAAAGGAGAAAAGTGTAGTGTAGATGCTGAGGAATTCATGAAACAGATGAAAATCCTGCATGAAGAAGTGAAGAAACAAATTACAAAAATGAATACTCGGTATAAGTCAAGAGCAGACCAAAAGCATCAGTTCAAAGAGTTCGAAGTGGGAGATGAAGTCATGGTCCATCTCAAAAAGGAAATATTTCCAGCCAAAACTTATAACAAGTTGAAGATAAAAAAGTTTGGGCCATGCAGAATACTAGAAAAATAGGATTCAAGCAATGCATATGAAGTGGAATTGCCAAGTGGGCTTGACATTTCACTTGTTTTTAACATATCAGATTTAGTGGAATACCATGAAGGAGATAGTACAGAGGCACCAAGCACAAAATTGTGGAGCATTCCAACGTCTAACCCAACCAAAGATGAGATAGAGGAAATATTAGATACTCGTGAAGGCAGAAGCACAAGGAACAAACAATATTCTGAGTATTTGATCAAGTGGAAGGGCAGACCTGTAGAAGATGCAACTTGGTTGTCAAAAATAGAGGTTGATCACCTGGGTCTTCCTCTCAAAGATCAAAAGTGAGGATCACTTCTCAATACCCCGAGTGTCTGATGCAAGAGCATCCGAGGGTAGTAAAACAATCGAGCATCAACCAAACTTTTTGTTGTTATTTTTTTTTTAAGTGTTGAAAAGTTATTTTTTCTAAGTGTTGCAAAGAAAAATATGTGTCATGATATCATGACCAAAATAGAATATAGGGGAGCAGCAGACAGAATGTCACGATTTTGTGACATGTCGTGAAATCGTGACCCAAGGCAGGGAAAGCAAGGCCGGAAGACACAAGGTCACAAAATCGTGACATGTCATGATTTTGCAACATGTCACGAAATCGTGACCACCGTAGGGGAAACAAAGGTGCAGAGGACCAAAGGTCACGAAATCATGACATGTCACGATTTCACAACCGAAGTAGGGAGCAAAGGTGCAAAAGACAAAAGGTCACAAAATCGTGACATGTCATGATTTCATGACCAAAATGGGAGAATGGAGACCGATAGAAAAAAATGGTGCGATATCGCGACATGTCGTGATATCACGGCCAAAATAGAGAGAGAAGGCATAGAAAGGAAATGGTCACGATATCACGACATGTCGCAATATCGTGACCAAACAGAAAAACACGCACTCCCAGCTTTCATAAATATGTCCCTTTGTGCGTGGCAAGTTAGCAGTAGTGAAGCAATAGTTTCAAAGGAGGATTTCAACGGGCATGTTGGCCACTCGTGCAAGATATCTGGAGAAACATTTATAGCAACTAATAGCAAGTAGCAGATTGAGAAAAATATTTCATTGGGTATGGCAGCCAGTCGCACACCTCACCTAGAGTCTCATCAATGCAAATTTCTAGAATTGTTCCAAGTGGCAATTGTAGATCGTGGGAAGTTTGAAAGCACAGAGGATTGGGACCTTGATAAAAACCCATGGATTGTAATGAGAGGGGTTTTGCAAAAGGGCAGTTTGGCTATATATTCTTGTAAAATTCTTTCAAAGTATTGAATAACAAATTTTGGGTTCTTGTTTCTCTGGTTTTCTATTTTGTGTAAGAACTATTCTCCACCAATTATATAGGTTGTTGTTGATACTCTCTTTGGCAAATATGGGTGTAAGTTAGATTATGGAACAATGGTCTTGGCTAGAGGTATAAGACATGGAACCTTGTGCATGTTAGATGCATTCCCTATTGATGTTCATAGTGCAAATACAAGGTCAACAAAGAGTGAAAAATCTCATACAATAATAAAGATGTCAGAAATGATGTTGTGACATAAAAGGATGACACATCTTGGAGAGAAGAGCCTACATGAGATGTGCAACAAGTAAAATATTCGATTTATGAAAGGTATGAAATTTGGTTCATTTGATTTTTGTGAAACATGTGTGATGGGTAAACAAAAAAGAGTTTTATTTAAATCAAGTGAATATAGAAGCAAATAAATTCTTGAACTAATACATTCTTATACATGTGGATCAATAGAAGTGGATTCCATAGGAAGGTCCAAATATTTTATCACTTTTATTGATGACTTCTCAAGGAAGTCATGGGTATACTTCATGAAACTTAAGAGTAGTGATTTTAATATGTTTAAAGTCTTTATGGCTGAATTTGAAAGACAAACATGGAAGAAGGTAAAAGCACTAAGAACTAATAATGAAGGTGCGTTTTCTCCAAGGATTTTGATGCATTTTGTAGGTTGTATGGTATTTCACGATAGAAAAGTACACCATACTCCCCAAAAATAAATGGTGTCGCAAAAAGGTTAAATAGAACCTTACTGAAGAAGGCAAGGAGCATGAGAGAGGATGCACACTTAAGAATTTTTTTTTTGACTGAAGGTTTATGTATAATAAATTTAGTGAACAATTTGTCCTCTAGTTTATTTTAGATTGAAAGACACTAGAGGAGGCTTGAAGTGGCAAGAATACCACAATATCACATCTAAGAGTCTTTGGATGTGAAGCCTACATTCATGTCTCCCAAGGAGAATAGAAGGAAACTTGATAGCAAGTTATTGGAATGTATTTTTATTGGGTATGATGAAGAAATAAAATGATACAAGTTATAAATCCCATCAGAACATCGCCATGCATATAGCTGAGATTCCATCTTCAAGGAAAAGTTTACTGGTAAAAATCAAGTAAATTTGGATACTCAAGAAAATTAGGAACAACGAGGAATAAATTTTCAAATAAAAAATCAACAGGCTTGAAATTATTAGCAAGTGTTACCAAATACAAGTATCACTCCTATTTCAACTCCATTAATTGAGGTGCAACCACTTGTATATTGGTATAATGATGAAATTCAAGTATAGCTATAAGAAACTACTAAGGAAAGTAATCAACCTATTCATTATGAAGTACAACTAGGAAATGAGATAGAACTCAAAGGATTAAAAGTTGAACAATGTGATCAAGTGAGAAGGAGGAGTCTTCGAAAAAGAAGAGCCCCTGATAGCTTAATAGTGATGAAGCTATTCATTGGAAAGGGACCATGGAAGAAGAAATTAAGTCACTTGAACAAAATCAGACTTGGGATTTGTAACAATTGCCTAAGGATAGGAAAGCAATTGGTTGTAAATGAATTTTTAAGGGGAAGTACAAATATTATGGTTCGATAAAAATATATAAGGTGATGCTGGTGGAAAAAGGATATACTCAAGTTCAGGGTATAGACTTTAATGAAAACTTCCCTCTTGTGGCAAAACTTGCTTCAATCATATTACTATTATCAATGGAAGTAGCTTATGATTGGTAAATTGAGCAAATATATGTGAAAACAACTTTTCTTCATAGAGATCTCAATGAGGATATTTATATGCAATAACCATAAGGGTTTTTAGCAAGTGAGAGTAATAATTTGGTGTGCAAGTTGAAGAAATCACTCTATGGGTTGAAGTAATCCCTAAGAAAATGGTACCACACGTTTGACAAGAATATGATTGAGCATGGTTTCACAAGAAGTGATGTAGATCATTGCATCTACTTCATGTAAAAGGTAAATAACTTCATTATTTTGGTATTGTATGTTGATGATATTTTTTGCTTACTGACTCAAAGAAGTTGGTAAAAAGGACAAAATATGAATTATCAATGAAATTTGACATGAAAGACTTGGGTCCATTGCACTATTTTTTAGGTATTGAATTCAAGAGATATTGCATGATAAAAAGGTAATGTATCAACCAAATAAAGTACATAGCAGATCTCCTTGAACTCTTTAGAATGGATAAGAGCACTCCTATGGACTCTCCATATCATGTGGGTGTGGTATTGTCAAATGAAATGAGTCCAAAGAACAAGAAATAAGATAAGGAAATCATATATGTACCTTATGCAAGCATATTTGTAAAGCTCAGGTATGCAATGATATGTACAAGATATAATTTATTCTATGCAATGGGTGTTGTAAGTAGATTCATGTCTAATCCAGGTAAGCAACATTGGGTTGTTGTTAAGAGGATAATGAGGTATATATAAGAGATAAAAGACTATGCAATATTTTATGGTGAAACTAGAAATAAATAATTCTAGGGTTTTGTTGATTCATTTTGAGGATATGTGGATAATGGAAAGTCCACAAGCACATATAAATTCATATTATTTAGTGGTGCAATTAGCTATAGAAGTAAGCATAATAAAATGGTTGCTCAATACACAATAGAAGTTGAGTACATTTTTTTTGCAGAGGCATCCAAAGAATATATATGACTACATTTATTATATGAGGATGCAAAATTTGAGCAAGGACTAATATCTCTTTTGTGTGACAACGAAAGTGCAATTTATCTTGTAGTGAATCTCAATATTAACTCTAGGAATAAACACATTAGAGTGAGATTTTACTTCATTAGAGAAGTGGTAGAATATAGAGAGGTGGACCTATTCAAGGTGAAAATGGAAAGGAATGCAACTGATACATTGACCAAGATATTGACTGCATATAAATTTACTTAGTGCCAAGGCAAGGTAGGCTTTCAACCTTGGTCGAAGTAGTTTCCAAATGGAATATTTTTCGGTCAATGGCCACTACATCATCCAACTGGTGGCCTATGCAAGGCTGCAGTGGTAGAGGTTATATCTCATATTTTCAAGGTGTAGTGGTAGAAGTCAGAGCCCATATTTTTAGGATGCAATGGTAGATGTTAGAGCCCACCTTTTTTGGTTATAGTTATAAAGGTTAAATCCCGAATTTTTATCTATAGTTTGAAAAATATATGGGCTGGTTGGTCCATGTTTTCCCAGGTGTGCTCAATTTTTATATAAAATAGAGGATATAAACTCATTTTTTTGAGGGTTTTTTGTTATGTCATTCTGGTAATGTAGAGATAGGGTTTGCTCCTCTGTTGTTACATAGGTTGAATACCCAACTTTGGGTACTGAGTTGTAACAAAAATGTATTATAAATAATCCTACTATTGTAACATGATACATATCAATAAAAGGAGCGAAGTATCCTTACTTTTATTTTTCTTGGTGTGCATTATTTTTAATTGTCTATATTTTATTTTTTTCATTTATATATTCAAACTATTATTGTTACTTCACAAAAACATCCTTAAAAATGCCCCACTCCATGAAAAATATTGTTGTGAGAGTATGGTCTACAAAAGAAGCTCCTATCAATAAACACATCTTCTTCGATAATGAGATGGCCCTAGTAATAATATAATTTTTTTGGTATTTTATCCATATGTGAGTCTATCTATTTGTATGCATGACCGAACAACATAAAATTAAATTTGATTAAGTTTTGCTTTTGTAATACATTTGTGCATATAGATGAATGAATCTCCATACAAAATATTATTCTTTTGCAAATTTGCACCCCTATATGGAGGAGATAGAACGATTGTGATGGAAAACATAGTAGCTCATCACATGGAAAACATGTTCCAAATGCCTTTCCAACAAATTGATAGAAAATGAATACTTACTTGCACTATCCTTCCAGAGGAAGACAATATTGATTATTTCTTTGGTAAAATTTGGCTATCCTATTTACAAACTAGTGATCTCAAGAAAACCCATAGAATGTAAGTATGGTATTTTATCAATAGAGTAGGTAATTCATTGATTTAAAGGATTAGTGAATAAGTAGGTAAGCATAGATGATTTTTGATTGTAAGTTTGAAGAGGGAGGTGGTAAGTTATTATGGATGGTATATGTGAGTGCAAAAATTATAGTAAGGCTACTCCCCACCACAAGAATATTTGAATCCTAGGATTATATGGGTAATAAGCATCACAAGATGTGGTTCAACTACATTTAAAAGGCTATGTATGGAAAATCTAGCACTTATAACATACTTGTGTGTGGATATTGATCAAAGCTTCCATAACTAACAATGGAGGAGAGTAGGACAGTGATAGATGAAGAGTGCATTTACTTGAAATAGGAAATCAAAGATGTGTTGCTCATTAACAACTTATATGTCATCCATGTGCACAGGCCTTCCTTATCTCCTCATCGTATCTTGATTACTCTCTTCAAGTGATACTTTTGTAATTTCTTATATTTCATCACATCAAGTCATAACATGTTCTATTGTCATGTTATTCATCTAAGAAGCTCTATTCATATGATGAAGTTTTATTTGAATATAGTGTTGCTCCTATTCACTACAAGAGTTGATTCATGCATGTTATTTTTTATATATTTATACAAGTCAAAACCCATGAAATAACTAGCTATAATATTAGTACATAGTGGTACAAAGATACCAAAATTAAGAAACAATAATTAGAATAAAAAGTATGCACATGTATACATTGAACTTTGAATGGTGGTTAAAACTCAATCTCGATAATGGTTTAACCATACAATGTCACATCAATAATATTAATAACAAAATGATAATTGTTTTCAATCAGTAAAGATATAATTAGAACAAAAAATATCTACATGTATACGTTAAAATTTGAATGGTGGATAAAAACCAATATCGATAAGGGTTTAACCATACAATGTTACATCAATAATATTAATAACAAAATGATAAGTGTTTTCAATCAATAAAGATATAATTAGAATGAAAAGGATCCACTTCTATACGTCAAACTTTGAATGGTGGTTAAAAACCAATCTCAATAAGGGTTTAATCATATAATTTCACATAAAAGCATAAATATTTTTAATCATTAAGGATATGGTTGCAATCAAGGGGTATAGATAACCAAATTACAAATGATCAAGGTTTATTATGAAATATCATAGTAAAACTACTTTTATATGGTGTAAAATGACCCATAAGAAAATATAAAAATCAAGAGAATACAAGGTATATTACAACCTTAAATGAACATTGGTATAATATAATTCAACATCTTCATTAAGTTAAATGAGCAACATGAAAAGAGACCTTCACTATTCATTCCCTTTAAGGTGCATTCTTATGTTCCAAGACACTCCTACAATTGAACAAGTATCAACTAAAACATTACCTTAGTTAGAATATCTATTATATACTTCATTCATGGAAAATAGATGAGATCAAGCATCTCGTGGATACGAATGTGTAGGATTGCTCAACTAACCATAAAATTTAGAATACAAGCAATCAAACCAACATCCAAGTATATCAAAATAAATCACATAACATGACAAACCAATCCAACATATTGGTTGTAACATCGTCATCTCACTAATAGGTTTGAAAAACAAGGGAGATATTTCAACAAAGATATTTATTTATTTTTTCAATTTAATTTTGCATCTATTGATCAATCAATACATAGCATTGATTACCACTTTTGGTATTATGACTATTGTAGATGATCTCCCAAGTGGATGAGACTGGCTAGATCCCATAGAATATGTCTTTAGTAGTTCTATACTTATCATCCTTGGGCTCATCATGAGAACTTAGAACCACGGCTTGGGATTATCCTCTAAGGCCCATAACACTTAGAGTATGGAGACATAACTCCCCTCCCTTACATATGGAACATTATGTTTAATTTTACTCACCTACTCCTAAATGTCATGTAAGGGTGTTCATCCTAAATGTTATAGTGCTTAATTGGTGACCCTAATTCTAAATTAATATCTAGCACCATGGGAAACCAAGGTCATGCCATTCACCTGACACTCATTATGGTCTCTCTTGACAAAATTATGAATAATATAGTGAGATTATCCCATACTAATTCACTGTGGATTCTGCCATAGAGTCACACAATACTCTCACAAATAATCCCTATTTTATAATTTCATGCAAGGGCCACCATTGTCCTGCTCATACAATGACCTATATGGATTTCCTATACTGCCCCTACTTAATGGCTATTCTCAAAGACTTCATTAATTGCATACATGCAATTCAATGATATTGGATGACTTTTATTTATTCATCCTATATGATTATTTGGATAAAGGTAGGCTCAGGGTTAAAATTTCATCTTTTTCAATGATTTAATCATATAGAGATATTTATTAATTCTTCTTATAATAGTAAAGACTTTTAAACCCTATATATAATTTCTCTATTTAGATTAATATTTTAAAGAAGTCATCTATTTATTTAAATACAATTATTAGATCAACAATTATTCTAAATAATAACCATTTATTCAAAGTAGATAATTCATCTAATAAATGCTTCTTCTATTTAATTAAGATAATTTAACAATCCTTTTAAATATTTCTTCTACTAGCTAACCAAAATAATTGATGTTTTATTTAATCTTAATATAAAGGAAATTAGGTAACCACTACATAAAACAAAATACACTTATACTTATTTCATATTTTAAATTATTAATAAGTCATCTATTAATTAAAACAATTAATTCATCTATTAATGAATTAAATAATTCCTCCACAAATTAAACAAAAAACACTTATTCTAAATAAATACTCATAAAAAAAATTACCAAGAATAATAATCCAACTATTATGAAAAATAAAAATTCTTTGAAAAATATTATTTTTATACACTGAAATTCTATATCTATAAAGTTTGTAATTTAACCTAAGAGGGAATTTAAAATAAAATATAACCTAATGTAAAACAATTTCCATGTGAATCATAATCTACATTAAGTTTATTCCTAGAAGGATCATTTTAAACTTAAGCAATGGCATTATAAATTAAAGAAAATAATTTGATTCATTTTTACATTACGATAGCTTTATCAAAATGTTTTAAAATGCACTTGTCAATAATACTAAATTGAATATGAGATAATAATGACTCTCTATCTCTTATCCATATAAATTGTATAATTTCCTATTAAAGATCCCATTTTCCCTCTCTTTTACCTTTAAAAAATAAACAACACATTACCATTTGATGGAAAATCGAGTTATACAGCAATCAACACCATGGTCCACTTGCTTTCCCAATCAATTATATAATTTAATTACTTATTGATTCAAGATCAGAAAGGATCAAGATGATAAATGTGTTTATGATATGCATGCAATAGCTAAATTATTTATTATTTTCAATAAATGTAACCTATGAAATACTGTAATTTCACTTAGAAAATGGATTTTAGGCAACAAGAAGTTTGGTTGATGAAGCTTTACAAGTGCACATAATTTACAAAGAAATTCAATAGTTTATTTTTAAATAAAATATTAACTGCTCAAAACTACTCAAAAATAATATAAAATAAGAGTTAAAAGTGGTGATATCTTAAAGAGTTAAATTGTATAACATAAACCTTCGATAGTTTATAAGAGTTAATTTGCAAAGAAATTCAATAGTTTATTTTTAAATAAAATATTAACTGCTCAAAACTACTCAAAAATAATATAAAATAAGAGTTAAAAGTGGTGATATCTTAAAGAGTTAAAAGTTTGGTCTTCAGTTGGCTCAGGAGATTGAAGGTAAACTAATTATCGAAGGATATTCGATGCATGTCATAAACCTTCTCAGCAATGGGAAAAATCCTCCATGGCGGATTAAGAATGTCATCGAAGTGGCTAGGATCCTCTACCAAGCCAGGAATGATCGGAAGACCCAACATGTGTTTAGGGAAGCAAAAAAAACAACTGACATCTTGGCCAATATGGGGGTGGAAGCTGATGGGTTGGTCACTTGGGAACATGGGGTCCCAAGCAATGTGGACAAAATTATTCAAAATGATCGCCAATGATGATGAAACTATGGGGTTCGGAAAAAGGGACAGGAGTTTCGTTCTTGTTTTGTCAATATTGATTCGGTCCTTCTTATGATGGCTTTAGTTTTCTTTTCAATGGGGGAAGGATCCAAGTGGCATGGTGGCCTCATGTTATGGGGTTAGGGGCAAAGGCAGCTGCCAAGGACTGATGTCATGATTTTGTGACATGTCGTAGTTTAAGGAAAAGCAAAATACAACAAGAAAGAAACAGTGTCACGATATCATGACATGTTGAGTAAGAAAGAAAAAGGGTCACGATATCGTGACATGTTGAGCAAGAAGGAAAAAGGATCAGGATTTCATGACATGCTGAGCAAGAAAGAAAAAGTGTCGCGATGTCGCGACAGGTAGAGCAAGAAAGGAAAAGTGTCACGATATCACGACATGTTGAGCAAGAAAGAAAAAGTGTCACGATATCGTGACATGTTGAGCAAGAAGGAAAAAGTGTCATGTTTTGGTGACATGTTGAGCAAGACGGAAAAAGTGTCATGATATCGTGACATGTTGCAGTTTCGTGACCAAAAGAGAAGAGAAAGAGCAAGAGGGAAAAAGTGTCACGATATCGCGACATGTCGCATTTTCACGACCAAAAGAGAAGAGAAAGAGTAAGGAAAAATGTCGTGATATCGCGACATGTCAAGAAAGAAGGAAAAAGTGTCATGATTTCATGACATGTTGAGCAAGAAATAAAAAGTGTTGCGATATCGCGACATGTTGAGCAAGAAGGAAAAAGGGTCACGATTTCACGACATGTTGAGCAAGAAAGAAAAAATGTCACGATTTCACAACAGGTAGAGCAAGAAAGGAAAAGCGTCACGATATCGCGACATGTTGAGCAAGAAGGAAAAAGTGTCGTGTTTTGGCGACATGTTGAGCAAGACCCAAAAAGTGTTGCGATATCACGACATGTCGTAGTTTTGTGACCAAAAGAAAAGAGAAAGAGCAAGAGGGAAAAAGTGTCGCGCTATCACAACATGTCGTATTTTCATGACCAAAAGAGAATATAAAGAGTAAGAAGGAAAAATGTCACGATATTGCGACATGTCACATTTTCGCAACCAAAAGAGAAGAGAAAGTGTAAGAAGGAAAAATGTCGCGATATTGCGACATGTTGAGCAAGAAGGGAGAAGTGTCGAGTTTTGGCGACATGTTGAGCAAGATGGAAAAAGTGTCATGATATCGCGACATGTCATAGTTTCATGACCAAAAGAGATGAGAAATAGCAAGAGGGAAAAAGTGTCGTGATATCGCGACATGTCACATTTTCATGACCAAAATAGAAGAGAAAGAGTAAAAAAGAAAAATGTCACGATATCACGACATGTCACATTTTCGCTACCAAAAGAGAAGAGAAAGAGTAGGAAAGAAAAAGTGTCGCGACATCGTGACATGTCACTTTTTCATGACCAAAAGAGAAGAGAAAGAGTAAGGAGGCAAAAGTGTCGTGATATCACGACATGTTGGATTTTCATGGGCAAAAGCCAAGAAAAGGAGCAAGGAGGCGATTGTGTCGCGATATCATGACATGTTGCCTTTTTGTGTCCAAAAGCAACAAAAGAGGACAAAGAGGCAGAAGTGTCGCGATGTCGTGACATGTCAATTTTTTGACATGTCGCAGTTTCATGACGATCCAAAGCAAATGAAGAAAAAGACTCAAGGACAATGCGATTTCATGACTTGTCGATTCTTTGTGGCTAGAAGCAGCAAGAGAACAAAAAGAGAAATGAAAGTCATGATTTTGTGACATGTCTCAGTTTCACAACAAGAAGTGGCAAAGGAAAAGAATGAAGGTAGATTGTCATGATTTCACGATAGGTCTCATTGTCACGACATGTTGCATTTTTGCGACTATCCAAAGAAAATGAAGGAAAATACTTAAGGACATCGCGATTTCATGACATGTCACACTTTCACGGATGGAAGCGACAAGAGTGCAAAATGGGAGACGAATGTCATGATTTCGTGACATGTCTCATTGTCGCGACATGTCGCATTTTCACGACATGCAGCGGCAAAGGAGCGAAACGCAAGAAAAATGTCGCGATTTCGCGACATGTCTCTTTTTTGCGATAGGTCGTATTTTCATGACTATACAAAGTAAAATATGGAATCGACTTAAGGATGTCACGATTTCACGACATGTCTCATTTTCATGGTTGGAAGAAGAAAGAGTGCAAAATGGGAGATGAATGTCACAATTTCACGACATGGCTCATTTTTGTGACATGTCACATTTATGTGACTTATAGCGGCAAAGGAGCATAACGAAGGTAGAATGTCATGATTTTGCGACATGTCTCATTTTTGCAACATGTCACCATTTTGCGACTCTCTAGAGCTATTGAAGGAGAAGACTTAAGGATGTCATGATTTTGTGACAAGTCGCATTTTTGCGACTGGGGCAGCAAGAAAGCATTGAGGTGGGCCACTACCTATGTTCTAAGGTGTCTATAAATATGTGTAAGGGGTTGTGCTATTTCTTGTAAGGGTGGCCTTAGAAGGGTAATAGTAGCGAAGGAGAGACTGTCCCTATTGTGGTTTTGATCCATAATAGCATAGTGCTGATTTTTGTAAAAGGTTTTGGGTCAACTTGGAAAACCCGAATGTAATGAAATTGTTCCTTAATTACCAAAAAAAAAAAAAAATGTATAACATAAGAAAATACTAGCAATAACAAAGGATAACAATGCAAAACAAATATTAAATCCCTCATCCAACTGATGTATTAAAGAATAAAATAGGCAAGAATATCTATATGTTGTCGATAAAATAAAAAAGAGTGTCATAAAAATATTGCAGTTCTCATCTAAGTGGATTTTAAGAAGTAATGTTGGGAAAGGAAACTATTAAACCATAAGATCATATATATATATGAAATATGTCATAATTGTTCACTATTTAAAAAATAATTTTTATTTTTAGTTAGTATTTATTTGAACAACGATGCCATAACATGCTAATCTATGAATCAAATAGTTCAAAAAGAATACATTCAATTCAGAAAAAATCACAACAAAAAATAGCTAGCATTTTATTATTATAACTCATTAAGAAAGAATAGACCAGTGAGTTTTGTCTTTTAGCTTCCATTCTTCTCTTCAATGTTCAATGTTTTGCTCCTCCCTTTTATCTCATTTTAAAAGCATATCCTAAGCTTCTCTGCTAACTAATTTATAGAATGAAATGAGGTAAACAAAGGTGCATGTGTTTTACCATCTCAGGTGGTAGATAATTTTATTTCTACGTTTCCCTTACCCACTAAAAAATGTTAATAAAAACTTTAAAAAAACTTACCTAAATAAAATTTCAAAATATACATATATATTTTTTAAATAAAGGGGTAAAAATTTTGTATTACAAAGTACAACTGAGCTTCCAATCAGGACTCAAATAAATAGCCAAACAGGCTGAAACCACTAGACTAGAATGACACCTAGAAAAGACAACAAGAATAAACCACATTAAGTATGTACATCCTTGTGGATCAACTCCCATAGACATTGAGAATCCCCAGATAGGAGACTCTCCCAATTATCGATACTCCAAGGATCGATCAGCTCAGAAGCCCTTTTGGCCAAGTAATCAGTAACCACATTCCATTCCCTTGGAATGTGTACAAAGGATATAAATTCAAACTCTTCACTCATTCTGAGAATCTGAATTGCTACAGAGGCCAACTGCCAATTAACTTCCTCCACCCTTTTAATGTTTAAAAAATTAACCACAATTTGAGAGTCATACTTGTAGATAATCCTATGCCAGCCAAGAGAAAACCCCCTTCGCAAGGCCTCAAGAATAGAAAGATATTCCATAAAAATTTTGGAGTGAACACCTTTATAAATAGAAAAGAAAAAAATGACACCACCAGTAGAATATCTCCCAACATCTCCAATGACATCATGTCTAGGATTACCCTTGGACGATCCATCAATATTAATTTTTAAAACTCCTCTAGGGGTTGGCAACCACCTACCATCTCTTCTAACCTTCTTGCTGAGTTGAGGAACCCTACTAGGGCTAGAAGAGTTCACACCATCCCCAAAGAGACCAAGGGCTTGATGTACCTTCTCCTCCTAGAATCCAAAAGAGGGTCCACATCACATTTTCTATGGATGGTTTCCTAAACCATATACAAGATCCTTTGCTAGATCTGTTGAACATCCAAATAACTACCTTGAAATATGCATCGGTTCTATTCGATCCAAATTATCTAGATGATGCAATAAGGGCTCAAATTCCAAGCCACCCAAAGGAAGGGGGTCTTGGCCCGAGGTCTGCCCAGACTACTCCAAAACTCCACCAGGTATAACACATGAAAACATGGATGGTTCCAAGCACTCCACCAATGGTGCCAAACATCTCTGGAAAAGGAGCATTGGATAAATAAATGAGAAGAGTCATCCTCATTCTTACTACAAAGAACACAAAAAGAGGGACCCTGAAATCCTCTCTTCCTCACATTATCTCAAGTGAGGATTTTATTATGAGTTACCAACCAGAGAAAGAAGTTAGATTTTGGCCAAGCAAATTTGTTCCACACATTTTTCCACCAAGTGATAGGAAGACTCCCATACTTTTGCTTATCAAGAACCTGATAACCATAGGCTACCGAGTAGGTTCCCTTAGGATCAGGGTTCCAAGACAAAATATCTTTACCCCTCAATGAAGAACAAGGCCTCCACATAAGAATAAGAATAAGCACCTCTCTCTCCTTGGCCAGTCCCCCCTAGGGATATTCTTGCAGATCTTTCCACCTGTACATCTCCATATTTCCAAAAGACTAGATTTTTTTAATGTCCTCCACATGAGACTAGCCTGCTTCCAAGAAAAAAATGCTTAGGGAACGTAACCTAGGATATTTATTCAATATAGGAGGGTGGCCATCCCAAGAATCCTCCCAAAAAATAGTATTTGATCCCTGATTGCAAATCCATAACAAACCTTGATTGATTAAATTAGCTCCTCTTTTCAGAGTGTCCCAGATAACTGAACATTTCACAAGCAAGCTGACTCTAGGGATTTCAGCCTCAGAAATACCTCTCAAGTATTTACAAGATAATATTTTAGCCCAAATATGATCTTGAGAGGTACACCATATCCAATAAATTTTTGTAGCCAAAACCTACCCAAAAGAGTTGTCTGGCACAACCCAAGGCCTCCCTCTTGCACCGGCCTACATATAGAATCCCACCTAACCAAACTCTATTTAGATTGATAAAGTTTTGTAGACCATAAAAAATATCTTGACAAAGCATCTATGTCCTTGATGAAGTGATATGGAGATATTTGTACAAAACACCTATAAATGGGTAAATCTTGAACAACATATTTTAAAAGCAACACTCTACCTGTAGTGGATAGCCATATGAAAGTCTAGTGATTCACCTTCCTTCTAAATTTATCAAGCATAGACTACCAAGAAGATCTAGGTAGAGGGTGAGATTAAATTGGAATATCAATATAAATTAAGGGGAGAGTCCCAACATGGATTCTTAGAATACGAGCAATCCTAGCTTGAATAATAGGAGGGGTATTCAAGAAGAAAATAGAAGACTTGTCCTCATTAATCAATTGTCCAAAAGAACCAAGATATATGTCAAGATACTATATAATATTACCAGCTTCTATAATAGTGGTAGCTCCCAATAAAGCAATATCATCAACAAATTAAATGTGGGAAAGAGGTGGCAAACTACTATCCCACTTCCACCCCTGAATGAGACCCTGCATGACTTGAGACTTGAGCAATATTCCTAACCCTTTGGCTATAATGATAGACAAATAAGGAGATAAAGGATCTCCTTGCCTCAATCCCCTTGAGTCCTCAAACAACTATGATGGCTCATTATTAACAAGAATAGAGAATTAGGAAGAAGAAACACAACTCATCACCCATCTAATCTATTCCTCCTCAAATCCAAAAGCAATAAGAACTTTCTGAACAAAGGACCATCTGACCCAATCATAGGCTTTGGCCATGTCCAAATTAATGAATATAGTTTTCTCCTTAGAAGTTTCCATCGAGTGAATAGCTTCTGTAGCAATAACAACCCCATACAAGATTTTTTGGCCAGCAACAAACCCTTCTTGCTCCTTAGAGATGATTTTTCTCAACCATATCTTTAGCCTCTCAGCAATAATTTTTGTGATGATCTTATACACAACATTACATAAAGCAATAGGCCTGAACATATCCAAGGAATTTTCTCCCTCTTTTTTTGGTATAAGAACCACAAAGGTAGCCCTTAGCATCTGTTTGTTCTTTTGGGACTCATGGACCACCTCCAAAAGATAAAATTTGATTAAATCCTAAAACTCCTGATAAAATTCAATTGGGAATCCATCTGGGCCTAGGGATTTTCCTTTTTCATCTTGAATACAACATTTTACAACTCCTCAAGGGAAATTGGACCCATCAAGTGCTCATTCATCTCTCTAGAAACAATCACTGGAATACAGTTTAGAATAAGTTTTTCATTCTCATCATATGATAGGGAGTCCTCCTTGAAGAGAGAGGAAAAATACCTCTTAGTCTCTTCTAAAATATCCTTGAAAGAAGATAAAAGGGCACCCTGATAATTCAAAATAGAGGTAATCAGGTTAGCATTATAGTGAGCCTTAGAAGGTTGTGTTCCTATCCCCTTCCTTAAGCCAATCTACTTGAGCTTTTTGTTTCCAAAAAAATTCTTCCCTTAGATCCCATTCAACAAGGTCTTTCACAGCCTCATATTCCACAAATTCACTTTACCATTGTAATCAATAGGAGCATACATATTTGTAAGTAGGATGATTTCACCAGATTCATTATCATGTCTGACCATTGAAATAGACCATTTGCTAGAAATACAAGTAAGAGAGGATATCTTAACTGGATCCCATAAACAAGCGACACCACCAGCATATTCACATGCACCAATACACTGGCATTACCCCCTTCTACAAAACTTGGGAGAAATATTGAACATACTATCAATAGCTAATTTAGTCTCCTGAATAAACACCACATCCATAGAATGCACACGAACCAAATCACGAACATCTTTTTGTCTGGGGATGCTATTCAACCCCCTTACATTCCATGAGAGGATAATCATTTTTGGGGTTATAAAAATGGGATTCCAATGTTCTCACCAAGCTTGACTCCACAAAAGTATCCCCCATTAACTTAATTTTATCCTGGTCCTTCTTTCAACCCACCTTCATATTCTTATCCGAAAAAACATTTTTTAATTATTTTTTGCTGCAGTCCCAACATCGTAGGAGTTTTGCAGTCGAAGGATGACTGTATCAGTGCCTGAGTAGGAGAGGGAATAACTAAATCTGTACAACTTTCCAAAATATTTTCCCTTATAGGGGTAGACCCAACCATGTCCCCTATACTTAGCTCCAAAGCCCTTTATTCTCCATTTAAATCACCTAGATCTAATTCCTTATGTTCCCCCTCAAGAAGATACATCTGATTCGGCCTTGTTATATTTGCATTAGGTAGCGACATTTCAGGTATCTCCATGCACTGATCAAGATCATATAATATTTCAAAATGGTTGAGTAGAGAATCTGGTTGGCTATCCTTAAGGTCTTTGTTTGCCCTTCGTCCTTTGTTTCAAGATTTTACCAAAATAAAACCTTCCTTATCCCATTCCCCTTCCTTTATCAGGGCTTTTCCTTTATCCAAACTTTTTCTAGACCGAGAGGGCCCAGGATTTGAAGCCACATGTGAGACAAACTTAGGGTATTTTATTTGCAGGTGGCCATATTCATGGCAAATCCGACAATGAAATGGAAGAGCTTCATAGTCAAGTTTTTGAACCCATGTAGTTGATCCAAATTATATTTCAATAGAATATGGAATAGGATTATTTAAGTCAATTTCAACACAAATACGAGCAATAGAGATTACCTTTTTATCCATTGTTTGTTGTGACGGTCCAACCGACTTCGTAAGCAAAAGGGCAATCTTATGCAAAATATCAGTTCTCCAAAATTCCAATGGGAGCCATGGAAGCCGCACCCATACTGGAACCCGTGATGGCCACTCCTATGATGGGTTGAAACCCACATTCCAGGGTTTAATAAAGAGTCCCACTTGGTTATAGAAATAAGGACCCCCTTCAAATGCTTTGTTACGATCTACAATACAAGAGAAAACCACCATAAAATAGTTGTTCGCACTCAGCATCACCTCCACATCGCCTTCAGGATTCCAAGTCTTCCTGACCCAAGCCTCCACAAAGGGGAGAGAAATTCGAATGCCCAAAAATTTTCCAATAAGGTCATGTTTGGTTAGATACTCCACATCTTCTGCCACAGAGTCTGGTTGAACCACTAGAACTGGCCTGGCCTGGCTACACACATATATATTAAAAAGATAAACATTTTTAATTAATATATTTTTAATTATTAATAATTTCTTTATTAATGAATTTAAAATTAAATAATTAAATACATAAAATAAATAAATACTTAAATAAACCATCACACATGTCTATACTTCCAATACTCTTCTCATACTAACAATCTGATGATAGCAAAAATATTATCATCTATTATACGATAATAGATCCCATGCTTCATGCTACTTTCCTTATTGTTGGAGGACTTTTAAAGATAAACACTCATCCATCGTAATAAAATATTCATTCACATAGTATCTATATAAATGCATTAAAAATGGTTTCATGTACCCTTGAGCCATTGGTGAGTGTTTCACTACTACGGCTATTCCACCCTTATCAAAGTGAATACTTCACCGTAGTGAGGATTTAAACTACCATCATTTCTCATTTTATTCTTCGATAACCTATACCTACAAAACAAGGAATACCAATAGTACCATATCCAAGAATGATAAATCATAATGAATATTATATTCAAACAACAATATTATGTAATATATTTTTGGAGGGTCATGAAATTCTCCCCCTCTAGTTATAAACATAGTCCCATATATTATTAAAATAAAATTTAATTAAAAATATGAGAAAATTATTCTTTCATGGAATCTACATCCTCCTATGTAGCATTCCTTTTGAAACATTTATTCTATTGGACCTTACATTGCTTCACATTCTTTTTTTGTTAATTTTTGGTACAAAAGGCCAATATTGAAACCATGTGAACTTCAATGGTGAGGGAATTTTCTATTTTTAAATTAAACACATTTCTATAGACACTAAACTCACATCAATCTAATTAGAATACCAAGACACATTCTAATCGATACCATATGTCCCCCTTGGGCAACCCTCAAAGGTTAAATAGTTTTCCTAGACACTTTTTGGATGTTCTATCCCACTTTGGGAAGTTTTGGGCCATGTAGGCATGGTCATCCCACCCTAGTATGACCATAGTTCATGGTCATCCCACCCATGGATGGCCACCAAAAACTGTTCTTGGGTGGGACGGCCATGGCGTTAGACCCTTAAAAAGTCAAAGGTGATGCAAATGGCACCCATATTCTATGATTTACCCTACCCATTGAAGCATACTAGTCTGAGGGCACATAAATCTCATGCCAAGTTGTAAATTGGAGTGCCAAATTAGATATTATTCATCCTCCAATGTATGGCAAGGTTTGGACAAATGGTGGCACCTGCCTCACATGGACAAGCATACCCATTTTACCATATAATCACTTAAGCTATAAAGTGGAGTTATTCCACCCAATTTAAAGAGTAGTCTTTGCAATATTTCACCATGAAGTGATGTCGAGATTTATCCCCAATCCATTATGTGTTTTCCCTTGAGATATCCATAGACCGAAGGAGGTTTTCAAGTGCTTCCAAAAAAAATAATATATTTATAAAACTAACCCATTTGAGTGAATCAGATGCTAAAATTTGATGACAACACCCTTAAGAGGAGTTTGGACCAAATCATAGTGGAATTGGTGGTAAAAACCACCAGATTCGATGGTCGTCTCCAACTAGGATGATTACCAGTATTAAATGGCACACCCAGGGATGGCCATGAATCTGAGCATAATTTCTCTTCTATTTTTGTATAGATATATTCTATAGTATATTGAATATCTTCTATCAAGTTTTGGTGCAATTTTGAATTGTTTTGCACCTGTTATTATGCATTTATTGTTTTGTAGTCCTGAATGACACACCTAGGGATGACCAAAAATTTGTGTGTAATTTTGTTTCTATTATTGCTTAAATGTCTTCTAGAGTACATAATATGGATGATCCTATGTTTTGGTAGAATTTGGAACAATTTTGCATCATCTATTATATATTTCCTCTTTCAAGCTCATTATCACATATATCTCTTTGATTGTATTTCAATTCACACATGCTATTAAAAAATATGATTTATTTGTGTGTAGGTCTAGGTATCACAGTGCACAAGGAAGGAGCAACAAGTCATAATATCGATAGAACATTACGGTGGCTTCGAAAGACTGCTCTTGAATGATTCATGAGTGCAAATAAGACATTGGAATGCACCTAAGTTTCTAAATGACTTAGTATTTTGACATATTTGTAATGAGTGTATCAATTTAGAGCCCTCAAAGGGGATTTTTTGTAATCATGAATTTGACAAATCAAATAATATAGAGAGGACCCCCATTTATTTCACTTATTTGTCTCTTATTCTTACTTAAAATGTCATTTTTGTAGTGCTTAAATCAATAGAGCAATAGAGGCATTTAATTTCCCATTGTTATGTGTGTCATTTTTTCTGCTCTATAGTGGTAGTCATGGTGGGACCCCTATCCCATATTATTTTTGCAAGTTTTGATCTTATTTTTGTCTTTGAAATGTTGCAGGATTTGGTCGTTCTGGCCTAAAATTACCCCTGATTTCCTAATTGGAACACTCAGGGATGACCATAGTAGCCATCCCACCTAGCAATGACCCCTAAATTTGTAGTCGTCCCACCCTAGAATGACCATAAAAAAGAGGGTATGCAACTCAAATGGATAAAAATAGCATAATCATAGGCTTTCAAGTTAAGTAATTGCACCTTGCTTTTGCATTTTTACTATTTATAAAAGATAAAATTTAATTTTTCTTCATCCCCTTGTTTGCTTGAAAGGTAGATTACACTTTTCTTTAATTGCAAAAAACAACAAAAAAATAAGAAAATAGAAAAATAATCCAGTAGGAATGCACCTGTGTGGTTTGATTGCTTGCTACCTACCCAATGGGTAGGTTACCATTTAGGGCATGCATTTTATAGGTTCAACTTCTATTTAATACTTCTAAAAGTGAAACATTATGTTTACATTTAGTGAAATATCATTGAGCACTATTTTGTTTACTTTATTTAAGTATAAAATGAACTACACACACCACATCACATTTTGAACATTAGTGAGTTGGACTTCATCCCCAACCACTAATCGAGATCAATGATGATGGGCTTCATTTCCACCTATTGGCTCACATGATTGATACAAAACCTATTTTATCGTCCAACGTCAGGTCCAAGAACCATCTTAGCCATGGAAAATAGCACGCATTCCTCTTCAAATGGTGTATCACTACCCACAGTCAATATGGGTAAGGAATGGTAGGACTTGTGCTCCCTAATTAGGTACGAGCTTCATCTCCATACTTTGGTTGGTACACATGATCAGACTTTCATTATCGATTGTCGAGCTATGAGTATATAGGTGAAATACCTTTAACATAAGAATATCACCTAACAAAAGCAAAACATATGACAAAATATCTCATTGTAAACAACGAATCAAAATATACATAATAGTTTTAGGAAACATACATAAATATTCAAAAGAGATAAATGCTTGTCTTATTGTTTGTTTCCATTATTTTTTATTGCATCATTAAAATTTTTAAAGGATATAATCATGTAGGGTTTGGTAGAAAGTAGCTATGGTGTGCACGTGCAGCCAAGCCCATTCAAAGGTTGACATTGCGAAGAGTAGACAAGGAGACATAAGTCATCTCCAATTTTACCCTAAGGACATGTTCATACCTCTTTGGCAAGATCCTACTCACCCAAGTCTCAAAATAGCTATTTATGAACTTCACCTACAAGGGACCCCTACACGGGATACCCCTACAGGTTTTGGTCCTTATCAAGGAACTTACTTCCCATATTTAGATACTTCACATGCATTTTTTAATGAATGGAATTTGTGCATTGAGGTGCTAATAGATAGAGCAATACCATCGTGCCTGCTAGATATACCACACCCACCTATGGGTAATATCAATAGTACACACACTAGGCAAGACCAAATTATCAAACTATACCCTTAAATTACCCCAACAGGTTACAACAACCTAAGTACCCAGATGAGTGTAATACTCATCACTCGAGGTAAGAAAATTCAGCCTTTCCCTTCCTCATCAGTGAAGGAATACTTGAGGAACATTTTTATTATCCTAAATTCCAAAATGCCATGCAAGCATTATGTGCTTCTATGCTAGTTGAGTACAAAGAACACTTGTCTAGGACTGAACCTCAAGTGAACGCAACTTCCCTCGATTGAAGGAAGCTCATAGTCAATATTTTAGACCATCCTAAACAAGATAGGCCTTAGTGTGATATTGCTAGGGCTCATAGGCCCCATATAGTAGAATAGATAAATCAAGTGATCAAGAGATATGTTAAGCACCAAGTGCAATTCAATCAACTTCGTTAGGATAAAGAATGCTTGGACCACCAACATCAATTATAAAAGAAAATATTGAACAACAAAATACTAAGTTGTTTCAAGAGACGTTACATGATAGGGTCCCTACCCCAATTACTCATAGACAGAGGGTTCATCAATGGTAACCTACTTTCAATCAAGATAAGCCTCCCAAGACTAACCAAATGTTGTCTCCTCAACCTCCTAAGCCCAACCAAGACTTTCCTCCCACACCAAAAATAGATCACCATCCACATGTGCTTACTCCTCCTTGTAGGTCAGTTCAAGAGACACCTTACGGGATCTACATAGAGTTTGAACTAGAAGAGGAATATCCTAAAGCACCTTAAGGAGATAGGATGGATGAAATTCAACCACCATACAATAGGCTTGATATTGCTTGCCCTCCCTTATAAGGTTGAAGAAAATAAGAAGATATCAAGTCCTCTGATGCTTACAAAGTATTTCTAGAAAGCATGGAATTGATAGAGAACAAAGCGTCAAGGTTTAGGCCTCAAAAGCCCACTTTGCACCAGATTCATAGTCAATCACTTCACCCATCAATACCTTTCCCTCCATATCCAGAGTATTTGGAAATGCCCAAGCTGGATAAATTTAAAGTAGAGGAAGATGCACAGGAGCATGTCACTAGGTTTTTGAACAAATTCTTATGTATCTATGATAATGATACCTTACTTTTGAGGACATTCCTACTTACCCTCTCTGGGCTTGTCATAGAGTGGTACAATCAACTCCCAAATTATAGTATCTACACTTTTAAACAATTCACACATGCATTACTGGAATGCTTTGCCTTTAACACTAAGTGAAAGGTAAATTTAATAGACCTCATAGGGTTGAAGCAATATGATGATGAGTCGATAACATACTATGGCAACAGGTGGTGAACTCTTCTTGCTAATCTACCATACCTACTACCAATGTTTGAGTTGACTCGCATGTTTCCCAAGAGCTACCTAAAGCCAATTTCCTTGTTACTACAACTCCAACAGTGCCCAGATCTTGAAGATGCTCTATAATAGGCTAGGAAAATCAAAGATATTAAAATTCAAGAAGGATAAATTGTAAAACCCTGCAAGAAGAAATGGACTAAGAACACCAATAAAAACCCAATGTAACCAAATCCATTAGTAGTGAACCAAGTTGCTATAATTATTCCAAGGTCTGTGCAACCAACGCCACATTAGAAGCCCAACTATAAGGCCACACTTGAAAACTAAAACAAGAAAAACAATAAAAAATTCTACAAAAAAACCAACATCACCCTAAGTAATAATTTATGCCCATTATTGAGTCCATGGATTATTTATTTGAGTGCATTTATGTAGCCAAGGTAATTAATCTACCTAAAATTCAACCTGTAGATACAAACACACCAAAGCCTTTAGCATATCATGAAGACCTATACTACAAGTATCATAGGCAGAATGGGCATGATATGCATATGTACTTTAGGTTCAAATACCTAGTATAGCACATGATTTATAGGAATGATCTTCAAGTTGATATCCCTATTGTAACAAATAATCAACAAATTGGTGTTTGTCAAGACCTATTGCCCATCCATGAGGAGCAGGTAAAGCTAGCATAATAGGTGAATAAGATCCATATATCACCCCCTAAACAAGGGTTTGTCACAATGGTTAGCATCATGACAAGGAATAAGTGTTACCCAAGTTAAGTCACACCACTTGTAGCTTCAAGCAATATTCCTTCAACATCACAACCACCACCATATCTAGTGCAAATCCTTCCACATAGACCAATGGTCACCATAAATATTAATATTACTCAAATCTTAAACATTTTCTTAGCTCTTTATCTATGAGATTATCCAACAGTCTCCACCTCATTGAGAAGCTCTCATGGAGATCCTCAAGTCGATTGAGTTGCAAAACCAAGAGTCTAGCTCCTTTAGCAATTTCATGGGGTATGTTCAATAATGAATAGAACAAGTAATCACCTTTCATGAGCATGAAATTAAACTAGTACCAAACAAAATGGTGGATCCTCCCTTGCACATCATTGCATGATTAAATGGAACACATTACAAGAGAGTTTTTATTGATACTATTTCCTCCAACAATATCATCATAACGACTACTCTCAACCATTTAGGGCTTCTAGCATCCGACATTATTGCATCCACATATACCCTTTGAGAATTTAACGATGACCTATGCTCAAATGTTAGTACCATAGTCTTACTTATTCAGGTGGGTCAAAGGACCATACCAATATTGTGTTACATATTGGAGGGTAAAATGGCCTACAATATCTTGTTGTGTAGACCCTAGATTAGGGATATGAATTGTGTGCCATCCATCACTCACCAATGTTTGAAGTACATTTATGAAGTGTAAGTACATGTTGTCTTTATAGACCTTGAGATCTTCAAATACTGTAACTTGGTGCATCAAATCCCTGAGTTAACCTTACCATCAACCCATCTATAATTCCAACCGAATACATCTAGTCAAGGTTTGAATCCTTCATCATCATAATCAATTAATCCATCACCATATTCTTCCATAAATTCCTCATCATTGGCACCCCTTGATATACCTTCGTAATCATCAAATCCTCCATAGAGGAACATGGGAAAGAGGTCTATTGATGAGATCCCTACAACCATATCTACCATATCCACATAAGATATTCCTAGTCCAGAAGATGAGGAACCACCTCATGAGGTAAATATTAAATCAAATAAAGCCTCGTTTCCATATCATCCATCTCCACGGCCATAAGTCATAGTTCATCTAGTTATCACAAGCTTAGGAGAATACCTAGTATAGAAAATCATAACAAATTCTGCCATTGAGATAGTATAAAATATGGGTTGACCTCATCTCCTCATAGGTACCATCGTACCTCTAGGATTACCTCCTAATGAAACAAAATTTATTTTTGGGGGTTTTAACTATGGCATAAAACCATATCAGTAGAAAGAAGAGGATGAAGAGCTCTTTTATAAGGACATTAATTACATGTCCAATCCTAAATTTTCCATGAGATATCTCCATCTTTGCAATTGGCACGGATATGGTTTGGAATTGTACAAAAAAGGTATTCGCATTCCTTACAAACCACAATATCAAATGCCAAATGATAAGTCTAGTTTAGGATACAACAAGCATGTGCCTCTTGATGTCCTCAATTATAGTTTAGAGCACATAGGCATAAATTATAAGGATGAGCTTGCATGTAATCCTTACACCAATACTAATAATATCCATTATTTGAGGGATTACTTCCCCACAACTATGATATATCAAGAGATATCTCACAATTTCACCTAATCCTATGAAGTAGGTAAAATTTTGCACAATATTCCATACGATAGTAAGGAAGAAGATCAAGGTTCCCATTATGAATGGAAAACTGATGACGAATCATAATACAAAGTAGCATCCATTGAATCTTCTTGTTAAGATCGGAAATATATGTGAATTATCCCTTTGTATGATGAAGATGAGTTTTATTTGCATGTGTTCCCATTACCGCATTCCATTTGGTGATAAATTCTACCCTTGGAGAGGTAGGCTAGCCCCCTTTCACATCAACCACCTCTGGTCATTTCACTTCCACCACAACCACCTCCACAAGTATTGCAATAACTTGTTGTCAATAGACCCGATCAACCACCCAGTGGAGGTCATTCACCCATCAACATGATTTCCATAGATCGTTTTGCATCCTTACATGATCTAAATAACCCGTTGAAGCCATTGCACCTCGACATTAAGGTAATTGACTTTGATCGGGGAGATTATCCATAATATTCTTCAAAGTATTGGCCTTGTGATGAAATATTATAGCTATTTCATTTTTCTCCAAGGTCTACTAAATATGTCTCTCACACTGAAGTTTAGCCAAAATTCCCAATCAATGACATAAAACCAGTTGACAACATTTATTTGATCCCTATTGCACACCAGTTGGGAGAGGGATCTCATATGTCAAATGAGCCAATAATTGATAGTGATATTAGCATAAATCCTAAAAATCCTCAATTCATCAAGTTAGAGGAAGTCTTATCCCTCACTGAGCATGCCAATTTCACAACTCTTCTCAAATAGAAGGAAGCTTTTGTGTGGTCTTATAAATATATGCCAGGACTAGATCCAAATTTAGTCATGCATAATCTTGTGATTGATCCAAATACAAAACTAGTTAAGTAAAAGCTATGTAAAATGCATCCAAAAATAGCCTTAATGGTGAAATATATGTTGCAAAAGTTGTTAGATGCCAATTTTATTATATCAGTGGATTATCTGCCATGGCTTTCCAATATGGTTCCTATCAAGAAAATTGATGGGAGGATTCTTATTTTCACTGACTTTCAAGATCTAAAAAAAGCATGTCCTAAGGATGAATTCCAAACATTGATGCCCTAGAGGATGCCACAATAGGCCATGAGGTGTTATCCCTAATGGAAATTTTCTCTGGATACAACCACATTTGTATTAATCCATAAGACGAACTCAAAATGGCATTCACAATGCCTTGGAGGAAATATTTTTATAAGGTCATGCCTTTCAACCTCAAAAATGTTGGTGCTACTTACCAACGGGCTATGATTTACATCTTCCATGACTACATGCACAAAATTTTGGAATATTACATGGATGACTTATTGGCTAAATATTTACTACACCATGAGCATATCAATGTGTTGCACAATGTTCTTGATTGCCTCATTAAACACAATTTTAGACTAAACCCCAATAAGTGTATCTTTGATGTCACATATAGAAAACTCTTGGGATTCATAGTCTCTAAATGAGGCATCAAAGTCAATCCAAAAAAAAGTAGGGTAATCCTTGAGATACCTCTTCCTACTACCTAAAGTAGTTGCATATTATTCAAAGTAATATTACATCCATCAAATGCTTCATAGAGTAATTATCGAATAAGTACCAACCTATGAAAAAATTGCTACACAAGGGGATCACATTCAATTAGGATGATGAATGTCAAGCTGCATTTAATAAAAAATAATAATAATTGTCTTTGCCACTAGTATTGGCTCCTCCACAACCAATATTACCATTCTATTTATACATCTCAGCACTAATCTTGCATCGGGCACCAAGTTTACCCAAAATAATGAATTGCACAAAGAACAGGATACTATATTAGCCGCACCTTGATCAGTTATGAAATAAAGTACACATACATTGAGAAGCTATGCTTAGCAATGGTTTTCACCATAAAAAATATATGCCATTACATTCTCAATCATAGCACGTATGTAGTATCCAAATAGAATTCATTGCAATATATGATGACTTATACTTACCATAACAGTCGCATGGTGAAATGGATTATGATATTTATGGTATTTGACATTGAATTCATCAGATAAAAATCAATTAAAGGCTATTTCATCGCTGATAAAATCATAGAGGCTCCTCTCCATGATGATAAGCCTATTAAAATAGAGCTTCTCAATGATGTAGTATTTCAAGTGTCAGAATCAGCTGATCCTACAGAGCCTGAATCATAGGCTCACATGACTCTATTTTTTGATGGTTCTAAGCATGATCAAGGGGGTGATTCGGGAATTGTGTTTTTCATATCTCAAGGGGCTCCAATACCCCTGTCATTCAAAATTTATTTCCCATGCACCAACAATAATGCCAAGTATGAAGCTCTTCTCATAGGCCTTCAAATGACAATTGCCATGAAAATAACCAAGCTCAATATTTTTGGTGATTCCTTGCTCATAGTGAATCAAGTCAAGGGAATATTCCAATGCAAATGTCCAATATTGTAAGCCTACAAAGCCCTTGTGGATAAAATTCTAGTAAAATTTAAGTGGTATGACATTGATGCACTCCCTCAATTATCTAACTATTTTGTAGCTACAATAGCCTCCTTAGGGTATTTAATCCCGTAGAACCCTTTTGATGATATCACAACTATTCAAGTTAAAATGCTATCATAATTTGCAACTAAACATGAAGAACTACACTCCATGATAGAAGTCCACATGATTAAAATTAAACCTTATCATAAAATATTCTTGGAAATTCATAATCACCTGAATAATTTTACTTGGGGGAATTTATTCCCTCAAAATCCATTTGATAGAAGCACAATGCTATATTTACAAGTTCTCTCCCAATCAACATTCACTAGGGATGAGCTTCAAAATGATCAGGTAAACCATACAATTGAGGCTTCTTAAAATCAAGATCGGTCCACTTAGATAAAATATTACCTAAAACTTTATAATATCCCTTATGTATTTAGCATACCACAAAATATAATTTCAAGTAAAATGCCAAAAAATATGGCTTACTTGGAGATATTTTGTATCGTCAGGGCTACGAGGGTATCCTCCTTCATTGCTTAGAACCTTAGGAGTTAGTTTGGATGATCACCCAAGCACATGATGGTACTTGTGGTGGCCATTTTAGTGGTATGACCATCATAAAGCACATTCTCTGCATGGGCTATTATTAGCCAACTTTAGAGTAGGATTGTTGTACTTATGTTAAGAAGTGCATAAAGTGTCAACACCATGCTAATTTGACACACGTAACTTCTCAGGCCTTATATCTAATTCAATCGATTTAGATTTTTTTTGCAATGGGTGTTTGACCTAGTCAGGAATATCTCACCCCTTCCTTGGGCTATCACATTTTCATAATTACGGCCAACAAGTATTTCACAAAATGTGTAGAAGCAATTTACCGTACCACTATGATTAGACACTGCATTACATAATTCATGTTACATAATATCATCTGTCATTTTTGTATCCCATCCAAAATTATTTCATATATTGGACCATCCTTCAAGAATAAATATGTGTGTGCTATAACAACTAAATATAACATCCAACACAACTTTTATATGCCCTATTATCCACAAGCCAATGGACAATTTGAGGCATAAAAAAAATAGTAATTGCCATTTTAAATAAAACCATTAAGGATAATCACAACGATTGGCATACTCAATTACCCATTGCCCTATGGGCCTACCACACTAGTATTCGAACACCCACTAGGGCAACTCCATTTTCACTAGTGTATGATACTAACGCAGTCATGCTCTTAGAGATGGAAATATTGTTGTGGTGCATATCTATACAAGAGTTCATCGATGATGACATCACATGGCAGGCTCTCCTAGACCAACTAATGTTTCCTAATGAAAGACATGTTAATGCTCTAGAGCACATATGCATTTATAAGAGTGGTTTAAGAGATCCTATAATATGAAAGTCCATCCTAGAGACTTTCAAGTTGGTGACCTTATAATAAAAGAGAACCAAAAAAATTCTAACTTACCACCCCATCTACAGGATAAGTTTACGATAAACTAGTTAGGTCCATTCATTATCACCAGTCATATTGGACCTATAACTTATCGCTTAGACTCCATTGAAGGAATTGAGGAGCCTGAACCCTTGAATATCCTTCATTTGTAGCCTTTTTACACTTAAAGTGTCATGCCCTACCAAAAAGTCCTAAAGGTATCCATAAAATCTTTGGTCACCCTAAAAGCCCCAAAGGTATCCATAAACCCTTTGGTCACCCAAAAAGCCCAAAAGGTATCCATAAACTCTTTGATTACCATAAAATCCCCAAAGGTATCCATAAACCCTTTGGTCACCCAAAAATCCCCAAAGGTATCCATAAACTATTTGGTCACCTGAAAAGCCCCAAAGGTGTCCATAAACACTTCGGTCACCCAAAAAGACCCAAAGATATCCATAAACCCTTTTGTCAGCCAAAAACTCCAAAGGTATCAATAAACTCTTTGGTCATCCAAAAAGCCCCAAAGGTATTCGTAAACCCTTTGGTCACCCAAAAATCCCCAAAGGTATCCATAAACCCTTTGGTCACCCATAAGACTCCAAAGGTATCCATAAACTCTTTGGTCACCCAAAATGCCCTAATGACATCCAATAAGTCCATTGATAAAATGCATATACATATATATTAATAAAAATCCAAAAACATCATTAAAACATCACAAATACAAAAATATTGCATTGCATCACATTTCATACCATGGCATTATACAATAACTTGAATTAGGCATACCCATCATTTATATTTTGTATTCTAGCGTTGGTCATACATGTGTAGCACCAGGTCTATATAATAGATATCCTTTACAGTCAGCTTTATCAAAAGTCATCATTCACAGCTATCTACACATTTCTATACACATTTCCAACCTTTCGTATTTATGTATGTTTCCCTTTACCTAGTCATTTGTTAGAAGGTGTATTTAGGGTTATCATTCACTCAACCATATCTAGTTTTCTTTTCAGATTTTGTAGAAAGTTGTCCTAATTTTTAGAAGGTAGATTATTTCTCTTATTATACCTTGTATATGTTAAAATACCAACATATTTTTACATTAAATCCATTTTTTTAACAAAGGAAGATGAAAAATACAAAGTGATATGGGTTACCTTAAGTGAAAAGTTTACCTTGCTCATCCCCTTGTGTGCATAATTCAAAAATGCTAAGAATTGACAAAAGGATAAGCTCCTCCGTATCCAAATATAAATTAAATAGTGGTTTTCATCACTAATGAAAAGCAAAAAAATAAATAGTGGTTATCACCACTCTTCAAAATCCCTTGCTCACCAAAATAAAATGAGAAAATCCCTGGAGCAATTCAAAAAGAAAAGAAAAGAAAGGAGTACTAAAATTGAATCTCATGAATTATCAGTATTTGACAAACCATGAGGTGATCCTCATTATAGGTTAGGTGGCATCAATCCTACCTATAAATTGTTGTATCCTTATGCATGACGATAAATCTGGTACATTAGCACCTTACTTTTGTATAGACCAATGTTTTCATGCGAATGAGATAGATTTTGGTAGCCTATATTACCTAGTTTTCTAATACAACTACATACAAAACTCAGGATCATGATACTTAGAGAGTGATATTTAGTACATATGGATTATATAAATCTTGTTTGGAACTAGGGTAACTTTATACATTATCATAACAATGAACTCACATGCACATAGAGGGATATTCAATATCTTGGTCATCCTAGCATATTCGTACCTTGTCAAAAAGTCTTGCATAGTTAATATATAAATTCTGACTAGTTGATTAGAGTATTTGAGTCTCATGAAAATATCAAGGAAATTTTATAATATCTTTCTATTCATTCCATTCCATACCATTTTATCACATTTTGTCAGTTTACATTTTAAAAAATTCATCACATAATTTCATGACAACATCACAAATGGATCGATGAATTGTATACAATCTATGGTGCTAACATAGTGTTTCAAACAATATTCATATTTTGTCATACATATCAAAATCATCCATTTCATAATGCATCCATCAATTCATCAGACAACCAAGAAGCAGACATAAATACACATTTTTGCTCACCACAAGGAGCTTCATAAAGAATAATTAAGCATATCTACCAATCCAAAATCTTCACAATCATAAAATAAACAAAAAAATTAAATACAAAAAAAATCTCAAGTGTACCTCATATCCTATTTTTTACCCTATACACTTGGCAACTTCAACGACATGTGCTCCATGCAATCCGACAAGATGAGTAAATTACAATAAGGCTACTTGAACCAAATTATTCATAGTTAAACTAAAATATCTTCAGTTTAATCCCTAATAAGTCCATTGCAGTTGGACTGCTCCATGAGAATAAGGTATTCATTTGATTTCTTCCATGAAATTCACAAAAAACAACAAAAATGGCTTAAAACCCACCAAAAACAGGTCAAATCTGATAAAATTCATTATGGATCAAGATTGAACAAAATTGTTCATGGGTGAATTAAAAATTATCTCCTTCAATCCCCAAGAATACCATTGTGGTTGGACCACTCCATGAAAACAAGGTATTAAATTCCTTTCTTTCATAAAATATCAACAAAATCACCAAAATACTCACAAAACGGAGAAATTTTACAATGGGTAATGCTCAAGGAACCCCAACCAAGTCATATGGGTTAAGTAACTCATTTTTTTTTATCACTGGTCATTCCCTCATTGACTCATCACTTGAGGAGGTAGCCATAATTAACACTAACATATTTATAACCAAAATCAATAATAAAACACTCAATTATGCAAATTGTGTTCGTCAAAAAATCATTTCCAAAAACAATAAAATCCCTACTTAGGGCATAAATAAGTAAAAATATCAATTAAATAAATGCTTGGCACATGAAAGTGTGAAGGGTCATAGGCCTTGCATCTTCATGAATAAACAATGTCCAAGATCAAGTAAGCTTGATGCAAAAGGTTGTACTTGAATCAAGTTCCTTAGCTCGTTAGAAGTAAGGATTCAAGGACACATGCTATTTCCATAATTGGGGCATCTAAATTTGGTTAGGTTACCGAATAACCTTAATAATTTGATATTTTATTCATCTATTTTTGCTCTACTCTATGTTGCACATAACACATCCTAAAAAGGGGTATATGTAGACACTAAAATTATGTCAATCCGATTAAACTACCAATACATGTTCTAATTGACACCATATTGTTGTAATCACAATGACACTAAGAGGGGGGGTGAATCAGTGTGTTATTTAAAAAACTTCTAAAAAAAATAATTATAAATCCAACAGCAGTTTAAAGCAGATAAAAGAGATACTAAATGCATCAAGTAAGCATCACACATAACACAACAAATTTTAATGAGGTTCACCAATGTGGCTACTCCTCAAAAATGACTGCTTGGACTACCATCCAAATCCAGTCAATGCAAAGCTACAAATTTACATAATATTTTACCAGCACCAACTGGAAGGAGCACCAACCCCTTGGCTTTATCTGCTTCAACAGAATGGAGCACCAACTCCTATTTTTCTAGCACCTACTAGAAAGAGGCACCAACCCCTTATACCAAGCTACAACTTGGAGGACAATAAAGATAATAAAACATAATAGAATAAAACTTTATTCCTTACAGTCTGCTATTTTTCTACTTTCTGCTTCTGCGCAAAAACTCTTCGCACTATCTGATCACTATTTTGAACTTAGAACTCCATCTCTCCACTTTGCGCTTTTCATCCATGCACTCATGATCTGTAGATTCTAACTATGACTTTTGCACTCTACTTCGATCGAACTTCATGCAATCATGATCTGCAGATTTGAACTGCGACTGTGCATTCTACTTGACAAAACTTCACTTCCGCAATCACTCTTCACACATTATCGCAACACTCTCTTTACTGCAACTCCAAAGAACTATCACTTTGCTCATGCTTTGAATCGAAACGAATTACTCTCTGCTCGACGTGAACTTATTTCACACATTTCACACTTGTCGCATATATTAACCTCGTAATAGTCCCCTTTTTATAGAAGAGAATTCAACATCAAACATATTTGTCTATAACTCAAAGATGTCGGCTGCAAACCCTAATGATGTCAACATCAAACCCTAGAATTTTTTTGGCTGCTTAAACTTTGTGATTGTCGGTTGCAAACCCTAAAAACGCCCATCGTAAAACCCTAGAAAATGTTAGCTTTGAAACCCTAAAGACGTCCGCTGTAAAACCCTAGCAAATGTCGGCTTTGAAACCCTAAAGACGTTCACTGTAAAACCCTAGCAAATTTTGGCTTTAAAACCTTAAATATGTCTACTATAAAACCCTAGCAAATGTCAGCTTTAAAACCCTAACGACGTCCACTATAAAACCCTTGACAATGTCAGCTTCAAACCCTAAAAACCTATCAGCCTCGATTCAAACTTGTTGGCCTCAAAACTCCTCTGCCACCTTCTTCACCTTCCTGTAGCTTATTTTTGTGAAATAGCAAAGCGTCGCGATATCGCGACACTTTTTGTGTCCATATGCCTCCTCAACCTATTTGTCACGAAATCGTGACCCTTTTGGCCTTTGAACACTTCACTACCATTCTTTTCGCGAAATCATGACATTTTCGATTGCGCCTTCTCTCTCCTCCGACTTGTCACGAAATCATGACATTTTTAACTGCGCCTTCTCTCTCCTCCGACTTGTCGCAAAATTGTGACATTTTCAACTGTGCCTTCTCTCTCCTCACTTTCATCGTGAAATCATGACATTTCTGGCTACGCTTTCTCTCTCCTCCAACTTGTCGCGAAATCGTGACAGAAAGCATGTCGCGATATCGCGACAGTTTTCTAACTTGTCTTTTTCTTTGAATTTTTTCTATCTTTTGCATATGAATGACTTCTGATATATTTACCCACTGCATCCTTGGATCTAACTTCCTGTGTTGACAACAATGACAACCTTCTTGCAACACCTTGCTCAACAATCTCCCCTTTTGGAATTGTTGGCAACACCTGTATACATTCCTATAACTCTTCTCCCCCTTTGTCAATAATACCAAAGGGCTGCTGCAGACTCTCCCTGAGTCCATCGTCACACTTCTCAGGCACAATTTGACTCCCCCTGAGTCCATCCTCAAATACTCAAAAGCTCCCCCTAATAAAGTGATCCCTGTAGCTAGTCACTTCTTAGGAAGTGTGACTACTCCTAATTTGCTTCGAAGATACTCAAATACTTCCTTCGGCAAAGGTTTTGTAAAAATGTCTGCTACCTTTTCTGTAGTTGGGACATAGTCCAATTTAACTTCTCCTTCTGCAAATTTTTCTTTCAAGAAATGATACCTTATAGCAATGTGCTTTATTCGTGAGTGCATTAATGGATTCTTAGAAATGTTGATTGCACTGGTGTTGTCACACTTTACTGATATTGGTTCACTAAAATTAATACCTAGATCTTTCAAGGTTTGTTTCACCCACAAGACTTGTGTGCAACATGTTGCTGCTATAATATATTCTGCCTCAGCTGTAGATAAAGAAACCGACTCTTGCTTCTTACTGTGCCATGCAACTAATCTGTCCCCCAAATAGAATTATCCTCCACTGGTACTCTTTTTGTCATCAACACATCCAGCCCAATCTGCATTTGAGTATGATATAAGCGTGAAATCTTTGCCTTTTGGATACCACAACCCATACTCCATGGTTCCTTTGAGATACCGAAAAATTCTTTTGACAGCTATTACATGAGTCTCTTTGGGACTTTCTTGAAATCTGGCTACCATGCAAACTGCCTGTAGAATATCAGGTCTGGTTGCAGTTAAATATAGTAGGCTTCCTATCATTGATCTATACATGGTTTGATCTACAGGTGGAGATTTGTATTCTTTACTCAACTTGCAGCCTATTGTCATGGGAGTGCTGACTGGCTTACAGTATTCCATAGTGAACCTCTTTAGCATTTCTTTCACATATTTGATTTGGGAAATGAATATACCTTTCTCATTCTGATTAACTTGTAGCCCGGAAAGTAAGACAGTTCACCAATCATTGACATTTCAAATTCATTCTGCATCTTATTTGCTAAGTCTTTACACAATTCATCTTTGTTGCTGCCAAATATGATATCATCCACATAGACAACAAGCACAATGAGATGCCCACCTTCTATTTTCACATATAGATTATTGTCCACTAAACCTTTCTTGAATCCCTGTTGAGAGAGATAATTATCTAGCCTAGCATACCATGCCCGTGGTGCTTGTTTTAATCCATACAGTGCTTTCTTTAATTTGTAGACAAGGTTAGGATCTTCACTGATTTGAAAGCCATCTGGTTGTTCAATATAGACCTCTTCTTCAAGTTTCCCATTTAAAAATGCAGATTTTACATCCATCTGATAAAATCTAAAGTTCTTGTGAACTGCTAGTGCCAGAAACATTCTAATAGCTTCTAATCTGGCCACTGGTGTGAAAGTCTCTTCAAAATCAATGCCTTCAACCTGTGCATAGCCTTTGCAAACCAGTATTGCTTTATTTCTAATGACCTGACCGTCTTCATTTAATTTATTACGAAATATCCATTTGGTGCCGATTACATTCTTGTTTGCAAGTCTAGGTACTAACTCCCAAGTTCTGTTCTTTTCAATCTGATCTAACTCTTCATTTATTGCCTTCATCTAGCTGTCATCTTTGCTCGCTTCATATATGTTTTTGGGCTCAATGCTGGATAAAAGAGAGTAATTACTTATTACTTTCTTTCTTGTCTGAATTCCAGCTATGGGATCTCCAATTATTTGGTCTCTAGGATGATTTTTCTGTCAGTTGCTCATTTTGAATTTTTTGTTTTCTTGTACCTCTGAGTCATATGATAAGTTATCTGCATCAGCTGTAGATGTATTTTTTGTGCCATGTACTTCATCTCCTTCAATGACTTCTTCGTAGATTGGGTAGTTTTCTTGAAAATTAACTATTTGTTTCCTTCCTTCATCAAATTTAACATCTCCACTATCCACAATTTTCTTGAGTCTCTTATTGTAGCATTTGTAAGCTTTGCTATGTGGAGAATAACCAACAAAAACACCTTCATCTGCTCTATCTTCAAACTTTCCAAGGTTGTCATCAGTTTTTCTGATGTAGCACTTACAACCAAATACTTTGAGATATTTTGCTGTTGCTTTTCTCCCAAACCACAACTCATATGGTGTTTTGCATTCATGAGTTCTTAACATATACCTGTTTTGAATGTATACTGCTGTGTGAACTACTTATTTCTAGAATCTATCTGCTATTTTGTTTTCTGCCAGCATGGTGCGTGCCATTTCCTGAATAGTTATGTTCTTCCTCTCTACTACACCATTCTGCTGAGGAGTTCTGGCTGCTGAATATTGTCTCCTGATACCATATTTTTCAGAGTATTATAAAAATTCATTCGAAATGAATTCTCCTCCTCTGTCTGATCGCAAGCATTTAATCCTTTTCCCTATTTCATTCTCGACTAGCTGTTTGAAAGTTTTGAACATTTCAAAAGCTTCTGTTTTATCTTTTAGGAAGAATATCCATGTCATTCTAGAATAATCATCGATACACAACATAAAGTATTTATCGTCATTTATGCTTTGAGTTCTCATGGGTCCGCATAAGTCTGTATGAATGAGTTCCAAAGGCCTACTAGTGTGGTATTCTTTTGTTTTAAATGAAATTCTGGTTTGCTTTCCCTTCTGACAGAAGCACAAACACTGTTTGAAGGTTTCTTAATGGTTGGAATATCTCTCATCGCTTTTTAGAGCTAATTTTTACCAAATTATCAAAACTTATGTGTCCAAGCCTCTTATGCCACAACCAGTTCTCTTCTTCTTGTCCAATGAAGCACATACCTTCTAAAAATTTTGAGAGTGTGTACAGGTTGCCAGACGTCCTTGAGCCGGTTGCTATCAATTTCCCGTTGTTTATTTTTCTTACTTCACAACCCTACTTCTTGAACACCACTTCATGTCCTTTATCTCAAATTTGACTCACACTTAACAGGTTATGTTTCAAACCATCCACATATAAAACTTCTTCTGACTTGATTTTCCCTTCACTAATTTTGATCGATCCTTTACATATTATTTTGGCTCCATCATTATTGTCGAACTTCACAGAACCACCCTCATATTTCTGTAGATTTTCAAATTTGTGTTTATCACCTGTCATATGACTTGAGCAACCACTATCAAGAATCCACGGTACATATTTATTCTGAGCTCTAAAATCTGTCTGCACTATTAAAGATTCCTGTTCTTTCCTGAGCTATTATTTTTGTTTCCATTCTATTTTAACTGTGGTGTTGGGTTCTAGCTGGGATTTCCCCTTTTCAAAATTTTGCACATATCCTTTAGAAGAAATTCTATTGTGTTTTGCCTTATATGGTTGAGTTCTTCTTTTTAGAGATTGATATGGAACATAAATACTACGACAGTTTCTGGCAATATGCCCGAAGTTGTGACACTTAAAACATTCTACTGCATAACTCATTAGAGGCGCAAAAGCATTTCTACTATTGAAACTTCTTGGACGTATATTGTACTTGCAGTCAACAATTTTATGCCCATAGCCATTACATTTAAAATAGAAACCATAGAAATAATGATTGAACCTGAAAGATGGTCTTGGCCAAGTTGTTGCGGGAGCCTTAGATCTTCTTTTCTTTTGATGTGTGACCTTGGTAAAGCCATCATTGTCAGCTGCTATTTTAGGACTGACATTATAGCTTTATTTTTCCTGATTTGTTTTTCTTTCCACAGCCTATTTCTTGTCTTTATTCTTTTCACTTTCAACATTGTTTGCCTTTGGTCCACTTGATGATTCTCCTTCAGTAAATCCCAGACCGAATTTGATACCTGTGGATCTTTGATCGCTTAGAATTTTTTCCAGCTTCATCGAAATTTCTTCACATTTTAAATGACAGCTGATTTTTCGATCCAGCTCTTGTATCTGTATTCGGAGACTAACATTTTCTTCTTCCAATTTGCAACAATAATCTATCTTCATCGTTACTTGTACTTCAAGATCTTTGGACATTTTCTTGTATTCTTCTGTCTATGTTTTTAGACTGGCTATAATGTCATTTGCATCCTCAAGTTTCCTTAATAGTTTTTTATTCTTTCTTTTCTCAGATTTCCTTTCCATAAGAGTAGACACCAACTCACCTTCTAAATCAACTTCAGCCTCACCTATTTCAATAGATACTTTAGAGTTCATTCCTTCTGTATTTTCTATGTTTTCTGCCCCTTCCGATTCTTCTACTTCAAACTTCATAAAGAGAGCCTCACATGTTCCTTCTTCAGAGTCATCACTAGAACTGTCCTCAGAAGATTCTGCATTTCGAGAAATAAAACTTTTCTTTTTGAAATTGCCTTTTCTGAAGTTTGTTTTCTTCCTCCATTCACTTCTTTCTTGATGCTGAGTTTCTTCACTTTTGTTCTTGTCATTGAGAGGACATTTAATAGCAAAGTTTCCAATGCCTCCACAATTGAAACATTTAAAAGGTAGCTTTCATTTGTATTTTCCTTTTCCTTTTCTCAGCTTTCTGACAAAATTTGCTTCCATTTCATCTGAAGCATCTTCTTCTTCAGACTCTTATTTTGTGCTTTTGCCTTTTAGGGCTTTGAAAGCTACTTCTCTGTCTGTGGGATTAGACATTCCTATTCTCATTTAAAAAGCAGTCAAAGAACCATGCATCTCATCCATACTAAAACTATTTAGATCTTTGGATTCTTCTATGGCAGAGGCTTTAGAATCAAATCTAGGAGGGAGTGATCTTAATACCTTTTTCACGATAGCAGCATCGGTTAATTCTTCGCCGAGACCTCTGATAGAATTGGTGATCCCATTGACTCTTTGCATGAAGGTCTCTATGTTCTCATCATTGTCCATATTTAACGATTCGTATTGATCTCTATGTGCTTGAAGCTTGGCCTCCTTGATCCTAGCATCTCCTTCATGGATGTTCTCCAGTTTATCCCATATATCTTTTGCTGATTCACAATGTATGACCTTGACTAGCTCATTGTCCACTAGTCCACACATGATGGCATTTTTTTCTTTTGAATCATATTCAAATGCCTTTTTACCAGTAGTGTCTGTTGGAGCGGTGGCAGGAGTTTTGTAACCATTAACTACCGCACCCCAGATGTCAAAACCCAAAGCATTGAGATATTTCTGCATTCTAATTTTCCAGAACGCATAATTGGTCCCATCAAACAATGGTTCTTTGTTCGAAGAAAATCCTTCACCACTTGCCATTGCATAACTTCCAAGATCACCATAGCTGTTTAAGCCTGTTCAGGTACTTGGCTCTAATACCAATTGTTGTAATCACAATGACACTGAGAGGGGGGGTGAATCAATGTGTTCTTTAAAAAACTTCTAAAACAATTAGTTTTAAATCCAACAACAGTTTAAAGCAGATAAAAGAGATACTAAATGCATCAAGTAAGCATCACACATAACACAACAAATTTTAATGAGGTTCACCAATGTGGCTACTCCTCAAAAATGACTGCTTGGACTACCATCCAAATCTAGTCAATGCAAAGCTACAACTTTACATAATCTTTTACCAGCACCAACTGGAAGGAGCACCAACCCCTTGACTTTATCTGCTTCAATATAATGGAGTACCAACTCTTATTTTTCTAGCACCTACTGGAAAGAGGCACCAACCCCTTATACCAAGTTGCAACTTGGAGGACAATAAAGATAATAAAAAATAATAGAATAAAACTTTATTCCTTACAGTCTGCTATTTTTTTGCATTCTGCTTCTATGCAAAAACTCTTCGCACTATCCGATCACTATTTTGAACTTAGAACTCCATCTCTCCACTTTGCGCTTTTCATCCATGCACTCATGATCTACAGATTCTAACTATGACTTTTGCACTCTACTTCGACCGAACTTCATGCAATCACGATCTGCAGATTCGAACTGTGACTGTGCATTCTACTTGACAAAACTTCACTTCCGTAATCACTCTTCACACATTATCGCAACACTCTCTTTACTGCAACTCCAAAGAACTATCACTTTGCTCACGCTCTGAATCGAAACAACTTACTCTCTGCTCGACGCGAACTTATTTCACACATTTCACACTTGTCGCATATATTAACCTCGCAACAGTCCCATTTTTATAGAAGAGAATTCAACATCAAACATATTCGGCTGTAACTCAAAGACGTCAGCTACAAACCCTAATGATGTTAACATCAAACCCTAGAATTTTTTTGGCTACTTAAACTTTTTGATTGTCGACTGCAAACCCTAAAAACGCACATCGTAAAACCCTAGCAAATGTCAGCTTTGAAACCCTAAAGACGTCCGCTGTAAAACCCTAGCAAATGTCAACTTTGAAACCCTAAAGATGTCCACTATAAAACCCTAGCAAATGTCGGCTTTAAAACCTTAAAGATGTCCGCTGTAAAACCCTAGCAAATGTCGGCTTTAAAACCCTAACGACGTCCACTGTAAAACCCTTGACAATGTCGACTTCAAACCCTAAAAACCCATCGGCCTCGATTCAAACTTGTCGGCCTCAAAACTCCTCTGCCACCTTCTTCACCTTCATGTAGCTTATTTTTGTGAAATAGCAACATGTCACGATATCGCGACACTTTTTGTGTTTGTACGCCTGCTCGACCTTGTTGTCGCAAAATCGTGACCCTTTTGGCCTTTGAACGCTTCACTACCATTCTTGTCACGAAATCGTGACATTTTCGACTGTTCCTTCTCTCTCCTCCGACTTGTCATGAAATCATGACATTTTCAACTGTGCCTTCTCTCTCCTTCGACTTGTCACGAAATCGTGACATTTTCAACTACGCCTTCTCTCTCCTCACTTTCGTCATGAAATAATGACATTTCTGGCTACGCTTTCTCTCTCCTTCGACTTTTCGGGAAATCGTGACAGAAAGCATGTTGCGATATTGCTACAGTTTTCTAACTTGTCTTTTTCTTCGAATTTTTTCTATCTTCTACATTTGAATGACTTATGATCTATTTACCCACTGCATCCTTGGATCTAACTACCTGTGTTGAAAACAATGACAACCTTCTTGCAACACCTTGCTCAACACATATTGCCCCCATGGGCAACCCTTAGAGGTTAAATAGTGTTCCTAGCCACTTTTGGAAGGTTATACCCCACTTGTGGGAATTTTTGGGCCATGTAGGCATGGTAATCCCACCCCAAGATGACCATAGTTCATAAGCATCCCACCTAGGGTTCGACCACTAGCAACCATTCCTGGGTGGGATGGCCATGGTCTTGGACCCTTAAAAAGTCAAATATGAGACAAATGGCACTCAAATTCTACCATTTACCCCACCCATTGAAGTATTACAGTCTGAGGGTGCATAACTCTCATGCCAAGTTGCAAATTGGAGGTCCAAATTGGAGATTTTTCTCCCTCCAACGCATGGAAAGGTTTGGATAAATTATGGCACCTAAATCACATGGCCAAGCATACCCATTTGAAAATATACTCACTTGAGCAATAAATTGGAGTTATTCCACCCAATTTCAAGAGAAATCTTTGCAATATTTCATCACGAAGTTTTGTCGAGATTTATCCCCAATCCACTACACATTTTTCCTTAAGATCTCTATCGAGCGAAGGAGGTTTTCAAGTGATTCTAAAACATGCAATATATTTAAAAAACTGACCCACATGAGTGAATCAAATCCTAAAATTTTATAACAACACCTCTAGGATTATTTTGGACCAAATCATAAAGGAATTGATGGCAAAAACCACCTGATTCTATGGCCATCCCCACCTAAGATGGTTAGCAGTATTAGATGGAATACCCAGGGATGGCCATGAATCTGAGCATAATTTCTCTTAAATTTTTGTATAGATCAAGTTTAGAGTATATTTTATGTCTTCTGTTAATTTTTTGTGCAATTTTAAGTTTTTTGCACTCGTTATTATGCATTTCTTATTTTACAGTCTTGAATGGCACACCGAGGGATGACCATAAATCTGTTTGTAATTTTCTTTTTTTTCTTGCTTAGATCACTTCTAGAGTACATTTTATGTATGATCCTATATTTTGGTAGCATTTGGAATAATTTTGCATTGTCTATTATACATTTCCTCTTTCAAGATCATTATTGCATATATCTCTTTCATTGCTTTTCAATCCACACATGCTATTAAAAAATATGATTTCTTTGTGTGTTTATCCAGGTATCACAGTATGCAAGGAAGAAGCAACAAGTTATAACATTGATAGAATATTGCAGCAACATCGAAATCCCACTCTTGAATGATTCGTGAGTGCAAGGAAGATGCTGGAGAGCACCTGAAGAATTTGGTATTTTGACATATTTGTAATTAGTGTATCAATTCAGAGCCCTCAAAAGGGATGTTTTATAATCATGAATTTGAAAAATCAAATAATATAGAGAGGAGTCCCATTTATTTCACTTATTTGTCTCTCATGCTTACTTAAAATATCATTTTTGTAGTGCTTAAATCAATAGAGCAATAAATGCATTTCATTTTCCATTATTAGGTGTGTTATTTTTTTTGCTCTACAATTTTAAATTTATGATGGGCTAGCAAAATATTTTTTGAGCAAGAATACATGGAATACATTAGGGATATTTAAAAAATTAGGTTAAAGTACAAGTCTATACTCCACTATACTAATGTTTTCTATAATCCCAAAAGGGCAAACAAATTTGCCATCATGTTTGGTTGATTTGATGGAAATTTTGTTAGGTATCACCCTTATAAAGAATATTTTTAATTACATAGAGTTAGGTATCACCCTTAGAAATTTTGTTAGGTATCCAAATTAGTATAGATCTTTTATCGATCCATATATTTTTTGAGTCATTGATGGACAATTCTCAATTGTTTCTCCATATCCCTTGTAGTATCCAATCTGATAACTACTTGATCATCTAAGTTATCTCAAGATAGAGCCAGAGGGACTCTACATTGTTTATTAATAAATATCAATGTGAAACTATTTTTATAAGGTGTAAAATGACCCGTAAGAAAATATGAAAATTAAAAAAATACAAGGTATATTACAACCTTAAATGAATATTGATATTATATAATTCAACATACTCCTTAAGTTAAATGAGTAACATGAAAAGATACCTTTACTAGTAATTCCCTTTAAGGTGCACTGTTATGCTCTAAGACACTCCTACAATTGAATAAATGTCAACTCAAACATTGCCCTGGTTAGAATATTTATTATCTACTTTATTAAAGGTAAATAGACAAGATCAAGCATCTCATTGACACAAATCTATAGTATTCTTTAACTAACCATGAAATTTAAAATATAAGCAATCAAACCAGGATCTAATCATATCAAAATAAAACCATATAATGTAACAACCCAATCCAACACACTATTTGTAACACCTTAATACTGTTAATAGGTTTGAAAAACAAGGGAGATGGTTCAACAAGGGTGATTTTTTTTTGTTTTTTAAATTTAATATTGTACCCATCAACCAATTAGTACATAGCATTAGTTACTATTTTTAGGATTATGATTGATGTATATGTCCCCCCAAGTAGATGAGATTGACCAAATCTCATAGAACATGCTTTTAGTATTTCTATCCTTCTCACCCTTGGGCTCATCATGAGAACTTAGAACCACTACTTGGGATTATCCTCTAAGACCTATAAAACTTAGAGGGTGGACATATAATTCACCTCCCTTATATGTGAAACCTTAAATTTAATTTTTCTCATTTATTCTTGAATATAATGTAAGGGTGTTTAGCCTAAATGCTATAGTTGTTAATTGGTGACCGTACATCTATATTAATATCTAGTACCATAGAAAATTAAGGTCATGTCATTCACCTGGCACTAATCATGGTATCTCTTGATAAAGTTATAAATAATATGATCGAATTATCCCATACCAACTCACCGTAGATTCTGCAATAAAGTCACACAATACTACCACCAAGAATACCTATTTGAAAATTTCATGCAAAGACCACCACTGTACTGCTCATATAATAACCTATATGGACATCCCATACAACCCATCCTTAGTGGCCATTCTCAAAGACTTCTACATGTAATTCAATAGTATTGGGTGACTTATTTATTCATCCTCTCTAATGATTTGGATAAAGGTAGGATCAAGGTTAAAGTTTCATTCTTGTTAGTTAGTTAATCATATAGAGGTATTTTATAATTCTTCTTAGGGTATAATACTAAAAACTTTTAAATACTATAAATAATTTCTCTATTTAGGTAAATATTTTAAAGAAATCATCTATTTATTTAAATATAATTATTAGATCACTAATCCTTATAAATAATAACCATATATTCAAAGTAAATGATTCATCTAATAAATGTTTCTTCTATTTAATTAAGATATTTTAATAATTCTTTTAAATATTTATTCTACTAGAAAATCAAAATAATGGATGTTTTAATTAATCTTAATACAAAAGATATTATCATGGTGCTTTCAGTGACATAAAATATTTAAAATGATTGTGACATGGTGGTTATAGAGGTGAACTGTGCAAATATCTATTTGGCGACTTCTAGAGTAGACAACGTAGAATATTATGGTGGCCATAAAAGCCAGACAATCTTCCTGGATTCGTGGCGGGCCATAAAAGCTAGACAACCTACCTAGATTTGTGGCGGCTACCGATTCCACCATGTAAATTCAAATAAATAAATATAAATAAAATTAAAACATTTTTTTAAAAGAATAGTTATTCTACATTCTTTATTTAAATAGTTCATTCTACCATTTAAATTCAAATAAATAAATAAATAAATATAAAAAAAATTAATTTTTTTTTAAAAGAATAGTTATTCTACATTCTTTATTTAAATAGTTCATCCACTACATAAAACAAAAGATGCTTACGCTCATTTCGTCTATTAAATAATAAATAAATAATTCATTAATCAAAATAATTAATTCATCTATTAATGAGTTAAATAATTCCTCCACTAAATGAAACAAAAAGATGCTTCTCTTAAATAAATACTTATAATAAATTTTATCATTGTTTTTTATATAATAAACAATACTTATAAAATAATTTACAAAAAATAATAATCCAAGACAAAGAAAATTTGTCTTGACTTCATTTATTTTTATAAAATAAAATTTTGTATCTATAAAGTTTCTAATTTAACCTAAGAAATATTTTAAAAGAAAAGAGAACCTAATGTAAAAACTTTTCCATGTGGATAGCAATAACCATTTAAGTTTATTCCAAACTTAAAAAATGGAATTATAAATTAAGGAAAATAATCTGATGTGGTGGATTTATCAAAAGGTTTTAAAATACACTTGTCAATAGTATTAACTAAACGTGAGATAGAAATGACTCTCTATCTCTTATCTTATATGTACAAACTATAAAATGCTTCCCATTCTCCATCTCTTTTCCCTTTGAAAAATAAACAATGCATTACTATTTAACATAAAACTGAGCTATACATCAACCAACACCATGGTCCACTTGCTTGCCCAATCAATCACATAATTTAATGACTTCTTGATTCGGGATTAGAATGGCTAAGAAGGATGAATGCTTTTATGATATGCATGCAGCAACTCAATTATTTTTTATTTTCATTAAAAGTAACCTCTGAAATAAAGTATATTCACTCAAAAAATGCATTTCAAGCAATAAGGAATCTGGTTGATGAAGCTTTAGAAGTGCACACACAATCCGTGAAGGAGGTCTAACAATTTAGTAATTTATTTTTAAATAAAAATTAACTACTCAACGTTGCTCGACAAATATATAATTTAATATATATACTACATATATAAGTTAATAATTGTTCGTTATTTAACAAAGAATCTATGAATCAAACAATTCAATAGGAATGTGTTCAATATAGACAAATTCCACAACCAAAAAGAACTAGAATTTGATTATTATAACTTATTAACAAAAAGTAGACCTATGAGATTTCTCTTTCATATTTCCTTCTTCTCTTCACCATCATTCTCCTCCCTTTTGTCTCTCTACAAAATCTTATCCTAAGCTTCCCTACTAACTAATTTATAGAACGAAATATGACAAATATAGGTGCATGTGTTTGACCATCTCATCATGTTCTCATGCTACCAAGTGGTATATAATTTTGTTTCTAGGTTTCCCTTGCCCATTAAAAAAAATTAATATAAATCTTAGACAAAACTTACCCCAGTAAAATTCTAAACTATACACCCATATTTTAAGAAGAAAAACCTTTTTAATTAATTCATTTTTTATTATTAAAAATTTATCTATTAATAAATTATAATTAAACAATTAAATACATAAAACAAATAAATACTTAAAAAAACCATCACACATATCTATACCTACAATACTCTTATTATACTGACAAATTGATGATAGCAAAAATATTATTATATTTTATATAAAAATAGCTCCGATGCTTCATGTTACTTTCCTTGTTGTTGAAGGACTTTCAAATATAAGCACTCATCCATCCTAATGAATCATCCATGCACATAGTACCTATATGAATGCGTTAAAAGCATTATAATATACCTTGAGCCATTGGTGATTGTTTTTTTGCTAGGGCTATTCCACCCTTGCCAAATTGAACACCTCATCATGGTGAGCATTTACACCACCATCATTTTTTATTTTATTCTTTGACCACCTATACCTACAAAACATGGACCAACAATAGTACCATATAAAAGAATGATAAAGCATAATGAGCATTATATGCAAACAACAATATTATGAAATATATTTTTAGAGGGTCATGACACATAAGATTTAAAAATAAAAAGTGGAAGAATATAACTATGCTCATATATCTTACACCCAACCTCTAAAATAGAAGAGGAAGGTCTACATATATAGACTTGAGTGTCATCATGCAATGGACACTTGGAGTGCAACACCAATATGGCAACTTGGAGTGTAACACAAATATGGAAACTTGGAGTGAATTAAAGACCAATATGATAGCTTTGGAGTGTAGCATAAAATGGTAACTTGAAGTGTAGTAAATTCTAGTATGGAAGCTTTGGAGTGCAGTCTAAACATAGCAACTTGAACTGTAGAAAAATATAATATGGTGGTTTTGAAGTACATTCTAAACATAACAACTTGAACTACAACAAAATATAATATTGTAGTGTAGTGTGGAGCCTTGCAAAAAAAAATTGGAGTGTAGTAAAATCCAATATAACAAGTTGGAAGTGCAACCCAAACATAGCAACTTCAACTATAGCAAAATCCAATATGGAATCTTGGAATGAAACATAGCAAATTGGAGCATAGCAAAATCTAGTATGGTAGCTTTGGAGTGTAACCAAAACATAGCAACTTGGAATACAACAAAATCCAATATGGTATCTTGGAGTGTAGCCCAAACATAGCAACTTGGAAGCGAAAAAATCCAATATGGTAACTCAACTAGAGTAGACTATACTAAGCAAGCTAATTATAGGTGCACTAATAATGCAAAAAAATAAATGGAAAAATAAATATATGCACTAGCACACGACCATAAGCACAACTTAGGTGAGTATGTTTTCCTACCTAAAAATTTCTCTCATAAAGTAATGAGAAGAAGAAAACCTATAGGAAAATCCCCCCCTCCCAAAAGAGAGTCTAAAGAGAAGACTGAAAGTTCCCTAAAAGTAGTAATCTCTTTAACCCCTAATTAATATTGTAACTGAAAACTTGCTTTTTGTGAAAGGTTTGGTAAATATGTTGATAGTCTACTCAGTTGTAGAATAGTACTAACTATTAATCATGCACACTTAAATTAGATCCTTGATGTAGTGCATGTGAATCTCTATATTTTTAGTCATCTTATGGTGAATCATATTTCTAGTGATGGTAATCATACTCTAGTTGTCATAGAAAATGATAGATGTTCAACAAAATATAATGCTAAACTTAGTAAGGATAAGCTAAAATTATATGGTCTTAGTGGTGGTATAAATAGACCCATGATACTCTACGTCAGTTGATGATAAATCAATAACATGTTGCTTCTTACTTGACCAACAAACAGGACTAGAGCCTAAGTGGAAACTATAACCAAAAGTGGACGTATGATCCTCAAAATCAATAGGCCAATCAAAATTTATATATCCTACTTACTTAATATCAATACCTTCAATGTAATGGATGCTATATTTTAGAGTAACCCAAATATAGTGAAGTATCTATTTGAAAACCTTCCAATAAAGCTCATGTGGTTCTTGCATGAAGCAAGAAACCATACCAATGGAGTAAGCAATATCTGGATATGTGTGAGATAAATAAATGACACTCTCAACAAGTTGATGGTATAATGTAGCATCTACTAATGAAGTGGATCAATGAGTCTCAAGCTTGACTCCAAAAAGAAAAGAAGTCAAATTTGGCTTGCAATCAACCATATGAAACCTAATAAGTAAATTGTCTGCATGCTTGGTCTGTATAATACAAATACATGATGTAGACTGAGTGATCTCAATCCCAAGAAAAAAATGCAAGATACGCAAGTCTATCATATGAAAGTGATCTTGAGGAGTATATTTAATCATCTAGATAGTGAATTATGAACTCCCAGTGATGATCAAGCCCTTGATATATAATAAAAAGATTAAAAGAGCATCACCATACAACAATATATAAATGTTAAAATCATAATGACAACGTAAGAATCCAATAGTCAAGAGGAATGACTCCATCTTGGCATACCAAGCCTGAGGGACTTCTTGAGGCCATAGATAGACTTCCTAAGTATGCATACCAAGGAAAAATACTAAATGAATCCTTACGGTTTCTCCAAGTAAATATCCTCCTATAGATCTCCATGAAGAAAAGTACTCTTCATGTCAAACTGATGAATCTCCCAATGGTTGTGGCTGCAATTACAATGTTAAGGTAGATCAAAGTCATCTTGGACATGGTTACAAATATCTTAGAGTAGTCATTACCTACCACCTGTGAAAAATCCTTTGTAACTAAGTATGTCATGTGCATGTCCACCATGCCATCTACTATATACTTGATACAATATATCCACTTACATCATACCAAATTTCTTCCTTTAAGAAGCGAAATTAAATTCCAAGTGGGATTCCTAATTAAGAAATCATACTATTCCTTCATAATTGAATCCTATTTAGTACTTGAAGCCTCACAAAATGATTATGGATCTAAGACTATGGTTATGAAAGCATGTGGGTGATCATGCATCTATGCTCTAGTATTCTTAGAATCAGAAGGATCCCAAACTAAACTACCTATTGATTGAAGTATCTAATGATACTATAAAAGTATAGAGGTCTATAAGGAAGGAGAAGCAAGAGTTGATCCTCTTCCTCAAAATGGTTCAAAATGAAAGAAATACAATCCTTTAAGTCTCTTCTAGAAGAAGAAGCCTCTAAGTATAAATTATCCTAGGAAGAATCAAAGCCACTAGAATAGATCACCAAATACACTATTATGGAAGGTGTAGAAGTATCCTATAGAGCATGTAGTGTAAAGTGTGTAAATATTTATAATCTCGTCCATTGATCTGCTATCCCATGTGCAACTATGGCATCATTATGTAATTTTTGAATAGTCACTGAATCAGAATAAAACTCAACTCTCTTCCCTATCCCTCTATGTGTGATATGATAGATAGATAGGAGATTAGTTGACAATGAAGGCACATGAAGGACATCCTAAAATATTCCCTCACCCTCCTCAACAAATACTCTCCTTGTAATAAAAATGGAGGTGTTGTTACCCATCAGAATATGAGGTACTACACATGGCTCCAAAGAAGAAAACTCTTCAAAAGATGAGGCCATGTGATGAGAAGCACCCAAATCTAAAACCCAAGTGTTGGATGCTAGAGTTTGTACCGCTACAAGTGCTTTACCCTTAGCTTTATCTTTCTTTGACAATGATGATTCTTTCATGTTGTGTGAAGGTGTATTTATGTCATTCTTGTGAAGAAGCTCCTTCAACTGATCAATATCTTTTTTCATACACTTAGACTCATCATGGTTATTCTTACAATAACCATAAATCACCTTTGGTCTTCTTGGTATTTTATGTTTGGAGGTAGAGGTATCAAAACTTTCCTTAGAAGCATCAAAGAAATATTATTGATTTTGTGTGCTAGATTTTTTTGTGCCTTTATATTTTTTGTTGTTTCTATATTTGCTACCATTCTTCTTATCTTTAGTGCTTTGGTTAGCAACCAAGGCATGAGACTTTGAAGATTTGATAACACCTATTTGGACAAGTTTATCTTGCTCCTTATATAGCTCTAGTGAAAAATAACTAAAATAAGGCATGGTGTAAGTTGTCCCCATGGATACCTTTATAGCACAAAAAATATGCATAAAAGCTAAAAAATTAGGTCCAATATTTGAAAGCACACTAAGAACCAATTGATAGTCCTTCTTATCTATGTCACAATCCCTAAGTTGAGTTCTGAAATGGTTGAATTTTATAATATACTCATGAATGTTGTCAAAATCACTAGGATTTAGACTTATCAACTCATTTTCTAACAAGTGACTTCGGATTTCATCTTGTTTTCCAAACAAGCCTTCTAAGGTGTCCCATGCTTCTTTTAGAGTATCAAGTGTTACCACATGAAATCTATGTTCTGCAAATACACAACTATTAGGAAAACCTAATGCCATGTTACATTTATTCAACCATTTAGTCTTTAATAGTTCATCTTCTGGTTTGAGATCTAGTCCTTGAATTATCCTTTGGAATATGTTTTCTCTTTATTTACCAAAAACATTCATTTTCTACATAAAATAATTAAAAAGGGCCTAAAATGCGAAGTGCAGACTTCATAATGCAGAAAAAATCAAGATAAACCATAATTACAACCCTCCCTTTGATTACTAAATTTTGTACCCCTTGCAAAATATTAAAAATAGCACTTTACAAGTAGTGTGTATATAGTAATCAAGTTCTAATTTTGATGAAAAAGAGGTTTATAAACATCAAATCTGAATTCACCAATGCAAATCCCATAAAAAATGTTACAATTATTTTTCATTGATGTCAAGACAGATATCTTCAAGGGTGATTTAATTATATGCTTTAATATTTTAATGAAATGTTTAAATATTAAAGTGAAATGTTTATATTTAAATCAAAATATTTAAATATATTTTGAATAAAAGTTTAAATATTCAAATATTATAATATTTAAATCATAGATTTAAATATTATAATATAAAAGTGTTTTAAAAGATAGTGGGCCGACTTGAGCACCACATAAAATGTGAAAAGGTTTAAATATGCATGGGCCGATCTCCTTGGGAACAAATATAAAAAAGAAAGCATATTAATACAAGACAAATAGTTCATTTTGGAATGTGAAATAGAATTTGAATATCCTTCGATAAAAAGATGAGTAGATATTTGAATATTAGGGAGGACATCACGAAGATGAACGCAAGTTGAATATTTAGGAGGACATCCTGGAGATGAGCACACAAACATTGAAGGAGTCACTTTTAGAGGCATAGCAGTGATCCGAAGAAAGTTCAAATATTTTATTCTACCATGAAATATCAATCGTTGGGTTAGCCCAGCCAATTACAAAGCCCATGTTAGGGTGTTGCGGTTAGGAAGATCCAATTTTCGAATCTCCTTGGTGACCTATTTTTTGTATGCGATTAATGTGCAAGGTACGAAATATTTAAATAAGATATTTTCTATTTTAGTTCCATCGAGTTCTCTAGCTCAGAAGGTCATCATCGACAATATTAGTCTTGTCTAGCAAGATGTCCAGGGTTTGAATCCTACCAATCCACCAAGGCTCAAAATTTTGGCTTGGTTTAGTTTTGCAAAACTAGTGATGGCCACGACATCAAATTGAATATTGTGGAATTACCTTCCATAGGACGATGTAGCTAAGATGGTTCATTTATATTTTATAGGGATTGTGGTCGAGAGACTTGGGTTTGAGTCACGTACAAGTAAAAATATTTTGCAAACAATATAGTACTGGAGACCCACCTCAGAAAGTTGTCATAAGTGTGGTTCTATTTATATTTGGAAATGAACTTTTATTGTAAATTATTATTAAGTATTTTATGTATGAAATTTTTTTTATAAAAGGTAAAATAAAGGGAATCAAAAGCTTATTGAAGCACCAAGAATTTTATGTATGAAAGTTTTTTTTTTAAAAGGTAAAATAAAGGAAATTCATTTTATTAAGGCATATTTCGAAGGCACAGACAAAAGGAAAAGTATTTTATTAAGGCACATAAAAAAGGAAGATCATTATTATTGAGGTATATTTGGAGAAGATTTGAGCAAATTTTTTGGATCATATTTTTGAGTAAACTTGAGAAAAGTTCTGGACCATATTTTTGAGTAGGAGATTGGTGCCTTGAAAGTTAAAGGAGATTGGTGTCTCTTATGAGTTGGTGCCCTTGAACATGTATAGGGGATTGGTTTCTCTTATGGGTTTGTGCCCACGAACTTGTATAGGGTATTGGTTTCTCCTATGGGTTGGTGCCCACAAACTTGTATAGGGGATTGGTGTCTCCTGTGGGTTGGTGCCCACAAAATTTATTGAAGAAAATATAAGCAATATATTATCGTTTGTTTTTCCTGATAGGGTGTTTCCACGTAAAATATTTATCTCTTGGGTGTGTAGTGATTTATGGATTGTTTCATTATTGTATTCATTTTATTGGATTTATTGTTTGGTAGGAAAAGTTTTATTTTATATTGTTCACCCCATCCCTCTTAGTATAAGCATGTTTTTATTTAATTGGGTATTAGAGTAGGTTCCTTCGTAAAATCTTGACAACTTGAAGAAAGATCATACAATAACACACATGGCCATGGAGGTGAAAGAAAATGCTCCTATTTTTGAAATCCAAGAAAAGGAGAAAAATATAGAAAATGAAGAGGAAGCCATAATGGACATAGAAGAGGAAGCCATAGTGGACATAGAAGAGGAACTTGTTGTTTCTCTTGAAGAGTTGAAAAGGCTTAGAAAGAAAAAATCAAGATTAAATATTTAGTTACAAGAGAATGAGGAGACAAAGGCAAAGCTTTCACAAGAGCTTATCAACTTAAAAGTTAAAATTGAAGAGGCAAAATGAATTGAGGAAGGTATGACTAAACAATTAAAAACAAAAGTATTAGAATGTGAAAAATTGGAACATGATATTGTCTCTCTAAGGAAGGAAGTAGAAAAATCTAATAATAAGCAACATAGGATTGAGAAAAGCACATAAATCATGGGTGACATTGTCAAAGCACAAAGATCTTCAATTAAAAATACTAGACTTGGTTTTAAAGAAGGTCAAAAGAAACAAAAGGGGGATTCAAGAACAAAATAAACAAAGGGATCAAATAAAATAAGTAAAGAAGAGCCCAAGACCTATGTTGATGTATTTATAAGTGGAAGCATCAATAAGGAAGAAAAAAAATCATCATGGATAGAATTCAATCATAGAAATAGCAATGAGAGAACCATGCGACCATATCCTCCAAGGCAATCAAACATGTTTCAATATTTCTTCCATGGTTATTATTTTTTATGTAACAAATTTGGTCATAAAGTTGTACATTGCATTGTCCATGCTAAAAGTGATTTTTGCTTCACCAAGAGAAATTTAATTTCATTTGGATCTCTCATGGATTAGAATATCATTTGTTACAAATGTGATAATTTGAGGAATAAAGTGAAATAGTTTAGAACAATGTTCCTTGAAATTTCAAAATCAAGCAAGAAGGGGGAAGGTCAAACTGTTCAAATGGATATATCCTCAAAATTTTAGAAAAAAAAAAGGAACAAGAAAAGGAAAATTCTATGTTGATATAAACAAATCTTCATTTGCAAAATGAAACAAACCAGTGGTACATTGATAGTGTTTTTTCAAGCCATATGATAGGTGATGAAAGCAAATTTCTCTCTCTATCAAAGAAATAAATGGAGACAGTAAATTTGGTAATAATACTTCTACCAAAATTGTTGGAAAGGGAAACATGAGCCTGGATAATAGAATATCAAGGAAAAAGAATGTGTTATATTTTAAAGGGTTGAAGCATAATATTATAAGTGTGATTCAACTATGTGATCAAGGGCATACACTCACATTTCACCCAAATGGATGTGATATCAATAAATCCAAGATAGGAAAGCTTATTGCAGACACTTGTAGAACTGCTAACAATCTCTACAATTTGAGCAAAATTAAGGGAGAAAATATTTTTTGTCACAAGAGGATGAGAGCTTGTTATGGCATAGGAGAATGGGCCACCTAAACTTTGAAAACATAGTGAAAATAAGAAAAAAATAGGTAGTCAAATATTTTTCCAAGATAGCCAAACCTCAAAGAATGATTTGTGCATAGTGCCAACATGGTAAACAAACAAAATAAAATTTCAAATCAAAGGAATTCTCTTCATCCAAACCTCTAGAGCTGATTCATACTAATATATGCAGCTCTACAAGAACAAAGAGCTTACAAGGTGAGAATTATTTCATGTTGTTTATTAATGATAATTCTAGAATGAATTGGATAACATTCTTAAGAGAAAAATTAAAAGCTTTTGAAAGGTTCAAATCATTCCAGGTACTTGTATAAAATCAAACAGATAAAAAAATCAAGTGTCTAAGTGTAGACACCAAAACAACACCAATCCAATTATGTGACGACAAGCATTGATCGAATTGACATATATAGCCCCTAGGGCAGCCCCTAAAGGTTAAACAATGGTCCTAACCACTCCCACAGTTGTTTTGGAAGGTTAGATGTCAATTTGGAACCTTTCAAGAACTCTACTCCCTACTCGTTCAACCTTGGGATGATTACAAACTGGTATTCATCCCACCCTAGGATGATTGGCAGCATTCGATCTAGGGTGGGGCAAATAGCAGGTTTGACGAGAAAAATGTCAAACCTTGACAAATGGTAGCTCAGATCCACCACTAAAATCCACCTTCAATGCATGGGAGTGCGAGTGAGCATTTTTGAGCTCAAAGAGGTAGTCATAGAGGCAGTCATGGAGCCCTTAATTAGGGAGGAATCTTCTCTCCCCTAGGAAGGCATGATGGCAAAGTGGTGCCTCTGGATTTTCATTCACAAGAGACCCTCGAGTCTATAAAATGGTGAGTCTTCTCACCCCAAAAAAAGAATAGAGTAGGAGCATTTAGAGCAATGGAGTGCTGCTGAATTACATCCTCACCCCTCACTTGTGCTTCTTACATCCTTGATCTCTCTTTTGGAAGGGAGGTTATTGGGTGAACATTGGAAGTGCAATCATGACCCAAAACCTGAAAATTTTGCCACAATACCCCACTAAAATTTTTGACACAATCCCCTAGGAGTTTTTGGACCCATCCCAAGTGGATTGGTGTCAAAACCAAGCCCCAAATGGCGGGCGTCCTGCCCCCGGGCACCCCCCGCACTACTGTAGTCCTAATCTCCCCACCCCAGAGTGATTAGAAATCTATAAAACATTCCTTCACTATTTCTTTTGAATATTATTTTACGTCATTCATATATTCTTCCATTCAAATTTCATGCCATTCTGATGAGTTTTGAATGTGTTTTCATTGTTTTTTGCTTTCACTAACGTATAGGGAGCATCTTCAGATATTGGGCGAACAGGGCCGAATATGCCTAATCCAAACTTTTGGGTCATCTCAAAATTTCCTATTTTGCCTAAACACAACTTTTTAGGTGTTTTGGAGGCCTCTTTATGGGACATTTATGAGGTTTATTTATGACATTTTATGACAGTCCTAATCGTCCCACCCCGGAGCGATTAGAAATCTACAACATATTTCTTGACTGTTCCTTTTGCAGTGTGTTCATGATGGTTTTTACATGCTTCTGTCCAAATTTCATCTTGTTCTAACATTTTTTTATTACCATTTTAATTATTTCATGCATGCATTAACCGGAGGCCTTGGGGATTGCATGTTTCCCTCCAGCCGTAGGTGCTATTAATCGTTTGCTATTTTTTTGAATGAAGGATCTTGAAACTGAAGGGATAGCAAGGAAATACAGATGCATTCATGCAAGCGGCGATGAATTTTGGTCCACCCATTTCAAATTTGAGCACACGAAAGATCCTGAAGGGGAGCGTACCATCTGTGGCGTAACAAAACTATATCTAACGCTCCTAGCCACTAAAAAGGAAGGAGATGTATTGTAACCAGATTTTCAAAGCAAAATTAATAAAATAAATGGCTGCACTTTACATTTTCTTTATATCTCATTTCAGTTTGTTTGTTTTCCCTTTTCATGCACTTTAGTCCTTTCTTCATTCGTAGGACTTAGCGTTTCGTATGATTTTGTTTGCATCACACCCGATACACCATTTGCTTTCGTATCCTTATGATTTCAATGGTGATCATGGTGGGACACTGTCCCCTAATTTTGGGATCAAAATTCTGATCAAAATTTTGTGTTTTTGCTTGCAGGTGTTAATCCTTCAAATGTTGGACTGTTGCTCGTGCCACCCTATGATGAATATAGACTAGAATTCATGCCACCCAGGGATGAATAAAGCATTCATCCCACCCTATGATGAATATAGATCTGCTATTTGTCCCTCCCTGGGATGATTAGCTCTCTATGCAATTTATGAGCAAAAAATTAGGGGCATCTGGTGTGGGCAGAGAAGAGGTAGGTTTTTTGAACATCCTCTATAATTTTTTGTCTCTGTTTCTATGATTTTTCTACTTTATTTGCTTGCATAGAGAATTTTTATGCATGTTTTATTTTTTTGCGTACGCAAAAATAACCACACACACCACGTGACAATATAAACATCAAGGAGTTGGTCGTAAAACCCCAACACTTGATCAAGACCAACGATGGATTTCATCACCACCTTGGCTTGAGTTTTGCATACATAACCCTTTTTGGTACTGTTGCTAGACGTAAATCCTAAATACATCTGACCAAGTGTAGTGGGAGTAATTCCCAGTGCATGAGGATAAGTCTTCTATGGTAGGTGTCAAAAATAGAGTGATTCCCCTTCTATATCGCCTATGTTCCACGTATTGTTCTGCCCTCGTGTACCAATAGTTTCCCTCACATAAGGGAAGGTATATTGAGAGGTTTGGTATAATGGCCTGGTAGTGGTATATTGAATGGGTGACCATTTTGGGAGACACAAGAGCCCTCATATTGCATGTACAAGAAAATTTTCTTTACAAAGTTTTCAACACAAAATCAAAAAACACTAAACCAGATTTAGGGCACACATTTAATCCATAAATGAGATAATCACTTCTTTGTTTGTGTGGCTCCTATTTGTTTAGTGTAGCATAAAAAAAATTGTAAAGAAGATAAAAACCTACACCTCTTTTAGAGAAACACCACCATGGTGTACACCCGTAGCCAAGCCCAATCACGGGCAGAAGCTGCAAAAAGTGTACAAGGAGGCACAAGTCACCTCCGCTATAGCCCCAAGGACTTGGTCATACCACCTTGGTGGCTTGACCCACAAAATAGTCCACATCATACCATGATGGAACGAGACTATAGAGGCACCCCTTCGAGGGGCACGCCCATGCAACATAGACCATTTTAAGAGGAGTCCTTACACGTGGCACTCAACATAGATGGGAGGGCTCCCTTAGACACTCATTATGAGTGGCCACCATGTGATGAAGCACTAGAACATAAGGTCCATAAGGAGGGGCCACATGATTACATCATCCCTCCTCTACCCCTTATTACTATAAAAAATAATAGGCCATATCCAGAGCGCAAGGCTCTTCGGATAGGGTGAGCCAACTCTACTCGCCCCTTTCACATATACAAAATGGAGCATGAGGAAGACCACTAAATTCCTCAAGAGAAATACACAGTGTAGGAACAATGTGATTCCACACCTCCTATTTATCAAGATCACCTACTGAGGCTAGAGCCTCCGGTGAATGTCGCTAACCTTGACAATGGAAAGTGACCCATCAAGATCTCGGATCATGATGACTGAGATAGATGTGTAGGAGAGGCATCTTGGCATCCTAGACTCAAAATGGTGGAACAAATTGACTTGGCATTTGCCAAACATACCACCCACCAAGCGCAAATCACAGAGCTTGAGCAAGACCAACAATAGTTAGAGCACCTGTATCGCCTTAGCAAAGAGTGCATTCGGTGTTAGACAGATGAGTTATTCCAGAAAACTATGCCTGAGAAGGTTCCAACCCATCGCACGCATAGGATAGAACTATATGAGAGGCACAACCCCTTGGTGTGAGATAGGTATCCATGACCTTATCAAATTTTGCCTCCAAGACCTCCTAGACCTCCTAGACCTGAACGGGAGACCACCCCTAGAGCCAATGATGGGCACCCTCCGTGGGCACCCACCAATGTTTATAGGTCACGCCCATGAACTCCTCAAGAATCCTATGAGGAGTTTGAGCAAGAATAAGAGTGGGCTGAAACACCCTACCAAGGTAGGGGGGTGCTATACAGCTACCCCTCCATAGGCCTCAAGTTCCCTGCAATTTGCAATGGGAACAAACAAAGGAGGAAGAGATCATATCTTTTGATGTATACAAAGCACTGCTAGAGCACTTAGAGTCTATGGAGACCAAGACTTCTGGGCCTCAAAATCCCACTTTATGCCAACTCCATAGTCACCTTATGCATCCTTCAGTGCCTACACCCCCATACCTTGAACACTTTAAAATGCCTCAATTGGCAATATTTAAAGGGGATGAGGACGCCCAAGAGCACGTGACAAGATTCCTGAGCCAATGCTTTGGCATTCAGGACAACGATGCTTTACTTCTAAGAAAATTTATAACCATGTTCATAGGCCCTACCTCGGATTGGTTTACCCAGTTGCCAAAGCATAGCATCAGTAACCTAGACCAGCTAGTGGATGTGTTCCTCGAACATTTCACCTTCAATACCAAGAAGAAGGCATCATTAAGTGACCTAGCTAGCCTCAAGCAATATGAGGAGGATACCATGGTAGCTTATGGAAATCAATGGAGGACGTTGCTTTCAAAGCTACCTTACCTCCCTCCCATGGCTAACTTGACCCAAATGTTCTTGAAAAGTTGTCTAAGATTGATCTCTGTGCTATTGCAGCTGTAGCTATATGCCACTCTCGAGGAATCTCTGGCACAAGCCAGAATCATTGAGGAGATCAAGATATATGATGGCAAGATTGCTAAGCCATGCAAGAAAGAGTGGCCCAAAAATGCCAAAATTAGATCAATGCAATTGAAACCCATCACGGTCAATCAAGTTGCTATAAACATACCTAAGCTTGTACCAGCAACACAACCCCCAAAGGCTAATTATCAGGAAGTTCCTCTTGACATCTATGAAAATGCAAATCATAGGCAAGAGCAAAATTAGTAGTGTCACCCTATATGACAATTCACACCCTTCGTAGAGTCTAAGGATTCCTTGTTTGACTGCTTTTCTATGGTAAACTTCATAAACCTACCAAAAATTTGATCCGTAGACCCTAACGCACCAAAACCCAAGGGCTATAGGAAATACTTGTACTGTAGATTTCATTGGTAGAAAGGACATGACCTTTATGCATGTTGGAAGTTCTAAATCTTAGTGCAAGATCTAATAGACAATAAGACACTAGCAGTGGATAATCCCGTAGCACCAAACAACCAATAAATGGAGGTCTTCAAAGACCCCCTACCTTCCCATGATGTGCAGGCAAAGACTCTACAAGTCAATGAGGTGACATAGAACTGCCCCATGTAGGGGTATGTAGGGATGATAAGCATAGTGACTCGGAACAAGAGGTACCCAAGCATAGCTACCCACATGAAAGCTACAGGAGAGGTTCCATCAACATCACAACCTCAACAACACCCTACACAACCTCCTCCACCTAGACCAGTGGCCACGATTCGGACTAAACTTACCCAAATTTTAAGGACCATGTCGGCTAGACTCTCCATCTATGAGGTCATACAATAATCATCGCCCCATCGAGAGGCTCTAATGGAGATACTTAAGGCCATCGATCTACAACCCCATGAAGAAAATTATTTCAACAACTTTGTGGGACATGTAAAATGATGCACAAAACCAGTCATCACCTTTAGAGAAGATGAACTAAAATTGGTGACTGGTGATATGGCGGATCCACCCCTACACGTCATTGCATAGGTCAACAGGACTCCATTTTAAGAGGGTGTTAGTGGACATTGGCTCGTCCAGTAATATAATCACAACAGCGGCATTGAAACACCTCAAGTTGCCAGCATCTCACATTGTGGCCTCCACCTATACTCTTCGAGTGTTCAATGACGCGATATGCTCGATGGTTGGCACAATTGTCTTGCCCATCCAAGTGGGACAAAAGACTATTCCCATGTTGTGTCACATCTTGGAAGGTAATATGGCTTATAATATCTTGCTGGTTCGGCCTTGGATTAGGGACATGAAGTGTGTCCCTTCGATAGCCCATCAGTGCCTAAAGTACACATATGAAGGGCAAGTGCATGTAGTCCCGACAGACTTAGAGCCCTTCAAGTATTGCAATGTGGTACAATTCATGCCACAATCAACCCTTCCATCAACACATTTGGAATTTCAATTGAATCCATCCAAACAGGGTTCGATTCCACATACATCCTCGCTGCTAAGTCCTTCAAATCACCAATCGGGCCCATATTCATCATTTGGTCCTTCACCAATGATGCCACCTATGATGGCCACCTCAAAGGAAAATGGGAAGAAACCCCTAGAAGATGAACCACCATCATTCTCAACCATATCTACCCAAGAGGTGCCTAGCCGGATGGAAGTCGAGACACCTAGTTCAGCCGACATGGAGTGGACTCAGGAAGAACTCCCATTCCCTCCACCTCAATCACCAATGATCACCATTGAGATGGCCAGTACAGTCCTGGGGGAGTATCTAGTGTGGAAAATCATGGAAACACCCGTGCTTGAGTCCATGCAGGACATGGGGAGACCTCGCCTCCCTATCGACACTATTTTCCCTTTGGGCTACCCACCAAATCAGACAAATTTTTTATATGGGGGCCTCAAAAACAACATTTAACCTTACCTGCAAGAGGAAGAGGATGAAGATACTTTTTTTGATAACGTCAACTATCTATCCAACCTGGAATTCTCTTTGAAATACCTTGGCCAATGTAATTAGCATAGATATGGGTTGGGCAGATATGAACAAGGGGTGTGCATTCTTTGTCATCCAAGATATCAGATGCCATATGACAAATTAGGAGTAGGGTTCAACCACCCTCTACCCCTTGACATATTGGTAGAGAACATGCAAGGCCTAGGGTTAGGCAACAAGGATGGGTTGGCATAAGATCCATATGCCAATCCTAACATAGCATACATATTGGGGGATTACCTCCCATTTTTAACAACCAACCTTGTGGGCCTTAACAACTCCTCCCCTCCGATCGAGAAAGGGTAAAGTTTAGGAACTTGCCTCCAAAGGGGATATAGACAAGGCCAAAAAGGATCTTCAGAAGATGATTCAGAGTATGAGGTAGCACCTTGGGACTCTTTCGAGTTCGATAGCAATCACTCGCAAGTGATACCCATAGATGACTATCAAGAGAACTTCATGACGATGTTCCCCTTGAATGCTCCAATCGAGCAAATGCCACCTCAAGAGAGTCAGGTACTCCCATAGAGATCAGAATAACTCCGATGGGACCAAATTAACTTGCTCGAGCAGAGCGATCCCCACATGCCACAAACAGTTGTCAGAGCCAATGAATGCCTATGGATCTCTGACAATGATTATGAATATGAGACTGAGATGTCCTCTCTCAACCATATGTGGTAGTAGCAATACCCCATGGACATTAACGACATGTTTGAATAGCTGAACATGGGGCTAAGGCATAGGTGGCACCTAAACCTAGCATAGTTAGACCAAGTGCTGCATCTGCCACTTTAGGCATACATAGAGCACCTTTCACCTAGAGACCCTATAGATCCATCAGTGCCAAGGGTAGACCCTGTCCTTTTATATGAACATAGGGCCAATCCGTTTGTGCCAATACCCACAAAGCCAAATCTAGAACACAAATATCACCAAGGATGCTCGAGTCACCACCTGCATGGTAATGGAGACCAAATTCACTTCATCAACATGATCTCCATTAACTTAACCACCATCATCCACAATCCAGCCAATCCAGCATGACCATTGTATCTAAACCTAGATGCCATAGATTGGGATTGTGCTAACTCACCACCATCTCCATCAGAGTATTGGCCTTACGGTGAGATGCTTCATTTCACCCCAAGACCAACTTAGGATATCTTCCATGCTAAAGAGGAACCCGACGTTCCAAATGTAGATCTAAATTCAGGAAATGATATCCACCTAATTCCCACATGTCAGTTGAAGAGACGACTGACATAGACATTGGATCTGATCTAATGAATCCACAAATCATAAAGCTAGGGGTAAGTCTATTCCCCGAAGAGCAAGCGGATTACATTGCCATTCTCAAAGAGAAGAAGGAGGTTTTTGCATGGTCCTACAAAGACATGTCAAGGCTAGACCCATAGCTAGTCACACATAATCTAACGCTTGATCCGATAGTCAATCTAGTCAAGCAAAAACTACGTAAGATGAACCCAATGATAGCCTTAATGGTAAAAGACAAGCTACAAAAGCTGTTGGATGCACAATTTTTCATCTACGTGGATTACCCACCATGGTTGTCCAACATGGTACCCATCAAGAAGCTGGATGGGAGGATTCACATATGCACCAATTTTTGAGATCTAAACAAAGCGAGTCACAAGAATGATTTCCCCTTGCGTAGCATTGATGCATTGGTAGACACTATAGCAAGCCACGAAATTCTTTCCCTCATGGATGGTTTCTCAAGATATAACTATATTCATGTCAATCTCGAGGATCATCTAAAAATGGCATTCACAATGCCTTGGGGGACATTTTGTTATAAGGTCATGCCCTTTGGCCTTAAAAACGTTGGTGCCACCTACCAACGCGCTATGACATACATCTTCCATGATCACATGCATAAAAATTTGGAAGACTATATGGATGATTTGTTGGCCAAATCTCTTTTGTGCCTAGATCATCTTGATGACTTAAGCAAGATCCTCGATCGCCTCATTGAACACAAAGTCGGACTAAACCCCAAGAAGTGCATATTTGACGTCACATCTGGAAAACTCTTGGGTTTCATAGTCTCCAAATGAGGCATCGAGGTAGATATAAATAAATTCAAGGTAATCCTTGAAATGCTTCCCCCAAACACCATCAAGCAGCTCAAAAGCTTGCAAGGAAAGGTCACGTCAATCAAGCACTTCATAGCACAATTATCTAACAAGTTTCAATACATGAATAAATTATTACACAAGGGGGTAGCATTTCTCTAGGATGACGAGTGCCAGTCAGCCTTCAACGACATTAAACAATACTTGGATTCACCACCAGTATTGGAACCACCTAGACTAGGAGTGTCATTCTATTTATACATCTCAGCTACAGAAGTGGCACTGTGCCCCATGCTAGCCCAAAAAAATGAACTACATAAAGAACAGGCTACTTACTATATTAGCTGCACCCTAGTCAGTTACAAACTTAACTATGCATACGTCAAGAAGATATGCTTAGCAGTTGTATTGCCACCAAAAATCTATGCCACTACATGCTGAGCAATACGACGTATGTTGTGTCTAAGGAGAATTCATTACGGTACATGATGAGTCGTACTTATCATAGTAGTCGCATGGTGAAATGGATCATGTTATTGACAGAGTTTGACAATGAATTCATTGGACATGAGTCCATCAAAGGTCAAATCATCATCGATCAACTAGCAGAGGCTCCTCTCAAAGACGATCAGCCTTTGACCGTAGAGCTACCTGATGATGGGGTCTTCCATGTCTCAGAATCACCAAATTTTGATGAGCCTGAGTCACAGGCCGACATAACCTTATTCTTTGAAGGTTCTAAATGTGAGCAAGGGGGTGGCACGGGAATCATATTCTTCACACCACAAGGGTCTCCAATGCCTCTATCATTTAAACTATATTTCCCATGCACCAACAACAATGCCAAATACGAATCCTTGCTCATAGGTCTTCAGATAGCCATCACCATGAACATCAAATGCTTGAACAGCTTTGGTGATTCGTTGTTAATTGTCAGCCAAGTGAAAGGGGTATTCTAATGCAAATGCCCAGTTCTGTAGGCCTACAAATCCCTAGTGGATAAATTCTTGGCAAAAATTGAATGGTACAACATCAAGGCACTCACTTGATCATTGAATCATTTTGCGGAAACTATAGCCTCCTTGGGGTCACTAATCCCGCAAGACCCTTTTGGTAAAATGACATAACACTAGGAATCCACCTAATCCAGATTGAACCATCTCAAGATAGGTTCGCTCGAATCCACGATAGCCTGAATCACACCAACTTGGGGTCCTTGTTCTCCCTTGTTCCCCTTGATAGCAACACAATGCTATTTTTACAAGTTTGTTCCCGCTCAGCTTTTGCTAGGGATGAATGTCAAGAGGGATTGGCAATTCATACCATCGAGGTTTTTGATCAGTAGGATTGGTACACACCCATAAGAGACTACCTCAAAATAGGTAACCTCCCACTTGGATTGATGCACGCCATGAAAATATCATTCAAACAAAAAGCGGCAAAACATGTCTTGCTAGGGGACATTTTGTACCGTCGGAGCTACGAAAGGATCCTACTCTATTGCTTGGACTAGCAGGAGTCCGCTTGCATGATCACCCAAGTGCACGATGGTACATACGATGGCCACTTCAGCATTATGGCCATTATAAAGCACATTCTCTGCATGGGCTATTATTGGCCATCTTTAGAGCGAGATTGTTGCACATATGTAAGGAAGTGTATGAAATGTCAACACCATGCTAATTTGACACATGTACCTTCTCAGGACTTGCAGCCGATCCAATCGGCTTGGTCATTTTCATAGTGGGGCTTAGATCTAATCGGAAATATCTCCCTTGTGTCGTTAGGTTGTCACACGTTTATCATAACGACCACAGAGTACTTCACCAAGTGGATGGAAGCAGTTCTACTTACCTCTATGACTGGGCCCAGCATTACGGAGTTGATTTTACATAACATCATATGTCATTTTAGTATTCCATCAAAGATCATCTCAGATCATGGGACATCATTTAAGAACAAAGACGTGTGTGCTTTAACAAAAAAGTACAAATTCAGCATATTTTTTTGACACCTTATTATCCGCAGGCAAATAGGCAAGCAAAGGCATCAAACAAAATGCTAGTTGCCATCCTTAAAAATACAGTCATAGATAGTCATAAGGATTGGCCACTTGCTCTTTGGGCTTATCGCACTAGCATTCGGATGCCCACTAGGGCAACTCCATTTTTGCTGGTGTATGGCTCCGAGGTAGTCATGCCTCTCGAGTTGGAAATACCTTCCCTACGCATATCAATGCAAGAGTTCATCGATGATGACACTGCACGACAGGCCCGGTTAGACCAACTTACGTTGCTTTATGAATGACGAATCAATGCTCTCGAGCATTTATGTATCTATCAAGAGTGACTTAAGAAAGAATACAACATGAAAGTTCACCTGAGGGATTTTCAAGTTGGTGACTTGGTATTAAAAGAGAACCAACTAAATTCTAACTTGCTACCCCATTTAAGGGACAAGTTCATGGAAAATTGGTTAGGTCATTATGTCATCGATAGTAAAATAGGTCCTGGAACATACCGACTCGCATCTCTTGAAGGAATAAAGGAATTAGAACCCTTGAACATTAGTCATTTAAGGCCATTCCACATTTAAAAGAGCCATGGCCCACCCAAAAAGCTCTACGGATTCTCACAATTGCTTGGTCAAAATGCCCCAAAGGTATCTATAAACCCTTTGGTCAAACCAAAAGCCCCAAGGATTCTCACAATCGCTTGGTCAACCCCAAAATGCCCCAAAGGTATCTGTAAACCCTTTGGTCACCCCAAACGCTCCAAGGATTCCCATCATCGGTTGGTCAACCCAAAATGTCCCAAAGGTATCTATAAACCCTTTGGTCACCCCAAAAGCTCCAAGGATTCTCACAATCACTTGGTCAACCCCAAAACACCCCAAAGGTATCTATAAACCCTTTGGTCACCCCAAAAGCTCCAAGGATTCTCACAATCACTTGGTCAACCCAAAAATTCCCCAAAGGTGCCCATAATCCCTTTTGTAAAACCAAAAAGCTCCAAGGATTCTTGCATTCACTTGGTCACCCCAAAACGCCCCAAAGGTATCTATAAACCCTTTGGTCAAACCAAAAGCCACAATAGTTCCCACAACCTCTTGGTCACCTATAATGCCCCAAAGGTATCTATAATCCCTTTGGTCAAAACCTCCAAGGATCCAAAAGAATCACTCGATCCACACCCACTCGGGATAAACCAACCATAAAGAATTTTCAAAAACAATAAAATAATAAAAAATAACAAAAAATTGCACCTCACTTCCATTCATACTCTTAAAAATCAACAAAAAAAAAAAGTTGCATTAGGCATCGCAAACATACATTGCATATTTGTTGGTTATACAAGTCCAATGCACCATAGACTATAATTACTTGGCAATTCCGTCATTTTCCACGTTTGTGCACTTTGTAAATAGTCTAGAAAAAATAAACACCATCCACATTTTTCACCATATCATAATCAATTGTCTTCTAATGTATTCATGGCTTTCGTCATTCAACTATCATTTAGATTTCTAGCCAAAAACTATACAAAGTTAAACAAATTTTACAAAGGTAGAGTTTTACTTGGATCACACCTTGTTACGTAGCATCCCAAAACAAGTTAAAACACATAAAAATTCCCAATTTGTGTGAACAAAATATGAAACCTGCATAGCAGGCTAGGTTACCATACACAAAACGGTTATCTTGCTCATCCCCTTGTGCGAATGACCCCAAGAATGCTGAGAATTGGTAAAAGGACAAGCATCTTCCCTACCCAATTTCCCAAGAATCCCAAAATCCTCAAAGGGTTGCAAACATCAAAAATTGCAAAAGTCAAAATACAAACTCCAAAGTTTGATATCCAAACCCACAAAGTGCATACATCAAAAAGCACAAGCAATAGTGATTCTCATCACTCAAAATTCCAATCCCTTGCTCAAAAGAAAAAAAATACAATAAACAGTGATTTTTATCACTACATATGAGAGCAAGTATCCAAATAAAATTGAAGAAAATAAGGAAGTCGAACTTGAATTCCTGGAACTCTCAGCGTTTGGAAGGTCATGAGGTGATCCTCAGTATTGGTTTGGTGGATAGCCTGCTAGTCAGTGGTGGCAAACCTCTAGCATGACGATATATTTGTCGCATTAAAACTATGTATAGATCAATGTTTGCATGTGGATGAGCTAGCTTATGGTATCCTAGATTGCACCATAGATTAATCTTACTAAATACAACAAAGGAGTTAGTGGAGATAATTAGGTGATCCTCACTATAGGTTTGGTTGATAGCCTATCTGGCACTGGCGGTATCCTGATAAATACCACATAAATGAATTCAATCGCACACACAGGGATGTGAAATAACTTGGTCAAACTCAAGTCTGATTTGTACCTTGTTCAAAAGTCTTGTAAGATAAATATACAGTCTTGGCTAGTTAGTTAAAAACATCTGAGTCTCAGAAAACCTTAACTATATTTTAGCACAACTGTAGCACATTCCATTATTACATCACCATCAGAAAATACAAACAAAAAAATATATTACACATGCAAAGTCATTCCATAAAGTCATCACATAGTACAACAAGCCAAAAAATCTTGTACAGTCTATGGTGCCACCGCCAAGTTATCAACAAATCATTTCATCCATTCCATATGCATACATCATATAATTAGAAATAGTCACATTCATAATAACATATGCATACATCAACGTAAATAAATGTGCATAAAAGTAACAATAAATCATGACAAGTGTATAAACAAAAATAAAGTCATGTATATAGATTGCCAAAATGCCCACAGGATACAATAAAATGGTCCTCGGTCCTCACAAAAAATCAAAAAAATAAAAAATCCCAAGCCTAGGGAGTCGAACCCCATGATCACATAGGATCGGTGTGACTGGAAATACCCCCAGTGGTGTGTGTCCTATGGGACCTCTCAAGGTGGCTACTGCCAGCCCCCGCATCACACCCACTAGCGCTACCCTCACCCACCCACCTATGATGAGAGGAAGTAGACTGCTCAGTCTCACTGTATCTCGTTTGGTGCAAATATCCACCTCCAGTGAGATCAGGTAATTGTCTACCAAGGTGGATAATATTAGCCTCTAACTCCACCCAAAACCAATCCCACTCTACATCCCACCGGTGGTATGTAGCTAATGCTTCATCTCGCTACGTCAACTGAGCTCGTAGGAGATCCTTCTCGACGTTGTGCTCCTCATCTCATCTATGTAGTAGCTCCTCCAATCATGCTATCTTAGAATGATACCTAGTCTCCATATCCCTCAGGACTACCTAAGGCATGGGTATCTTCAAGATAGCTTGCTACTCTGGCACCCACTACTCCAGAACATCCTATGTATCTGACTGCTCCAAAAACCCTAGGTCATCCCTAGTCAAGTCGTCAACCTCCACCATATGTGCATCACCTGCTACTGTCACATCTGTGCCTCCTAGAGGTCCCTCACCTCACCATCGTAGCATCGTCCACCACTAGTCATACTCAGTAGTCGTCTCGATGTTGTCCACATCAGAGACATCGATCACTGCATTTGACTCCTCACCTAGTAGCTCAATGATCGGCCAGGCCAGAGTGCTCTCGTCACCCTGACGTCGATAGATCAAGAGCTCACTAGGAAATCCCTGGCACACACCAAACTATTGAGTCACATAAACGTATAGGAAGTACTACTTGGTCTCGTGCTGCCCGATCAGCCACCTCCCATTGTGCACCATATGAATCCACTCCCCAGCCCCAAGCCAGGCTGGATAGTCCCGATATGTTTGCCAGACCCACTACTGACTTTTCCACTGCTCCTCTGAACTCCACCATAGGGCAGCATACCCAATCTTCCTATCCACCATCTCTCCCTAAATGGTCCAAGGTAACCCCTACGACCGCTCCATAGCTATGTGTTGCCATCCCCAACACTACAATAGGTAGTTGCACCCAATCCCCTTCTGCCTCCTACAGTAGACCTCATACAACTCATCATATAACTGGGCCAGTAGCATATGACCCCACCTTATAATCAGGGGTGCTTTCGTCAGACACTCCATAAGTCTGAACACTACCTCAAGCAGGTTCCAAGGGAACCTCACACCTGAGGAGTCGAGAAGTAGCATATTAGAGATGAGGGTCATAAGCAATGTATTCCTCACCCCCAACATGCCCTTATCAAACCACCACTGCACCTGAATCCCACCAATCAGGCAGTCCCCCTCTGCCCTCTCCATCGCCCCATCCACCCCCATATTTGTCGCATGCCCAAAGCACCGTGTCAGCACCATCGTACACTGATCTCGAGGAGTCATATGAATGGGTAGCCCATCTATTGTAATCCATAGAATCTGATAAACATCCTCCAGAGTCACTATCATATCCCCTGTTGAGAGATGAAAGGTTTTGGTGCGGGGGATCCCATAAGTTGATTAGGGCAGTTAGATATGCCTGATACCCCACCACAAGCGCTAATCAAGTCACCTGCTTGAGCCCAAGGGCATCAAGCCAATCCTAGTATGTCATAGTCAGCGCATTTCGTGCCTCAAAAAATACTGTCGATTGACGGTACCAAGTCTTCACCACCTACAAAACAAAAATAACACAAAAACATTAAAACATGACAACAAAAAAAAAAAAATTGTACAACACAAACAAATATACAACAATGTATACAAACTGGACAACAAAAACAATTAATAAATGGTACAACAACATTAACAAAAATGTACAGTACAAACATTCAAAACAATCAATAAACAATGCACCATAAAAGCAAAATTTTTAACCTAGGGTTTTTTAACTCTAGTTTAAACTAAAAATAACAAAAAAACAAAATAAGAACAAAATTTTTTAACCTAGGGTTTTTAACTCTAGTTTAAACAAAACACAAAATACAAACAAAATCTTTAACCTAGGGTTTTTAACTCTAGTTTAAACAAAAAACAAAATAAAAACAAAATTTTTAACCTAGGGTTTTCAACCTTAGTTTAAAACTAAAAAAATAATAAAAAACCAAAATATTTAAACTAGGGTTTTGATCTTAGTTTAAAAAAACACCACACAAAATACAAATACAAAACAATTAAACTAGGGTTTTGATCTTAGTTTAAACAGAAAAATGAAATACAAAATAAATTAATTACGGTTTTGAACTGTAAAATAAAAAAAAACAAAATAAAGAGAAGGAGCACCTACCGATCTCGCCTCGGCTCCACCACTTGACGATACGATTCATGCACTCATGGTATCCATGAAATATCGACAATGCTCCGCTACACAAACTCGAACTCCTCCTCCCCACAACTCCAAATTGCTAGAAAAAAAATGCAAATGAGCCCAAAACGTAGTTTTGGCACTTATATAGGCTTTTAGGCCTATAATAATTCCACCTTGGGATGAGCGCTCAAGTTAGCACTTGTCCCACCCTGGGACGATTACAAAATTGGTATTCGTCCCACCCTGGGATGATTATAGAGCAAGAAAATCAAAAATAGCAAAAACTGCATCCAAAATGCACAAAAAAATAGCAATAAAATTATCGAACAAAGGCACCTTTATGCCTATGCTTCAAGGCATACAAAACCGATGTCAGGGCCACAAATTATCAATATCCTACTCCCTAAGAAGGCTACCATAGCCGGACCTCTCCACAGGAGGATGGATTTTTGACAATTTTAGCTCCAAAATGCATCACAAAAAGGGTTAAAACCCACCAAAAATAGGTCATATTGTTGGGAAACTACATAAGCGATCAATGAAAAACAACTGAAGGCACCCTTACAAAAGTCATCTTGGATCAAGCGACTCATCTCTTTTCTCATTTCGGTCATTCCCTCATCGATTCGTCGCTTGAGGGGGTAGTCACACTTAGTCACCAATCAAAAAATACACACCCAATCAAGGAAATGACATGCATTCAAAGAATCATTGACAAAGACAATCACGCTCCTGCTTGGGGTAGTAAACAAGCAATAATCACAAGATGATCAAACACTTGGAATTCTAGAATCATGAACTCAAGGTTCCCATAGACAAAAGGTTGCACCCTTTGCCTATTCATGACTGAACAATGTCCAAGATCAAGTAACACCTCACCAAAAAAGGTTAACACTTGGATGAAGCTCCTTAGCTCGTCAGAAGCAAGGATTCAAGAATACGTGCCCTTTCCATACTTGGGGTATCAAAAGTTGGTTAGGTTACTAATAAACTCTAATCATTAGTGCTTTGGTTATCTATTTTTGCTCAGCACTGCGCCACGCATAGCACATCCCAAAAAGGGGCATCTATAGACACCAAAACAACACCAATCCTATTATGTGACGACAAACACTAATCAAATTGACATACATAGCCCCTAGGGCAGCCCCCAGAGGTTAAAAAGTGGTCCTAACCACTCCCACAATAATTTTGGAAGGTCATAGGTCAATTTGGTACCTTTTAGGCACTCTGCTCCCTACTCGTTCCACCCTAGGACAATTACAAACTGGTATTCATCCCACCCCAGGACAATTGGCAGCATTTGCTCTAGGGTGGGGTGAATAGCAGGTTTGACGGGAAAAAGGTCAAACCTTGACAAATGGTAGCTCAGATTCACCACTCAACTCCACCTTCAATGCATGGGAGTGTGAGTGAGCATTTTTGAGCTCAAATATGCAGTCATAGAGGCAGTCATGGAGCCCTTAATCAGGGAGGAATCTTCTCTCCCCTAGCAAGGCATGATGGCCAAGTGGCGCCTCTACATGTTCATTCACAAGAGACCCTCAAGTCTATAAAATTGTGAGTCTTCTCACCCTAAAAAAAGAATACAGTAGGGTCATTTGGAGTAATGGAGTGCTGTTGAATTACATCCTCACCCCTCACTTGTGCTTCTTACATCCTTGATCTCTCTTTTGGAAGGGATGTTATTGGGTGAACATTGGAAGCGCAATCTCGATCCAAAACTTGAACATTTGGCCACAATACCACACCCAATTTTCTGAAACAACCCCCTAGGAGTTTTTGGACCCATTCCAAGTGGATTGGTGTCGAAACCAAGCCCCAAACAATAGGTGTCCTGTCCCCAGGCGCCCCCGCACTGCTGCAGACCTAATCACTCCAACCCAAATTGATTAGAAATCTGTAACAAATTTCTTCACTATTTCTTTTGCATCTTATTTTATGTCATTCATATATACTGCAATTCAAATTTCATGCCATTATGATGAGTTTTGACTATGTTTTCATTTTTTTTTGCTTTCACTAACGTACAGGGAGCATCTTTGGATATAGGGCAAACCGGGATGAATCTGCAAAATCCGAACTTCTAAGTCATCTCAAAATGCCCTATTTTGCCTAACCCCAACTTTGTAGGTGTTTTGGAGGAATCTGGATGGGACATTTAGGAGGTTGCTTTCTGACATTTTATGACAGTCCTAATTGTCCCACCCCAGAGCGATTATAAATCTACAATAGATTTATCGACTGTTCCTTTTGTAGTGTGTCCATGATGATGTTTGCATGCTTTTGTCTAAATTTCATCTTGTTCTGACATGTTTTGATTACCGTTTTAATTATTTCATGCATGCATTAACCGGAGGCCTTGGGGATTGCATGTTTCCCTCCAGCTGTAGGTGCTATTAATCGTTTGATATTTCTATGAACATAGGATCTTGACACTGGAGGGGTAGCAAGTAACTACAGATGCATTCATGCAAGCGGCTGTGATGTTTGGCCTGCCCATTTCAAATGTGGGCACGCGGAAGATCCCGAAGGGGAGCGTACCATCCATGGTGTAACAAAACTATATCTAATGTTCCTAGCCCCTAAAAATGAAGGAGATGTATTGTAACCATATCTCAAAGTAAAATTAATAAAATAAAGGGCTGCACTTTAAATTTGCTTTATATCGCATTTTAGTTCGTTTGTTTTCCCTTTTCATGCACTTTAGTCCTTTCTTCATTCGTAGGACTTAGCGTTTCATATTCTTTTGTTTGCATCGCACATGCTACACCATTTGCTTCCATATCCTCGTGCTTTCACTAAGATCAGATAGAGGAGGTGATTTTACTTCAAATGAATTTATAGAATTCTATGGATAGAAAGGAATCAATAGTTAATACTCAACAACAATAACTCCATAAAAGAATGGAGTAATTGAAAGGAAGAACACAATTTTTCAAGGCATGTCCAGGGCCATTCTGAATGAGTCTAAGTTTTTTAATGCTTTTTGGAGAGAGGTGATTCATACAACTATTTATATCATCAATAGAGATCAAGTAAGAGTAAATCACCACAAAATTTCATATGAGATTTGGAAGGGAAGACCAACTACTATGAAGTGCTTAAATTTTTTTGGAAACAAATGCTACATTAGTTAAGAAGAAAAATATTTGGGTAAGTTTGAGGGTATCTTCATTAAATAATCTTCAAAGAACAAATCCTATATATGCTATAATAAAATATCACATAAATTTGTGGAAAGTACAAATGTAAGAGTTGATGAAGAAATATAGCTAAGAGAACCAACTCAAGAGATTGTGTATCAAGAAGGAGAAAGTTGTAAAGATGAAGAAACTAAAAAATATAAGAATTAGAGGATACCCTCAAGAAAACCCCTGAATATACCATCTAAAATACCATCTAGATATGTGCAAAGGAACCATATAGAAGATCTAATTATTGGGAATATAGATGAAAGATAAATAAGGAGGAAAATAAAAAGTACAAGTGAACATGCCAATTTCTCTTTACTATCTAAAGTTGAGCCAAATAATTTCAATGAAGCAATTTAAGATAAATATTATATTAAGGCAATGGAAGTGGAGTTAGATCAAATATAGAAGAGCAAGACTTGGGAATTTGTTCAACATCCAAAAATAAAGAATGTAATCGGTACCAAATGAATCTACAAAAATAAGTTAAATAAATATGGTGAGGTTGTTAGAAATAAAGCAATACTTGTGTGCAAAGGATATTCAAAAATCGATGGAATTGATTTTGAAGAGACATTTGCTCATGTTTCTCATATTAAGGCCATGATAATGTTCTTGGCTTTTTCAAGTCTCAAAAACTTAAAAATGTACCAAATGGATCTAAAATCAGTATTTCTTAATGGTTATATAGAGGAAGAAGTCTACATTGAGGAACTATATGGTTTCAACATGACAAAAAAGTTGAAAAATATATTCAAATTGAAGAATGCTCTCTATGGACTAAAGCAAACCCCAAGAGCTTGGTACTTAAGGTTGGATAAATACCTCCAAGAATAGGGTTCATAAAATATATAGTTGATAGCAACCTATACATCAAAACTAAAGGAAATGAGCAATTAATTATAGTGGTCTATGTGGATGACATTATTTTTGAAGGCATCAATAACAAGATGTATTAGGAATTTGTAAAATATATGTAAAGAGAATTTGATATGTCAATGCTAGGTGAGCTATCCTTATTTCTTGGTTTGCAAATCTCACAATCAGATAAAGGTATATTTCTCTCTCAAACCAAGTATGTAAAAGAAATGTTGAAAATTTTTAGGATGAAGGATTGTAATATTGCGAGTACCCCGATGATTACGGGATGTAAATTAAGTAATGATGATGAGTCTTTTGAGGCTAATCAAAATTTGTATATATCTATGATTGGAAGTTTACTATATGTCACAACAAAAAAGCTGGCCATAATGCAGGTAGTTAGATTGGTGGTAAGATTTCAAGATACACAAAAGGAAACACATTTACAAGCAATAAAAAGAATATTCAAGTATTTGAAAGGAACTATGGATTTTATACTATGGTATCCCAGATGCGATAATTTCAATTTCACTGCATATAAATATGCATATTGGGTAGGTAGTGTGGATGATAGGAAAAACACAAGTGGAGGAGCATTTTTTCTTCGAGACTGTTTGGTCTCTTGACCAAGTAGGAAACAAACATAAGTGTCCTTATCTACTACCAAGGTAGAGTGCATTGTAGTAGCTACTTATTGCACACAAGTTTTATGGATGAAATAAACCTTAAGTAACTTCAAAGTAGAGCATGATCATCCTATATCCATACATTGTAATAATACAAGTGCCATCAATATTTAAAATAATATGGTAATGCATTCAAGGACCAAGCACATTTTTATTAAGTATCTCTTTTTGAAAGAGCAAGCGACTGATCAACAATTCAAGTTGGTATACATTGCTACTGACATCTTTACCAAGCCACTTCCAAAGGAGACCTTTGATTATCTCAGAAGTAAGTTGGGAGTATTTTCACTCCCATATCATCATTGAATGTATCCAAGAAGAGTAGGTAGTAAGGGGGCATTTTTAAGTGTCTTATATTTCAGTCTCGAAGAACCTTTGTCATTGATGTCAAAGGGGGAGAATTTCAGTAAGGAGAAGTAGCTTGTCAGGGGGAGTAGTTTGTGATCATGTTGTAATAAAGGATAGTTTCGTTGTAGGGTTACCATCAATGACAAAGGGGAAGATTGTTAGAATTATTGAGTTGTCATTGATGTCAAGGCAAATATCTTCAAGGGTGATTTAATTATATGCTTTAATATTTAAATGAAATATTTAAATATTAAAGTGGAAGGTTTATATTTAAATCATAGATTTAAATATTATAATATAAAAGTGTTTTAAAAGAGAGTGGGCCGACTTGAGCACCACATAAAAGGTGAAAAGGTTTAAATATGCATGGGCCGACCTCCTTGGGTGCAAATAGCAAAAAGAAAGCATATTAATACAAGGTAAATAGTTCATTTTAGAATGTGAAAGAGGATTTGAATATCCTTTGATAAAAATATAAGAAAAGAGTTGAAAATTAGGGAGGACGTCATGGAGATGAGCATAAGTTGAATATTTGGGAGGACATCCCGAATATGAGCACATGAACATTGGAGGAGTCACTTTCGGAGGTGTAGCAGTGATTTGAATAAATTTCAAGTATTTTATTATGCCTTGCAATCTTAACCATTGGGTTAGCCCAATCGGTTACAAATCTCATGTTAGGGCATTGCAGTGCAAAAGGTTCAAAATTTGAATCTCCTCGATGGCTTGTTTTTTTTGTGCAATTAATGTGCAAGGTATGGAAGATTTAAATAATATATTTTTTAATTTAGTTTCTTTGAATTCTTCAGCTCATATTTTCACCACCAATAATGTTAGGTTTATCTATAAGGATGTTCAGGGTTCAAATCCCGCCAATCCACTAAGTCTTAGAATTTTGGCTTGGTTTATTTTTGCAAAAATAGTTATGGCCGGAAATTCAAATTGAAGGTCATGAAATTACCTTCCATCAGGTGATGTAGCTGAGGTGGTTCATTTCTCATTGGTAAGAATTATGATCGAGAGACCTGGGTTCGAGTCACGTGCAAGTCAAAATATTTTGGTAAACAATATAGTAATGAAGACCCGCCTCAGGAAGTTGTGATAAGTGTGCTTTTATTTATATTTGGAAATGAAATTTTATTGTAAAGTATTGTTAAGGATTTTATGTATGAAATTTTCTTCATAAAAGGTAAAATAAAGGGAATCAAAAACTTATTGAAGCACCAAGGATTTTATGTATGAAAGTTTTTTTTTAAAAAGGTAAAATAAAGGAAAGTCATTTTGTTAAGGCATATTTGGAAGGCACATACAAAAGGAAAATCATTTTGTTAAGGTATATTTGGAAGGCACATACAAAAGGGAAAATAATTTTGTTAAGGCATATTTGGAAGGCACATACAAAAGGAAGATCATCATTATTGAGGTAGATTTAGAGCATATTTGAGCAAATTTTTTGGATCAGATTTTTGAGCAAAGTTGAGCAAAGTTGAGCAAAGTTCTGGACTAGATTTTTGAGTAGAAGGTTGGTGCATTCAAATCTAGAGGATATTGGTGTCTCCTGTAGGTTGTGCCCATGAACTTGTATAGAGGATTGGTGTCTCCTATGGGTTGGTGCCCATAAAATTGTATAGGGGATTGGTGTCTCATTTGGGTTGGTTACCATGAACTTGTATAGGTGATTGGTGTCTCTTGTGCATTGGTGCCCATGAAATTTATTAAAGAAAATATAAGCAATATTTTGTTGTGGTTTTCTCCCAAGAGGGTGTTTCCACGTAAAATATTTGTCTCTTGTGTGCGTAGTGATTTATGGATTATTTCATTATTGCATTCATATTATTGGAGTTATTATTTGGTAGGAGAATTTTTATATTATACTTTTCTCTTCCCCTCTCAATATAAGTGTGCGTTTCTTCAAAATAGCCAAAGTAAAAAATATTTCACTACAATTAGAGCTATAACAAGGGAGAAACAATTATTTGAAAACCAACAATAAATTCAAGCTTCTTCAATGGTGAAGGCAAGCTCAAATTTATGGAAAACAACCCTTGTGAATATTTTTCATATTTTTAGAAGCTTTCTTGGTGTTTGGAGTAATACTAGATCCAAACATTGTATCAAAAAATGACCTTGAATGTTGTAAAAATGGGGTTTTTATAAATTATGATATGCTTGAAGATCTATAATCCCTTGGCAAAAACTAATAAACAACACACAAAATGATCCTTGAAAGGATTGATGCTTAAACCTATAACAATACATAATTATAATTCTCCACAAATCTAAATTGAAATACAAGGATTTATAATAAAACATAACCACATTTAATACCATGTAGGATTGGTCAACTAACAATAAAATTTAGAATACAAGCAATCAAACTAGGATCTAAATATCTCAAAAGAAATCATATAAGTTTTCAACATAAAAAATGGAAGAATATAACTATGCTCATATATCTTACACCCAACATCTAAAATGGAAGAGGAAGATCTACATATATATACTTGAGTGTCATCATGCAATGGACACTTGGAGTGCAACACCAATATGGCAACTTGGAGTGCAAAACAAATATGGAAACTTGGAGTACAACAAAGACCAATATTGTGACTTTAGATTCCAGCATAAAAATGACAACTTGGGGTGTAGCAAAGTGCAATATGGTAGCTTTGGAGTGCAGCCCAAACATAGAAACTTGGACCATAGTAAAATCTAATATGGTAGCTTGGAGTGTAGTCCAAGCATAGCAACTTGAAGTGGAACAAATCTAATATATCATATTTTAAGTGCAATCCAAACATAGCAACTTGGAATATAATAAAATATAATATGGAAGATTGGAGAGCAACCCAAACATAGCAACATGAAGTACACAAAAATATAATACGGCAGTTTTGGAGTGTAGCCCAAAAATAAAAACTTCGACTGCAACAAAATCCAATATGGCAACTTTGCATGCAGTCCAAAGATAGTAACTAGGAGTGTAGCAAAATCCAATATGGCAGATTTGGAGTGCAACTCAAATGTAGCAACTTGGACTATAGAAAAATCCAATATGGAAACTTGGAGTGCAACCCAAACATATCAACTTGAAGTGTAGTAAAATCCAATATGGCATCTTTGGAATGTAGTCCAAATATAGCAACTTGGACTATAGTCAAATACATATGGTAGCTTGGAGTGCAACCCAAACATAGCAACTTGGAGTGTAGTAAAATACAATATGGAAACTCATCTAGAGTAGACTAACTCGAGCAAGCTAATCATAGATGCACTAATAATGCAATAAAATAAATGTAAAAATAAATATATGCACCAACATAATGCATAAAAAATATTGCATCAAAATATTGATGTGCACTATCTACCAATGAAATGTGGGACTATGGATATGCTTGATGGATCTCTCATCATAATAATAAAATATCAATACATGATGTTTAAGAGGATTCAATTTCTCTAATATATCAAGCAAAGATATTTCTTAGCATCCTTAACAACATAATACTTAACTCTATAGGACACAAGGATATTGTTGACTATTGTTAAAAACACCAAGAGATCCATTCAAAACCAATAGAGAACATAAAGCTACTTATCAAAGATCACTAGTTAATATTGAAGGTATTGTTGAGTGAATGTATTGTTAATATTAACTACAGAATTTTGATAACCAACATTATTTTGTTATTAATATTATTTAATGTCCAATATTAGTTGTTTATATTGTATTGTTCTTATATATGTTTTCATTTCTAGGTAATATGTTGATTCTATTTATTTATAAAGTATTATGAAATCTTACATTATGGGGTTAAAGTCTTGTCAATGCTAAGTTTTAGCCAGCCTTTAGAGTTAGACATATACATGTGGATTATTTTCATTCTAGTTATTGTTTCTTAATTTTAAACACATTGGAGGCTCACAAAGTAACATAAGCACCTAAGGATTCTAGGACAACTTAAACTAGTAAATGCTTGTGTATTGCCTCAAATCTACATCATGTCTAGTCCTATGCATAAAGTAGGGATTGTGGAGGGGTAACCCAATCCAATAAATACACTGAACCACTTTTATTAGGAATACTCATTCTAATTATACAAGTAATCATGGGCACTATGGATAATTACATATTAAAATCTCAATCATCCATTGATAAAATCTTGGTAGTTGACATTGACATAATGAAAGAGATGCTTACCCTCAAGATATAAGTGGAAACCAATGGTAGAATAATATTATTTATATAAGTACACCATACTATTTCATGCTTCTCTACCAATACTTCTTTACATTATGTTGCTATTTTATCAATCCTTCATCTACAAAGAGCAAGACACATTAGCCTCCTCCAAATTTCATAATAGGCAAAAAGGCCATGTCAAACAACTACCTAAGAATTATTGACAAGAATAAAATATACAACATGTAAAATATAGAAATCATCATAGCATTACAATAGGCTAAACCATGATGCATCAAAATAGGAAGAGAATAAAAGATAAAAGGTATAGTTAGAAGCCTTGGAAAAGTAGAGGGGTAATTGAAAGTAAAAGTAGCAACCAAAAGGATAGTGAGATATCCTAGCTAAAGAAACCTAAAAATAAACTAAAACTGGTGATTGAGTCCATCAAATCCAAAGTATTTACCACAAATATCATCAATAGCAAAAGAGATAAAATCTTCGATGAAGTTAAGTGTCCTAGACTATATTTACAATATATACAGGCATGTAATGCTTTATTATCAAAGGCCCAAAATGCCATTGATAACATAGAGTTAAAACTTACTTTAAACACCAACCACATATAAATCATGAGTTGGAATCATAAAATAACCAACTAGAAATTATAATGAATAGTGATTCCAACCAAGCAAGTCATTTAGGTAGAGCTCATAAATATTTTTTTTAAGCAAAAAATCTTGACCACTTATAAAGGTTCCAATGAGACCTAAAGGGACCTATAGAAAATCTTAAGTACTATGCTCTGGTGGTTTAGAGAGGATATCCTAATCATCTCCTAAATTAAGAAACTATTGTGTTTAAAGAGGAGTATCCCAAGCTTATTAAAGAGAATAAAATGATGGTTTCTCAACTAGATAAAGTTATTTACCATTAATATAGTAACCAATGCTCCTAATATAATTGATTAACTTTTAGATTTATTGGAGGGATTAAAGGTATCCCTTATTCTTAGAAGGACCTATCTCAAGAGTATTTTTATGATTTGATAATAATATTTTTCCAATATAAGAGCATCAAGTTTTAATTATATATAAAATAAATAACACTGTAAAATTTTCTAGCCAAGTGAATGCATGTGTACAAATTTAATGTTTTGGATAATTTCATAACTTAATGGATGAGGTAGTCTAAGGTTCTCTACCAATCAAGCTTTACATCCCTATGACTCATATAAAATGTAGTACAATATACTATCTCATATTTCTATTAATTGTTTTGAAAAAAGAAGCTAGGTAGGAGCAACAAGAAATCTCGAGTAGAATAGCGATTCAACAATTTTTGGATCGTTGCTGATTTTCCAACATCCAAGTAGTGATGAAATAAAGGAAAATTGAAGAAGCATTCAAGTTAGATAATGAGTGATCTACAAAAAAATTATGATGTCAACATAGTAATCTATTAGAATCTAATAAATTATTAGCATTATGCCAAAGAGTATCGAGGAGGAAAAGTCATACTTTTATCATCTACTTTATCATGTATCAATAAAACATTTTACTCAAGCTAAAAGGGGTTAATCCCCAAGTACAAATAGGATCCTTGGCCTCATTATAAACATATTTTGGTAATTTTTAAAAAGGTTGGAGCTATGCTTTCTAGTAGTAATCCTTCAACTTTGATTAATATAAAATTATGCTTACTCATTTTATAATATTGTTTTTTATTGGCCAAACTGCTCTTTGTATGAGGTAATTCCCTTATATTTATCTATTAGTCTTTTTTTAGCTAAATATATATATAAAATAAACGTAGATTATTGTTCTGTCTCCTTTGAATGATATAATTGATCATACACTGCCCTTGTTATAGTATCTGACAGTATTCTAATTTTCATGTATTTATATTAATCTTACACTTTTACCTTGCCATAATTTATTAATGACATTAGATTAGTTAGCTTCCTGTAGATTAGTACGATTTGACCTAAATGCAAAGGTTAAGTGAATTAAAACCCTTGTTGTTTAAGGTGGACGATGCGAGGTCACTGGTGCAATAGCAAACCAATCAACCTTGTGGATCAATAAAAATGTACATATATCTCTTAGAAGGTTTGTATTAAAAAATTTACAATAATGTTTATTAATCTGCTAAACCAAAAGTTGCTTATGGGAAAAAAAATTACAAATATTTTAAATTCACATAATATAATTAAAATAAAAATAAAATATAAATATTTATTCATATATTAAAATATTTTAATCATATAAAATTAAAATGAAAAATATTATACCAATTTTTTCAATTACTAATTAGTTATTAAAAACTAATAGAAAACTAAAATAATATGAGTTATGATCAACTTGCCGTCATTAATAGAATATCTTTTATATATATATATATATATGGTAATATATATTTACTAGGCTGTAAGATATACCACTTAAAAGCTTAATTTCATTTCCCCTTGCAGATGAGCATTATTTTATATTCTCGGGAGAAAAAATGGGTCGAAACAGTTACTCGTTATTCTTGTTGGCACTACATTAAACCATTTGTGTGCAGAGTTACGAACAACGATTTTTTTATAGAGAAGTATCTTCGCTATTAAATTTAATTTTTACAGAAGTGTCGGAGGTGGCACAAAAGCTGAAGCCAAATACTACATCGATAAGACATTGGAAAAAAATTGACAAGCATTAGTCTTGGCTGCGAATTTAAATTTTGTTCATTTTCATGAGATAGTATTATTGAAATGTTTTGAGTGCTTTGCCCATATACAGTTATTTAATCACGTAACATTCAAAGTTGGCACATTTCAAAAGCATTTTTAGACTTCCCTTGGTTGACTTACTCTCGTTCATGGATTAAAAATGTTATGATCTACGTGTACAAATTTAATACACTTCAATATGCCCGTATTCACTTCATCGCTCCATTTCATTGCACATAATACTGGGGCAATTCCCACTTTTCATTCATTTACAAAATCCCATCACGTGCTTCCCACTTTACACCCCTTCCATGCATTTTTGCATATTCATTAATTGTGTAGATTGGGTGATTTTTCGTATGTTATGCTGTCATGCAAGACTCTAATTTTCAACGCATAATAAATGACTTAAATGTTGTTATGCTGTGATGCAAGACTCTAATTTTCAACACATAATAAATGACTGGAATGACTTAAAAGGTCAAAGAAACTTATATTGCTTTTTGTTTGTGTGTTAATATTAAAGGAAAATACTCAAAATGACCACTCATAATTTTCTTCTATATTGATTATTGAAATGATACATGTAAAAGTGAACAAAAATATGTAAAAAAAAAAATTCATTTCTTGATATCAAGATTCATAAAAATGTGTGAGATCAAAAGATTATTTTGCATAAGCATCTTCAATATTTAGATGCAAGTTTCTAGAGATTAATAACTAGAATTCTCATTTTAAACACATAAGTTCATGATGTTGAAAGCACGAGATTCCGGGCAAAGGAAACACTAATTGCAATATAACCAAAACCAAATGCGCTTAAGTCCTAGAAACGTAAAGTGCATGAAATGGAAAAGAAACGCATTGGAAGAGACACAAGCAAATGGAGAAAACACAGCCCTTTCATTAATATCCCTTGATCTCTCTTACAATGACGTCTCCTCCCTTTTCGGGGGCTAGGAGCGTTAAAAGAATTCGATTACAATCACTCAATGTTCCTCTTTCCGCGTGCCCACGATTGCAATGGGCGGGCCAAGATGATGCCGCCGCTGATGTCGATGAGTTCTTCACCTCCGCTGCTTCTCCTGCGAACAAAGAAACAACCAAGATGTCGTAGCACCCGCTGCAAGTGAAAAGTGTTCGTTCTTCTAAAATCATCAAAAGATGCATGCAAACATTTATCTAAAACAGTAAACAAAATGATTCTAAACAGACTTGAAAACTTGCCAGAAGACGAAAAATGTTACCAACAGGCCATTGCCACTGAGACAGTCGGCCAATCTGCTTTCAACTGGAATTCGTCCCCGGGTAGGACGATTTCGATCGTAAATCGTCCCCGGGTGGGACGATTTCTTCCCGTGTTGGGGAAGCCGAACTGACACGCTCCAATGTCGACTCCCGAGGTCTCCAAAACACCTGCAGACAGAGGGGTTATGTAATTGGGGCCATTTTGGGACGACCCAGATGGTCGGATTCTCCCAATTTGGCCTCTACCCTCGGGAATTTGATATCGCCTCCTGCAAGTTAGTGAAACTACAAAACGACACAAAACATACTAGAATCGATCAAAGGTTACGAAATTGCAGCTATGAATTCACCAAACAGAAAACACAATATGCAGCATGAGAAAATAAACTAGAATGCTTCTGAAATAAAACTTAAGAAAAGTGCGGGGATGCCCAAGTGGGCCTCCCACCGTTGGCACTTGATTCCGGCGCCAATCCACTAGGGATGGGCCCAAAACCTCTTAGGATTGGGGGGTCGGCGAATTGGTTGATTCAGGTGTCCATGTGTTGGATTTAGGTCCGATTCAAGCTTCCAAAAGCCACCCAACAACCTCCCTTGCAAAAGAGATTGGTGGATGTGGGAAGGTGAACCAAAAGGGATGCAAGTGGGTCTTCAACTCGGCAAGCACTTCGTTGCTTGAAAACTCCTTCAACCTCGTATATTTTGGGTGAGAAAAGTCCCACCTTTTATAGACCCATGGGGTCTCTTTTGGGAGGGAAGCACAAATGCCATGTGTTGGTCATAGGCGCCATGTGGCAGCCTTGTCTTCCCAAGAGGGAGGGGAGTCCTCCATTGACTTGGGCTTTCATAATCGCCCTTGTGACAGTCCTCAAACGGCCTATTTGTCCACTCACACACGCGTGCGAGGCAGAGTCATCAACCGACCGTTCGGGCTGCCACTTGGCCTCATTTGTCTTTTTGCCCGTTAAACTTGGAAATCGTCCTTACTGGAGACGATTTCAGAAATCGTCCCCGGGTGAGACGATTTCAAGTTAGCAATCGTCCCTGCTTCTTGAACTCACAAAATTGCTATGAAAGTGGTTAAGACCACTGTTTGACCTCTCGAGGGCTGCCCCGGGGGCTGTGTTTGTCAAAGCGATCAGTGTTTGCAGTCACATAATCGGATTGGTGCTGTTTTGGTGTCTACAGATGCCCCTTTTTGGGAAGCGCCGTGGGTGATGCAATGCTGAGCAAAAATAGATAACCAAAGCACTAATGATTAGGGTTTCTTGGTAACCTAACCAACTTTTGATGCCCCAAGTATGGAAAGGGCATGCATTCTTGAATCCTTGCTTTTGACGAGCTAAGAAATTTGATTTCAAGTATTAACCTGTTTTGGTGAGGTGTGACTTGAACTTAGACATTGATCAGCCATGAACAGGCAAAGGGCGTTTTTATCCTCAGGGGGAACCTTGTGTTCATGATTCACGAAATGCCAAGTGTTTGATTGATTTGATTGTTGCTTGTTTATCGCCCCAAGCAGGAGCGTGATTGTCTTTGTCAATGATTCTTTGAATGCATGTCGTTTTCCTTAATTGGGTGTGTGATTGTTGGTTGGTGACTAAGTGTGACTACCCCCTCAAGCGACGAATCGATGAGGGAATGACCTTCGTGAGAGAAGCGACGAGTCGCTTGACCCAAGATGACTTGTGCAAGGGTGCCTTTAGAGGGTTTACCGTTAAGCGTGTGCAATTTTTCCAACATTTGGACCTATTTTTGGTGGGTGTTAACCCTTTTGGTGATGCCTGAATGGGGTGAAATCATCGAAAACCTAACTTCCCGTGGAGCGGTCCGGCTATTGTAGCCTTCTTGGGGAAGTAGGAGAGCGATAATTTGGACCTCGACATCGATTTTCTATGCCAAGAGGTTAAGTGCAAGAGCACTTGTGTCCGGCAATGTTTATTGCTTTTTTTGTTGTTTTTGTTTTCTTGTGCACCCATTTGGGGATTGAAATTGTCAAAATCCGTCCTCTTCTCGTGGAGCGTTCCAACTATGGTAGCCTTCTTAGGGAGTAGTGATAGTGACACATCGTAAACCTAATCAATTTTCCTATGCCAAGAGGTTAATGTGCAAGAGCACTTGTCCGTCCTGCAATGTTTATTACTTTTGGTGATTTTTGTTGTTTTGATTTTTTTGTGACATCATTTGGGGATGAAATTGTCGAAAATCTGTCTTCCCGTGGAGCGGTCCGGCTATGGTAGCCTTCTTAGGGAGTAGGATAGTGATAATTTGTAACCCCGACATCGATTTTCTATGCCAAGAGGTTAAGTGCAAGAGCACTTGTGTCCGCAATGTTTATTGCTTTTTTTGTGTTGCATTTTGTTGTTGTTTTTGTTGCTTTTTGTGACGTCATTTGGGGATGAAATTGTCAAAAATCCGTCTTCCCGTGGAGCGGTCCAGCTATGGTAGCCTTCTTAGGGAGTAGGATAGTGACAATGTAGACCCCGACATCAGTTTTCTATGCCAAGAGGTTAAGTGCAAGAGCACTTGTGTCCGGCAATGTTTATTGCTTTTTGTTTTTGTGTTGCATTTATTTGTTGTTTTTGTTGTTTTGATTTTCTTTGATCTTGTGCATGATGGTTGATGAATATGGATGTATGCATGTTGATTTATTTTGATGGATGCATATGCTATGATGAATGCAAATGGTTTTGATTTATATGTGATATGCAGATATGAAATGGATGAATGGGGTTTGTGATGTTTGGCTATGGCACCATGGACTCGTTTAGAACTCGTTATTTTGTTTTTAGGCGATTGTTGTGATGCATGACTTTGTATGTATACATGTGGTTTTTCTTTTTTTGTATTTTTTGATGGTATTGCTAAGATGAAAAGTAGCGCAGTTGGTTTAGAAATGTAGCTAAGGTTTTCTCGAGACTCGGACGGTTTTAACTCACTAGCCAAGACTCTACTTTATCTTACAAGACTTTTGAACAAGGTATGAATCGGACTTGTTTTTGACCAAGCTATTTTCACATCCCTGTGTGTGCAATTGAGTTCATTTAGTGGTATTTGTTAGGATACCGCCAATGCTAGATGGGCTTTCAACCGAACCTGTACTGAGGATCACCTAATTAGCTCCACGAATTCCTTTGTTGTATGTACTAAGATTAATCTGCGGTGTAATCCAGGATGCCATAAGCTAGCTCATCCACATGCAAACATTGATCTGTACGCAAGTTAATGTGATAGATATATCGTCATGCGAGAGGTTTACTTCCATTATCGATAGGCTATCAACCAAATTGGTACTAAAGCTTGCCTTATGACCTATAGAATGCTCAGAGTTCCAGGGATTCAAGGTCAACTCCCTTCTTTTCTTCAATTGTATTGGGATACTTGCTCATTGTAGTGATGAGATCACTGTTTATTTTGATTTGTTTTTCTTTCGAGCAAGGGATTGGGGTCATGGAGTGACGAAAATCACTATTGTTTGTGCCTTTTGATGTGTGCACTGTAGTTTGTCAAATTTGGAGTTTTGACATTTTGCAAATTTTTGATGTTTTGCAACTATTGAGAACTTTAGGGATTCTTAGGGAATTGGGTAGGGAGGATGCTTGTCCTTTTGCCAACTCTCAGCATTCTAGGGGTCATTCGCACAGGGGGATGAGCAAGATAACCGTTTCGCTTGTGGTGACCTAGATTACTTTGCAGGTTTCGTCTTTCGTTCACACAACTCGGGAATTTTTATGTGTTTTGATTTGTGTTGGGATGTTACGTAACAAGGTGTATTTCAAGTATGACTCTACCTTCGTAAAATCTGTTCGACTTGATACACTACATGGCTAAAGAGGAAAATGATGACTCGAATCACCGAAACTCTTGGTACATTCTACAGACCACCGACTCGTAGTGTGGTAAAAGTTATGCATGGTGTTTTTGTTGTTTTTGTAACATGGGACAATGCGGAACAAGATGGACTAGCAGAGCAATTGCAGCCTATGGTGCCTTTGACCCATACGACCACAAATATGCAATGTATGGATGCAATGCTTAATGCAGCTACATATTTTTGTAATTTTGATGGATTGTTTTTGGTGAAGTTGAAGATGAGGTGCGAGAATATGAATTCTATTGATGAATTTGAGTATGCCTAGAAATGAGATGCAAATTTTTGTTGTTTTTGATTATTTTTTATTTTTGACCAAGTGATTGCGATAATCCTTGGAGCTTTTGGGTTGACCAAGTGATTGCGATAATCCTTGGAGCTTTTTGGGTTGACCAAGTGATTGCGATAATCCTTGGAGCTTTTGGGGTGACCAAGAGATTGCGATAATCCTTGGGAGCTTTTTTGACCAAGAGATTGCGATAATCCTTGGAGCTTTTTGGGTGACCAAGAGATTGCGATAATCCTTGGAGCTTTTTGGAGTGACCAAGAGATTGCGATAATCCTTGGAGCTTTTTGGGTGACCAAGAGATTGCGATAATCCTTGGAGCTTTTGGGTGACCAAGAGATTGCGATAATCCTTGGAGCTTTTGGGATGACCAAGAGATTGCGATAATCCTTGGAGCTTTTTGGGTTGACCAAGAGATTGCGATAATCCTTGGAGCTTTTTGGTTGACCAAGAGATTGCGATAATCCTTGGAGCTTTTTGGGTGACCAAGAGATTGCGATAATCCTTGGAGCTTTTGGGTTGACCAAGAGATTGCGATAATCCTTGGAGCTTTTTGGGTGACCAAGAGATTGCGATAATCCTTTGAGCTTTTTGGTGACCAAGAGATTGCGATAATCCTTGAGCTTTTTGGGTGACCAAGAGATTGTGATAATCCTTGAGCTTTTGGTTGACCAAGTGATTACGATAATCCTTGGAGCTTTTGGGTGACCAAGTGATTGCGATAATCCTTGGAGCTTTTTGGTTTGGATTATGGTTCTTCAAGGGATAGAGGTACCCCCAGCTTGATGGTCTTTGCACTCTGGATCTGGCTCTAGAGGTACGGGCACGAATGGATCTTCCCTAGGTGCAAATTTTGCGAAAAGGAGGGCGGGGTCTTCCCTCGAGCATCGCTGTCATGATGGGATCTCGAGGTGGACGATGCTCATCTTGAATTTGGAGCCATGGATCCAACACTTGGTCCCACCTCGCTGGGTCTACATGCCATTCATGCCCCAGTAGTATGCCCATCTGTCCCATTAGATCTTCATGAGTTAGAGCGCGGTGATGTCGTCGCGCATGTCTGAGATAGTCCATTTCAGTTTCATCTTCTGAATCGCTTTCATAGATCCAAAATTGTTCATCCTCTTCAACATCTGTTGCTTGCGACATTGAGGACTCTTCTTGTTCCAATGAATTAATCTGGTCCCATTGCGATTGTTCCACTCTTGGTGGAGGGACCTGATTCTCTTGGTACTGTATTGTTTCATCTGGAACCTCTAAGGGGAACAGACTTCAGAAAGATGTCCGACGAGCCATTGATGTTCTCTTTGAGGATTACTATCCGAACTTTCACCTCTCTCTAGCAAAGGAGAGGGATTATTGTTGTTTCTAGGGGTGTTTGTTGACCATGGGAGGTAATCTCCCAATGTGTATTCTGTATTTGGATTGGCATAAGGGTCTAATGCCAATCCCCCCTTGTTGCCTATTTCTAGGCCTTGCATATTTTCAACCAAGATGTCTAATGGCAGGGGATGGTTGAACCCTACCCCTGACTTGTCATATGGCATCTGATATCTTGGTTGGCAAAGGATCCGCATCCCTTGCTCATATCTCGCCTAGCCCGTATCCATGCCAATTGCATTGGCCTAGATATTTTAGGGCAAATTCTGGGTTTGACAGATAATTGATGTTTTCAACAAAAGGTTCTTCGTCTGCTTCCTTTTGTTGGCATGGTTCAAGACCATGATCAAGGCCCCCATACACAAAATTTGTCTGGTTCGGAGGGTAGCCTAGAGGAACAATTGTCCCTATGGGAAGGCGAGGTCTTCCCATGTCCTGTACTGACTCCAATGTGGGGGTTGCCACAATATTTTGCACTAAGTACTCCCCCAAGCCCGTACTGGCCATTTCAACAGTGATTGTTGATGATTGGGTGGGAGGAAACGGTAGTCCTTCCTGAGTCCATTCCATGTTTGGTTGTTCAAGAGTCTTGGTTTCTGTTGTGTTGGGTGTTTCCTCTGTTGATATCGTTGAGATTGTGGGCAACCTTTCTTCTAAGGGCTTAACCTCTTCCATGATTTGTTTTCCCTTGTCCTTCTGTTGGGCCATGATAGGTGGCGTTGATGATGAAGGAGCAGGTGATGAAGTCTCACCTGGCTGGGATTTTGCCTTGTTGGCCACCAGTGGTGCCTGCGGTATTGGACCTTGTTTAGATGGATTTAATTGGAAATCCAAATGCGTTGAAGGGAGGGTCGATTGAGGTATGAATTGTACCGCATTGCAATACTTGAAGGGCTCTAAGTCCATTGGGACTACATGTATTTCCCCTTCATAAGCATACTTTAAGCACAGGTGGGCGATCGAAGGGACACACTTCATGTCCCTGATCCAAGGCCGCCCTAGCAAGATATTATAAGCCATTTCACCTTCCAAAGACATGGCACAGTGTAGGTATTGACTTTTGTCCTACCCGGACAGGCGTAACGACTGTGCCGACTGTCGAGCATATTGCATCATTAAAAGCTCACAGTGTGTACGTGGAGGCTGTGATGTGAGAGGCTAGCAGCTTCAAATGCTTTAAGGCTGCAGTGGTTATGATGTTACTGGACGAGCCGATATCTATCAAGACTCTCTTGTACGGAATCCCGTTGACCCGCGTGATAACGTGCAGGGGTGGATCTGCCATGTCATTTGATATCGTTTTGACCTCATCTTCTTTGAATGTGATGACCGGCTCCGTACATTGTTTCACATGTCCCACGAAGGCGTTGAAAGAATTTGCCTCGTGGGGTTGTAATTCAATGGCTTTTAAAATGTCCATAAGAGCTTCTCTATGGGGAGCCGATTGTTGAATAAGCTCGTAGATGGACAACCTAGCCGACGTGGTCCGCAAACTCTGCGTGAGTTTGGTTCGTATCGTGACCTCAGGTCTAGGCGGAGGTAACTGCGTTGGGCGTTGTTGAGGATGCGATGTTGCCGGAACTTCCCTCGTAGCTACCTCAGGGGCAGCTGTCGGGTACCTTCTCGTTCCTTGTTACTATGCTAATCATTCCCACAAATCCCTGTGTGGGAAGATCTTGTCGCACCTCGTTAATCTGGAGTGGTTTTGTCTGTGCCTCGTGGGCTGGCAAGGGGTCCTTGAATACCCCCATTTGTTGGTTGTTTGGTGCGATGGGGTTGTCCACAACCAATGTTCTGTTTTCGATCAAATCCTGGACTAGGTCTTTGAATTTCCTAGCACCCATTCAAGTCATGTCCTCTCGCGCCTATGGAATCTACAATACAATTCCTCTCTCGTACTCCCTAGGCTTGGGAATGTTAGGGTCTATAATTTGGATTTCCGGCAGAGTGACTAAATTTGCCGCCGACAAGCGGTCAAATAAGGAGTCCCTAGACTCCGCATATGGGGTGAAATTTTGCCTAGGGCGACGCGGGTAATTCTCGCTCCTGTCTTCTATTATCTCTTTCATAAGCGGGAGGCACCGCCCGGTAGTTAGCCTTTTGAGGCTGCGTTTCTTGCACAGCGCGGGAACATTTATCGCAACTTGGTTGACTCGCAGCGTGTTGTGGTTGCGTTGTCCCGATTTTAGTGGTTTTATTCCACTCTTTCTTCTTAGGCTTGGCAATTGCGCCTTCGCCTATCTTAATCTCTTCTATGACTCTGGCTTGCGCCAAAGCTTCTTCTAAGCTGTCGTATTGTCGCAGCAACAATAGACCAGAGATTGATTTTAAGCAACTTTTTGCGAACATCTGCGTGAGATCAGACATAGGAGGACGGTAGGGTAACCTAGAAAGCAAAGCTCTCCATCGATTCCCGTACGCTGCCATTGTTTCCTCTTCAAATTGCTTGAGGCTCGCTAAATCACTTAGTGATGCCTTCTTCCTTGTGTTGAAGGCAAAGCGTTCAAGAAACGCGTCTACTAATTGATCTAAATTGCTTATGCCTTGTTTGGGCAGTTGTGTGAACCAATCCGAGGCAGGGCCTGCGAATGTGGTTATGAATGTTCTAAGCAACAATGCGTCATTATCTTGGATGCCGAAGCATTGGCTTAGAAATCGTGTAACGTGTTCTTGTGCGTCCTCTTCACCTTTAAAAACTGCCAATTGAGGCAACTTGAAGTGTTCGGGGTAAAGAGGTGTAGGCACTGAGGGATGCACCGGATTACTATGGAGTAGACGTAATGTGGGTTTTTGATGCCCAGCAGCTTTTGTCTCCATAGACTCCAAACGCTCCAATAGCGCTTGGTATGCATCGGAAGATTTTATTTCTTCCTCTCTTGTTCGCTCTTGTTGCAAGTTACGGTAAACTGGAGGCCTATGGAGGGGTGGCCGAATGGCATCCCTCCTCGCCTTGATGGGGAGTTTCAACATATTCCTCTTCTCGGTTCATACTCCTCATAAAATTCTTGAGGAGTCTCTCGGGCGAAACCTATGACCCCGATCAAGCTCTTGCTCGAAGGTACCCATCATTGTTTCGGGGAGTTGCCTCCCTCTCGAATCTATGAGGTCTTGGAGGCAGAGCTTGACGAGGTCGTGGAGACCCGTCCCGCACCAACGGATTACGCCTCTCATACTCTTCAGCTCTTTGGATGCGAGGGGTTGGCCCCCTCTCGGGTATTTCATAGCGTAACTCATCCGCTTCGCGTTGCATGCGTTCTCTATCCAAGCGGTGCTCGGTACTCTATTTCCCGATAACTTGGTTTAAGCCGCATGGTTTGGGCTTGACGGGTGGTATATCTGGCGACAACTGGGTCAATTTGGTCTACCCTATTTTGCTCAGGAGGTTCGAATGTTTCTCCTATGTGTTTACCTCGAGTTTGCTGATCTAAGGTTTCAATGGGTCGCTTCCCTCCGTCGAGGTAAGCGGTATGTGCTCGAGGTTCTGGCCTCAAGGGGTGATCATGATATCCTCCTGGTGCGGAAATGCAAGGTTCCCGCGTTGTTTGTAGCCCTCGAGGAATGCGATGGCTTTCCTCGTACTCCCTTTCACGGGTGTGAAGGGGGTGGGCGGAGTTAGGTCGCCCTATGTAAGGAGCCCCGCGCTCCGGATTTGGTCTCTCTGTTCTGATGATAGGTAAAGAAGGGACGCCATATCCACGTTGCCCCTCCAAATGGACGGTGTGCCTCGTCTAGCGCTTCATCGCGCGGTGGCCACTCATGCCTAACTTCAAGAGGTGATTCTCTATTTATGTCAAGGTCTACATGTAAGGCATCTTCCCGAAAGGGGCTGCTTTGAATAGGCATACCCCACCGAGGATTCTCAATTGGATTCTTTTGTAGGTTAGACCTATAAGGCGGTATGACCAAATCCTCGGGATCGAAGCGAAGGCGACTTGTGCCTCGCTTCTTGTGTACCTTCCGGAGCTTCTGCCCTTGATTGGGCTTGACTGCGGGTGTACACCATTGCGGTGCTTCTATGCTATCTAAATAAGTTTTTATCTCGTTTATGATTTTTTTTTGTCTACACTAAGCAGAATTAAGCACACACATTCACAAAACCGTGATTATCTCTTTTAAGGATTATTGGTGTGCCCTAAACTGGTTTAGTGCATTTTGGTGTTTTGTTTTGTTTTTGTAGGTTTTGAAGATCGTTTAAATGCATTATGACGGCTCATATAACTCCCAAAATGGTAGCCCCTTCAATATACCAACCAAGCCGATATACCAACCTCTCTATATACCCGCCCTTACGAGAGGGAGACTATAGGTACGTGAGAGCAGAAGGTACGTGGTACGTAGGCGGTACGGAAGGGGGATTGTCCTGTTAATGGCACCTACCATAGAAAACTTATCCTCGCACGCATGGGAATCACCCCAGCGACACTCGGTCCGTCTTCGTCAGGATTTACGCCTAACAACAGTTGACAATCGGGAAATGGATGCAAATCAAGCCAAGGTGGTGATGAAATCCACCAATGGTCTTGATAAAGGGTTGGGGTCTTACGACCAGCTCCTTGGTTTAAAATTGTTACGTGGAGTGTGTGAGGTTCATTTTATTTAGCGAAAATGAAACAAGCATGAATGATTTTCCCTAAGTATGCAGGATAAAATGAAAACAGTCAAAGAAACAGAAAACAGAAACAAAAAATTTAACAGAGATGATAAAATCCCTACCTCTTCTCTGGCTTGCTCCAGTTGCCTCTGAATTTCTGCTCTGAAAATCTGCAGACAGAAAATCGTCCCCTGGTGAGACGATTTACAGAACATAAATCGTCCCTGGCAGAGACGATTTTAAAATCGTCTCAGGGTGAGACGATTTCCAGTAAAGTAATCGTAACAGTCAGAGACGGTTAACAGTCTGCAAAAAAAAATGTACCTGTAAAACACAAAACACAAAAACCCGATTAGTTTTCTGTGATCTTAAAAATAGGGAACAGGTCCCACCGTGATCGCCACTGAAAGCACGAGATTTCGGGCAAAGGAAACACTAATTGCGATGCAACCAAAACCAAATGCGCTTAAGTCCTAGAAACGTAAAGTGCATGAAATGGAAAAGAAACGCATTGGAAGAGACACAAGCAAATGGAGAAAACACAGCCCTTTCATTAATATCCCTTGATCTCTCTTACAATGACGTCTCCTCCCTTTTCGGGGGCTAGGAGCGTTAAAAGAATTCGATTACAATCACTCAATGTTCCTCTTTTCGCGTGCCCACGATTGCAATGGGCGGGCCAAGATGATGCCGTCGCTGATGTCGATGAGTTCTTCACCTCCGCTGCTTCTCCTACGAACAAAGAAACAACCAAGATGTCAGTAGCACTCGCTGCAAGTGAAAAGTGTTCGTTCTTCTAAAATCATCAAAAGATGCATGCAAACATTTATCTAAAACAAGAAACAAAATGATTCTAAACAACCTGAAAACTTGCCAGAAGATAGAAAATGTTACCAACAGGCCATTGCCACTGAGACAGCTGGCCAATCTGCTTTCAACTGGAAATCGTCCCCGGGTAGGACGATTTTTGATCGTAAATCGTCCCCGGGTGGGATGATTTCTTCCGTGTTGGGGAAGCCAAACTGACACGCTCCAATGTCGACTCCCGAGGTCTCCAAAACACCTGCAGACAGAGGGGTTATGTAATTGGGGCCATTTTGGGACGACCCAGATGGTCGGATTCTCCCAATTTGGCCTCTACCCTCGGGAATTTGATATCGCCTCCTGCAAGTTAGTGAAACTACAAAACGACACAAAACATACTAGAATCTGATCAAAGGTTACGAAATTGCAGCTATGAATTCACCAAACAGAAAACACAATATGCAGCATGAGAAAATAAACTAGAATGCTTCTGAAATAAAACTTAAGAAAAGTGCGGGGATGCCCAAGTGGGCCTCCCACCGTTGGCACTTGATTCCGGCGCCAATCCACTAGGGATGGGCCCAAAACCTCTTAGGATTGGGGGGTCGGCGAATTGGTTGATTCAGGTGTCCATGTGTTGGATTTAGGTCCGATTCAAGCTTCCAAAAGCCACCCAACAACCTCCCTTGCAAAAGAGATTGGTGGATGTGGGAAGGTGAACCAAAAGGGATGCAAGTGGGTCTTCAACTCGGCAAGCACTTCGTTGCTTGAAAACTCCTTCAACCTGTATATCTTGGGTGAGAAAAGTCCCACCTTTTATAGACCCATGGGGTCTCTTTTGGGAGGGAAGCACAAATGCCATGTGTTGGTCATAGGCGCCATGTGGCAGTCTTGTCTTCCCAAGAGGGAGGGGAGTCCTCCATTGACTTGGGCTTTCATAACTGCCCTTGTGACAGTCCTCAAACGGCCTATTTGTCCACTCACACACGCGTGCGAGGCAGGAGTCATCAACTGACTGTTCTGGGCTGCCACTTGGCCTCATTTGTCTTTTTGCCCGTTAAACTTGGAAATCGTCCTTACTGGAGACGATTTCAGAAATCGTCCCTGGGTGAGACAATTTCAAGTTAGCAATCGTCCCCGGGTGAGACGATTACTAGGCAAAGTGTCTAAGTGTGCCAAATTGCTTCTTGACCTCACAAAATTGCTATGAAAGTGGTTAAGACCACTGTTTGACCTCTGAGGGCTGCCCTGGGGGCTGTGTTTGTCAAAGCGATCAGTGTTTGCAATCACATAATCGGATTGGTGCTGTTTTGGTGTCTATAGATGTAAAATAAAAGACAATTAATGGTTCCTTTAAGTGAAAAGAATTAATGATGTAAAGTTGAAATAATTTACAAAAATGTCCTTTTATGCATATGAATCAATGGTGTAAAATTAAATTAATTTACAAAAAAGATTTATTTTTAGCCAAATGAATTTATGATGCAATATTAAAGTGATTTAAAGAAAATATTCCATGGGTATTTACAAAACTATCACCCACAAGAACTTCAATGAGAAGGTGCAGAAGGAAGAAGAAGAGTTGGGCATTGTGAAGTGAGACATCACACCTTCTAGAAAAAAGTGATCAATAATGGACACCACCTAAAGATTTGTACGAGGTCAAAAGCTACTAGTGAATCAAATTAACAATCCATTGTCACAAACTCAAAATAAAATGACTAAGTCCAAAGCAGGCTAGAAGTATTATCCTTGATCGGGGCCCCATAAGGTCTTGGATGTTCGACCATACTAAGCAGGTTGAAGCTTATGGAGGATTTGCACCTGATTAGAACTCGAGTAGGTCTAAATATTCTGACACGTGCAAAAGATAAAAGGAAAATGATCAAGTCCAAGAGATACTAGAGGATTTACACTCGACTAGAGCCCAAGATAGTCCAAAAGTTTTGGTGCATGCATAGAGGAAATAAAAAGAGAAATGGATAAGATAGAGAAGTGTTAGAAGAATCATACCTACCCAGAGCATGACAATGTACCAAATTCATGGCCTACTATGGGAGGAGGTCAAACCATAAGAAATAAGTAAGTATTGCTACCACTGGAATATTTGCAACCATTTAGGAGCCAATAGGTAGGCCAATTATCTACCTAGAGACTCTAAAATGAACAAACATAAGTCTAAAGGGTGCCAAATGATTTATACTTGATCAAAATCCAAGAAGGTACCAAAATTCTAGCTTGCTACTAAAGTCCAAGTTTTAAGCATAGAATATTTTGTGCCCGATCGATGCCTAGAGGATTGCCCAATCTCTGAGCTAATACCAAATATTAATGGTAAATAAATACAAGTGTTGATACCACTGAAGACTCTATATATGGTTAAATCCCTCCAATATCCCAGATATTTGACATCATGACTTCACAACGCGTAAGTTTGGTAGTCAGCTCAATAAAATCTAACACTAGATCACCTACATGAGGATTATCATCATCTTAGGATACTTGTAGGAAAATATCACCTATAATATAATTATCATTAAGGTAGTTATGCTCGTGGTATCATGCAGGTGATAGGGTAGCTCAACAAAAAAAATCAATGAAAAGCAATGAACCAAATGCAACTGGTAGGCTCAACACTACTCAACATAACATAGGTTTCGATCAAGTCAGCAAATCATGATGAGGTAGTTGAAGTGACCATACTTTCAAATAATCCAATCAATTGGCACTCCTAATATAACAATAATTTTTTTCTAATATAATGATGTTTTTGATAATGATAATATTGTAGAAAGTCTATATACACATGGATGTAAAATAAAATATGGTTAGCTCTTAAGCATTTACAATTCATATGTAAAGACGAATAGCTTGTATTTTTATGCAAAGTGACTAATATTTGGCCTTTGGTTCAATTTATTTGGAGAACATGTATGGATGACCGCTTCTTTCTAATTTTAGCTTGTTGAATGTTCTTGGTGTTTACTCTAAATTATGAATTTATGTTGGATTCATTCACTTGTTCTATAATATATGTTATGGTAAGCTACACTATATTAAAATTTGGATGTTCTATAATTGATAGTAAAACTGGCTAGTCTGCTAGGTAGTTGATTGTTTAACTGCATGGTCCTTGATTTAGTATATTTATTGATGTTGCTTAATATACACCACTATAATTTTTGGAATTAGCTCCTTTTGCTTCTTTTAGAACCCTTTTCTCCCACATTTAGGAATAGTTAGGTAGGACTTTAAGGAACTGATATCCTCAAGATATTGATCACTATAGTTTTCATAGCTGCACAATAATTCAATGTTGGTCAAGGTCTATGGGATGCACAAACCTTTCCATTAGATAGATTCCTCAACAAATAGTTTTTGGCATGCTTGACGGGATCCAATTCCACTATTTTGATGAGGATCAGAGACTTGTTATTCTCATCTTAATATAAACCATCATTATAATCACATGGTGACTATGTCTATCAGTACCTATAAAATATTTGCATATCCATATTTTATTAAGCTGTCTTGCCTAGATTCTTAGATATATGATCGTAAGACAAGTAGATACAAAAAAAAAAAGAGCCTATTGAAATTCTAGAATTGTAGTTTAGTAGCTTTAGAATTCATCCAAACTTCCCACCTATTTTACCATCCTTCCCAATCCTTATTGTAGATCTAAATAGTACATCAAATCCTATTGTTTCTAATTTGACTTTGATAGTCCATCCTATTGCACCAATAGCAATGGTTGTAAAAAAGAATATAAATGCTCAAAACTACCCATATAGGAATCATATGAGACCTTTGAATTTATAGATCTAGAATCCTATTTCCTTAGTAGCTCTAAAAGCATTGTCAATGTAATATGACACCGACAAAACTGCATATGATAATTATCAAGATATAGCATCATTATTTGGTGTACATAATATTTAGGATGAAGACATCATGATAATACTCTTGGTGATATAATTGAAAGGGAATATTGCCTATTGTTATAGAACCTTATCAAATCTAACTATAACATTATGAAAAAGGTTGGATGGAAAGTTGATTGAAGAATTCAATGAACAAGAATACCCCTTCTCTCTGCTCACATATTTTAATGCCATCCAAAGGTAACCACAAGAAGAAATAATAGATTCCAACATTAGATTTCAATATCAAACTCATTTTTAGAAACTACTCCTTAGGTTGATCTCCCATCCTGGCCACCTGCACCAAGTTCAAAAAAAATTCCTGCTCTTTCTGTAGGCCAATTACTCCCAATATCTACTAGTGTTGATATTTTCAACCTTAGATCCCTAGATAGTTGCCCTCTAGGAAATGATAGTAGCTTTTAAGAACCTCATAAATGAAGTCATAGCCATGAAGCAAAGCGATGCAAGAGCATCCAGTGACCTCTAATGTAGAGGCATCCAGTTGTGGGAAAGCCACTTCAAAAGAATTGGTTCAAGAAGAAGAAGAAGAAGCAGAAGGCAAGGAGGAAGTCCAAAGCAGAAACTGTCACGATTTTGCTACGTCATGAAATTGCGACAGTTTGTAGGAGAGAGAAAATGCCACAGAAGTGGCCATGATTTCATGACATGTCATGAAATCATGACCGTCACAAAATCATGATGAGAAGGCAGAAGCGAGGAAAGTAGGTGAGGAGGTCACGATATCGCGACGTTGTGATATCATGACATCGCGATATCGGGACATCATGAAATTGTGACAAAAAGCGAAGCAAGGGGCTCAATGGTGGAGTGGTCGCGATATCGCGATGTCATGATGTCACGACGAAAAGCGGAGCAGGTGGCTCGGAGGTGGAGTGGTCGCGATATCGCGACATCATGATGTCGCGACGTCGCGATGTCGCAATGTCGTGATATCACGATGTAAAATAGATTTGGGGGTTCGGCAGCAGAACGATCACAAAATCATGACAGCAGGAGAGTGACAAGGCGAAAGTGGAAAATTGTAGTGAAATCATCACGTCACGATTTTGTGACATCGCAAAATCATGATGTCACAAGAAAGAGGCGAAGGCAGAGGTTTTTATCACGATATCACAACGTGAATTTGTAATCATGGCTCGGAGGCAAAATGGTCACGATATCACGACATGTCATGATATCACAACCAAAAATGGAAAGGAGAACAGGGAAGAGGAAACGTTGCGATGTCGTGACATGTCACGATATCATGGCGGAGAGAGAAGAAGACGAAGAAGGAAAAAGAGATGGTGAGAAGCCACGATGGGTGGTATTTTCAAGGTTGTCAAGGATGACACATGGCACAAGGTGCAGTTAAGGCGGGTGATTACCCAAAAGCACAGGAAACGATGAGGATGGGTCACGCAGAGTGATCCGATGGAAGCGACGGTGACAGAGGCCATGCGGAGTGGTGCCATAAATTGGGTTGTTGCCGATTTTCATGAGGAACGTTTCATGCAGTTTCCTTTAAATGCATGCTGGAATGGCGGATCGGGGCAGTTGCCATTTATGAAGAGAAATTGAAAACTCGGCCGTAGGAAGCCAATGTGGCAGGTTTTGATGATGTGTTCTTCCAGAGTGTCATTAATGGCTTAGAGGGTCGAGGCCTCTATAAAAACCTAGTTTTCTGTAATAGTCAGGGTGGTGGATCAGAGAATAGACGTAGAAGCATGATTATGAAGACCAAGCCAAGAACTGGTCATTTGTAAGCCTGTGGGCTATTTGTAAGCGTATTTTCCAGATTTAATACAGAGAAAATTTGGAATTCGTGAGTGTGAGTCTGTGTTTTTTTTTTGGTCCCCCGTTAGTGGTATCAGAGAAAATGTTCCTGAGTGTGTAACAGATCATCGGATGTGAGGCAGTTACACCAGGATCTGTGGTAGGGTTCTGAGAGAGAGAGTGAGTTAGGGTCTTTGAGTGCGTAAGCAGATTCACCGAGCGTGAGGCAGTTTATGCCAGGACCTGATAGAAAAATGCATCCTCGAAGAAGCCAGGACAGTAAGGAATATATGGTGCCAGAAGAAGAGTTCTTGGCATTGCAGCAGTAATTTCAAGCCCTGCAGGAGGAGTGGCTTAGCATAAAATTGTAGGAGCAAGAGGAGCGGCGCAGAAGGCGTAAAGAAAGAAAAAGAAAGATGTAGGAGTGCATCAGAAGCTGAAGCTAAAGAAGCCTGCATGTAAAGAAGAGTGCAGTAGTGTCGGGATATGTCTGGAAGAAGGCAGAGATTTTTCTAGGAAAGAGGAGGAGTTGAAGTAGGCTACAGAAGAAGTATGCAACAGTAAAATCTATCTGG